>JAHFWL010001193.1:0-600000 GCA_021292165.1 Shinisaurus crocodilurus | reverse complement strand
TGCTGAGATTATACAGTATTTTATTTTGAAGGGGACAGGAAAAGAATAAACTGACAGGGAAAATCTATGTTGCATATTATTACTATTATTTTCTAATGGGCTAAGCATAATTCTCGTTTGTCTGGATCTCTCCGAGAAAGTGTGCAAGATGTGTGGCCGAGGCAGAACGCTACGCCTTTGGTGAGAGATTTTAGTTTGGTTTTTTAATTGGGAAGAGTGCAGCAGGGCATGCTTCCATACTGCAAGTATACTAGATACTTAGGTTAGGAATCCCACTGTGCCTTGATATGGTACTTAGCATCATCATTATAATTTAATGTATATAGGTCTTTGTGTCTTTGAACATCTAACATAGGAGATGATGAGAGTGTATCACTAGCACCAGAACACCAGGGTGGCCGGGTGACCGGCCAGATGGGCGATTGATAAATGTAATAAATAAACACCCAAGTTCCACAACTGAACAGAGGGTCAAATATGGGAGATCTGCAAACAAGATTCCCCCATGCTTAAAACTATAATTGCCATGTAGGGGTGAGGAGATTCAGACAGGGACACTGGGGCAAAGTGAGCTTTAACTGCTTCCACCCACCCTGCTGTTTCCCTAGACTTAATCCTCCCTCAAGCTGTGCTTTGCCCTCTAGGAGAACCTCTCCTCCTGCAGTTCTGATCCAAATTTCCTCCAGCTGTTAACATTAAAATAAATTATGGGAGACGGTATTCATTGATCTCCCACATTGCATTTACTTTGGCTCTGGGATCTGAACATGGGCTTGCCTCTCTCTGCTATGTTACAAGTACAGCAGCATTTTTTTGTCTTTTAGACCAGAATATGGGCCATGTGCTGAATATGAGAAGTATGTCCTTGCCTATCATGGATAGTTTAGAGTCCACATCTGTACTTCCATGGGGAATATTTAATTCCCCTTTCCTTGAATCGTATCTTCTTAGCTTAAAAATAAATACAATAAAAATGAAACGCTTCCCTCGGGAGTTTATCTATTGGCTTTGCAGTTACTGCTGTGCAGAATATGGTTCCATGCCATCTACAACTGCTTCCTTTCCCTATCTGCACCATTTTATGGTGTGCGTGTGGGTACCGTACATGGATATAGCAGTTCTCTCATGGGGAGCACTCATATACGTCTTTCTGCTTCCCTTCTTCTCACAGTTCTCCCTTTGTCCTTTCTCTTTATTTGTCTCTTACACCTTTATAATAGTTCAGTCTTCCCAACCTGGTGCCCGCCAGATGTTTCAGACTACAACTCCCAGCATTCCTGATAACTGGCCATACCGGAGGAGGTGATGAGAGCTGTAGTCCAAAATGTCTGGAGGGCACCAGGTTACGGAGGGGTAGTTTACTTAATTTGTGCCATAATGGATAAAGCAATTGATTTTGCATTGGTTGTTTTGTCTGTTTTGCTTTTTGTGTGTGGAGGAACCACCTTTTTGTTAGATCAGTGATTGTCACTAAATTTCAAGCAGGAGCCATTTTGGCTCTAGGCACCGTCACCAAGGTCATTCAGGGGGGCTTTCCTAAACCATGAGGGATCTCTCTCCTCCCTTCCCACCCCCAGTCAAGCAGGAACACCGTGCATTGGGCTCAGTTGGAGGCCTTTGGGGGCCTCTTCTCCCCTTCTCCCTCCACATTGTCCAAGAAAGACCTAATTGGTTCAGTCACAAGGCAGACAAATTCCAACATGCTCATTCTCGGTCCTTAAATTGCGATGGATCTTTCTCTTGTTGCTGGGAGCGCAAAATCCCCCCTTGCAGCTCCACGTTGCTCTCTCTCTCTCTCTCGCTCTCTCTGGGCCGCACCTCCATCTCTAGTGCATACTTAGCGCTCCACTGCAGCTAGCCAGTTACATTGCTCTTTGCCTCTTGAGCTCCTGTCCCGCCACAGGCCACAGCTAATTGGCTGATCACCCCTGTGTTTCCCTCTTCTTGTTGTTATTTGGAGGGTGATTCATAGATTCATAGATCATGGAGTTGGAAGGGGCCTACAAGGCCTGCTTAGCTTTCCACACTCAGACAAGCTGAGCCAGCGTAAGCCAGGGGCAGCCAAATTTTGTTTGTTTATTTATTTATTTATTACATTTATACCCCACCTTTTTCCCTGCAAGGAACCCAAGGCGGCTTACATAATCCTCCTCTCCATTTTATCCTCACAACAACCCTGTGAGGTAGGTTAGGCTGAGAGTCAGCAACTGGCCCAAAGTCACCCAGTGAGTTTCATGGCCGAGTGGGGACTAGAACCCAGATCTCCCGAGTCTCAGTCCAGCACTCTCACCACTAGGCCACACTGGCTCTCAAGAGAGTCTCCTTGCAGTCTTTTCCCAGATCAGCTGCAGCAGGAGAGAGGGCAGTTGTTGAAGGAGTGTGGTGTGGTGTGGTAGGTCTTTAATTATGCTTAGCAGTTTTCATGCTGTGCCCTTTGGTGAAACAGGCTCTCTCCCCGTTGTTTCAGCAAGTCATTTCCTGTGGGATTATTGTGAATTGAAGTTAAGGTTATGAAACATAATGTGAAACCCCTTATATCATACAGGACCCCCAACAGGCCACACTTCACTGGAACATAAAATGGAGTCTATCCCTTCATGAATCAATCCAAGTCCATCTTGAAGCTAGTGATGGGTTCAGAGGAGGGCAACAAGGATGATAAAGGGACTGGAAACAAGGCCCTGTGAGGAGAGACTGAAAGAACTGGGCATGTTTAGTCTTCAGAAGAGGAGACTGAGGGGAGATATGATCGCACTCTTCCAGTACTTGAAGGGTTGTCACACAGAGGAGGGCCAGGATCTCTTCTCGATCACCCCAGAGTGCAGGAGCAGGACATAGAATAATGGGCTCAAGTTACAGGAACCCAGATTCCACCTAAACATCAGAAAAAAATTCTTGACTGTCAGAGCAATACGACAATGGAACCAACTACCTAGGGAGGTGGTGGGATCTCTCCCACTCTGGAGGCATTCAAGGTGAGGCTGGACAGCCATCTGCCGGGGATGCTTTGACTTGGATTCCTGCACTGAGCAGGGGGTTGGACTCGATGGCCTTGTAGGCCCCTTCCAACTCTACTTTTCTATGATTCTATGATTCTATGTTCTTTGCTACTACAGTTGTTCCAAAGTCACGTAGCCACAAGATCACATGTATCATGCCTCCATCTATGACCTCTGGAACATTCTCTCTGGACAAGGGGTCAGGGGATCCCCTGAGAACAAGGGTTCAGAATCCTGGTCCATGGCATATTATTAAGGCTCCTTGGAGGAAAAGACAATATATAAATACAACAAATATAAAAATAATTAATTAAAGGGATAGGGGTAAAGGATTCGACTCTCAAAATCCTTGATAATTGGCCATGCTGGCTGGGTATTGTAGACCAAAACATCTGGAGTGCACTAGGTTGTCTACCCCTGCCTCAACAGAACCCCCACCCACAGCTGGCATGTGTTCCCCTCTTTGAAATGTTCTGGTCACTGACTGTTCTGTTCTGCTCTTGGTTTTCATCCCAGTTTGTTTTTCTCTTGCCAGGCTGCATAGCCATTTTCTGCACCATAATCTGGTAGTTTCCTTTGTCAGGATAACACACACTGAGCCATGGTCTCTTGGGACCTGCATTATTGCCTCATAAACCAGCACTGCTATCCCATTATAGCCTAATTAAGACCATGGGGATTTAGATTCCTCTTGTCCAGTGATAAGTTCCATGGTCTGCCTTGCTGAGATAAGGAGGTTCTGGTATTGTTCACAGAGTCACAGCAGATTCCCCCATTGTATCTTTTTTTGTGAGAGGGGTCTCAGGAAAAAAGGCACACACACCCTTTTAGTGTATAGGATGCCCAATTCTTTCCCTGATTTGCAGCAAATTTTTATGACAAATGAGCAGAGCCCAATTATCTGCCTTGGCTTTGCATCAGCTGCCACGTGTGGCCTCCTCCAGCTCGTACAGCCTTCCAAGGGCTGTTATAGAAATACGAATCTGGGCTTTGATCTGCTTCTGTATTTGGGTTTTAAAACAAGGCCCTTTATAAGGGGAAATTAGGTATTCGGAATCTGTTACATACACAGAAGCTTCCCTTTGATCCTCTCCTGCCTCCAGAGGCAACAGACATTTATTATTTCAGAGCAAGGCAATTGAGATGTGGAATGAAACATTTGGGTACTGCTCCTGTTCCCCTTTCCTCCCCGCACTTCGCCTTTCACCAAAATGTACAGAAATGTTTGGCCTGAACAAGCAAAAGTGTATATCGTAGCAGAAGGCAAGTCACTGGCTATCAAAGCATTGTGTTTTAGGCAGAGATGTGCTGGCGTTCTCCCTTTGAGTGCAGGAGGCCAGCCAGCTTGGGGTTAGGCCTTGCCTCCAGACAGAATGGGGAGGCAGTGTCCACCTTCAACTTCTCAGAGGAGGTGACCCACCCGCCCCAGTTCCCCCGTTGAACTGCCTGCCTCATGGTGTGAGGCAGACCTGTAGCGGGATCTCACAGAAAACCATTGAAGAAGAATGAGGAGAAGGAACCACAAGGGGAAGGAAGATGATGGAAGGCTTGCACCTGGCTCACCAACAGAGGCCATGAGATGGAGGCTCTGCTGTCTTTCCCTCACTTCCCTGCTGCCACCAGAAAGGTGCTCCAGGAAAGCAAACACCAGAGGAGTGGAGTCCTCCACTCCAGCTCCTGCATGGCCTCCCCTCCAGGCTCTGCATCACCTGCAAGTATCTTTCTCCACCCACCTCTGCAACTAGGACCATCTGTGGGTAGAAAGGTTCAGCTATCACTCTCCATCTTCCAGAGGGTACCAAAAGTCCAAGGTGAACTGTAGAACTAAGAAACAGAACAGGGGACTCAAGGACAGTAGACAGTCTCTGTCCTCATCCTCCCTTTCTTACATTGCCCTCCCCAAGGTCTTCTGCCTTTGATGACGACGAGGACAGTGAGCTTTCAGAGAAGGAGAAGCCCAAGGAGAAATTCTCTCAGGGACATGTCTTCCTTCCTGAAACTTTTCCCAAGATGATTGCAGGGTGCCTGGGCAGCCTAGACCTGACCAGCGAGGGACTCCTAAAAGAGGCCATGAAACTATTCATGTGGGCACAAGCTCACATCCAGTCTATCAGAGCAGAACATCTAAAATGGGCATTAAACGTGCAGGTTGACTGGCTCAGCCAACAAATGGACTAGGGGAATACTCCGCACCTAGCAGTCTTCAGAGGTGACAGAGTGGTTCTATGCCCACTACCTTGACCTCTTCCCCAATGCTGTCCTCCTACGGTTTGCCACTCACTACCAAACATAAAGCACAGAGTTCAGAGATGCCCTGACATCAGTTTGGCCCACGGGCCTCCTCTATGCCTTCCTCTTTCTCTGATTCTTGGCATGGATGGGTCCTATCCATGCCCAGCTCTGTTGGCAAGAATCAGCTGGGGAACCCGTGGAAGGCCCTGCCTCCTCTGGAAAGTTGAAGGAGGAGACTGCTTCCTGGCCCCAAAGGCAGGGCCCTAAACCTAAGCCACCTGGCCTCCTTCACTTGAGGAGAAGATAATTTCACTGGTCAATACAGATTTTCTCTTTCTCCTCTTACCCCTACCCCAATTGCCACTCTTTGGACCTTTTTTTTTTTTTTTTTTTTACTCACTGTCCAATTCAGCTCATCCCCATCAAACTGCCACCAACTTTGTAAGATAATCAGTCTTCTTATCCACACACTTATATTTGGGACTATGCTCACCAAATTGGATACGTTGTGGACAGTGTCTTGCCTCTCATGCCTCTGCCAGCCAACTGTAGACCATCTTCAAGGGATGTAATTAAGAACTTTGGATTTCTGCTCTGCCTGATTCTGTATATGAAACAGAAACTCTTAGTTTTTGGACATGATCTAGTGATCATTTGGATTAACCTAGGTGATAGGCAATATCAGTCCCCTCCCCCTCTCTTTCTTTCTCTCAGTTTTCTTCCGACTGCATATCAAAGCATAGTTTAGCTCTGTTCTATTAAACTCTATTAAACTTATACTTTATTAAACTCAAAGTTTATTTAACCCTGCATAGATTTTTAGTATTACAGCTTTTCATAAAACCGCATCACCACTGGCCACATATCCCTTAAACAGGGTGCTGAAATGAACAAATGGTCCCACACTAGAAATGAGTAGGAATGAACGAGTTTCAAGGAGTGGGTAGTTTTTGTTACCAATTTGTGTAGTTGTTGTAACACTATCGAATATTCTTATTCTTCCATGGATACTGTGTGTGTGTGTGTGTGTGTGTGAGAGAGAGAGAGAGAGAGAGAGAGAGAGAGAGAGAGAGAGATCACTTTGGCCTTTAATCTTACTTTCAATGACACATAGCAGAAGTACAGTAAAACCTTCGATTGCAAGTAACTTGGTCTGCAACTTGATAAACAAGTGACGTCTTGCAATACAAGTACTGTAGTACAGTCAAGAAAAATGAAGACTTTACACTATCATTCTTTATTGCAGCTTAAATTAAAAATGTGTACAAATTTCTTATGGGGGGATTTCGCTTTGGATATGACAAGTGCTATTGATATTACAAGCGGCATGTGCCTGGGGGGGGGGGGGGGGGGGAAAAAAGGGGGTAAAAGGGGGGATTTAAATGCTTGCAATCACAAGGTATGAATGTAATGAAGCCACATGAGCCAGGCCAGGGCATAATAGAAATGCCTCCCCTTGAGTGCCCGGGAAGTGCGTGTTGGCCAGATGTGCCTGCCTGCCTCGCTGTGTTTTAAATGTCAAAATATCGCCTAAATTTCTGCGGGGCGTTCTCAAAAACGTAAAAAGTCAGCAGGAGGAGGGCAAAGCAGGGAAACACACAAGAAAACACAGTTAGGAAAAAACAAAAAACAAAAAAACAAGAACACTGAAAGGCAAAAAAAAACCCCTGGGAGAATGAAAAAGGTCTTCACCTGGTGCCAAAAGACCACAGTTTACCATCTGGTTGCCAGGTGAGGATAACCTACGCATGTAGAGGAGAGGCACACAGATGGCACGTCCAGTGGAGCATCCTTAGCAAATTTCAAGGTCGATAGTAAGACATGCGAGAAGAGGGCCGTTCTTCAGATATAGGACTGCAATAGCGTTCTAAGTGGAGGTTTTATAGTTGACAGACATCCTCTGTGGGGGTGTTGCCTATCTCAAGCTTTAGGGATGGTCCTTGTTCAGAAAATTAAACCGCAGTAGGATGTCCCAGAATATGGGTGGTACAGTCATGTCTGTTTAAGCAATCTGGCTACTAGACAGATATCTTGTGTGGCATCTTTGCTTCTGGCAGCATGAAAAGTCGGTCTGGAATTGATAAATCTCTCCCTGGCTGATGAAACATTCCCCCCCCCCCAACTCTTCAGATGACTTGATAACGGAATAACACATAGGTCTGAGTGTTATTGGAAAGGCTGTCACAGAGCTTTCTTGGATTAAGAAGGAAGGAGAACTCGGATTAAACATTAACTGGCGATGGGAGGAGTGGGGACTTGCTGTCGAGAGTAATTCAGCAGTAGAGCATGTCGCCTGGGGAGGGTGTGTAATCCTTCCTCTTGGAGTAATTAAAAAAGAAGATCACAGTATGACAATAGCTTATTAAGACAAATTAAACATCACAGAGTTCTGAGCAAGCTTTTGAGTTCAGCAGAACTCTTCATCTGGCTAGGTGTTGAGGGGAAAAGAATGTGGACTGGGGGGGGTAGAAAAAGATGTTCTTCAACCTGGTGTGTGTGGGGGGGGAGTAGTAGTCAATTTGCAGCATGTAAGATGGAAGTGTTAGAATGTGAGAGGTGGAAACGTATTTCATGGTGCAGCAAAGACTATGCAGTGGTGGGGAATGTGTGACCCCTCCAGGTGTTGTTGGATTCCCAACATCTAGCAGCCTCAACCTCCATACCTAATAGTAAGGGATGATGGGAGTTGTGGCCCTCCAGATGTTGTTGGACTAGAAGTTCCCCACCGCTGGGCTACACGAATGGACAAGCAGCACCTTTTCTCCTGTGAACAATGTAGAAGCCAGCCGTGATTCTGATCTGTTCCTAGCACTAACCGTAACTGTAACACATGGCATGAGTCCCTTGTAAAGCAGAGTATGTGGTTGTTGTCCTTATGTTAGCAAAGCTGAAGATTAATTGTAGATGTTGCACTATAATAGAAGCTAAATTGTGTAGTGTTGCCTGAGGGTTGTATCATCAAGAGGTGGGACAGGTCTTCACGGAGATGCTTTAGGAATAAGGCATTCAAGTCTTGGTGCCAGAGGCTGAGCTCCAAGATCCCGTGATTATAACAGTCACCTTTGAGTCTTAGAGGCCCCCAGTTACATTTATTGGTTGAATAATTCCTTGTCCTCATTCTGCCAGGATGTTTATTTCCCATCCAAACAATCAGAAATAGAATGGGCACGGGGGTCCAGCCTTCCCTGCACTCTTTTTACTTCAGACTGCAGGTGGGAGAATCATGTGTCTGAATGCTCTCTTATGTATCTAACTCATTGCATGTGGAAATCTAGCCAGTCAGGGACAAGTATTTTAGCTTAACCACCTTCTTGATATGCTAGTTTGGCACATATAAGTAGTTTGTTTGTTTTTTACATTAAGAAAACTTCCAAACAGAAAACTGTAACGTATGTGTTGGGACTTGAAAAAGATGCTAGGAGAGGATATATTGTTGAGTATTATCCTTCCTATCTCACGTTAGTGAGATCAGCAGAGTCCCTTTCCAGCTTAAAAGAAGCTTAGATTTGGCTAGTGTTAGCCAGCTAGTATTTGGTAATCCAGGATGCTTTAAGGCAGACTGGATTTCCCTGGTTTTGCCCCCTTTTCTCTCCCTCAGAACAATAATCAGAGACACAGTCTTGTAAAAGTTAAAAGTAACATTTACTCACTCAGATTATGCAGTTTCATTCAGGCAGGCTTAAAAGCGTCTCTTACAGTTGGTTACAGTATATTTGGAAATACTTGGGGTCTGAACTTGTGGAGTTCAGACCAGCAACTCCGGTTACATGCTGCTGCTAGAACAACGTGGGGCCAACAACACATGCAACCACACACTCAGAGACCCAGCAGAAAGAGGAAGAGCTGATAGCTGTGCCCACTTCCTGTTGAGGCTCTGTTAATTATTCAATGAGTATCTTCCAGGGAATCCACCCTAGAAGATACCAGTGATCTTAACCATTTCACCCAACTACCTGGTGAAACATGAGCCAATGGTTTTGACTGCACTTTAAATATCCCACAGTATGATCCATCCAGAAACTTCAGCAAGTATGGAATAGAGCAGTGAGGCTGCTTACTGCGACTGGCCGTTTCTAACACATTATTCTAGCGCTGCGTCAACTGTGCTGGTTGATCCAATTCAACGGCCCGATTCAAATTGTTGGAGCTGGCTTTTAAAGCCCTAAATGGCTTAGGATCAGTCTACCCAAAGGAGCACCTCCTCTCATATGTTCCTACCCAGTTGTTAAGATTGTCTTTGGAAGCTCTTCTTTGGGTGCTGCCACCCACACAACGGTGTGATGGGTGTCCACCAGGGAAAGAGTTAACTGTTCCATCTCTCTGTAGTTGACACCTTTAAAGTTCACTATCTGGCTGCACATTACTGAAAGCAAACACTCCAAAATGTTTACCGTCCACCTAGAATTCATGGCAAGTGGTTATAGTTGTCGGACTGTTTTATTGTTTTATAGTTGTCGGACTGTTTCCAAGCCCTAAAGCAAAACAACTTCTAAAAGGGCTGAAGTGCTGTCCATTGAGGGGCCAGTTGTTGCGTCTGAACACAGCAACAGGCCTGCCCCAAATGCATTCGTCTCCAGTGACCACATGGCTATTTTACATGTAGGAAAAGGAAGCAAAGAGTGATGAAGGCGTGTGTTGTAAGCCAGGAGCAGGCAGAAAGTAGTTCTCCAGATGTTTTGGGCTTCAAATCTCAGCATTCCTGGCTATTGGCCATGCTGGCAAGGGCTTCTGCGAGCTGAAGTCCTGAACAGCTGCAGATCTACGTACCGTTCTGCCCACCCATGTTGCAAACCACTCAAAACATGTAGAGAGGTACTTCTTTTTTCCTGGAGAAGCCAGACTTGGCCACAGTTATTCATGCCTTGGTAACATCCAGGGTAGACTATTATAATTAGCTCTGCATGGGTCTGCCCCTGAAAAGCATCTAGAAAGATCATCAGTTGCTTCAAAATGCTGCTGCCTGATTACAAACCCAGGCCGGTTGGACAGCGCATATATGTCTTATATTGTTTCATCTTCACTGTTTTCCTTTCTGTTCCCGGGTTCAATGCAATTCTGTTCCCGGGTTCAATTTCTTACCTTTTAAAGTCCCAAATGGCCTGTGACCTTAAGGACTGCCTCCTCCCATAAGTAGCACCCCACCCCTCTCTCCACCTGCAGCTTTGCAGAGTCCGTGTCCGCAGCCTTCTGCCCCAGATACTCCTGCCCAGGCCCCTCCAGGGATGGGGACTCGGACTCCAGGACTCGACTCGTGAGTCAGACTGGGTCCCCCCTCTGACTCGAGAGTCCCACTCGAGTCCCAATATTTTTAATGGGACTCGAGAAGACTCGACTCAGGGACGTCGAGACCATGGACTCTTCAATATCCCTGGGCTGTGCCAGAAGGAGGTGGGAGAGAAAGGAGATCGCCAGGCAAAGTTTTTATTTTTAAAAAATCATTTCCTAAATGCAACCTTTCAGACATTGTGGGTTTGGCTGCCTCTGCCTGCCAATTTGGGGTTCCCAGCCTACTTGCCTGCCTGGTCTCTTATGACTGTTCGCAGTGATTGTACAAGACAAGACTCGCCTGCTTCATGTTTGGGTTCCCTGCTCCCGGCCTGCTGGCTCTCTGACAGTTCCACAGTTGAACTTGTCCAAGAAAAGGCCCTTCTGTCTGCTTTAGGGTTCCCTGCCTTCCTCTGCCTGCCGGTTATTTTGGGTTTGTCTGCCTGGTCTGTTCTTTTCAAAATCAGTTGCAGAGTTTTGAAATAAAAAGGCACACTTGTGCCCAGAATTTATTTAAGCCACACATCTGAAGTAGCCTTATTTTGTTGGGGAAAAAACACCATTGATTTTAATAGGGACTTGTGGAGTCAGCTTTGGGAGGGACTCGTGAGTCACCATTTTGGACCAAGGACTCGGACTCGAGACTCGGGTCCAAAGACTCATGACTTGACTCAAGAGACCAAGGACTCTTCAACATCCCTGGGCCCCTCTGGGTGTGGTGGTGTCCGACCTTGCTTGGCTAGGTGAAGAGAATTGCCCATGGTTGCCCCGGATCCCTTGCCTGCCTTAGCAATTAGGGCCCTGGCTTGCTGCAGCAGCAGAGCTCTTTAACTTACCCTGGACTGTAATAGAGATAACAACATCTACATCTGTTCCTGGAGGCCTGGGGTTGTTGTTGTTTTTTTAGGTTTTTTTTTTTTTTTTTTTATTGTATCTGATGCAGACTTACCAAAGTAATTGAGTGCTTGAGAGTGAAGAATTATCTCTCGAGCTTGGTTCTTATCTTGACAGCGAAGCAACACTTTTAATTTAATTTTGTTCCAAGCATGCGGGTAACAAATTTTACTAATCGTTCCACTCTCGCCCACCGCATGGTAACGAGCCTCTTGTTTCAGGAGGCAATGAGGTGCAACGTGCATGCTTTTCCTAACAAGCAGGCTAAACTGTGTGCCTGTGAGGAAGGTGCTAGCTATCAATGCAGTACTAGGTCAGAGCCTGAGCAGGTGGTGGATGGTGACTACCACATTGGGTTCTTATGTAGGGTTGCAACTTGCAACATTAAACAGATTTGTCTGTTAGATGTGCAAAGCAATTCTATAGAGGTGGAGCTGGTGGTAATGGGGGAGAATCCATGGTTGTTGCTTGCTGTGGCCAGGGCTGGATATTTTTGTGTGGGGGGGGGGGAAGAGCTTTATTATTTTTTTAACCTTCCCTCCGTCTTCTCATCGACTTCCATGGGAGGGAATTTACTATGTCAGGTCCAGGCCCAATTTGGGGTCATGTTGGGGGTACCAAGGGCTTAGGATCCCGTGGTTTCACGGCCTCCTCTGACACAATCCCAGAACGCCCCCTCTCTGCCACCATTGCCAGCAGAGCCTTCCACCACTGCACCAGGATGGCTTCTGCCTGCAGACCGCCCTCTGCAGAAGGACTGCAAGGGATCAATTTTAATACAAATACTTACAAAAGCTGCAGGCAGGATTGACTTACACTGAGGTTTTAAACATCGTAGCGCTTGATAAATGCACTATGGACTTTCACAAATCAGAGAGGACACATCCTCTGCTATTCCCTAAAATTTTGGGATACATATAAAGGGGCAAGGGACAGCAGCAGCAGCAGCAGCAGCAGCAGCAACAACATACCTTCTGCCTGGGCATAGAATCATAGAAAAGTAGAATCATAGAAAAGTAGAGTTGGAAGGGGCCTATAAGACCATTGAGTCCAACCCCCTGCTCAGTGCATAAAAAGGTTGTAAACAGGAGAGAAAAAATGGACAAGGGAAAATGTTCAAACTTGGCCATTTCTCAATAGAACTGTCTGATTTTTTTTCCTGACTGTAGCATCCAGCATCAATATACTCCAGGTCAAATTTCACTGAATGGCCCCATTATCAGGGCCGATCTCTTCCATTCTTGCCCTAAGGCTATTGCAGTTTTAGGTCTGACCCAGGATTCAACTCTTGTTTAATCAAGACACAACAATAATGAATCAACCAGCTTCCAGTGAAGAGATTTCATCTTATTTGTGCTGAAGAAATGTAAAATTGCAAAAATCTGTCTTCAAGTATTCAGCAATTTCCCCCATGTGATGATGCTTCCTGATCTGATTCAGGAGCAGGGAGATGAAAGCAAAGCTGACTTCATTGATTTTAATTGTCCATGAGAGAGAGAGAGAGAGAGATTGAGAGAGAGAGAGAGAGAGAGAAATTGAGAGAGAGAGAGAGAGAGAAATTAGAGAGAGAGAGAGAGAGAGAGAGAACAAACACCCATCAGCAGCATAAATAGGAGGGTAAAATCCCAAAGGTGGGGTTTTATATTATAACATTTACAACCTGTAAATGTTATAATATATGATGAAGTTGACAAAGTTTCTCTTAAGCACAGCTTCATTTAGCTTTGATGCCGCATCAACAAATTTGCCACACAGAATAGCAAATGCATGATCACAACCTTCTCCGCTCTTGTGCTTCAGCTTTCAGAGCTGAGGACCTCATGAAGAGCTGAAGATCCCCCTTTTTTTGGTACCCACAAGGATCTTGAGTGAGGACAAGAAGAGTTGCCATCATTCTGATACTTCATGACTGCCAATGCTTGATTATCTGCATCAGTCAAAATCAGAGTTATGGGCAATGCTTCCTACCCTCTCTCTGGAGGCTTGTGGGTAGATAAAAATAAAATTACTCCCAGCATCAGCCTGGGCTCCCTGGACTGGGTGAGAGCTGCTGGATCAGGCCATAAGAAGAAGGCGGTGATGGCAGAAAAGGTTAGTGTGTGCCTATGGGGGGTGGGGAGAGGGTTGTGAAACCTCCCCCCCCCCGTTCTTTACTTTAAAGGTTCGGCTCTGCTTTATGTATGTATGTATGTATGTATGTATGTGCATCCAATTCCAGAAGAAAGAGAGAGAAGATCCATGCTGTTCAGGCCCTCAACAGCACCTTCTATGAAGTTTGCTTGGTTGTCCTCTGCTTAATGCCATCCTGTCAGAACTGTTGTGATTCTCATCGGTCAACCCAGTATGCATTTCTTTGGAAAATGTGTAGGGCTTGGGGTTCTTTATATATATCTGGAATTAGTTACTTTGGAGAGTTGCCATTCTATTGCTGTAATCTGATGAACTCCCAATTTGGAGTAAGGGGGTGTAGTTCTGGTTCGCAGCAGTTCTGTCCTACCTGGGTGAACTCTCTTTGATCTGGACTTGTTGCTCTGGATTTATTTCTATGCTTCCTGCACTCCTGCTTGACTCCTCATGCTTTCATCCAGTTTCCCAGCCACAAAATTTCCCAGCTCCCACCCACCCACTCACACACTCACACTCACACACACACACACACACACACACACAAATCTCAAGAATTGGCAGTGGTGTACACAAGCCTTTGGCATGTGGCCATTAATGCACACAACAGGGCTAGTATAAGGACAGTGACTATTCATCCTTCAGTGCACACTCTCTCCTCATTTCCACCCCTTGTTTGCTTTGCATTTACATTTCTTCATTCTGCAGTGCCTTCCTCTCCTGACTGAAGTGGCATAATATAAGATGAAATAGGTTGTTGTTCTACAGAAGCTCCAAATAGCAATAAATGTGTCAGCCTTTAATTTGCCATAGGACTCTTCACTGGTGTTGTATTGTATACGTATCTCTCTTAAAACAGTAGGGAACCATTTTCAAACACGATTTGCCAGTGCACTGCACACGTACTTGGACATGAGGAAGAGAGAGATCAATATTTGAAACGTTATACTTTCTACCGAAAAGCATATTTATTTTAATGCATCAGGCATTAAAACTCCTAAAGTCTAAAACCAGCTGAGACTCTGGGTATTAGGGACAGATTAGCAAAAGGCTTCAAGGGATCTTCAGACTGAATAGAACATGCCGACTGTGCAGTTGTGGGAGTTGGCAATTCCTGCTGGTTAAGTCAAAGATTTTGCTGTCTCCATTGACCCTGCTGTGAATTATCATCCATGGTAGATGATTGGTTTGGGGAAGGAGGTGTGTGTGTCTATATATATATATATATATATATATATATTCTGCCTGCATCAGACAAATTATCCTCTTTGCTCTACAGGTAGCAATATTTATGTACCTTCTCAGCTTAAGCCCATCTTAGAACTTCCAGTTACAAAAGAGTTGCGTTATCAGCATCCCCGATTGCATGGAGCATTCCACTCACAATCAAGCGCAATCAGAAACGGCCACTCAACAGAGCAGGGTGGCGCATACTGGGGCGTAGGGGCATCCGTGGCCCCACTCACACATGATGACTGGGTTCACACAACACATTAAACCTCAGTAGGTTTACCGCACGAGTAAACCTACTGATGTTTAAAGTGTCGTCTGAACCTGGAAAGGTTTGGTTAGGGTGGCTTGCAGTAGGGTTTACTAAACCTACTGAGGTTTAGCGTGTTGTCACTAACCCTCCTGCAAGCCAAAAGGGGCATAGAGCCCCCTGGCTAGAGCAGCAAACAATGGCTGCCACTCTGGGCACGGGGCTCTGGCCGATGACAGCCAGCCAAGCACTGAAGCGGCCCTTTGCCAGCTGTCATCGGCTTCCCCACGTGCTGCTGGTGGTGGTGTTTATCTTGGAACACCAGGGTTAATATATAAGTATAGCTTTTTTAAAAACAGAGACGCTTAAACAGAGAAGAAAAAGCAAAGTAAAGGCAGCTATTTTTAAAGGCAGTTTTGTGAAAGACGAGTTCTTCAATATTAGCATGAACTTCCTTGGTGAAAACACTTTTATTCCTTCTGTTGTTTTGTGGATCAGTGGCGATATTCACTAGTTTTATTTGTCTTTTTTGTTTTGTTTTTTTGTTTTTTTCATTTTTTGGTTGCTTTGCTTAATTTCTTTGTATGTTTATTTTTTTTAAATGTAAATTGTGTTCTGAACAATTTTGTGTTGAGAGTGCTCTATAAATATTTTAAGTAAAGAGTATGGATTTTTCAGGAAATATAGTTCCTTCTAGTTCCTGCGTACAAATCTTTCCTTACAATCTAGGCAGACTTCCACCTCTGTTTTTCCACAGGAATCATTTATGAAAGAACCCTCCACCCCACAACCCAAGGAGAAGGTGACTTTTGAAGATCCGTAGAGAAAAGGTCATTGGAAAATGAAAATATTTATTCATTTTTAATCATTTATATTCATAGAGGGAGCGCAGGGCCATTCCCCCAGCCCTGCTGAAAGGCCTCCCTCATGAAGGCTTCTCCTCAACTGTCACCACTAGCAGCCATTCCAGCAGGCTATACAGGCCTGACAAAAAGTTGTCCAAAAGAAAAAGAAAAATCTAAAATCCATATCACTATAATATCTTTATTAGACTAACTCAAAAGTCGAAGCAAACAATTGTCGGTTCCCCCTTTTTTGAAAATATAACATCCAGCTGTTACTCAGAAACCTGATTTACTCTCTGCAAGAATCTTATGGCACCCTTAGAGATCTTTCAAGGGAACAGTATCTGTTGGATTGGGTTCAAGATGTGAGCCTGTATCCGAGCTTGACCTGTATATATGTGTAAATAAATCTATCACAAAAACCAGAAACCTCACTGCTTGGAGAATTGGGGTGCATGTAACTGTACAAATATCAAACCAAATGTATAAAAATATTTTCCCCCTTAATATCACAATGCTGTGTAATAAATACAGAAGTGGACAATTTGCGAGCCCTGCGAGCCAAAAGGACAAGTAGTAACAAAGATGGGTTCCGTTGTAGCAGAGCCAATTTAGGATTGAATATTTAGAAATGCTTCCTAAGTATGCAAACAGCTGGGAATTGAAGAAGGAGTGCTGGAAGAAGTTTATTTAGCTGTGGAATTTCCTTTCCTGGATGATTTTTTGAGGGAGGATGAGGAGTGTCTGCTGTCTGGTTAAGGTCCAGGGAGAGTCTTGCTATTACAGAGTGATAGGTTCGATTTATGAGATTGCTTCCAATTTCATGGGGGGAAAAATGTCCTTGGTTATGCCATGTGAATGTGTAGGAGTGTGTGCTGGGGGGGAGGAGGCAAAGAGGGAGTAGTTAATACAAGGTTTGGGAGCAGACACGGCAGACAAGCTGGCTGCGGTCTGTATATGGTAGAAGGGAGAAAACTTTACCATTACCAAGGATTATAAGAGGAGTGTCTGTCACAGGAGTTAGGGAGCGTAGCAGAAGTGGTTTTAGGCGGCCGGTGGGCCACTAGGGCTCGAGCCCCAAATCTTTCATTTGGAGCCCCAGATCTCTGAGAGGCCATCTGCCCCACCACCCTGCTGTCCATGAGTGCTGAAATACAGGTACATATTTTGCATCTGTTGCATCTGACCCCACTGGATTAGCTGCTTGTCTGTTTGCCCACATGTGCTTCACCTCCTGCTGCCCCCCCCACCTTGAATCTCAATGCCTGAGTTGGTGTTTTTTTCTTCCTGAAATCAAATGCCCTCCTCTCCCGTCTATACATCCCTTTTTAAAATAGGGGTGTCCTAAGGAGACAGAGTCCTTAAGACCACAAGAGGAGATAGAGTTATAGCGGTTCTTCAACTAGGCCCGCGGGCACATCGCCGCCTGCCTTTTATCGCCCGGCGATCACTTTTTTTAATCGCTTCCCTAGCCCTCTTTTCCTCATTGTGGTGCAAAACAAAGTATATACATCAATTGTGCATTTTGTAAAATAGCCTGCCGGAGTATTCTTAATATCCCCCTTCTCTTCCCATTCTTTTTCATTGTGTGTCCTGTCTTTTAATTGTAAGCCTGCGGGCAGGACTGTCTTGATGCTGTAACCGCCCAGAGAGCTCAGATGGGCGTATAAAAAAATAATAAATAAAAAATAAAATAATTTTCATTAAGGGGAAAAATTCACATTCAGTAAAAAAAAGGACCCGGTCTTTTTACTATCCATTCATTCATATTTTTTCAACTATGTCGGCCACTCAATGAACGGCCCCTGTTTAAAAAGTTTGAGAACCCCTGCTTTAGCATCTGTAAATTAGCATATGCACATTTGTGCTTTCTTTTCTTCTTCTTTTTTGGTCTTGTGGGCCTGAGCCCCTCAAATTTATCTATCACCGCCCCTGGAGCATGTTTGTCAAATTGCTTAAAACCTATGATTGCATTTCTGGAAGCTGAAGGTGTGAGCACCACTCAGTCATATACTGGCCAATTGCTTCCTATAAAATCATCACAAGTGATTGGGAGACTGCCTAGAAACTCCATGTATGTTGCTCTGAGGCACTTGGAGAAAGGATGCAGTGACAAATAAGACTGGTTGAGTTGTGATTTAGAGACTGGTTGAAATCATTACGTACCCTTTTCTCCTACAGAGCAAACTCCCACCTTGGTAGGGCCATTGTATGAATTAGTCCTCCTGACCCATTGGGGTTGGGGAAGCTAAATGTTGCTGGCCAGATCTCCTCCCAGTTGGTTGAAGATGTTGGGTAGACAATATTTGTGGTCTTTTCTTCAGTTGGGCACTATTGGAAAAAATGAATGTGGACTAGATGGACCTTTAGTTCTGATCTAGCAGGTCTCTTCATTATCTATCTATCTATCCATCCATCCATCCATCATCTATCACATGTGCATATATATTCCTTCATTTCTATTGTTGTTTATTGTCACTTTTACAGATAATGAAACATCTTAATAAAATACAGTTATTTATTTATTTATTTATTTTAAAAAACACCCTAAATATTCATATTTATCTATACATCTATAGGATTCTAGATGGGTAAGAGGGAGGCTTTCAGCTGGCAGACCGGGAGAGTATCAACTAGTCTGTTGCGATCTAACAGCAGGCTTCTCCAGTCCTCTTGAGCAGCGCCTTATGCAAGAAAATAAATTTGTAATTGGTTTTTGAATAGATTCTTCTGTTTAAAAGAAAGAAAGAAAGAAGAAAGAAAGAAGAAAGAAGAAATCAACAAATCCCAGTTTGAGTTGCAAGACACTTTGGAAATGTGGTAGGCTAATAACCTGGCATTAATGAGTCTGTGCCTGAACATAGCAGGGGATAATTAGTAGGCAGAGAACTTGCTTGACAGGCATGGAGCCACAGGCCGCTTCATGGGCAGCCCTCCCTCCCTCCTTCTCCTCCTGGGTGAATGCTGGGCATTGGTATGAATGAAGCGACCATGCTTGGTTGCTTGCTTGAGTTGTTAGATATCCACATCGCCCTGCCCCACGAATGTGGTTGCTGTGATTTTGAGGCTGCCGTGCATGAGAGTATCTTGTAATTGGCTTTCTTTTACGTTGACGAGAACAGTGCAGGCTTCTGCAGTGCTTCGAAAGCAAGTCTAGAAACTAAGCCCACTTCCCCTTGCAACTGATTCCTGCACCACCGTCATTTTCTAGAGGTGGATTTTGCCATGAAATGGCAAGTGGCACGGTGCCTTCTTGGAGTGGGGAAGAGGGGGTCTGATTGCTAGTCATTTTAGCACCTACATCTGGCTCCAGTTAACAACATTTGAGCTGATTAAAAATTGGGTAATTAAAGTTCATTATGTTTTGGTTGGCTGATTTCCCAACTGTGTATTTATCAAGTTGATTTAGGACTATATTGTTATGAAGAGCTTGAGCTATTAAGACAGTCATAAATCCATATGGGATGGCCCATGGCCCATTCTAATCTAAGCTATATTTGCAGAAGTGTGGCTGTTATATCAGTTACCCCTCTACTGCCGTGGGGGGCGGGGGAAGGCACAAACAGTCAGGTAGGGAGAGTCAAGTTCTGATTTTTAGCATCCACTTTGCTAATTTGCTTCTCGCTCTACACACTCTCGGCTTCTGTTCCTCTTACGTGAGGTTTCAAAATCTTCAGAGGAGTTTTCCGCTTCACAGGAAACTTTCTCCGGCAATCTGTCTGCCCTCAGCGAGTCCGGAGCAACTCTAATTGGTGCCTGTGTAAAATGGCATCAAAGAGAGGTCAGGAGGCATGTAACATGGGGCAGTACTGCTTACATGCCTAGGGTTACAGGCCACCTCGGGGAGGTTTTGTTTCTGAATCCAGCTTTCCTTCCAGGCTAATTAAGTGGCTGCTAATTGGATCATCAGAGGTATAATGTCTGGATATCATTCCTTCCCTAAAACAAATGTTTGCTTGCCTGCTTGTTCTTGCTGTATTCTCTGTCTTCCTTCTGTTCTTTAAAACAAGCGTGTCTCACTTCAGGGCCTTCTTCTGACCCTCTGATTCTTCCTCTTCTTCAAGGATTTTCTCCACCAGTCCTCCTCAGCTTGGCTTCTGCTACTCAACATTCATCTGCAATTCAGCTGTTGCTTCCTTGCACAAAAACATACCCTTAAGGTATAAAGCTTCCCCCTGCATTTAAATTATGCTGGGTTTGCAAGCCACTGGCCAGATGTTTCTCTGGTAGCGCCCAGACATATGGGGGTGTGCCTCATACAAGCAGAGCTCTGTTATCCACCCCAGCCATCAACAAATCAATTAGTACTAGTCCCAGTTCTTATTTGCCTGCTTCCTGCAAACTTCTGGGGCAGGGGATGAATTGGTATTAGTTTCACGTCCTTAAAATAAACCTTGAAAACCTTAGATTCTGTTGCAGTGTGTTTAGTTAGTGTTGGGTCATAAAGCATAAATTCCTCTGGTGTTTGAAAGGTTTCATGTTAAGCCATCTATCTTCTTGTGGATGCTTAATTGCAATGTGCACAGTGATTATGCTACAAACTACTTGTGTGATCTGCAGAGAACGGGCTAGGGCTAAAAATGAGTAGGGTCTCCATTGTTTAAAGAGCACAGAAAGATTGGTGTATACTGGTTATGTAGTAGACACTTACCCTGTTAGGTAGGTTAGGCTGAGAGTCAGTGACTGGCCCAAAGTCACCCAGTGAGTTTCATGGCTGAGCGGGGACTAGAACCCGGATCTCCGGGGTCCCAGTCCAACACTCTCACCACTACGCCACACTGGCAGTGGGTAGGCACTTTTCTATGGGTTTATCCAGTGTTGCTAGTGTAATGTTTAAAGGCATGCAGCCACATGAATGAGGAAGATTGTGTGGGTCTTTCCCACAGGCCCCGTTTCCTGGCATTTACAGAACACCTATACTGGATAAAACAAATGGCTGAAGAATGAGGCGAGGTGTAATCTGTTCATGGTGGGTTGATCCATATGCTGCAAAAGATATTTCTGCTCCCACTTTGATTGTGGGAAATCTTTTGTGGACAATCCTGTCATTCCAGTTATGGGGGAATGAAAGAACTAAGCCCATTATCATAGAGGAGGGAGGGATTTATACACATGCAATGGGTGGGAATCAAAGGTTAAGGAGAGTGTTGACATCCAGGAACATCAAGGACAGTTTTGAGAAATACAAGTTCAGTTGTTTGGGGGGTCCTTACTAGGGATGGACAAATAATATCTGTTTCAATTTCTGAAATGTTCACATTTTTTCAAGCACAAGTTCATTCCATTCCTGTTTCCGCAACAGTTTGCCAATGTTTTCCGTACAGAGTTTGTATGCATTTCTCCCTAATACACACTCTTTTTTTGTGTGCAAGCAATTTTCCTTGATGTATGCATGTTTGTATCTATTAATTGTATTCTGGTTCACATATTATCTCACCCATCCCAGTACTGACAAGATCTGGAAACTCCTAGCTGATTGCACTTGGGTTCTAAAGTTCCTTTATCATATTTATATCCTGCCTTTCCATGAATCATACCTAAGACTAATAACAACTAAAATCAATAAAACAACTAAAAGGCAACAGCAAAAGTATCAAATTATAAATAGATAACAGATGGGGCTAAAACATAACAGAAAAGCAGATAAAATATTAACAATGTAAACACTTGTGAGAGCATAAATGAATAGTCTTTCAGTCCAAAATGTCATCTAAACAGGGAAGTTTTCAAACAGCAGTGAACAACACATCATCAAGGTGAACCTCTTTAAGGAGATAATTTCACAATCACAATATTAGGGACATCCACAGAAAAAAGTTCTTGTGTTCTCTGTCTCTGTCTCTTTCTTATGTGCCAATCACAACTCAGATACTGGCAGGATGTACGAGATATCTTGTACAGATGATCTTAAGACCTGTTCTTCAAGTGTCAGTTTGAGCAAGTGATCGTGCAAGTAGCCTGGTCCTCAGCCATTTAGGATTAGAAATGCCTTTAACACATTTATAAAATCAAAATGGAATTTGATGATGCCCATTTTGATCACTGCCTGAGGGTTTATCACTTAACTTACACCCTGCTAGCAAGCTGAAACCAAAGCTTTCTTTTGTGTTGCTTTGCACAATGTGATACAGAGTTTGGAGTGGAAGTGAAGAAGTTTGGGAATTTAGCAGGGGGGGTACTTTGCTCGTGCTATTAAAGGGGATAAGTGCATTTTTGGGTTTTTTGTGGGGGTGGATGAGAGGGGGTTACCTGGCTGAGTGCATGTACTCACAATCTGTATTATATGAGGCTCTATTCTATTCAGTCTGACCTTTCTAGGCTGTAGGGAACTGTCCAGCCTTTCAGCAAATCCTATTCAAATCCTGTTAAGGTCAGCCTGCCAAGTCAATTGTTCTAATTTTGAAATCCTTACCTTCCTGGAAGAGTTACCGCTGTGGTTTTGGTCCATATATTTCCCCTTAACTTTCAAACCTGCATGGCCTGTTGTCTGCGCCAACCCTAAGTGTTCTATACAAGCAGAATCGACCCGAACATTTCAGTAAAGGAGAATTTGGCACTCACATGGCATTGGCATTTTCCTGCTAGTTTCAACACATCTCCTCTCCATTTCTTTTCCTTTTGCAAAGAGAGTGTTTTTGCCCTTCTTAAGTTGAAAGCAGAAAAGGCCAAGGGGTTTGGCTTGATTTGTTGAATGTTTGTTGTGTTGTGCTGAATTTTGCTTTGCTAACACTACATCATTCACCTTTCTCGTTAAGCTATCTTCATTAACAGGTTCTGCTGGAACTTCAGTTTCTGTCCGGATGGAGGCCCACGTGGAGGCTCTTGCACATCTTGGGTCAGTGTAGACTCAAAGGTGTTGCTGGCTTTGAATGATTTCTTAGGTGTCAGAATTTTGGAATGCATAATGTTAGACAGATGGTCCACAGAGAGAAAGAGAGAGAAGAGACTCTGTGTGACCCCCATGATTCTCCAGTGCTGGGGCTGTTCTGGGATCAGACTTTGCTTGCACAGAGCCTGTCTTCATGCTGTCAAAAAAAATATTTTAGCCACACTTCCTGAGAGACTATTTGCAATCATGACTTTGAAAGATGTTGACCTAGAATTTTTTATTTGCAAAGCAAGGATATAATATGATAAAAAGATTAGAAAATCCCTGTTTAAAAAATATGTTAGAAAATTGGAATAGAAAGAAGAAAATATTTATACCAAGTATATCACCGCTTACTCCAGTGGTGGTAATGGAGGACTTTCCAGAGAATGTTAGACATTTGGAACGTATTTATAGAGATAAAAAGGTAATTAGATTAATGGACAGGCTAGAAAAAATGGAGACAAGGCAACAAATAATTGAAAGGGTTGGACCAGGAAGAATTTCGTGGTTAAATTTAATTCAATTAGTTCAATGGGGAAAGAAATGGAAGAGGAGACAGGAGCATGAAAGAGAATTCACCACATTTGAGCAGTTGGTTATGTCTAGAGAACTTCTAGAAGGGAATGTATCAGCTAGAGGTATTACAAAGATGATATATAAAATGATTCAGAAATCAGAAGAGCAAGCGGAAAATCTTAAGATAGTTTGGGATACAGAGTTTGAAGAGGAAATAGAAAAAGAAGAGTGGAATAAGATATGGAATAGGCGAATATTGAAAAATATGTCAATAAGGATAAAAGAGAATTTCTATAAGTTAATTTGGAGATGGATGGTACCTGACTCCGGTGAGAATAAATAAAATAGATAATAAATGTTCTCCAATGTGTTGGAGAGGTTGTCAGGAGCTGGGTACGTATGCTCATATGTGGTGGAGTTGTAAAAATCTATTGGATTTTTAGAAAATGATTTTTGAAGAAATATCAGAAATTGTTGGTGTCAATTTAGAAGTTTGTTCTAAAGTAGCATTGTTATCAATAACCAAAAAGGTGGCTGGTCCTCAAAATGTTAAAGAATTAATTGGAAATTTGTTAACAGCGTGTAGATTAATGATAGCAAGAAAATGGAAAGTTCAACAAGTTTTCTCTATCACTGACTGGTATAAAGAAGTGTGGGATATGGCTTTAAATGATATATTAACTTGTAATATCAAATGTAAAAGGGGACAATTAAAGAAAAACAATTTTAAGGATATTTGGGGTTTATTTTTGGATTTTGTGTTAAATAAGGGGAAAGGGAGTATGCCGTGTCAAGATATGTTTGTTTTTTTTGAATAATGAATAACTATAGATTATAGAGATAGAATGTATTCTATGGTCCCTGTGGTGATGGGAGCACTATATAAGTTGTATGTTTGTTATTTAGTTGTTTTATATATTGTTCAAAAAAATTAAATTTAAAAAAATTAAATAAAAAAAAGAGATGTTGACCTGGTGCTGAATGGGGTACATCTACCCCTGAAAGACCAGGTCCATAGCTTGGGAGTCATTCTAGACTCCCAGCTGTCCATGGAGGCTCAAGTGTCAGGTGTGAGCCGGGCAGCACTGTATCAACTCCATCTGATACGGCAGCTGCGCCACTACCTTCCTAATCATCTGGTCCCATCAGTGGTTCATGCCTTGGTCTCCTCTCACTTAGACTACTGTAATGCGCTCTACGTGGGGTTACCCTGGAAGACAGTTCAGAAGCTACAGCTGGTACAGAACGCGGTGGCTCGCCTGGTTAAAGGCAGCCGCCAGCGAGACCACATCACACCAGTGCTCAAGGAGTTGCACTGGCTACCAGTTGCTTGCCGAGCCGAATTCAATGTGTTGGTTTTGACCTTTAAAACCCTACACGGCTCCAGTCCAGCTTATTTCAAGGAGCGCCTCCAGCAACATCAAGTAGGCCACTCAACAAGGTCTGCCACGGACGGCCTTCTCCTTGTCCCATCAACCAGAGCAGCCAGGCTGGTGGGGACTAGGAAGAGGGCCTTTTCTGTGGCAGCCCCCAAGTTATGGAACTCCCTCCCCAGTGACCTTCGCCATGCCCCCTCCTTGATGAAGTTCCGCCGGGCTTTAAAAACATGGCTTTTCAGGCGGGAATATGGGGTGGGTTAGGATTTTTTTTTTAAAAAAAAAACCTTTATATTGTTTTAATTGTGTTTGTTTTAATGGTGTTTTATTGTATTTTATCCTGTTGTACATTGCCCAGGGTGGCCGGGTGGCCGGCCAGATGGACAATTTAAAAATATAATGAATGAATGAATGAATGAATGAATGAAAAGGTTCCCATGGCTAACAAATGGCATTTTGCTGCCCAGATGCTGTGGCTGCTCATACTAAATTCTGCCTTCCTTGTCTTCTCAAATTCTGGTTCATTTGTCTAGAAATGTCCCTACATAGATGAATGGTGGGTTATAACTTTTTGAAAGTGTAGCATAACTGTTGATTGTGATATGAAGGGAGTTTCTCATTTGAATGAGGGGGTGGGTGGGTAACCATAGCTTTGTGACTTGATTTGGTTATTGATTAAAGTTTTTAAGATATGCTCCAAAATGTCCAGAATAATGTGGGATATAAATATTTTGAGCAGCCTGTGCCGTGGAGCAGAGTCATCACCCCCAACTTGGTGCCTTCCAGGTGTGTTGGACTGCAACTTCCATCATCATTCCAACCCAACATGCCAAGTTGGGTGGGAATTATTGGAGTCACAGTCCGACACACCTGGAAGGCACCAGGTTGGGGGGCAGCTGTGACAGAGAAATGACATCTACAAAAAAGGGCGAATGAAAGGTTTTCCTTACAGGCAAATTTTCAGGGATAGATTAGATTTTGGTTCTTACATTGCAGCAGGTGAATGTAAGTTAATTCACGGAAGATGGCAGCGATGGGGGTGTGGGTGGGTGTAGTCTAGTTAACTGTAAACACAAGGTTCCCTCCCACACCCCAGGGGATCATAAAGAACCGAGTCATAGATCTAAAATGGAATTTCTTGGAGGCAGGTGGCTGAGTGGAGACACAGGAATCCCAACATATCTCAAGCTAAAATGAGCTCTTCCCTGGAGGTGTATCTGTGGATAGTTCAAAAGAAGCTCCTCTTCAAAAAAAGAAATGGCTTCGTGGCTCCTTCTGCAGGAACTTGCAGAACCATGCCTTCGAACAGGAGTTTCTTTTGAACTAAATATCCTGAGATGAAGAGCTTATTCTAACTCAAAATGTATCCTGGATTCCACCCCCACCTCAAAAAAACTGCCTTTTTGGGGTGCATGTTAATCAATTATTTGTGATCTCTGTTGACTGAGAGTCTCACTCTTTGCCTTACCCTGCCTCAGTGTGGTTGTTGAGATGTGACTGAGCAACCTCTTTATATTCCACCGGTGTTGTTGTTTTTCTCCCCCACTTTCCAGGTTCCCTAAAGAGCCCCATGAACAAGACAGCGCTTACACTAATGGCCGTGAGCTCCTGTATCCTGGCCATGGTGTGTGGCACTCAGTTGTCCTGCCCGCTGACGGTGAAGGTGACACTCCATGTTCCCGAGCACTTCATCGCAGATGGTAAGGGTCTCCATCTCGCTACTCTATGGGACACATGCGATTCTCTAGGACTGTCGATTTCGCAGAGTTCCCCACCACCACCACCACCTCTCTCTCCTCCAGATTATGCCAGTTTCTCAAGCTTTCCAGGGATGCCCTAGGCCACCTTTGGGAGAGGGGGCTAGTAAGAAGAGGTTATTCTTTGTCCATCTATCTTAGTATCTTCTTTCCAATGAAGGTGACATCAGGTGTTTGATAGAAAGTATATTGAGGAACAGAGAAGGAAGAGGAGTGGTGGTAGTGGTGGTGGTGGTGGTGGTGGTGGTGATGATGATGATGATGATGATGATGATGATGATGATGATGACAAAAGCAAGAGCTAAGGTGATTCCCTGTAGTTCACACCAGAAATCTGATTGTCTTGCTGTTTAGGGAAACTCTGTTCATAAATCTACTTTCCCCTGTCCATCTTGATACGCTCTGATCAAATCAAATACCAACTATGGTATTTGATGGAACCAACTACCGAGGGAGGTGGTGGGCTCTCCCACTCTGGAGGCATTTGAGGTGCAGCTGGACAGCCATCTGTCAGGGATGCTTTGACTTGGATTCCTGCGTTGCGCAGGGGGTTGGATTCAATGGCCTTGTAGGCCCCTTCTAACTCTACTTTTCTATGATTCTATGGTACCTGCACAGTTTAGCTCCTGCATTTATTTGTGACCATTTTCTCATACCATCTGCCTAAGGAGACTGGAATCGCATAGCATATGTGCCCCCTCATACACACAGGCACACACACTAGACCTGTAAGATTGGTTAGGTTGAGAGACACTGACTGGCCCAAGGTCAACCAGTAAGCTTTGTGTTTAAGGAGGTTGGGGGTTGAACCCAAGTTTCCCCGGTCGAACTCCACCATTAACCACAATGCCACACAAATTTAAATTCCCTTCTAATCTGAGAACTGGATGGCTTTTGTGTCATACAATTCTGCTTGCTTCCTGTTTATCCCATGCCACAGGGCTATTATTATGATTTTTTAAACAAAACAAAACAAAACAACCCAAACCTGTACAAAGTGCTTTGCAATTCATACCTCATTTTGAAAGAGCCAGGCCCAATGTGGCGTAGTGGTGAGAGTGTTGGACTGGGACTTGGGAGATCCGGGTTCTAGTCCCTGCTCAGCCATGAAACTGACTGGGTGACTTTGGGCCAGTCACTGACTCTCAGCCTGACCTGCCTCACAGGGTTGTTGTGAGGATAAAATGAGGAGGAGGATTATGTAAGCTGCCTTGGGTTCCTTGCAGGAAAAAAATATAGCAAATAAATAAATAAATAAATTCCCTGCCAACTGTGTTGGAAGCACAGAAAGTTGCTTCATAGTGGTTAGACTATTTGTCCCTCTAAGAACAATATTACCTGCTCCGACTACCAGCCGCAATCCATAGTCTGAGGTCTTCTCCATTACCTGCTGCTGCCTGATCCTTTTCTAAGTGGACGTACTGGGAATTAAACCAGAGGCCTTCTGCATTTATGGTGTGTGCTCTACCACTGAATTATTGGCTGGAGAAAAAAACAACAACAACTTGCTTAGTTCTCCCATTCATGTCCAAATTGCAGCGGTATTCACCACCTCTCACTGGGCTGGTTCTGGAATGTATGTTTCTGGACTCGGAAGTTGCTTGGCTGAGTCATTCACTGAATTCATCACTCATGGGAATCACCCTCAATTTGAAAAAAAATGTAGTGTGCAAATCAGCCTGGAGGCAGCCAGCCTTTTGCTGCCACTGCCAGTCCCTCATCTTATCTGAATTAAGAGCTATTTGCCTCCAGGGCTCAGGAAGCCAGCATGTTTCAGCCTCCCAATGTCATCTGAAAGGCATGCTAGAGAGTGGGCAGGAATTCCAGTTCTGACTGGAGCATAATTCAGATCTCGGCATGGGAGGGGCTGGTGTTCTTTTTGCTCTCTGGCAATACCTGCAGTGATGCTCTCTGCTTAGCTTTCCTGGAAGGCAAGTGGGGACCTGCAACAGGATATTGTGGTGTTTCCTCAGCCCCAGCCAGGAGTGTTCTGCTCAGGACTCCAACCTGTCTGGTAGGGCTGTTGGGACCCACAGCGGAGGGAGCAACCCTCTCTTCTCCTAAAACGTTCCCCTGCTATGCTGAAATGCTTTATCGCTATGTAGCAGAGTGGTGGGATGGAGGTAATGGGAGACTGAAACCTCTGTTACTCAAACCCTTGTCTCCAGCTGGTTAGATTCCAGCCTTGGCTTCTTCTTTTTTTGTGGGCAGGTGGGAATCTTGAAATGTGCACAAATGTGGTCGCATTTATTTATTGATATTTTTTTTACGCGCCCCCCCCCCGGACTTTCGCAAGTGTGCAAGAGTGCAGATTCAGCTGTTCAATACATGTAGTCTTTCCGTGTCAATTTCCTTATATCTTTCAGCTGTCAATGGGAGAACTGAAGTGAAGTAGGTAAGATAAAAGGAAATTGACAAGGCGAGACTGCATATAGGCTAGATTGCTCACAATTGTGAAGAACCAGAGGGAAATAGTTGTAAGTCAAAGGTGTGTTGTGCAATTCTGAGGGAGCGAAAAAGAAAACCAAATACTCAAATTTAGAGCCTGGGAAGTACCGTGAATGGAGGGGAAATTTGTGCAAATTTTAATGGCTGGGGAGTAAATGGGGGGGAAGAGAATTTGGGGAGAGAATTTGCACAACAGCAGTAAATGCTCCAAAAAGGAGTCGTGAAAAGAGAGTGGGGAGCTAATAACACCTTTTTTCTGGATTAGCTGGAGACTCAGAGAAGTGTTGAAAGGGAGGAGGAAGACACTGACAAGTATCAGTTCAACACTTAATAGCGGGAGGATTACATTGTCAAGGGGGAGATATTGTTGCCCCCCTTTGACGCGCTTACTTTGTTCATATTTCTTTTTCGGTCCCTCAGAATTGCACAGATGGGTCCCTCCTTTCCTTTACTATTATTTTCCTCCCAGTTCTTTGTACTTATGCACAAATTAGCCTATAAGCAGTCTCTCCTTGTCAGTTTCCTTGTATGCGACCTACTCCACTTTAGTGCTCCCATCGACAGCTGAAAGATACAAGGAAATTGTCATGGCAAGACTACACATATCAGACAGCTGAATCCGTGTTCTTGCACACTTGTGAAAGACCAGGGGAATTAAAACCAACAACGACCCTGTTTGCACAAATTTCAACCCCCCCCAACCCAGTTTGTGCAAATTGCTGCCATTAAAAACAACAGTATTGTAATCCGCGTATTGGATTGAGTCAACGCCAGCAGTGGGAAACAGAACGGAATCTGCCAGGGTGGAACCAGAAAAATCTGTTGAATTTTCACCCCCCAAATGGAATTCTCTTACACCCCTAGGAACCAATAAAATGTAATCTGCCTCATGCCTTCACTCCAAAGCTGCCTATCCCCAGTGCTTTTTTCTGTTCCCCAGGCAATGAAATTACTGCTTTATGATGGCAAGAGAAAGTGACTGAAGCAATAGTAAAGGAGCCCTTGCCACTCTTCAACACCACCCCACAATGTGTGTGTCTCATGTTTCTTGAGTTTCACTGACCTTTTCTACACAGCTTGCAATGAGCATCAACTACAACTTCTCCAAAACATAATGCATTTCATTTCTTCCACCAGATGGGAGCAATCATTCAGTTGATTGCAATCCTTCAGCACTTGCATGTTTTGTTACTATGAGGGCAGCTTAAACAACATCTTTCTCCTCTGAATCATATGTTTTGCTAAAAAGCTTAAAACTAAGGTTGCTCCAGGCAGCTCCTGTTGGCACATTTTGGTGCAGCGCCATCCTCCACCCCATCAACCCCCCCTCCCATCCTCCTTGTAGCAACTGGGAGTAGCTATAGGCTATAGCAATTTCATCTTTGGGAAGAGAAACTACAGAACCAGGACACATGGCCAGCCACAAGACTGCCACCATTTCCTCTTCTAAGACCAAACTTAGCTGGTGAGTGTCAACAGGAGTGGGGCTACTGAGATATGGGTTTGTAGAATATCATAGAATCATAGAATCATAGAAAAGTAGAGTTGGAAGGGGCCTACAAGGCCATCGAGTCCAACCCCCTGCTCAATGCAGGAATCTAGGTCAAAGCATCCCTGACAGATGGCTGTCCAGCTGCACCTTGAATGCCTCCAGAGTGGGAGAGCCCACAACCTCCCTAGGTAGTTGATTCCATTGTCTTATTGCTCTGACAGTCAGGAAATTTTTCCTGATGTTTAGGTGGAATCTAGGTTCCTGTAACTTGAGCCCATTATTCCGTGTCCTGCAAACTGGGATGATCGAGAAGAGATCTTTGCCCTCCTCTGTGTGACATCCCTTCAAATACTGGAAGAGTGCGATCATATCTCCCCTCAGTCTCCTCTTCTGAAGGCTAAACATGCCCAGTTCTTTCAGTCTCTCCTCATAGGGCCTTGTTTCCAGTCCCTTTATCATCTTTGTTGCCCTCCTCTGAACCCTCTCCAGTTTGTCTACATCCTTCTGAAAGTGTGGTGCCCAGAACTGGACGCAGTACTCAAGATGAGGCCTAACCAGTGCCGAGTAAAGGGGAATTATCACTTCCCGCGATTTGGAAGCTATACTTCTATTAATACAGCCCAAAATTGCATTTGCCTTCTTTGCAGCCACATCGCATTGCTGGCTCATATTCAGTTTGTGATCTACCACAATTCCAAGATCCTTCTCACTTGTAGTATTGTTGAGCCAAGTGTCCCCCATTCTGTAACTCTGCATTTGGTTTCCTCTCCCTAGGTGCAGCACTTGGCATTTATCCCTATTAAATTTCATTCTGTTGTTTTCGGCCCAGCGCTCCAGCCTATCGAGGTCACTTTGAATTTTGTTTCTGTCTTCCAGAGTATTAGCTGTTCCACCCAACTTTGTGTCATCTGCAAATTTGATAAGCATTCCCCGTACCTCCTGATCCAAGTCATTAATAAAAATGTTGAAGAGCACCGGGCCCAGGACCGAGCCCTGTGGTACCCCGCTCGTTACCTCTCCCCAGTTTGAGAAGGAACCATTGATAAGCACTCTTTGAGTCCGATTCTGTAGCCAATTGTGGATCCACCTGATAGTTGTTCCATCTAGCCCACTCTTAGCTAGCTTACTAATCAGGATATCATGAGGCACTTTGTCGAAAGCTTTGCTGAAGTCCAGATATATAATGTCCACAGCATTCCCACAGTCCACAAGGGAGGTTACCCGATCAAAAAATGAGATCAGATTAGTCTGACAGGATTTGTTCTTGACAAATCCATGCTGGCTTCTAGTAATCACTGCATTGTTTTCAAGGTGCTTGCAGACTGACTTCTTTATAATCTGCTCAAAAATCTTCCCGGGGATTGATGTCAGACTGACTGGCCTATAGTTCCCAGGTTCCTCCTTCTTGCCCTTTTTGAAGATGGGAACAACATTTGCCCTCCTCCAGTCGTCTGGCACTTCACCTGTCCTCCATGATTTCTCAAAGATAATAGACAGTGGTTCTGAGAGTTCTTCTGCCAGTTCCTTTATTACTCTAGGATGCAGCTCATCAGGCCCTGGAGATTTAAACTCGTTCAGAGTAATCAGGTGCTCCTTGACCATTTGCCTATTAATCTCAAGCTGCAATCCTGCCCCTTCAGTCTGCACTTCAGGTTTGCCAGGGGGGTCATAGACCCTCTTTTGGGAGAAGACCGAGCCGAAGTAGGAATTGAACACTTCTGCCTTTTCTTTGTCTTCTGTTATCAATTTGCCATCCTCATTGCGTAGTTGAACCACCAGTTCTTTCTTCTGTCTTTTACTGTGCATGTATCTGAAGAAAGCTTTTTTGTTGCTTTTAGCATTCCTCGCTAACCTTAGCTCATTCTCAGCTTTAGCCTTCCTGACACTATTCCTGCAGTTCTGTGCTACCTGCCTGTACTCTTCACTTGTAGCCTGTCCTTCCTTCCACTTCCTATACGTGTCCTTTTTTGTTTTCAGGTCGTCTTTGAGTTTATTGTGAAGCCACATTGGCTTCTTCTGTTGCCCTCTGCCTTTTTTCCTTTTGGGAATTGTTTGCAATTGTGCCTTTAAAATTTCCTTTTTTAAAAACTCCCACCCCTCCTGGGCTCCCTTTCTCGTGAGAGTCACTTGCCATGGGATCTTACTAATCATTGTTCTGAGTTTGTTAAAATTGGCTTTCCTAAAATCCAGGGTACGTGTTTGGCTACACTCAGCTTTTGCTTCCGTTAGAATCAAGAACTCAAGTATAACATGGTCACTTTCCCCCAGAGTTCCCGAAACTGCCACTTTATCCACTAACTCGTCTCTGTTGGTTAGAATCAGGTCAAGGATAGCCGATCCTCTAGTTCCTTCCTCCACTTTCTGTAGGAGGAAGTTATCAGCAGCACAGCTCAGGAATTTCTTGGAGGGGCCATGTTTGGCTGAAAAAGTCTCCCAACAGATATCAGGGAAATTGAAGTCTCCCATTACTACCACATCGTGCCTCCTTGAAACACTGGCAATTTGTTTTTCAAAAGTTCCATCCTCGTCTTCTCCTTGATTGGGTGGTCGGTAGTAGACTCCAACCGCCATGTTCGTTTTATTCTTTGCCCCCTTTATTTTAACCCAGATGCTCTCAATGGGGCTGCCAAGCTCCTCTTCCTGTATCTCTGTGCAGAGATACGTATTTTTAACATACAGTGCAACTCCACCTCCCTTTCTGTTGCTTCTGTTCCTTTTGAACAAGTTATACCCTTCAATTGCTGTATTCCAGTCATGGGAGTCATCCCACCAGGTTTCAGTTATCCTTATCAAGTCGTACTTGCCCTCATGTATCAAGAGTTCAAGTTCGTCTTGTTTGTTGCCCATACTCTGGGCATTAGTATAAAGACATCGAAGACTATGTGCTTTATAGTCCGACTTTCCCCCTACATTTTGTGGTAGACTATCAATGGGCACCGCTGGAGCTGTTCTCTCCATTGTGGCATAGAGGCCTTCTTCCATTGGTACCCCCGAGTTTATGTCTCCCTCCCCTGTTGGATTCAGTTTAAAGCCCTCCTGATTAAGTTCCTCATGCTGTGGCCAAACACATTCTTCCCAGTCCTTGTGAGGTGCAACCCATCCTTTGCCAGCAGTCCATCTTCCAGGAAGTGTAGCCCGTGGTCCCAGAATCCAAATCCCTCACGTCGGCTCCACCTTCGTAGCCAGTCATTCACTCGGAGTATTTTTCTTTCCCTTTCTATGCCTCTTCCAAGTACTGGAAGGATGGATGAGAAAACTATCTGGGCCCCGAAGTTCTTGAGTTCCCTTCCCAGCTCTTCAAAGTCTGCCGTGATTTCTTTGTAACTCCGCTTGGCAGTATCATTTGTACCCACGTGGAAGAGAAGAAAGGGGTATGTGTCGGTGGGCTGCATGAGCCTCGGCAGCTGCTCTGACACATCCTTAATCCGTGCTCCGGGGAGACAGCACACCTGGCGAGTCCATGGGTCTTCGCGACATACTTTGGCTTCGATCCCCCGCAGGAGGGAGTCTCCCACTATGAGTACTCTTCTCTTCCTCTTGCTGTAGGCCTTGGCTTGATTGCCTCCACTCGACTGACCCTCAGCCTCTTGCTCGCTATCACGTTGGGTGCCCGGTAATCCGTCCTCTGCAGGCTGTCCTCTGCTCTCGTCCTCAAGTACATGGAAGCGGTTCCATAGCTCCACTGCTTCCACAGGCGCAGAGTGTCTTGTAGATCTTGTGCTCCTAACAGTCACCCTTTTCCAGGGAGTTCCCCCTGCGTTCTTTTCCCTTGCCTCTGCAGTCTCCGACTCCGCCTCATCCTGCCGTTGCCCTTCTGGCTCCTGTACTGTGCTTTGGTGCTGTAGATCCACCGTTCTGTCTAAGAACTCCTCGCTTTCTCTTATGCTCCTGAGGGTTGACACTTGCTGCTCCAGTCCTCTGACCTTTTCTTCCAACAGCGTGACCAGCTTGCACTTGTTGCACGTGTAGGCCATGTCGATCTCCGGCAGGAAAACAAACATAGCACACCCCTTGCAGGTCACCACCACTGCTGAGTCCTTTCCTTCCATAGTGCTCGGTTTCTGTCTTCCTAGATTTTTTTTTTTTTTTTTTTAGGGACCTCCCCCTTGACCTCCCCTGCCGAACTCCGCTGCCAAACTCCTGTTTTCTCTCCCTGTGCGCTCGCTCTGTTCGCTCGCTCTCTGGGAGCCTGCTTGCCTTATCACAGCCCCAAAAACAGCTGGAGCCTCTCTCCTGTTGTGCTCCTGCTCAGCTGGGAGTCAGGAACAGAATATCTCCTAAGCGGGGCAACCCCATCCCAAGAAACCAGCTCAATAAGGACAGAACGTTCTCAGTAGCCACTTCATGTTGATTCTCAGTTGGAAAAGACAAATGTAGCTGAGCTAGGGGTGGGCGAACTCACCGCAACCCGACTCACCGGGCGCTTGCCGAGCACCCCCGCTGTGCAATCTGTTCTGCAGCACTTGGCGAGGCACTCGGCGGACTTCCAGGTCCCCGTCGCGTCACTTCCAGATCCCCGGCGTTTTATGTGTTTTTTTACATAAAAACCAAGGTAAACTACCTCAAAACAGCCGCTATTCGGGGACCCGGAAGAGAAGTGCCGGGGACCTGGAAGTACCTTTCCTCAGCTCCTCTTGCAGGGACTTGTGCCAAGCCAGGGAAAGGTAAGTCGCATGGAGCTTGGGGGGGGGGCGAGCGGGGCAAGTTTGCCCAGCTTCCACCCCCCCCCATTGAGTTCCACGTGCATCCCTAGCTGAAACTAGGGGTGGGCTGACACTGGAACATCTGTCTCGTTTAAGTTTGACAGACTTCCTGCCCGCTTCCAATCTGATGATCAGAAGCAGGCCAAGTCAGGGGCGGTTCTTCAGACTCCCGTCTCTAAGACGGGCCACAGTTTGCACATTAAAAAAGGAAAAAAAAAAAAAAGAACCGTGAGGAAATTTGTGCAAATGGCACAATTGGCGCAAATTATATAACTTTACGCAAATTGCATAAGTTTATTCAAATTGTGTGAATCATGGTATTTTGTGCCAATCAGCACCCAAAAAAAAACCACATGGATCTAGCATGATTTGTGTAAAATTGGCAGATTTGTGCAAGTCATGCTAGATTCACGTGTTTTTCAGGTGCTGATTTGCAAAATACCGTGATTTATGCACTTTGCGTGAACTTACACAAATTGCGCAAATAGCTCCATTTGTGCAAATTTCCTTAGCCTTTTAAAAAAGTACAAAACTGTGGCCCATCGGTGAGGAAATTTGAGGAAACATGGAAGTCTGCGAGCTGGCTTGACTCGCATCATAGCAAGTAGGCACTGGCACAAGGCTGGCAAACTGGAATCGTTGGGGCTGAATCATGAAAATCCTTCAGATTTTTACCCCCCCTTTCAGATTCCTCACACATCCCTAGCTGAAACCCTGATTATGCAGAAAACTGTTGCAGCTCCCCCTGGTGGTCAATGTCAAACCTTAAACTATTGTGCACCTGTTAGCAGATTAGTACCTGCTAGTAAACAGATTTGAGTTTTTAATTTTTCCATAATTTAGACCACACACTTGCAGCCCAATCCAATGAGGCTGCTCGTAGCCCTTCAAACTCGGAGGATTACAGGCATCCTATTGAGGGCGGGAGGAGCACAGCAGATAGGATTACCGACCATGTTCCTGTCACCCTCAAAAACCCTTAGGTGGCCGATTCTGGCCGTCTAAATGTTTTACCCCTCCTCGTGAGGAGGAGAGACTGAGGCACTGCCTGGATTCCTCGGAAGTCAATGGTCCTCCCCTTCCTGCCCCCAGGAATCCCCCCCACTCTGGAGTCCGGAACCAAAGGCAGTCTTCTGTCCTTGGTTCCCAGCTGGCGTGGAAAGAACTGAGGTGGGGGGGGCAGTGCTGCACGCTCAGATTCCCCACTGCAACCTTGGAAGGTATTTCCGAGGTCACAGGGGGGACTCTGAATTAGCCTATGCCCCCTCCAGGAAAGGTTGGAGGGCCATAGGATTGTGCCCCTACTATAGTTTGCCAAAAAGTATGCTAACTTGTACCACTTTATTGATATAATTATTTTGTCGGAAGTTTTTGCTGTCGCCCCACGTAGCAGAGATAGGAGTTGTTGTGTGCAATCACAGAGAATAACGAGGAGACGTGAGTTCATCAGTAGAAACTTTTACTGAGGTTCTTCACGCATAAATTCATTACAATATACAGCTATACATCACAGTGCAAGGCTCCCCATGCACGGCACAAAACGCATACAGTCAAAGACTGGTGGGGAGAGAATATTACAGCATATAACTCCTCCCCACTGAACACTCTGTTTATGACCTTGGGCACACTGCCCGACTTTAACAAGTTTCACTCCCTAACAGAACTTCTGTTCACAGGTTCTCTGCTATAGTCCTTTCTGCTCAAGGACACATTACATACTCTGACATATTTTAAATACCCCCAGAACAGACACACTATTCATGAAACTGCTTTGCTCTACTCCTCAAGACCCAAGTTTGTACTAAAGCTTGCAACTGAGGCACCCTAATGTCAACTTGCCTGCTTCTCGGTGGCCACCTATGTCTCCCTGATGTCATCTCATCCCCTGTATTCATGGCCAGTCCTTCACTATCGGTGCCCTAACTTTGCCCACTGAATGTAGACTGGCTAGGCAGGGACGGTATCATTTATTTGTTCAGTCTACTGTCTGGTACACTGTTGGTGCTAATGAAAAGTGCAACAGTAGGAGGAATGGAGCATGGGACTGTGGCTGAAGACCACTTGAAATGTGTGTCCCTTAGATTCTAGGGAGAAAGAGAATTTGCAAATTAATGCGCCAACAGAATTTGTATTAATATTGACCATGAAACAGAACAAGAGGCTAACAGCTTCTCTGTCAGGAAGCCTGCGGGCCAGAGACAGAGAGAGGGTTGTCAACAGAATAACTGGGTGTCCTGTCCCACTAGTTCACTCCAAACAACGTGAATACAAGTAGGTCTTTATTGCCAAAATCCATATCAGTAAGTCCAAAAGCCAAACACCAGTACAGAAGGCGTGCTGAAGTCAAGACAGTCCAAGGTTCGTAGGGAAGGAGAATCAGGTGCCAGAGTCCAGAGTGACAGTCCAAAGTCGTAGCCGCCAGGAGATCAGATTGAGGGAGTCAAGGAGTGCAGAAGCTTTGCCTGGAAACAGAGTCGTTGCTTTCCACACGGAGCATAGGACCAGGCAAGAATATAAACCCTGACCCAGCCTCACTGTCAGTCAGATCCCGATCCCGGATCTTGGCACGGGTATCTAGCCAGGAGGCGCTTGCTACGCCTTCTTCGGTTCACGTGCCTCGCAGCCAGGCGTCTTTGGGAGGGCGGCATCCCTGAAGGGCCCTCCTCCCCCGAGTCCTCCTGACAGGCCAAGGCCGGCGGCTGCAGCTGGGAACCAGCAAGCGTCCCTCCCTGCTCCTGTTGCTGAGGGGAAGGAGGCCTGTCCAAGGTCGACTGGCCTGGGCTGGAATCAGCCACACCTGGGCACTCTTCTCCCTGCACCAGCTCATCTTCACTGTCAGAGCTGGTTCCGGAGCAAGACCCCACACTGGGTCCAGATGGTATCCATCTAAGAGTTCTTAAAGATCTCAAATGTGCAATGGTTTATCTTCTAACAAAAATATGTAACATGTCCCTAAGATCAGCTTCTGCACCACAGGACTGGAGAATGGTCGATGTAACGGATCCGGGGGGGGGGGGGTCCAAGAAATTACAGGCTGGCAAATGAAATTCAGCGTAAACAAGTTCATGGGATCATAGAGTTGGAAAGGGTCGACAAGGCCATCAAGTCCAACCCCCTGCTCAATGCAGGAAACTAGAGGAGGGGTCTTCCATCCAAGTAATAACCAGGCCTGACCAGGCTTAGCTTTCCACACTCATACAAGCTGAGCCAGCATGAGCCAAAAAATCCCAACTTCACATAGAAGCTGATGGGATCTGAGCTAGCGGTGACTGACCAAGAAAGAGATATTGAGGTTGTGGTGGACAGTTCAATGAAAATGTCAACCCAGTGTGTGACTGCTGTGAAAAAGGCAAATTCCATGTTAGGCATAATTAAGAAAGGAATCAAAAACAGAACTGCCAATACCATATATATTGTCCTTATACAAATCTATGGTGCGACCACACTAAGAATACTATATACAGTTCTGGCCATCATCACACCTAAAACAGGATATTGTAGAGTTGGGGAAAGTGCAGAAAAGGGCAACTAAAATGATCAAGGGGCTGGAGCAACTCCCCTACGAGGAAAGGTCACAACCTCTGGGGCTGTTTCCCTTCGAGAAAAGGTGAATAAGGGGAGACATGATAGAGGTGTACAAAATGGTGGAGGAAGTGGATAGGGAGATATTTTTCTCCCCTTCTCTCATAATGGTAGGACCCAGGGTTATCCCATGAAGTTGATTGGTAGGAGATTCAGGCAGATAAAAGGAAGTAGGCTATCAATAGCTACTAGTCCTGATGGCTATATGCTACCTGCAGTATCAGAGGTAGTATGACTATGTACACTGTTGCTGGGGAACATGACTGGGAGGTTGCTATTGCACTCATGTCCTGTTTGTGGGTTTCCATGGTTGGCCACTGTGTGAACAGAATGCTGGTTGGCCAGTGTGTGAAGAGAATGCTGGACTAGATGGTCTGTTTCAACATGGCTCTTCTTGTGTTAACCTGCCTAAAGGGGTGCAACTCAAACAAGAGGAATGGAGCCCAGGTCAAGGGACCTATTACAAGCCAAGACCTACTACCTAGGAGGGGTTCACAGGGGCTGGCCTTACATGACCCTGAGAAAAGAAAAAGAGTACAACCAGAGAGTGGGGAGAGTAAAGGGAAAGGGCAGCCTAGAGGAGTAAATACTCCTAGAAGAGTATTTATTTATTTCAGTAAAAATGACATTCCACTAGGTGCTCAGCTAGGCAGTACTGAAGCATGCCACTTAGCTGTAGCTACCGGTAAAGAATGTAAAACCAATATCCCCTTCCTGAGAATGGAAAAGGTGATGCTGTCATCCTGGAAGAGAGTGAGTGGAGGAGAGACAGGCGGGGTGAAGCCCCTTGGTTCTTGTCCCCACGAGAGATCTCCCTGTTGATATCCTTGACTCTCAAAGCTTGAGGTGACACATACAAATTCTAAGGATGACCCTTCCTATATTTATTCCCCTTCTATTAGATAAAATGAAGAGATACTATATACCAAGGCTGGTGAACCTGTGGCCCTCCAGATGTTGTCAGACTCTTAATTCCTTTCAGCCTCAGCCAGCATGCCCAATGGTCAGTGATGATGGGGATTTTTAGTCCAACCACATCTGGAGGGCCACATGGGTTCACCAGCACCACCTCTGCCTGATAGACACACTCCTAAAACTTGTTCCGTCTTTTCCAGCAATGGCTCCAACCTAGCACAAATCATTCTTGGAATGTTTTAGGTGAGGTAGGAATCACTGTCCCTTTCCTGATCTGATCCCTCCTCCAGGCACAAAACATGCAAGGCACGAAGTGTACACACGCTCTGTGCCGTGCTCACTTTCATGCAAGTGCCTCAGAACAAAATGCTGCTGGCCAGCGGCCAACATCCAACATGGACTAGTCCAGCAGGCTCCTGCTGTGCCGCAGTTTGCCCATTAAGCACTGTAGAACTACCCAGCAACTCCACACGCCCTGTTAGAGACCACTCTTATGCTGCACGTAGCTAGGAGATCATAACTTACAAGCTTTCCCGCCAGCTTCTGCCAGGGCTATCTGTGTGGGGGCATGGGAAGACATTTTCAGTCAAAATGGAGAATACTACCGTCCCAGTTTTCAAGCTCCATATTGTTTAATTTCCTCATTTTCAGGAGCTAGATGAGTGCTGAGAAATAAGTCAAACCAATGTTACTTCCTTGAGTGTCATTAAAGACCTCCAGCCCCGGTGGTTTCATTAAATGGCTTACTATAGTTTTGCCATCAGCGTGATGCTGTGATTTGATGCTACATTAAAGGAACAGCTCTTAGTATCTCTGTTTGCTAAAGCAAAGACTTCTGGGGGTGTCTGCATAAACCCAGCCCAGTTGAAACACAGCAGAGCACAATGCCCAGTGTTTGTGCAGAACTTTGACCAAGCTTCTCTGAGCGATGAAGAGCCCCAGTGATGTTGCATTGCAAGCCAGGTCATCTGGTGCTGGGATGAAAGGGGCACAAGGAGAAGAGCACTTTCCAAGCTCTTTGGCATAAAAGGGCAACATTTCAGGGTAGTAGACAGGTGCTGACTGCGTCCAGCCTCACCTTGGCAGCCATGGATGCAATCCCCCATTAAAACATCACCCCGCACATGTAGTTTAGAAGGATGTTTTACAGTGTCATTACAGATGTCATCCTCATTCTTTTGTGAGCCATTCCACCTGGGCCCCCTCTCTTCTTTCTCTTTAGAAAAGTCATTTAGGCCTGGATTGGAGACCAGCCCATTTCCTCCCCAGTTCCAAGGGCATCAATCTATTTTATTGGTATTTCATTGGCAGCTCTGTGCAAGTTTCTGAATACTTGCATAATTTGCTCAGCAGCCCTTTTTTTCCAGGGGGACCGGCGCATAAGTGATTCCATTTTTTACTGTAATAGTATGGAGACACAGTGGATTTCATTTTAATTCAGCTTCTTTCCTCCCGTTCTAAGAGGGATTACATTTAGTGGTAGGCTGATGGGAAGCTGAGGGCTGCAAGGCAAGTTTCCTAGGAAAAATTATAGTACTAGTAGAAGGGACACACCCGTGTCATTTTCACCATTACTGGTTCCCCCTATATTATCTTTTAAAATATTCCCTATGATATCTTTTAATATTGAAATACAGAGCAGCATCTTGAACAAAGAGGATGTGTCAGATATGATAACAGTACTACCTTGAAATCATTACCATACACAGAGATAGGCTTGCAACAGTTATTCACGCTCTGGTAACCTCCTGTTTGGATTGTTGCAATCTATTATATGTTGGGCTGCCTTTGAAAGCAGTGCAGAGAAACTTCAGTTAGTCCAAAATAGGGTGACTAGACTGCCGACCAGGGCTGGCCAATCTGATCATATAATGCCACTTCTTCTCCATCTGCACTGGCTGCCAGGATGTTCCCAGACCCAATTGAAAGTGCTGGTTTTAACCTTTAAAGACCAAAATGACTTGGGGCCAGATTACCTGAAGGATGGTCTCCCTCTGTCTACCTGGACACTGGGATGGGCAAACGAGCAATGTTCGAGCTCAGTAAGATTCTCCAAACATCAGCTTGCTGCTCGCCTTTACTCAATTTGTGCTCACATTTGCGATCGCTGTTTGTCTTGCATGAAAATTGCATATAAAACTAGGAGCTGTGGAACCTGAAAGTTGCATGCAAAATCCCCAAATTTGCACAGATTTCCAAAATTTCCTCCACAGACTAAAGCAGCAGGTAATTTAAAAGTTGCACATTTTGAGAAAACTGTGTATAAGAAACGTGCACATGTTAAGGAAATTGTGCATTTTTCAAATACACAGTTTGTGAACACAATCGCAAGTTCAGGAATGTGCTAAGTTTTTTGTAGAAAATGCAGCCACGTTTGGGATTGTAAATGGGGCGTTTTTGTGTGATTTGCAAACTGAAATGAAATTCTCATACAGTCCTATGACTGAGGCCCTCCTCCTGGTGCCCCTGCCAAATGGGGCAAGGGGGGTGACTACAGGAGAGAGGGCCTTTTTATTGGTGGCACCCTGTCTGTGGAATGCTTCCCCCAGAGAGGCTTGCCTGGTGCCTACATTACAGTCTTTCCAGCACCAGGTGAAGTTCTTTTTTATTCTCCCAAGCATTTTAAAAACTGTTTTTAGTTCATGTATTTTGCTGCTGGTTTTAATTTGGTTTTATGATATTTTCATGGTTTCATTCTTTCCTGCTGGTTTTATTCTATGATATATATTATATATATATATATATTTGGTTTTAATGATTGTACTGCATGTTTTCACAGTTTTGTACACTGCTCAGAGAACTTCAGGTATTGGGTGATATAAAAGTACCGGTACAGTAAATGCATAAATACATAGAAATTTCAAACAGATTCCCTTATTGTACTTCCTGAATCAATTTTGAGGATTCAGGAAATCTTGAATGTGGAAATCCTGAATTGTACTGTGCAGTTTACAGAGAACACATTACACTACTCTATTACACTCTGTCTTTTTAGTTTGTCTCTGTTCTTGAATCGTTACTGCATCACTAATCTTTATGAGACAAACCTTTGGAGCTTTGATCAAAACTAAAGATGTCTAATCTTATAGTTGATCTCTACTTCTGTTTTCCACCAACAAAGGAACTTGTCTGGTTTGCCCAGGATGGGAGACAGTTTTGAGTTAACAGCCAAATTTTATATTTCCAAAAAATGGAGGATCAACAATTGTCTAGTACTTTCTTGTCCTAGAGGCACTGAAACCATAACATTACCGGATAGAGCCCAATTTGAATGTGTGCAAACCCTCCTTCTCCTCTGACTGTACAGACATTCTGACTACAACATCTAGTCAAGTCTTTCACCTCCCCCTACACAAGTGATGGCAAACCTTTTTGAGCCCGAGTGCCCAAACTGCAACACAAAACCAACTTATTTATTTCAAAGTGCCAACACTGCAATTAAACCTGAATACTGGGGTTTTAGTTTAGTAAAAACAACTCATACAGTTGTCTGAACTAATTAACATATTTTGTCTTAAAAGAAAAACACAATAACAGGGCTTTCAATGATACAAACAGTTTTTTTATTGAAAAAAACATCAACTCAAATTTTTTAAATAGTACTACATTGTACACATAGCCTGAAGGTAATTTAGATAGGTTTGGGGGAAAGAGGGCGGGGGATTGTGAAGAAGCCAGGGAGAATGTGAGGAAAGGATGAGACCTCAAGCGTTTGGGGGAAAGAGGGGGGGATTGTGAAGAAGCCAGGGAGAATGTGGGGAAAGGAGGAGGAGGTGCTGGCTAGGAGGGAATGAGGTGGCTGGGGGGCAAGAATGAGGCGGCTGCATGGGAACGCACGGCAGGGATGTAATACGAGCCTTACCTGGGCTCTTCCAATCGTTCCTGCGGCAGCCCGATCTCACTCTTCTGAGCGGCGTGGAGCGTTCTCCGCGCCGCTCAAGCGGCCGCCGCCGCCGCCCGTCACTCTTCTGAGCGGCGCGGAGCATTCTCCGCGCCGCTCAAGCTGCTGCTGCCGTCCGTCGCTCTTCTGAGCGGCGTGTTCTCCGCGCCGCTGAAGCCGCCTCCGCCTCTGGACCCGCCGTCGCAGCCCGTCGCATCATGCCCTGTGCGCTGGATCCCCGCGCTCTGTTTTTGGTGGCGGGGGGGGGAACCAGGGCAGCAACAGGACTTAAACAGCCCTGTTGCCCTGGTCCCCCCCCCGCCAAAAACAGAGCGCGGGGATCCAGCGCGCAGGACATGACGTGACGGGTGGCGGATCCGGCGCGCAGGACATGATGCGACGGGCAGCGACGGGTCCAGCGCGGCCGGCACGGAGGCAGCAGGTAGGCCCGTCGTCCCCGTCCGCCGCATCACGGCCTGAGCCTTGGCGCGCAGCATGGCGACCTATGGCTGGTGGTGACCTATGGCTCACGTGTCAGCAGAGTGGTCCACACGTGCCACCTGTGGCACGCGTGCCATAGGTTCGCCATCACTGCCCTACACTCTCTCCACCAGCCAGCCTGCTTTTTGTAACATCCTGCCTGATGAAGAGATCTAGAGATCTTGAAAGCTTTCACATTGTTTTGTGATCTTTGAGTTAGCCTAATAAAGATGGTTTTGGGGATTTTTCTCATGGTCAACATGGGTGACTTTTTTTTTTGTATGATCAAATATGTGTGTTTTATGATTGTACGCTTTCAAAGATAGCAAGCGATACTATTGGCCACTACTAAAAGATTTTTAAGGAGAGCAAGAAAGAGCCTGGGTATTGTACATAGGCACCATGACTAGTAGCTGTTGATAACCCTATCCCTGAATTTCCCTAATACCTTTTAAAAGCCCCCTAACCTAGTGGCCATCATCCCATCCCATGTCAGCAAATTGCATAAATTTAATGTCATGCCGTGACAGCCCCTAAAACATGCACACTTTTTCATCCCTAGCTACAGTGTCACATACAGAAATTCACATAACTTTGTGCCCTGCACCAATTAGCTGAAGATATATACCACCTCTTGGTTCCACACTCTCAGGTTACAATTAGTCTGCTGAAACAAAATTTCATGCAACATCCCTGGAAAAAGTTCAGAATTGGGATTCAACATACCGAACTTTGTTTTTTGAAACTCCATTGTGAAGAAGGGATAGTAAGAACAAAACATCATAGGTAGGATGGAGATGTAATACTAGTGTGTGTCGTAAATCAGTCCGGTCCACAGATAAGCTGTCGTCATTAACACAGTCCAAGGTTGAAAGCCAAGAGATATGTCCGAAACCAAAATAAAATGAAGCAGTGCAGGAGCAGGCCGAAGCGTGGTCAGGGGTGTTCCGAAGTCAAGAAAGCATGAGTTTGGGTCCAGGGACTGGCAGGAGTGTCAGGCTACGGTCGAGTTGCAATGACAATTGCTTCCAGCGTCCGAAGTGTGTTTGGGGCCAGTCTTTTAAACAGGCACTGATTGGCAAGGCAGCACAGCTGGGCCAGGCTGCAGAGGACACGTGCCTGGCCCCACCCCAAACACACTCGGGCACAGCTGCCCCATGGTCTTCCAAACGGAGGCACAGCAGTGTGTTAGTGTCTCTCTTTTTGATTCATTCTAAAAACCTCAAATCCAACACTATCTATAACCAGGTATGTTAGAAAATATCAAATGATGGGAGAGAGATTCAAATCTTGTAGATCCATCTGAGTTAGGAGAATTTGCATAAGAACCCACACACACACACACACAAAACATACACATACCACTTGACTTATAAACATCGATTGAATTAGTGTGAAAAGGGTGATGATTTCTCATGCTTTAATCACACAATTAGAATGGTTAGGTGCTGCTGTCCAGAGAACTGTTAGAGGGAGGCATACAGATACTGGGTCCGATCCATAATTAGCCATCCTTCTTGTAAGCCCACTGAAATCAATGGGAATTCAGATAGTCATAATTTACATGAACTGGAATCCCCTGGGTCCACCATTTTGTCTAAATTAGTAAAGTCAAACTGCATAATCACACCCTCTCAAATCATTCTGACTCTGCTCTACACTCAGTTTCAGGATGTTGGCCTTCTTCCCATATAAGAAGACAAAGGAATCTTCAATTTTGCACATATATATATATATATATATATATATATATAATTATATTTATACCCCGCCTTTTTTCCTGCAAGGAACCCAAGGGGACTTACATAATCCCCCTCCTCCTCTCCATTTTATCCTCACAACAACCCTGTGAGGTAGGTTAGGCTGAGAGTCAGTGACTGGCCCAAAGTCACCCAGTGAGTTTCATGGCCGAGCGGGGAATAGAACCCGGATCTCCCAGGTCCCAGTCCAATACTCTCACCACTACGCCACACTGGTTCATCTCTCTCTCTCAATCTCAATCTCAATCTCTTGTGAACTGGTGTGTGCGCGCGCGCATGTGTGTGTACATTTATAAAATAAGAGTGCATGCTCAAGATCTTTTTAACAGTCAAGGCATAACTGATCTATGTTCAGCAATCCATACTCTGCACTCTTGCTTAAAACATTAGAAATGCCTTTCCAGATTGGTTAAGACCAAGCTAGTCCAGTGTTCTACTCATAAATTTTACTCGAGCAACTGGCAGGCACCAGACTCTTTTCTGTATATGGGTGAATGGTGAAATGAACACAGTTTGGGAAGAATGACATGATTAGTGCTTTACCACCATTCCATTCATAGATAAGATTACTTATTCCATTTTCCAAGTTTTTGGTGCCACATCCAACCAATCCCTCCCTACTCCTGTTATTAAATTGATCCCCAAAATCAAATTTAATAATTGATCCTCCATCACAATGTGCCATTTGCAGAGACACTTCACAACTGCTTCTTGGATCTCTGTTTTGCAGCTTGTCTCTGTTAGGGAATTGGTACTGCGTCACTAAATTCTATACAAAACGAACCTCTAGAGCTTTGAGCAAAACTAAAGATGCCTAATGAGAAAGATGTAACTATCAGCTCTGCGTCCCTTGAAAGCATAGCTGTGCACACAGAGCCCCGCAGGTCCTACATGCAAGTTTTGCTCATGTTTTTGTTTTGATGATGCATTACTCCCTGAAGGACACAACCTGTTGCTTTGCAGATGAGCCATGAAACTAGTGTGACCTCTGAGATATAATTGGATTTACTTGTGTCTCGATAAAGGTTGGTAGTCCCAAAGGATCCAAGCCACACCAACTCCCTGCCTGTTTTAAGGTTTGGAGCAATAACCGATGGGGAAAGGGACCAAAGGCTGGGGGGGGGGGAGATGAAAATGATGGTTTGTGGGCCTAATTTTTTTAGGGAGGAGTGAACAACATACCCTTTAGGATAGCAAAGGGGAGATGCGGCCAAATTGGAAGGAGATGGAGTCTGAAGGGATGAGCCAGTTGACAAGAAATTTGAATAGAAATAGATGCCAGGCCTAGAAGCAAAAGTGGGAGAAGCATTTTGATTGGGGGCAGCTGGGGCAGCTAATTTCCTCCTTCCCCCTGTATTTCTTTAGATCTGCTAGGTTATTTGTAGTTTTTGCTTTATCTCTCTCTCTCCCCCTCACACACACCACCCTTCCATTCTGTTAACAGTCTGTGGGCTTACATACCTGCTCTGTTCAAATGTCATGGGGCAGATGGTTCTCCTCTTGCTGGATGTGGAACTGGGGCAAACCAAGGTTTCATGGAATCAGTGGCTGCCCTCCAGTTTGATTACTGACATGGAAGATCACACAATTCCTGTGCGGTGGTTTGCTTTGGCTCATCGCCAGTGACACCATGTCATTGATCCAGAGTGGTCTCAATAAGTCGCCTGGATGAAGCAGAAAGTTAAGCTGCCAGCTGTGATTGCCTTAAAACAATCAGGAACATATGTGTGGGGGTGGGTGGGTCTGGGACAAAAATATTTCTACAGCAGTGGAGGCTGTTGGCTCCAATGTCAGTGGGGCAGTGTACCCACTCCGGGTCGTAGTCTGAACTTTTAAGGAGCTGTCCATGGTGCTGAACCTATTTTTGAAGATATGGTGCAGCGCCATGGAAAGCTCTTTTAAAGTTCAGACTAAAACCCAGAGTGGAAACACCCACTGACATTGGAGCCAGCAGCCCCCACAGTTCTGCTGTCCCCACAAGTGAAAATACACACCCACTTCAGCCCCATCAGACATACATTCACTCTGCCTCAGTTTTTAGACCCACTAGTCTTTTTTTTTTTTATTCTTGTTGTTGCCTGCTGCCTGATAGTGTTCTTGGAGTTCAAAAGGAGGGAAAAAATCATGTTGTCTAGGAACAGATAAGCAGCTGGGGTGGCGTGCAGGACAAGGTATAGGATAAACAAAACATTGTAGCAGGAACAGCCCATTCATTTCCAAAATTCTGTCAGGGGATTTTACTATACCTGGTCAAACCCAGAGAAGGGCGGGGGGAGAAGGATAAGGAAAAAAAAAAGGGAAATCACAGCTGAAGAGTTTTCAACATGTATTTAAACTGGAGGCACTATCGGAGGTGGTGATTTCATCTTTAAATGTCAGATGGGTGCATAGATTGCCTTTTTGTGCTTGGCAAAGTGCCATAAATCAAGTCCAATTAAAACAAGAAAGCTCCATCTGTGTGTGAGTGGTGTGAACATTTGGGGAGTGGAAGAGGGTAGGGAAGAGCCCTGCCTGCTATGTTCTGTGGCTAATTGATGCCGACGGTACTGTTTCAGGTCGCAGGTCCTCCTGCTGAGCACGGGGATTAGCCCAGTTGAGGGCACTGCTCTGCCCAGGTTCTTAGGGAGACAATCAGCAAACCCAGCTCCAGGGTTTGGTGAACCGGGTCTAGTCAAGCCAAGGTAAGGGTGCCAAGAAGATGGGTCAGTAGTCAAGGATCCAGATCCAGTAGGCAAGGTCAGGCATAGCAAGGGTTGAGCTCCAGGGCAGTCAGCACAGGGGACAAGTGAGGTAAGGCAAAACCAAGTCCAGATACCAGTTCAGCAAAGCAAGGGGTAGATAGCACCATGGGGCACTTCAAGTAGAGCTGGGGTGTACTCCAGACAAGCTCAGCTTGCATGTTGCTCCAACAACTGGCAGAATCAGACTGAGCCTTAAATAGGACTTTGGCTTCCTAGAGGTTGCTAGGTGTCCCCCCCCCGTCCCCTGTGTGTCCCCCCCCCACACACACACACACACTGCTTGAGGCCTTCTCCCTTAAAGAGACTGAGCTTGCTTTTGAAGCTTTTGGCTGCATTGAGATGGAGGCAACTGGGCTTTCGAACCAGAGTCCATCGAGAATGACAATGCATTGTCATCCTCCTATGGGAACAGGGTGGCGATGGTCCCCAGGGGCTCTTCTGGGGCCAGGTGCCTTCAGGGGAGAGGGACATTGAGGGGTGCTTCTGTGGTCACATCCCCTTCTGGGTCTGAGAGTTCTAAATCATAGGCTTTACCTCTTGAGGAGGGGGAATCAGAACCCTGGGTCGGTCATGACACCTGTCAATAAAGAGGGAGAAGCCTTTAGCTGGAATTTTTTGAGTGTGTCAGGGCACTGAGCACAGAACTTCAGTTTTCTTGGTGGCTAGTATACTGACCCACCCACCGCCACCCCCGCCACCAATTGCTGCAGCAATCAGATTCTCAGCCTCTTCAGGTTTCAAAAGCTCTGAGTGGTGATCGAAATGATTTTCATTGCTCATAATAAATGGCATTGTATAAAAACACAGAGTCTTTTTTTGGGTGGCAGTGCAGACCTTCTAACATGGTTGTTAAACAGAAATATAAGGGCAAGGGTTGGGAATTAGAGATGTGGGGGCAAGGTAAAGAGAGATCTCCTGTCCCGTCCGAATGATTAATCCTCCGTGGATTTATTAGGTACGGCTCAGTTAAACCTGCAATAAGATGCTGTGCCATTGCGGTAAGCAAGAGTCCGTGAGCCGAGGGCTGGAGCAAAGGACACCGGAGTGCCGGGCCGGGAGTTTGTCCTTGCAGAACGGCAGCTTGAAATACGATGTCAATTAAAACAAGGCCGGTGTTTTTACAGCCAGTCTATGTGTTATATATGGCAGCGGAACATCGTTGAATCTGCGAGTTAGCGAGAGAGGCTGATGAGGGGGCACCACAGCATATGGAGAAGGAGGGAGCTGTGAGAGGGGGCCGTTATGAAACTGGGACTGCTATGAATCTCAACGAAGTGCACAGGGAACCAAATTGTCCACAGGCAAAAGGCACAGATGATGGAAGCACCGCAGGGTATGCTCGGGAGCCCCTGGTCCCAGAGAGGAAACTCAGGCACATTCATGCAGAACCCGTTAAACCTCAACGAAAGCACAGCTAGATTGTGGAGATACTGAATGATGCACTGGCAGCGATGTATAGAGTATATCCCCTGCTGTAGAACACTTGGTGCCCCTCCCCACTGGGGGAGTACTGAAATATTGCCACACTTAATATGTGTCTAAAATGCTGTTGTGTCAAGGTTTTCTTGTTCCTAAAATTATGCCCCACACTTTCAGTGGCAATCATCATTCGCAGGGCGGCTTACAGACAAAATGAAAACAGTCTTACAAAAAATAATACAAAACAAAAACACACATGTACAGCAGCACAGCAGAAGCAAACTGGGCAGGGTGGGTGGAGTGTGGGGGACTTCATTTTTTTTGTTTTTTTTGTTAATTCAAAGGACTTTAAAATGTTGAAGGATTAAGAAAAGCCTGGGGGAAAAGACATGCCTTTGCTTAGTCCTGGAGTCATAGCGGTGTAGGTGCCAGGCAGGCCAGCCTTACTGAGGAGGAATTTCACAAGCGGCCCTATAAAACTGAAAAGTCCCTCTTTCTGGCAGCCATCAACCTTGCTTCAGATAACATTTCCGTTTCCAACAGAAAAGCCTAAAGCAGCTAACAGCTTGAGGCTCAGTCCAGAAGAGGCTCTGTTGGCCAGTAGGCGAGCCAACCCCAGGACTGGTGGTGGTGGTGCGGAGAGTACAGGCTGTTCTGGACGGGGTTGCACACCTTCCAAAGGACCCAGCATCCCTCTTGGAGGGCCAGTTGGCTGCTATGGCAAGGAGTGCCTGTGTGTGTGTGTGTGTGTGTGTGTTGTGTGGGGGTGGGGGTGATAACCAAGGAAGCCAGTCAGCGCTTTGGGAGGGAAATCTGATGAACCTGAGTGGGAAGCTCCGCATTGTGTGGGAGTTTCTATACATTGCAGCTGGGAAGTCTGCAAGTGCTTCGGTGGCAGGTTGATAGTTTTGCAGATGGGACATCACTTCCGATGGGTTTCGTAGCCCAGACCCCCGACACGGTACCCTCATGAGAAGTAGGACCCCCAACCATTCTGAATCACTGCAGGGTCAGTCAGCTAGAGATCCTGCCATGGCAGATGAGAAACAAGATGAGCCCCGGGGACAGTACAGTCTCCATTCTCTGCTCCTGAGGAGGTAGCTCTGCCTCCATGTACTGATGTTTCCTCTCCAGACCACCTGCAGCCCCCGAGGGCCCACTCTCCTCCACCACCAAGCCATGGTCCAATGGAGCCACAGGGGGCATTCTTTTTAGTCCTGCTGGAGCACACACATGTGTAATCACAATTGCACACAGACCCCTCCGTGCACAATTGCCTAAAGCCTCCACTAGCTCCAGGCCAGTGCCAAGAGCAGCACTCCCAAATGTCATGCTTGTGAGTGGTCCTGCTATCTAACCAGTTTCTGCCTCCAGCACTACCATGCCCTATCCGTGGTCCTGCCTATTTGCTGCTTGACCTATACATTGTGAACCAGCTGTAGGCCTCACACACCCATTTCGGGCACCTATCTTGCTGTGTTGGAACACAGTTGAAGGGTATGTGTGTTTGACTGAGTTTGGGGGCAGATGCTAGAACAAAACCATGTGTCATTTATTTATTGTTTAAAGTTATTTCTCCCTAGTGAGAAATTGGAGTACATCCTGGCCTGTTCTAATGAGAGTCTGTAATTGCCTGGAGGTTTTGTATGCATCATGCATGACTATGAAATGCTAAATTAATGGTAGAGCAGCGTAGAAACACGTCCCCAGCGCTGCTAGACAATGAGGTGGGAGCAGTTTGCCACTGGCCAGTAAGTTTATATTTGCATGGATCACTGGCTGGTTGCTGATAGACAGGTCCATTGAAGAGGAGGTCTTAAATTCACTTAGTAGCATAAATATCTTGGCTGCAGTAGAAGAGCTGGGTCGAAGAGGCCAGGAAGGTATGCAGATAAAACCAGCCCCATTGGTTTCGTATGCTATTCCCAAGATGGCCGAGTGCTAAATAAGCCGTGACTTCATTTAGCTCCCAAATACCATGCCATGATTGGCGTGCAACTGAACTTTAATTGTTTCATCTGAAGATTGTTTATCTCCTTTCCCCACGGCTGTCTCCACCACGATGCTCACGGAATTGGATGCAGCTATTACCAGCTTTCCCCTAATTTTCCTCTTGATCTCTGCAGACGAACGCTGGGTTTGGAAGAGCCTCTCATTTTGCTTTTAATTAGATGTGTTGCTTAAAACAGTTCGGTTTGGGGGGGGGGTTGGTTGGTGTGTGTTTTTGGCAAACTCAATCTGTGTGTGTGTGTGTCTTTCACCTGTAGAGGTGACCTGGTATTATTTATGTTTATCCAGGTGTTCACACCTGTGTGTGTCAAGTCCCCCCACACACCCCAAGTGAACAGTTGCTTGTTACAACTCGTAGCTGAACAAGCTGCAATACATGACTTCTGCAACAGTGTGTGTGGGCAAAGGTGCAAATTGCAGAGTAATTCACTGGATATGAAGGATTCGCTTCCAGTTTACTGAGTTGGTTCATTATCTCATTGCCTTGTAGTACATCTACAGAACTCACTGATACGAGAAGAAAGATATCTGTCTGCCTTGTGAATTCTGGAGTTTGCTGGTGGTGACTGAGAACCATACATGATGTCTGATTTTTCTTTCTTAGCTCTGTTGTTGTTTAATCCCACTCTGCAGAGAAAAATCATAACCAACTCCTGCTGCTTATGAGGTTTTTGGTAACATCCAGGATTTCACTTCCCTTTTTCTTTTTAATTAGCTGTGGTTTGCTGTGTTGTTCAAACCCCAGAAAATGTGGTTAATTTTTTATCTATGGTTGCTTGAAACAAGCCAACTTCAAAGCATAATCATGGACTGTAACGCTGGCTTGCTTGAACAAACCAAATTGAGATCAACCGCAGTTGAAGGTTCAGACATAACGCTAAGGGCGCAATCCAATCAGGATGCCCGTAGCCCTCTGAACCTGGAGGATTATGGGCATCCTATGCAGGGCGGGAGGAGTGTGGAGGTGAAGGTCACCTCCGCACTCCTCCTGCCCAGCAAAGCAAAGTGTGGCACTTCAGAGCAGGAGGGGAAAAGGCTGAGGCACCGCCAGGCAGGGCCGGTGCTACCATTAGGCCAACTAGGCGGCTGCCTAGGGCGCATGGCTAAATGGGGCGCAGAAACCACACCAGATCAGAAGCCTCCCTGGTTTCCCCCCCGCCTTCGCTTTGCTTCTTTCTCTCTCCGTGTGCCGGTCTCTTCTTCTGTTTTTGTTGTCCCCAGGCTTGCTTTCTCTTTCTGTCTGTCTTTCTTTCTTTCTCCCCCCCCTCTCTCCCCCTCCTCCTTTTCTTTCCCCGCTGCAGCTACTTCGGCTTTCTCCTTTTTTTCGCCGTCCTCCTGCTGCTGCTGCTGCCGCTTGCCCGAGCCTTATGCCGCTCCTGTTTCTTTCGCAAGTGGGTCTCTTTAGCAAAGCTGCTTTCTCGTACAGCACATGGGGCGATAAGGCGAGGAGAAGAGGGGGGGCGGTTAGGGAGGGAGGTGGCGGCGGCGCTGGAGGAGGTGGGTGGGTGGGGGGAGGGAGGGAGGCAGAAAGAGAGAGGGGGGTAACCAGAGTGAACTCTCCCCAAGCTGAGGAGCCCCCACCCCTAGCCAGGGAGAATGATAAAAGGAGTGGGGGTGGGGGAGGAGGAGGAGGAAGGGGGAGCTGGGGGAGCAAAAAATAATAATAATAAATTTTTATTTAATAATAAATATCAGCAGCAAAAAATAAACCAGAATTTTGCATGTGCGCGAAAGTAGAAATTGGAGAGGGTGGGGGGAAGAGGAGCTTGCAGGAGAGGAGATGGGGTGTGTGTGGGGGGGAGGAGAGATACATTTTGCACATACACTACACACACAAAAGAAGGTAAAGGGGGAGGGGAACAAAAATGAAAGAGAGAGCGAGAGAGAGAAGGGGTAAGAAAAGAAAAGGAGAGGGGGCGGGAGAAGAGAGGGGAGACAGAGCAGAGAATCCCAGTGATCAAATATGCTAAGGAGGAGGATAATAATTTATTATGATAATAATTTTTTTAGGTTTTGCCAACTGACTTTTATTTCATAATGGGCATAGGGCTGGAGGGAGGGAGGGCTCAAGTGGGAAGGGGGGGGCTAAATATCTGATCTTGCCTAGGGCACCAAACTGCCTTGCACCGGCCCTGCCGCCAGGATATGTCATATGTCACCCCCAGAATGCCCCCCAAAAGCCCTTCTCCAAGGTCACTCTTATGACCTCGAAGAAGCAGCCAGTGTGGTTCTTCCTGTGCCAGCTGCGAGGGGCGGGGAGGGAGATCCAAGGGCAGATCCCTAGCTATGAGGTTGGAGCGATTTTCCGACCTCGTAGCTGGGAATCCGAAAAAATCCTATGGCCATCTAGATGCTGTCTAGTGGCCATAGGATTGTGCTGTAAACCGGTTAATCTGAAACAGAAGTGAAAGCTTCAGATCTCACAGCCATGCTGCAGGAGTGAGGAGGAGCACATGAGCCTGCTGCAGCTCATCCTCGTAGAAACTAATCCATAGCACTCCCAGTGTGTTATACTTGGGACTGCCCTTGAAAAGTTTTAGGAAACATAAACTGCTTTAAATCACAGTATTTAGATTGTTAATGGGAGCTCGCCATAGTGATCACATCTCACCTGTAGTGTACTGGTTTCCAGTCTGTATCTGGACACAATGCTGGGGAATGCTGGGAGTTGTAGGACTTTTTTTCCCCCCCTGTCTGAACATGCATAGGATTCCACCCTAAGATAATCTTCTGAGGCTGTTCTCTGGATTTCTTTGCCTTTAAAGTATGGCAAATGTCTACTGGAGAAAGGGCCTTTTCCGGTGGCAACCTTGGAATGGAATTCCATTGCTAGGGAGGATTGCTTTTATTCTGCTACCTTTAACCTTTATGGCTTAAATATATATATATATATATATATATATATATTGACACTGTTTTATTTTAGTATGGCTTCTGCTTGCATTTATAAACTCCCTTGTTGTTGTTTTTAGTGGGAAGACTGGATAGATTTTACATAAACAAATAAAGTGGACTTGAGTGTCTTTTAATGACCCTTTCCCCTCTATAAGCTATGTGTGACTCTCCCACAGATTTTGACAGTGAGGGAATACTAAAATGAGAATGGTAGTAGGAACGGACCATTTAGTCAGTAAATTTTAGTGGGGAGATGCATTATTTACATGGCAATAGGAAACGTTTGAATGTAAAAAAAAAAAAAAAAAAAAAAAACAGAGAGGGGGAGGGGGAGAAAAATGAGGGGAAAGGAAGGGAAATAACAGTCAAGTATTTTTGTCTGCCTATTTGGCTCTTATGTGATTTAACCAGAGGAAAGAACAAAGTTTGGGTATGTTTCCCCAAACACACATTTTGTACTAGAAAATATTTTTTTTTGAAATGTCAGAAACTTCACATCTCTCTTGTGGAAGTGTTTAAACAGGCTTGCTAAACTTTGATGTAGACCTCTGGATGAGGCATTTGAACTTCTGAAGCTGCTGTAACCAGCTCTGCTTTGATACAAAGGGGGTGGGGAGAGAGAAGGAGGAATATAATAAAATAAAACAGACAATGGCTGGATATCCCTGTGGACCCTTGTACAACTAAGAAGTTCGAACCAGTTACGCTGGAGGCTATGCATCCTCCAATGCCTTTGAAGAAGTAGCCGCTTGGCCCTCTCTCTCCCCTAGTGATGTCTGGCACCGTCCATTGCTTGGTCTTTTGGAGGCCCAGATATAAATTATCTCTGTGCTGTCACCATCTTTCTGCCAACGATACTGATAAGCAAAACTGTACTGTTGCCCTTGGAGCTGAAAGGCAGCATGCTGTAGGCTCTGCCATTGACTAGGGGACCAAAAACCACTGGAAGGCTGCTTCCCCTGTCTCCTAGAAAGAACATAATGATGGGAGAGACCACCCTGGCCTCATGCATCAGCTCGAGACAGAGCATCTGCAAGGAGCTCTCAAAGTTTTTCATCTCCCCCACTCTGAGAAATCCTTCCACAGTTTGCAGTAGTTTCCATGACATTAACTTTGCAAAATGTGGTGTGATGGCGGGATCCTGCCCACCCTGCCATCTGCTCACCTCTGATCTCCCCAGCAATATTGCGAAAACGGTCTTATAATCAATGTAATTGGAGATCAGAGTTAATGAGGACCTTGGCGTATGCAAAATCCCCCAAGTGATGTTGGGCTTCAGACATTAGATAAGGAAATGATTGGGCTCAACTGAAAATCAATTTGCCTAATTAGAAGATGCATATTCCACCAGTCCATAGAGGAAAAGACTATATATATATATATAGCCTTATATATATAACAAAATAAGGCAATCATTTGGCTGAATGTTCAGCTAATCTGTTGACCTAGAGACAGAAATTTTCTGGGCAATAATGTTTTGCCATAAGATGGAAGTAGGCCGTTCCATGATTTTGTGGGGCCTCTTCTGCCCTGTGATGATTAATTCCACCAACACAATTTCCAACACTGTATGGAGTGCAGGATTGGTAAAAGAGATTGCATAACAAAATCTCTGTCTGACTTGAGACCTGTCATCAGCCCAGTACCTTTTCCCCTCAGCAGCTGTGCTCACAAGATACAAACTGCACAATCATTTACCATCTACAACTTTCCAGTTATCTGACCACCAGTGGAGTCACTCCTCTGTGGCTTCTACAAAACAATGAGCAGGATAATAATTTGTGACGGAAGAATGTAGGAAGCTGCCTTCTACTGAGTCAGGCCATTGGTCCATCTGTTGTCTACACCCGGGGCAGGCAGATCCACCAACCAGAGCCAGGTGCAAAAGGCATACACTTAGAATGAAAGAACAGGGTGCCTCTGAGTACATTCTAAGCTGAGGAATTTGTTTTCAGTATCAGAGCTGAAGTGAGTTCATGGTCCTTTTACACAAACATCTATGCCTGGTCACCCCAGCTTTCTTCATTTCAGCAGCCAAATGTAGGTGGGGAAAGATCATTTTGTTGTTAAGCAGTTAGGAGTCAAAAACCCTGCTCATCTACTGCAAATCACCCGGAGATCTATGAGTAGATCCAGTTCTACCATCAGCCCACCCCTGGTCTACGCTGGCTAACAGTGGTTCTTCACAATGTCAAATAGGAGTCTTTCCCCTCCCTGCCTGGAGATGTTGAGGATTGAATTTGGGTCCTTTGGCATGCAAAGCATGTGCTCTACCACGAAGCTGTGGTCCTTCCCCATGAAAAGCTTGACTTTACTGTACAGCCAAAGGCTACGGTTTGCAGGTTTTCCACACTCCTCATTGGCCTGTCCTTTCACCAACCATTCACTTTCTTGATTTGACTGGGAGCACTCTCCATTTCCCATGATCCTTAGAGAGGATGCACATACAGTGATGGGAGACTGATCGTTCACTTTCTTGATCTGCCTAGTAGGAGCCCTGTGTTGTTTGGAGCCACAGTGTGGCTGATCACTTACTAACAAAATTAACGTGTTCTCATCCCATTTCTGCTTGCAGGGAGCAGTTTCGTCGTGAGCGAGGGAAGCTATTTGGACATCTCCGACTGGCTGAATCCTGCAAAACTCTCCCTCTATTACCAAATCAATGCCACATCTCCATGGGTGAGGGATCTCTGTGGACAGAGGACTACAGATGCATGTGAACAGCTGTGTGATCAGGAGACTGGTAAGTGTACTATGAGAATTATTTATTTACAGCACTTGTATTATCGCTCCATATCTAGACAGATTGGAGTGGTGAGCGATAAAAAGGACAAAACAGATAAAAAGAATTAAAACAATGCATTAAAATCAGGATAACATTAAAACAATGGGTAATCAGGAAGGAAGGCTTCCCAGAACAAAGATGGCTTCAGCCAGCACCGAAAACAACACGTTGTCGGAGCCTGCCTGACCTCCAAAGGCAGGGAGTTCCATAGAAGTGGAGCCACCACACTGAAGGCTCTTCTCTGGGGGAATCCAATCAGGCTTGGAAACTCCAGGAGAATGTCCTCTGAACTTCCTCAGTGACCGGGCAGGTTGGTAAGGGAGAAGGTGCTCTCTCAGGAATCCTGGTCCCAAGTAGTTTAGAGCTTTGTATACTAGTACCAGAACCTTAAACCTGGCCCAGTAAAGAATTATCATATGAACTGCAAACTGGGGGCCTTATAAAAGGGGGGGGGGCGTGATTTAATTGAGAACCATTACAGTAAGAAAGCTGTTGGTTGTTTTTGCCTCTTCTCTTCTGGCAGAGGTCCAGGGAAAGTTTCCTGGGCTGTTGCAAACTTGCTGTCACACGAACACTTCTTTTATTGGTCTTGGATTTGCAAAGCTACAGATTCCTTGGGAAGCACTGAATCTAAGAACTTTAGATTCAGTTGGAAGCTCTTGACATATTCACTTTCCTCTGATGCCTCCTTCTCCAGCAGAGGCAGGGAGGGAATCAGTGCATGCAAACTGGACTTTGAGCCCTCAATGTCCCCTGTTGTTTTCTGAGAGAGAGCTGCTATTTGCCTGTTATTGATGTCTCCTTGACTATGGTGCTGCTTAGATGTTGCACTTGAGGGTGGGAGCTGCTTTTTGGTGGGTTCATCCAAAGCTGCTGTAACTTAAAAGACCTGCTGTATGGGCATGTTGGTCCTCACCACTGACAGCTTCTGCACAACCCTGTCGGGATGATGGTGACTACATGGTAGAGACCTGTACACTGTCTATTTGATGTGTGCAAATCACGAAACCCTAGCGGAAAACCGTAGCACCAATGCAGAACTAGACAACATTGATGAGGACAAGTTCTTTATGAAGTAGGGAATATGGCAAGCTAACAATGGTGAGATGATGAAACTGAACATGGGTATTTACCAAAGGAATATGCTGTTCCCGGGGTTACATAATGGACTTGTGAATGCGATAAAATATTAAGAACAGCGCAAACCCATTTACACAAATTTAAAGATTCAGACCACATTTGCGCGAAAGACCCGAATTGCGCAAATCACCATTTTCGCAAATGGCGCTACAAATACGCATATCTTGGTTCTCGATGTGCACAGCTATTCTGCACACACTTCCAGAACCTGGGAGGGAAAATCCGGCATGGTCCGTTTCTGGTTGCTGGATTGAAAATGCTGTGGAAGTCCACCGGACTCAAATGAAACAGATTCTCCAGTGTTCCACATCCCTAGATTGGCTAGTCATGTTCTCAGCAGTGTGACAGGTGTAAATATCTATCATGCCTCAGTAGATAAGGATGCTTTGTATCTGGTTTGGTCCATATGAATAGGGCACAAAAAAATATGGTACTAGCCAGGTTTGTGTTTTCCCCTACACAAATCACAAGCTTTAGAACCCTAAGACTTCTTCAACAGGCTAAAGATGGTCTGTTCAGTGGGCTGAATCCAGACATAGCCACAGAACAATTAGAGCAGAGACCCATTGGGTGTCTCTGCTCTAATTGGAGAGCAGAACCAAGGTGGGGACAGAATACTGCAAGTGGGCCCATCTCCTTGGTTCTGCTCATGCACATCCAGCCCTCTGTTGCTTGCTACCACCTCCTGCTCTTCCAAGGAGGGGGAAATAGGCTTGTTTTAAAGCCCTACAGGGTTTGGGTCCGGGTTACCTGCAGGATCGCCTTCTCCCATCATCATCATCATCATCATCAGGCGATCACTCGTGACCGAGTAAGATTGTCTTCCGGGATAAAAGGAGGAAATTCTAAAGAAGATTGTGTAGACTCTAGCGATGGGTCCGTAAGTGACTGTGGAGGCCAATTCTAGATCCACACAGCTTCCCACAGTGAGGACACAGGTTACCAGATAGAAGATGGTCCTGTAAAGGATTCATTTGACGTGCTTTTCGCTTAGCACGTTTCTCCCTTTCACCTTGCACTCGGGCTTCTTCAAAGTCCATGGAACCTTTGTGAAAGGCCAACCTCCATTTAGATCGTTCATGGGCCAGAGCTTCCCAGTTTTCGATGTTTATATTGCATTTTTTAGATTAGCCTTATGAACATCTTTAAACCTCTTATATTGACCACCGATATTCCGCTTTCCATCCTTGAGTTGGGAGTAAAGTAACTGCTTTGGGAGGCGGCAGTCAGGCATTCGAACAACATGACCGGTCCACTGAAGTTGGCGTTGAAGGATCATTTTTTCAATGCTAGTAGTCTTTGCTTCTTCCAGTACACTGACATTTGTTCACCTATCTTCCCAAGTAATTTGCAGGATTTTCCGGAGGCAACGTTGATGAAACCTTTCAAGGAGGTGGAAGTGACGTTTATAGATAGTCCATGTTTCGCAGGCATACAATAAAGTTGGTAATACAATGGCTTCATAAACCAGTGTTTTGGTCTTCTTACAAATATCCCGATCCTCGAACACTCTATGTTTCATTCGAGAAAATGCGGCACTTGCGGAGCTCAGACGATGCTGGATTTCACTGTCGATGTTAGCTGTAACAGAAAGATAGCTGCCAAGATAGAGAAAATGATCGACATTTTCCAGTATTGTCCCGCCAAGCTGGATAGATGGCATCACCAAAGGGTTGGCTTGCACTTGCTGATGAAGCACTTTGGTTTTTTTGATGTTAAGTGAGAGACCAAGTTTTTCGTATGCTTCTGCAAAAGCATTTAGGATAGTTTGGAGATCGTCCTCTGAATGTGCGGAGACCACATTATCATCAGCATACTGAAGTTCCACAACGGAGGTTGTAATTACCTTACTTTTTGCTTTCAGCCTGCTGAGATTAAAAAGCTTTCCATCTGTTCGATATATAATTCCCACACCGGTGGGAAGTTTCCCCTTGACAAGATGTAAAACCATGGCGATGAAAATGGCAAATAATGTTGGGGCGATAACACATCCCTGTTTAACACCTGATCCCACTTTAAATGGAGCACCATGAGAGCCGTTGTTGTCCAAAACCGTTGCCGTCATGTTGTCATGGAGAAGTCGCAAGATATTCACAAATTTATTGGGGCATCCAATTTTCATAAGGATAGTCCAGAGAGCTGTACGGTCTACAGTATCAAAGGCCTTAGCCAGATCGATAAATGCCATATAAAGGGGTTGATTTTGCTCCCGGCATTTTTCTTGGAGCTGACGTGCAGTAAAAATCATGTCTACTGTCCCTCTAGAGGGGCGGAAACCATATTGAGTTTCAGGGAGGATCTCTTCTGAAATAGATAGAAGACGGTTTGCGAGAATCCTAGCAAATATTTTACCTGCGGTTGCTAAGAGAGAAATGCCCCGATAGTTTCCACAGTCTGTTCTATCACCCTTCTTAAAGAGGGTGATAATTATGGCATCCCTGAAGTCTTCTGGGATCTCTTCTCTTATCCAGATTTTTTCGATGAGTTTATGAAGATGTTGTACAAGTTCGGGGCCCCCTTCTTTAAAGATTTCAGCAGGAATCCCATCTGGTCCACTAGCTTTGTTGTTCTTCATTTGATTAATGGCTTTTTTTACTTCATCCAAAGTGGGGAGTATTGCAAGTTCCTCTTTAATTTGTTTTTGCGGGATTTGCGAAAAAATCTCATTATCCACCTTAGATTTACGATTTAAAAGGTCATAATAATGCTCTTTCCAACGCAGTGCAATAGACTCTTTGTCTTTTAAGAGTTTGGTGCCATCTTTTGATTGTAAAGGGTTTGTACCATAGGTTTTTGGTCCATAAATGGCCCTTGTGGCCTTAAAAAAGCCCCGTGCATCATGAGATTCTGCAAGTTGTTGAATTTCTTCAGCTTTCTTTTTCCACCAAGCGTTCTTAAGTTCTCTTGTTCTTCTTTGGACCTCAGCCTTTGCGCTAGCGTAGGTTTTTTCTTGGCAGCGCAGTTAATATCATTTTGCCATATTTGGAAGGCTTTCCTTTTTTGGTCAATTATATATTTAATCTCATTGTCATTTTCATCAAACCAATCCTGATGTTTCTTAGTTTCATATCCAATAGTTTGTTCACAAGCTGCAGTAATGGAGGTTTTCAGCTTAGACCAATGGTCCTCAATGTTGTCAGGAGGTTCCGTAGGTAGATGTTCCTTAAGAAGTGATTGAAGACGAGTTTGCTTAATAGGATCTTGAAGGACTTGGATGTTCATTTTACGCCTTGGTTTCCTTCCTTGAAGCCTACGTTGGGGAGCAATGTTGATAACCATTGTGGACCGGATTAGTCGGTGGTCTGTCCAGCAGTCGTCGGCACTCACCATGGCCCTAGTAAGAAGTACATCGCGGTGATCTCTAACACGGACAATTACATAATCCAGAAGATGCCAGTGCTTTGACCGTGGGTGCTGCCACGATGTTTTAAACTTATTCTTTTGTCGAAAGAGCGTGTTTGTGATAGTGAGATTATGCTCTGCACATATAGACAAAAGTAAGAGTCCGTTCGGGTTGCTATTACCTACTCCGTCTTTTCCAATAGTTTCTGGCCATAAATCAAAGTCACGCCCGACTCTTGCGTTAAAATCGCCCAGGAGGATAATTTTATCCTCCTTAGGTATCTCTGACAGGAGAGTGTCCAACTGGCTGTAAAAACTTTCCTTGATGTCATCATCAGCATCTAATGTTGGTGCATAAGCGCTCAAAATAGTTACCTGTTGGTTATTGGCGAGCTTTAATCGAAGAGTTATCAGGCGTTCGTTAATGCCAGTAGGAACTTCTGACAAAGAGTTCACTAGTTCATTTTTGATGGCAAAGCCTACACCATGTATTCGTCGGTCCTGCTCAGGTAGTCCTTTCCAGAGGAAGGTATAACCTCCTTTTTCTTCTTTCAGCTGTCCCTCTCCTGCCCTTCGAGTTTCTTGAAGTGCTGCTATGTCAATTTTAAACCGTCTCAGCTCCCTTGCAATAATAGCAGTCCTACGCTCAGGGCGTTCACTATCTATGTTATCCAGCAATGTCCGTATATTCCATGTTCCAAAGTTCAAATGTCTTTTTCGACCGCTAAAATGGTGACCCCACTGGACGCGGTAATCCAGTCAGGGGAGAAAGAGGTAGACTATGTTTAGGGCACCTTTTCTAGCCCCCTCCCCATACGGGGTGAGCAGAGTGGATCCTAAATAGGGCTGCTCAGTCATGGATACAGCTGCCGAACTGCTCGACTACCTCGTTCCTTGAACAGGGCGACTGAGTCTGCATCCACCGCCCATGTGCTGGTCCATAACTAGGGGCTTCCAGATTCACAGTCCTGCCCCCGTTGCCATTCGCCAGTCGCCATGGGACTTTTTTTTTGTTTGGTTGGGTTGGGTTGGGTTGGGTTGGATGGGTTGGGTTGGAAGACGCCTGTGCGTGAAACTGTTTTATGTGGGGAGATCGGTGCACAACGAATCACCACACAAACTTGACAGAGTACGGCAGAGATCCAATGGCACGGTTACCCTGACGATTGGAAAACCATTCTCTGCTGCAGCCTTCATCCGCCTTCACAGCCGTTGTAATTTAGGTTTAATTATCTTCCGCCTGTTCTGCCGTTGAGGACTTTATGTTTTGGATCGTTCTTTGTCTGGTTCCTCTCCCCGGACCTTACCGCCATGGGTGACCCTACTGGGAGTACATAGCTCCCGACGGCATTGCTCACAGGATTCATCGGAACACGCAAGCCCACTCACCACTTCAAGGTGACGATCCGGCGAGGGGCTTCTCCCATACAATCCGCCCCGTGCACTTAGGTCCTCTGGAAGGAATTTACTCCAGTCAGCCAAGACCAGGCTGGCGAGTACTACCCAGAGGACCTTCTCTTCTGCTGCTCCCAGACTGTGGAATAGCCTGCCAGAGGAGACTCGTCAATTGAATAGTCTTTTGGCATTTAAAGAGGCCATATAGACTGATCTCTTCCAGCAGGCCTACCCAGTGGAACCTTAGGGAGCACCAGCACCCAGCACCTCCCACTGCCCAAGGTACGTCTGCAGTTGCAACACTGGAATGGCCTCAGCCCCATTCAGGGGAACAAAAGGGCAACCAGCCACCTATCCGTGCCGCCCCAGAAAGATGGGAATGAACTCACAAAGCCGAGTGCTGGGAGGATGGAAAAAAAGAAGCAAACAAGCAAGTTTCAAAGATTGTTTGGGAGTTCAAAGAATGATTTTTATTTAATAATTTTATTCATTTATTTATTTAATACATTTTTATACCGCCCAATAGCTGAAACTCTCTGGGCAGTTTACAACAGTTAAAACCATAGAATCATAGAATCATAGAGTTGGAAGGGGCCTATAAGGCCATCAAGTCCAACCCCCTGCTCAATGCAAGGTCAAAGCATCCCTGACAGATAATACATAAAATACAATATAATAATATAACTATAAAATTTTAAACCACAAATTAAAACAAACAAACAGCAAGGCTAGCAGCAGTTCAAATTACAGCAACAGAGTTAAAAACTACTACCAGATAAAAATGATTAAGATGATTAAAATGATTTAAATGATTAAAATGCCTGGGAGAATAAAAAGGTCTTCACTGGGCACCGGATAGAGTACAATGTGGGTGCCAGGCGGTTTGTGTTCTATACCATGGCTAGGCTGAACCAGAGGCCAGGAGCTGTGCCAGGGAATTGGAGTCGGAGGACAAAGCTAGAAATCTGAGGGCCAAACCAGGACCAAACCAGTAGGCAGGACCAAAGAGCAGCCAAAGGGTACAGGAAGTGTCCCCAACCTTTTTGGACCCGTGGGCACATTTGGGAAATTGAGAAACTGCTTCAGGCACCAGCACAAAATGGCTCACATGGAGGTTGTGGCTAGTCACATAATGGCTGCCGTAGGGTCCTAGCTTGTCATAAGTGAGCTAAACGGGGTGGGGGGGGTAGAAAGAAATGGCGAGGCTAGAGGCTGGGAGGGAGGGAGAAACAGCAAGGCCAAGGGGTTGAGCAGAGAGAAAGAGCAAGGCTAGAGGCTGGGAGGGGGAGAAAGAGTGAGCTAAAGAAGTGGGGGGATAGCAAGGTGAGGGGAGAGAAAGAGCAAGAGAAAGGCTGGAAAGGGAGAGAAAGAAGACTGCCTTCACATCTTTCCAAAGTTTTCCTTTTATTTATTTATTTATTTATTTACTAGCTAGCGGTACCCGGCCACGCGTTGCTGTGGCCCAGTCTGGGTAAATGGAAAAGAAAGAAAAGAGAAAGCGCACGTCTCTAAGATGTTTAATTTCACAATGCTTCTGGGCAGACAATCTCTGTTGTCCCATTGTCTGGCTTCACGACTGTAGAGCACGCAACACAGAATTGTTCATGTTAGAAGCAATCCATGGGAAATCGTATATGGATCGTAAATCAGAAACATTGAAATGGAATCGTAAAATATTTAGTATAGCGTGTGTCGCCGTCACGTCCAGCAGATGGCGGTGTTTTTCAAAAAAAGCATGTTGTTACCGCCACCCCCCAGCACCCCCCCGCAGCCGCTGGACCCCCCCCCACCGCAGCCTACCTTTCCGTGCCACCGCCTCCGCCGCCTCCGCCGCTGCTGGAGCCCCGCCCACGCGGCGCGGAATGGTCTCCGCACCGCTCGAGCCACCGCCGCCACTGCTGCCACCCCCCGCAGCCACTGGACCCCCCGCTGCCACCCCGGAACCGCAGGACACCCCCCCCGGCACCCCCCGCAGCCGCTGGACCCCCCCGCCACCCCACCGCAGCCTACCTTTCCGTGCTGCCGCCTCCGCCGCCTCCACTGCTGCCGGAGTCCCGCCCGTGCGGCGCGGAACGGTCTCCGCACCGCTCGAGCCGGCGCCACCGCTGCCACCGCCCCCTGCCACCCCCCGCAACCTCCGGACCCCCCCACCCCCCCCGCAGCCGCTGGACACCCCCCGCCACCCCCCGCAGCTGCTGGACACCCCCCCCCACTGCAGCCTACCTTTTCCGCGCCGCCACCTCCGCCGCTGCCGGAGCCCCGGCCGCACGGTGCGGAACATTCTCTGCACCGCTCAATCCGCCGCCACTGCTGCCACCGCCCCCACCACCCCCCGCAGCCGCTGGACCCCCCCGCCACCCCACCACAGCCTACCTTTCCACGCCGCTGCTGCCGCCACCTCCGCTACTACCGGAGCCCCGCCCGCACTCTGTTTTGGCAGGGGGAACCAGGGCGACAGGGCATAAAAACAGCCCTGTCGCCCTGGTTTCCCCAGCCAAAAACAGAGTGCAGAGGTCCCGTCGCGTCAGTTCCTCCTTGCAGGAAGGACGCGACGGGACCAGCGGACAGGGGAGGCAGGCTCCCCGGCTCGCCGCAACACCCATGTCTTTTTAGTATAGCGTGTGTCGCTGTTACGTCTAGCAGATGGTGCTGTTTTGCAACAAAATTCAACAAAAGCATGTTTTACCTGTCACAGGTGAGACATCTATATAATCTAGGTATATAAAAACACACACAGAGGCGAATGCAACGTCGTGTCAAAATTTCAAAGCGATCGGTGAAGAACTTTCAGAGATTTAAGATTTTGAACGAACTGACATTTACATTTTTATTTATATAGATTTTAATTTAATTTTCGAAGGAGAGCTCTGTGGGCGCCATTGGAGGTGCTGTGGGCTCCATGGTGCCCATGGGCCCCGTGTTGCAGAACCCTGGGATACAGGAACACAGCATAGCTCAGGAAAACTTTCTTGCTTCAGCCAGACATTACCAGAACAGGAAGCACTTTATACTCTTCCTGTTGAGAAGGATCCAGTGGCCAGCCTGGGTGGGCAGAGTCACTGTCCCAGTAGATGCTGCCCACCTGCAATTCAGCAGCTTACCGTATGTGGCAGCCGCATGCACACCGGAAGACCGTCAGTGTGAGTCTTGGGCAGCTCCTGACATTTGGCGCGCTAGGAGTGTTGCACGACACCATGCCGCCGTGTCACACAGCCTCAAAAATGTCAAGCTGTCTTTGGATACTGGATTAAGAAATTGTTCCTCTGACATTTAGCCAGCAGCTCTCAGCTTCTTCAGAGAGAGAATCGATCAATCTGCAGCTTTCTTTGGACGCTTATGGAACTAGGAGACTCTCACGGCTTCATTATTTGAGGCAAGCAATAGTGCAGATACAGGGAGCAAGTCACGTTTGTTTGTTTACTGCTGCTGCTTTGGGACTTTTGGCCATGCCGCTGTCACTTGGGGCTGTCGGCAGCATTCTGGTTCATGGGCTAGGGCAGCTTGCATATTGTAACGCAGACGTGTACAGTAATACCTTGGATTGCAAGTAACTTGGTCTGAGAGTGTTTTGCAAGACAAGCAATTTTTTTTTTTAATGAATTTTGACTTGATAAACAAGCAACGTCTTGCAAGACACCTCGTAGGGATGTAACTGCTTGCCTCGAGCAGGCGTAGCGGGCTGAAATCGGCCCTGCTCACGCCCGCCAGAGACTTACTTTGATATAAGAGTGTTTTGGATTACAAGCACGGTTCCAGAACGAATTATGCTTGCAATCCAAGGTATTACTGTATCTTGGTTTGCAGATCTAGATGTCAAGAAAAACACAGGCCACAGACTGGCAGGGTAGGGAAGCAGAAGAAGCTGCCTTATACTGAGGCAGACCATAAGTCCATCTAACCCAGTATTGTCGGCACTGACTGGCAACGGGTCTCCAGGGTTTCAGGCAGGAGTTTTCTTCTACTCTACTTGGAGATGCTGGAGATTGAACCTGGGACCTTCTGCAGGCAGGTGCTTCTTCTGCAAAGCAGGTGCTCTACCGCCAGCAGTGACTGGTGGCTGCAATGTCAGTGGGGTGCTGTATCCACTCCAGGTTTCAGTCTGAACTTTCAAGTTACTATCCATGGTGCTGAGCGCCTGAACCTATTTTTGTGATTAGGGTTCAGCACCATGGATACCTCCTTAATAGTTCAAACCAAAACTGCAGTGGATACAGCACCACACTGCCTTTGGAGCCACCAGCCTCAGGATGTATTCAAAGGTATCAGTTTCAGCACAGATGGTCAGTCATGCCCTCTGCCTTGTAATTGTCGCATGATGGTTTAGGTGGACCCTGGGGACTGAGAAATCCAAAGGGGCCTTGCTGTATTTAGAGGGTATATCCTCACTACAAATATAAATGCGCCCCCTCTGCCCAGAGCACATCTGTAGCATGTGGCCTCTTTCAAATTGTTGACATCGATAGTATACCTGTGTACACCAGTTGCCGGGGAACATGGGTGGGAGGGTGCTGTTGCACTCATGTCCTGCTCGTGGGCTTCCCATTGGGGCAGCTGGTTGGCCACTGTGTGAACAGAAAGCTGGACTAGATGGACCCATCTGGTCTGATCCAACATCAGAGCTCTTCTTATGTTCTTATGACACTGGAAATTGAATGTGGCACCGTCCCAACAGCAGTACCTGTTGGGATTTGGACAGATTGCTTTGAATTGCTCATCCTGGGAAATTGCAAACAACAGGGCAAAAAGAGAGGTTCACAGACTCTTGAAAAGGAAAGCCCAAACAAGCCAAGGGAGTTGTCTCTGTGCCATTTTCAAGAGAGGTATGGGCAAGTTCATCCATGCAATGGCACCTGTTGTTATAAAAGTTTGGCCTTCTAGCCCAATACTGTCTTTTCTGATTGTCAGGAGCTCCCCACCTGCTCACCTGCTATCTGATCCTTGTTTAACTGGAAATGCCAGGAGCCGAAACTGGGACCTACATGCAAAATATGTGCTCTACCACTGAGCTAAGATGTTACAAATTTGAGATGTATGCACAGTGGACAGGACATGACATTTTCACAGTCCTTTACATATGGGTGGCAATACCGGTGCATATGTGTCGTTCAAAAGAAACACCATCGTTGTCTTGAGCTTAAGGATTGAACATTCCTGGGTCTTGCTCGTATCTTGATAATTTCACGATTAAGTCTGGTCAGGTGGGTTTTTTTACAGATACTCCCTTGGCCGCTGACCTTGGGTCGCAACTAATGGTAATGCATGTTGATTTAACCAAGATTGGCTTTGAATGCTGCATAGTACAAGAAGGAAAACTCTGCCGTGAGAGATTCATTAATCTCCAGGCAGAATGGTAAGTTTGTGGTACAGCTTGCCATCTTGACTTTACTGAAATAAGCCTTCCCATAAAGCAGAGCCTGGAGCAAAAGCTGTAGCTGTAAGTATTGGGAAACACTAATTTCATTGTTTCTCCAGGTTGATAGAGCTTTTGCTTCAGCTGTCATGGAATAAGGAAAGAAAAAAGCATTGGAGACTTTTTCCTTTTTTTTTTGCTTTTGCAGGGACTGGAGGGAGGGAATAACGATGGAAGCCAGTGTGGCGTAGTGGTGAGAGTGCTGGACTGGGACCTGGGAGATCCGGGTTCTATTCCCCACTCAGCTGTGAAGCTCACTGGGTGACTTTGGGCCAGTCACTGACTCTTGGCCTAATCTTCCTCACAGGGTTGGTGTGAAGACAGAATGAAGAGGAGGAGGAGGATTATGTAAGCCATCTTGGGTTCTTTGCAGGAAAAAAGGCAGGGTATAAATATAATAAAGAAATAAAATATGGTATGGAGCTTTTCCTCACTCTCTCATTATACTAAAACTCAGCATCATCCAGTGAAATTGATTGGCGTTAGATGCAGGTCAGACAAGTGAAAGTGCTTCTTTACACTGCTGTAATTGTGGAATTTGTTACTGCAACATGTGGCAAAGCCACTAGGTTAGGTGACTTTAAAGGAGCTATAGACATGTTCAGGTAGGAGGAGAGGTGTCTCAAGAGCTATTAGCCAGGAAACCAAGTAGGAAACTTGCTTGTCCAGAGGCAGTGTGCCTCTGATACCAGTTGCTGGGAAGGGGTGGGGTGGCGTATACAGCAAGCTAGGGCTGTTGCCTTCATGCTCTGGTTGTCAGGTTCCCTGAGGCATCTGGTTGGCCACCAGTGGGAAGCAGGTCTGACCCAGGAGGATTTTCCTTAGGTTCTTCACTCCAGTAGCTAAATGGAACCAGTTGTTGGGGAGACACAACATGGGCCTGTTACCTTGTATTTAAGGCAGGGATGGGGGACATGTGTGGCCCTCCAGAGGTTGTTGGACTACCACTCCCATCAGCCCTAGCTGTAAGTTGGTGAAAGGTGATGCGAGTGGCAGTCCAACAACATCTGGAGGGCCACACATGTTCCCCATCCCTTCATTAAACATTCAGGGTGACTTCATCTCTCTGGCTCATTATACATTTCTGTAGGGATAGAAAACATTGGCTACTCCTAATATATGTGGACCGCAGGACAGGTAAGACTTGAACTCTGTGCTTTCAAAGTTTCAATCACACACACACACACACACACACACACGTGAAAAACCAATATGTTCGTATTTGATTGTATTTTGCAAAATAGAGGCAATTACTTATATTTGATTAGTTGCATGCTTGGTTCTGTCTCCCACCCCCCTTTCAATAAAAATGTGTAAATGTGTGTGTGTGGGGGGGGGTTGTGTGTCAATAACTCTTAATAGGGTCAGTAAAAGCAACCAGGATCTGTCTTGGAAGCTATATTCTGTGATTCATAGCACACTCAAGCTCATACGCCCCACCCCTAAATTAGTACATGTGTTTAAATCCACAATAGAAGCTCCAGTTTGCGCGGGATGGGGTTGGGTGAGGAGAAGCAAAAGACTAGAGAGCAAAAAGATTGCCCCTTTATCTGACAAAGGGACAAAGAGAGCCCCGTTCTCTGTTGCAAATGCTTCACGGCCCCTTTTAAAACACTGCTTGATTGCAGAACACATATTTGTTATGCAGTAAGTGTGAGGAATTAATGAGCCAGGCAGAGAGAAACTTGCATGCTAAGCACTGGAGGAAGAAGAAAATTGTTTATTAATGGCTCTTTCCATTGGTGTGCAAGTTCCTAAAACTAATGAACATGCAATGTGGGCCACCCCTTCAAGCTCTCCCTCCACACCCCGGGAAAGGGCAGCTCCTCCTTGCTAACTTACCTCTTCCCAGGCGGGGAGTAGCCGACTCTCTTCCCCATCCAACTTCTTTTTTTTTTCCCTCCCCCTTTGGAAAGGTTACATTACGAAACCTTGCATCATGAATCACAAAGTTAGCGGCTTCTGGCAGATCATAAATCAGGCCTATGGAGTCGCTAGGACAAATCCCAGGACATTTAATCTTTAATATTAGACGTGTTTAAGACGGTGAATATTTTATGAAGGTGCTATTGCAATTTGGCACATCATTAGCTCGTCTTATTCCCCCCCCCCTTTGCCCTCTTTTACAGGACTTTATTTCCCCTCCGTTTAAAAAGAAAAAAAGAAAACCCTCCATACCAGGCAAACCCTGTTTTGTTTCCCTCTGGCAAGAAAGTGGCATACTTTAATCCCCTGAGACATTTTAAGGTCTTTTGGAGAACCCAATAATCACAGGAGTGCTTTTCTTAGGCTGTATTAACTCCCTAGGGGAAGCAGCTTTTGAGGTATGGATCTTCCATGTCTCACCTAGAAACCAGGCAAGGGACGGGAGGCATTTGCATACCCCCACAAACATTTTTTTTTTCAAATAAAAACAGGGGCATGCTTGTGACATCTCATGCCAGTGATCACTGTTCCATGGAACATCTCAATCCGAAAGTCAATGATCACCACCCCACTACAATTTATACATGGCTTGAAGGCTCTGTTCCACCTTCCGTGTGCAGTATTTATTTACTCTGCGCTAGTCTCCCACTCATTTAAAACCCAAAAAGGTGTTTGTCCTTTTAGCTAAGATATATTTGATAAACATAGTTATCTACAATCTGGTGTTCTCACTGTTCGAAATATACCTCTGCAGAGCAGCGCATGCTATGTTAGGTTGTGCACCGCTTGGCACCCTTAGCACTGATGAGCATTCATGTGCACCAGAGACAGGGTGCATTCACTTCTCCATGCGCATGTGTGTGCACTAAAGAGAGGGTGCATTCCTTTCTCCGCTCAAAGATCTAGCTTCTAGGGATGTCGGTTCTGGAGCCGGAATTTGAGGAATGGCCACTCAAGCAGCTCATGCTAACAAAACGTTAATCAGCTCCAAGATCCAAATAGGGACAGTGATAAAATCAAGCCGGGTCTATCCTTGGCAAAGAGCAACAGTTGGTACATCTGTGCATGAAGCACATGCAATGGGGGCGGAATGCAAAGTGACCCTCGTGCACCTCCCTTCTTCATGCCAACTGTGCTTAAAACTTGCCCTGACTTGGTGCTTTGTCAACTGAAGGCGTCAGCTGAAGGGAAAGGAGAAGAAAAATCAACACTGGCTTTCAACAGCTCCTGGATGAACAAATCCAATTAATCTTTTGGGTTTTTTTTGCCGGCGCTTGCTTGGGGATATGTATTTCTGTGAAACAAGGGATCGGTCTGAGCGACCAAAGAATGGTCTGTCTCATCTCTCTTCAGTGCTACCCAACAACTGCAAATAGAGCTGAGTGTTCCAGTGTTCACTCTCTGATTTTTTTCCCCTAGGTGAGTGCAGCTGTCATGAGGGTTATGCCCCTGACCCCGTGCATAGGCACCTGTGTGTGCGCAATGACTGGGGACACAGTGAAGGGTGAGTGCAAATTATTTCATCATCATCATCATCATCATCATCATCATCATCATCATCTCTATACTGCCCAATAGCTGAAGCTCTCTGGGCAGTTCACAACGATTAAAAACAACGTTTCCCCCCTATATACAAAATTTTACTAACACTTTAACAGATAGAACAGTTTTGGTACAACTAGACCTGTTAAAAGCAGCTGACGTCGCATAAATGCCTCATCACGCCACTAAATACCCTTCAGTGCCATTAAATGCCTGGGAGAAGAAATGCCTGCAAAGTATTCCACGTGGGAAGGGCAAGGAAAGCTGGTGAGTGGAGGTGGGAAAGTCTGGGTAAGCGTCAGATGTGATCTATAGGCAGCTGCACTTGTCTGAGCGTGGAAAGCTAAGCAGGGTCAGGCCTGGTTATGACTTGGATGGGAGACCCCTCCTCTAGTTTCCTGCATTGAGCAGGGGGTTGGACTCGATAGCCTTGTAGGCTCCTTCCAACTCTATGATCTATGAAATCTATGAAGAGCCGTACCGGGCCAGACCAATCTTCCATGTAGTCCAGCATCCTGATTCCCACCAGAGCCAAGCCGATGCCTCCAGGAAGCTCACAAGCAAGGCACAGAGGCAATCACCATTCACCCTCTCCTGTTGTAGACTCCCAGGAACTGGTACGGCCAGAGGCATGCTGCCTCTCATCCTGGAGGTAGCATATTACCATCATGACTAGCAGCCACTGTCAGACATGTCTACCATGAATGTGTCTAATCCCATTTTTAGAAGAAAAAAAAAAACCCAGCATCTAAACTATTGGCCAGCACTGCATCTTCTGGCAGAAAGTGAGGAGCAAGGATCTGTGTTGATGAGGTATGTGTGTATGAAGTGTAGTGCCAGGACCGGTGGTGGTTATGGTCAAGCCAGGGGATAGTAAGCTCTATTGTTGCCCAGGCAAAGGCCCAGCCTGAACAGGAAACCTTCATAGCCTTTCCTGTTGACGAGAACAAGTGGCCAGGGTGTGTGGGCAGAGTCAGGACTTGGGAACCCTTCACTGCCCAGGAAGGCCCAACCTTCCCCAACCTGGTGCCCTCCAGATGTGTTGGACTCCATCAGCCAGAGCCAGCATAGTTAACAATCAGGGATTCTGGGAGTTGTAGTCCAAGACATCTGGAGGGCAGCAGATTGCCTATCCCTGTACTAAAGTTCTCCGGAGTAGGGTACAGCATAATCATAAAACCATATAATATAATCAGTAAAAATACAAGTAGAACTAAGGGCCAAACTACACATGACACATTACAAAAATACATAAGCCATCTTTTTAAGAAACAAGTTTTTAACATAGCACATTGATATAATCTTAATATATAAATCAACCAAGGACGGTTGTAAGACAATAAACAAATGAATATAGATGCCAGAGCATCAGGATATCATAAATAAATGTCATCATTAGGGGGGGGCGGGGAAGGAATGATTGCAGTTCTGGTTAAGATGAGAACTGATATGCCCTTATAAACGAGGACATTGATTTCCTACAAGCTCACTTTGTGAAGTTATCTGAGTACTACTGGACGTCACACTCTGCCAAGGGTTCCCCTTCCTTTCCTGTTTAATGAGTTTCTCTCTTCTCTGTATCTTTCAGGCCTTGGCCATACACAACACTTGAAAGAGGCTATGACTTGGTTACCGGAGAACAAGCACCCGAGAAAATACTTAGGTGAGTAATGCAATGCAACCTCTTCAAATGGGCTTTTGCCATCCCTTGGAAGTTGTTACTTAGTTTTATTTGATCTGTTTTGTTTGCTTGTTTTTGTCTGAACTTTTTGGTGCCAAGTGAAGACCTTTTATTTCCCCAGGCTTTCTAGTTCTTCAGTTCTGATTTTAACTGTGTTGTGTTTTTAGAGCTTTAACCTTACTCTGGTTCTTACTTTGGTTTTATTCTGTTTTAAACCTTTAAACGTTTTATCATTTTGTATTTTTGGTTTTCAATTTTTGTGAACCATCCAGAGAGCAACTTTGGCTATTGGGCAGTATAGAAATATAGTAAATAAATAAATACACAATCAAGATTAAGAAGTTGCTATCTCGGGATTGTTATCCTGCAATAGCCCATTTTATGTGAGCAATGCATTTCAGGGTGTTCCCTTGCTGGCTGCCATTCATGGGTCACTTCCAAGACTTACACTCCAGGGAGAACCATCATGCTGCTATTTTTGTGATCACTTTCTCAGCCTGCAAAGGTATTGTGACCTTGCTAGAGTTGCTAGAGTTGTTGACTCTTATAGCTGACTTACCGTCACCAGAGGTCTAGCTCCGAGTCTTGATGCCATCAGAGGTTCAGCTAACTAGGACACTCACAGGGCCCTTTAAGTTTCCCAGGCTGTGAAAATTACTACCTTGGGAAGCCCAGTTGCTCCACCTGTTGTTCGCTTTTCGACGTCTGTTAAAGCTTTTCCTGCTTCACCGAGCTTTAGGATGGCGTAAAGTTTGTTTGCCCCTGTTGTAGAACTCTATTTTAGCTATCTCTGGCCTTAAGCTCTTAGCTTATTTCACTTTCAGCTTATTTCATTGTTTTGAGTATATATTATGTTAATAATCGAGGCTGTAAACTGCCTTGGGGCCTCTCTTGGTGCATATTATAATTATAATTATAATTATATTATATTATATTTATTTATTTATTATATTTATACCCCGCCTTTTTTCCTGCAAGGAACCCAAGGCGGCTTACATAATCATCCTCCTCTCCATTTTACCCTCACAACAACCCTGTGAGGTAGGTTAGGCTGAGAGTCAGTGACTGGCCCAAAGTCACCCAGTGAGTTTCATGCCCGAGCGGGGAATAGAACCTGGATCTCCCGAGTCCCAGTCCAACACTCTCACCACTACGCCACACTGGCTCTCAGATGTATCCATTGTTTTCTTCATTATATTTTTGATTATATTTTTGAAATATGTTATATTTTAATAATTATAGAAATGATTTTACACATAACTTGTGATTCGCCCCTTGGTTGAATAAACTAATCAGAATTTGAAGGCTGCTGTCCCTGGATAACCAGTGCTGTAAATGGGCCCCCCAGTTGTTTCCATTCGGCCTCTCCTTTCCCATCTCTAATTACTACTTATGGTACTTATTTAGAAAATGTATAGCCTGGTTTCCAATATAACCATTCTCAAAGAGGAGAACAAAACCAAAATTAAGATACAGTTTGAAATATTGAGAAAACAAGGAGACAACAAGCAGAAAAACAAATACCATCAACCACTTGTCTGTGTTTATTCACATGTTTATACATGGCTATGCTGGCCAGGGCATGCTGGGAGTTGTAGGCCTTTTTTTCTGTCTAAACGTGCATAGGATTGCGCCTTAAATAAGCTTGTCTTTAAAACAAACCTCAATAGGCAATTAGTTCCCTCATTTGGGGCTACCAGGGAGAAAGCCCTCTCTGCATTGGCCACCAGCCTGAAAATTTCCATCTTCTGTGAAAAAAGATGATCTGTGCTTGATGTTAAAGAGCAAGCGGGTTCATAGGGCTCAGCATCTTTGCCAGTCACTAATGTGCAGGTCGCTAAAAGGCTGAGTATTCTGTGCTATACAGAGCCTCAAGTTTGGAGCCAGAGAATCCAAAGTGTGCTTTCCTGTTGGCATCATTCTTGCCTTCTCTTCTTGCTTCTCTTTTTTTGAAGGTCCACCTACAGCCTGGGCCAAGGCCTCTGGCTTCCTGTCACCAAGAGCTTTGTGGTTCCTCCAGTGGAGCTTTCAATAAACCCACTGGCCAGCTGCAAGACAGATGTCTTAGTGACTGAAGATCCAGCAGATGTCAGGTAAGGAGGTACTCCCAGTACCCTGGATGGGGAGAAGCTGCAAGTACCCATTGGGAGGTTTCTAAAATTGAGCAGGCTGTGGCACTGATATCTCTGCACAGGTTTCTCTCTCCGCATGGATTTACCTGCCAGACCCTCACATTGTCCTCTTACATTCAGTCTTGATGTTTACCGTGCTACAAACTGGTCCTGTTGTGGAGAGGGAAACATGCTGTTCTTCTCTTGCCTCTTCCAGGATTTCAGTCAGGGCCGTGTAGAGGCATACCTGATTCTCCGGGGTGGAAGTGCCGTTTTGATTGACATGAGGGGCAGCCTATCAGCATTGTGCACAGCCCTGCTTTGAGAAGGGGCAAGAGAGTGTGTGTGTGTGTGTGTGTGTGTGTGTGTGCATGTGTGTGTGTGAATCTGGCTTCATAATTGACAGAGGGGCCAACCACACTGTGCAAATCCAGCTTCTGCTGAAAATAAGCAATCCGTCTCGAGGGGGAAAGGTTGTGTATGAGCTTGCCACTGAATTTATATATGCCTGTATGCACCTACAGGGGACTCAATTTACATACCTCCGCAGACACCCATAGCAAATCGCCTAGAATTTAAAGTATGAGTGTTCACAGCTGGGACATTTTTTGAAACTTTAAATCTAGGTTCAGTTGTTACTAGTTTCTGGGCTGCTGCTTTGCCATTGATAGCAAAGTCAGGTAGGGTTAATCACGGAGAAGGTTATCAAATTGCCATGAACAAGGGAATCATAATAAATGCCTCTCCCCCCCCCCCCCTTCACTGTCAAAGAACAGGGGATAACAGTGCATATCATCCACAAAACCACTCGAACGGAAGGTGTTGTAGAAATGAAATGCATCACTTCATTGCGCTCATGTTTCCTGCCGAAGCCCACCTGGTGGAGCCAGAATTATCCTGCCCACCGCTTACATTCAACACTACTGAGAAAAAAGCAGTGTTACCCATTGGTAGATGATGCTTCCTTCCTGATTGGAATGCATCAGCATTCAGCATCAAGAATATTAGGGTGCTAGGAAGGGTCTGTGATCTGGTGGAGAAACATAACTCTGTCAAGAGAACCACACCTTTAGAATCCTGGATATGAAGAACTGGAGACCCCCATGTGCAGTAAAAGAAGAGCACTTAACTGAGCACCTCTGCGACATGCAGCAGATGCTAAATTATTCAAAATTTAATAAATGTGGTAATGAATATTTGATGTTGAATTATGGAAGGCTCCACAAATACATTGGAAACCAAAGAGCGATCTATTACGTCTGCATTAGGACTCAAGCTCTTCTCCTGGCCTGTCGGATCAGGATTTTTGGTGACCCATGATAGGTGAAATTGGTACAACATGGCTGCAATACTTTCTCCATAGAGGGTAATCTTTTCAGTCACAGCTTTGTGACTACGTTTAAGCTGCTATGGAGGTGTCAGTCTGAAATTCAGAAGCGAATCTCTCAGTATTTCCCTGATGTTACAGGAAACAGGCAAAGGTTTCTCTCACCTCCCATCCCACCCTCAACCTTCCTTCATTATATTCTTTGGATTATTCCTTATTTAATGATTTATTTAGAGCATTTTAACCCTACTCTTCAGGTGATAAAGGCTCCCAGAGCAACATACAAAGATCAATAATGAGGCAGTCCCTGCTCTCAAGGGTTACACTCCAAATGACACAATACAAAAGGAAAGGTGATTGGGATGGAGAAGGAAAAATGCAAACTCAGGCATTAGTTCTTAGCTATTCCTTCCTTGAACAAGAGCTGCAGGGACTGAAGTATATTAATTGCCCCACACACACACACACAAGGAAAGACAAAAGTATTTGGAGATTTTTAGTCTTAATTTTTGTTTTAAATATTGACACTAAAAATCCCAAAACACTTCCAATTCGATTTTCATCGGATGACCACGCATTTCAATATTATGAGAGAGGTGAAAACAAAACAAAAACAAATACACCTCTCTCACAGTTTTCTGAACCTTTATCTTTTTGCCACCCTTAGTATTTTTTTAAAAAATACTTTATCTTTTAAATAAGATAAAGGTTCAGAAAATGGTGAGAGAGGTGTTTTTGTTTTGTTTTGTTTTGCCTCTCGTAATATTCGAATATGGGGTCATCCGATGAAATTGATTGGCGGTAGACTCGGAACAGACAAAAGACAGGACATCATCATCACACAGTGAAGAACTCCTTTATGGAATTCACTGCTGCCACAATATGTGCTGATGGCTTTGAAAGGGAGTTGGACACATTCACAGAGGGGGGGAAGGAGAGATCTATCAATAGCTATTGGCCACGACAGCTAACAAACCTCCACTTGCAGAGGCAGCATGCCCCTGAATACCGGTGGCTGGGGAACAGCGGGAAGGACCTTCCCCCGGAACACGCGCAGCTGTGGGCGGGGAGGATTTTGAGAACGTGGGGGAAGCGAGTCGAGGCTTACCTGTCGACGCAGGTATTAGTCAGCAAGGGGGCGGGGCTACAGGAGCCAATATTAGGCCTGGCAGCCCCACCCCACCCCCTCTTTGTTTCCTGCATCTCCCTCCCTCCCGCCCTGTATACAGTATGGGCTCCTCTGGTCGCCGTTAAGGGGCCGAGTAGGAATTTTGGCTCGTCTCTATTAGGGGGATGAGTGCGTTTCGCCTACTCCATACTGCTGCAGGGTTTGGGGGTGTTTGCAATCAGTGTACATAGCAAGTCAATACGGTCACATTTGGATAGTAGGCAGGTTAAGTGCGGGTTAGGGTATTGATAGGGTGAGGTGAGCATCCCTGGCACCATTCAGGTGACAGGCGGTTTCAGGATGCCTCATGTTGATTTTTGTAGGCTCAGACAGCTGAGGATCAGGAACGCCTATGATGCCTTTGTTCTCTCCAAGCTTGTTGTTGTGAGACTCCGAGAGGGGGCGACGCAACAAAGGCTCCCAACACTGTAAAGTGGAAAATGGGGCGGCGGTGGATTCATCGCCACTTCCCTGTTTTGGATGCTCCGCCCAATTGCACAATTGAGCAGCCTAGGAAGCCGGATTAGAATAACCCGCACTCCATCCCTTTGCAGTTCATTGTATGTAAATAAACGTGGCCCAGTTAAACACCAACAAAGTGTCTCGGCTCTTCATTTCCCTCCTACATTCGCAAAGATCTCTCACCTTCGTGTCCTGCTTGTGGACTTTCCAGAGGCATCTGGTTGGCCACTGTGGGATGGCGGGTGTGGGACTATTTACTTATTTATTACATTTCTGTACCTCCCAATAGCCGAAGCTCTCTGGGCAGTTCACACAACAATTAAAACCACAAAATACAACATAAAATATAGTATAAAAATTTTAAACTACAGTATAAAATAGGAGTAAAAGCTGAAATAAAAACCTAGCAGCAGTGCAGAGATTTAAAAGACTTAAAACAACAAAGGCTAAAAGACTAAAATTCCTGGGAAAATAAGAAGGTCTTCACCTGGCTCTGGGAAGAGCGCAACATAGGTGCTAGGTGAGCCTCTCTGGGAAGTTCATTCCACAACCGGGGTGCCACAACAGAAAAGGCCCTCTTCTTAGTAGCCACCCACCTCACTTCCTTTGGTGGGGTTCCTGGAGGTGGACCGCTGAGGATGATCTTAGGGTCCAGACAGGAGTATATTGGAGGAGATTATCCTTCAGGTAACCTGGCCCCAAGAAGTTTAGGGCTTTATAAATTAATACCAGCACTTTGAATCAGGCCCAGTTATGGACTGGCAACCAGTGCAGATGGTAAAGTTCTGGCCGAATATGATCATGTTGACCAGTCCCCATTAACAATCTTGCTGCCCTATTTTGGACCAGCTGGAGTTTCCGGATCATTTTCAAAGGTAGCCCCACATATAACCCTTTGTAGCAATCCAACTGAGAGATTACCAGAGCATGGATAACTGTAGCTAGGCTATCCCTGTCCAGATAAGGATGTAGTTGGTATATCAGCCTAAGCTGATAAAAGGTGCTCCGTGCCACCGAGTCCACCTGTGCCTCTAGTGACAGTGCTGAATCCAAGAGCACCCCCAAACGATGAACCTGATCCTTTAGGGGGAGTGCAGCCCCCTCCAGAACAGGTTGAACATCATTTAGCCAGGCAGGTGGATCACCCACTAACAGTACCTCCATCCTGTCTGGATTTTTTGATTTATTATTACACGTATATCTCACCCTTTTTCCGCCTGCGAGGCTTGCATAATCCTCCTCCTCCTCTCCAGTTTATCCTCACAACAACCCTGTGAGGTAGGTTAGGCTGAGAGTCAGTGACTGGCCCAAGGTCACCCAGTGAGCTTCTTGGCCGAGTGGGGACTTGAACCCGGATCTCCTGAGTCCCAGTCCAACACTCTCACCACTACGCCACACTGGCTCTCCTGTCTCCATCTGCATTGAGTCTCAGTTTGAGTCTCAGTTTGAGTCTCAAAGACTGGGTAGGTCTTTGGTCTGATCCATCAGGGCTGCTCTTATGTCCTTTTCTCTAACATCCAGTCTTGAGCATTAAACCTCAGAGCTTGGGAATGATTTGCATAGTCTAGCATCTCAGGTTCATTTTCCGGACTTGTTTATTCCCTGTCACTGAACTGAGTGCTCCCCTCAGAGCCGTGTTGTGACACTTTGCATTAGCAGTAGCGCCGTCGGGGCATTCCTATTTGTTCCTCTCTAATATACTGGCAGCCATTCGCTCTGATGTTTCTTTTGTGAAGTCCTTAGTTGCGAGCTCACCATGTTCCTCCAGGCTGCTTATTAGCCCAGCACCTTTGCCTGGGGGTGGCTCTTCTCTCAGAGTTTAATGGAGGAAAATTGCCAGGCACCTGCTTTGTGAGACGCCTTAAGAAGTTCTTTATAGCTCTCGGGGTTAAGGTCTCAGCACAGCCCTTGTATCTTAATGAAGATGTCTTGAGAACAGTGCAGATGTGTGGTGGGGGCGGCATTGGATGGTGATCTCCTTTTAGTGCCGCTTCAGACAAGGATTCTGCTTTCTAGTGCTGGAGGCATTTACAAAGTAATTATTTTGTGTGTTTGATGGGTTGTGGGATTCTTGGGATTGCAGGAAAAGGACTAGTTAATTATAACTAATTGGTGACAACAACTCATTGCGGGGACACAGATAATTCTTGGCAAGAGAGGAGAGGGAACCGACCTTTGAACGGAGGTGGTGGGACTTGATGCCTGAAGTACAGGAGGGAGAGGGGTTCACACTGGGACAGAAGCAAGGGCCATGGATGGGTTTGGGGTTTTCATAGATTTCATAGATCATAGAGCTGGAAGGGGCCTACAAGGCCATCGAGTCCAACCCCCTGTTCAATGCAGGAAACTAGAGGAGGGGTCTTCCATCCAAGTAACAACCAGGCCTGACCCTGCTTAGCTTTCCACGCTCAAACAAGTTGAGCCAGCGTGAGCCACAGGCCTGTTTTTGTTTGTTTGTTTGTTGGTTTTTTCGTGGTTTCTTTCAGTCCAAGGCTGTTCAGATTTGGGGTTGGGGGGGAAGTTGCAGGATGGATGTTAGAAGCACCCTGAGAAGTGAGCTGGAGGGAAGCAGAAGGCAACCTTGGCAGCGTTGGAAGCTGGTGGCTCCAATGTCAGTGGGGCTATATATCCACTCTGTATTTTACTCTGAACTTTTAAGGAGCTACCCATGGTACAGAGCATATCTTGGGGACAGGGTTCAGCACCATGGACTGCTCCTTTAAAGGTCAGACTGAAACCCACAGTGGATACACCGCCCCACTGGCATTGGAGCCGCCCGCCTCCACTGATTGACAGTTAACAAAATTACGGGGTGGGGAGTCTGTGTGTGTTGGAGGATGTATGACTACATAACATGGACACTACCAAAACAACCTTTAAAAATTCAGAACGTTTAGCAGAAAATTCATATTTTAAAGGTTTTTGGCCCTACTCTAGAAATCTCATCATAAGTGGTGATCAAGCCATTCTCCTCCCCCGGCTGACATTTGGGGAAAGCAGCATCCCCTTTGGAACAAATTAATGTACATAACCTCTTGAGGCTCTGCCTGGGCGCAACAAACTCCTACCTACCATCCATCCTATCATTGCTTTCACGATCAAGCCAGTTGTCCTCTTTTTATTTATTTATTATATTTATACCCCGCCTTCTTTCCTGCCAGGAACCCAAGGTGGCTTACATAATCCTCCTCCTCCTCTCCATTTTATCCTCTTTTTAAGTCTCCTTCAGCAAAGCCTTGCCCATGTCTCTTAGATATCAGAACGCCTAGGTCTGCATGGCTAGGCCGTAGCAGATTAATAGGGGCAACTTGCAGCAAGTGAAAGGGCCTGGTTCCCTACCACAATCATGAAGGAGCAGGAAACCAGTTGCCTTTGCTGCTTCCTAGCTTGTTGGGTTTTCTCACTTGCCAGTTGCTCTCGCTTTGCTGTTCCCACTACACGGGGAAGTTGCGAGCCACCTGCGTTGTCACCAGTTCCAGAGGAAAAGTTTTATAATTCTTTAGCATCAGCAGACATAAATCACAAGAGCAGAGCCTCAGCTGTTGTGCTGACATGACTTATGGCTCTATCGTTATGGTAACTGCAGAAAGATATAAAGGCCCCGCATTTGCCTCACCAGCTTTGGAGGTGCCCTGATGGGAGCGTCAGGCGTTTCAGCGGAAGAATGTGTTTTTTCTTGAGCTTGCTGTCGATTAATCTTCATTTTATTCTTGAGCGAACTAGGGGTCTTTGGCACCTTCCAAATGATAGTTCTCCAATCCTCCCCTTGTACTGCCTTCTCCATAGAACCTTGGAAGAGCATGTGCCAGGTGATCGACAGTGGGTAATTTGGCTCCCACTGATTCCCTTCAAAAATCTCTTCCACTTGCCGGTGGAAACTTCTTGGGAAACTTGGGATCTGGGAGACCTGATTTAAACGTAAACATGGCCAGGGACATGCTGTGGATGCCTAGGGTCAAATCAGTGTCTCCCAAACTCAGTTTCCCATCCTTAAAATGGGAAAATCATGATCTACCTTAAGGATAATCGTGAGTGCAAAATATGATAATGGTTGTGAAACACTTTGCACATTTGTTGCTTTTTGAATAAGTATGTATCGCCTTTATTTATTTATTTATTTATTCTGTTATATTTATATCCCACCTTTTTTTTTCCTGCAAGGAACTCAGGGCGGTTTACACAATCCCCCCCCCTCCTCTCCATCATCATCATCAGGCGATCACTCGTGACCGAGTAAGATTGTCTTCCGGGATAAAAGGAGGAAATTCTAAAGAAGATTGTGTAGACTCTAGCGATGGGTCCATTATCCTCACAACTACCCTGTGAGGTAGGTTAGGCTGAGAGTCAGTGACTGACCCAAAGTCACCCAGTGGGCTTCAGGCCCGAGTGAGGACTAGAACCCAGATCTCCCCAGTCCCAGTCCAACACTCTAACCCCTATGCCACACTGGCTCTTTCTCCCTTCTTAACTTTCTCCTCCTGTGAGGTCTTTCAGGGATTGACTATAGCAGCAGACCACATGTGTCACATGCAGATGGTTCCAAATTCAAACCCAGACATCTGGAATTAAAAGGATCAGGTATCGGGTGATGGGGAAGACCCTTCTCTGCCTGAGACCCTGGAGAGCTGCTGCCAGTCAAGACAGACAATGACCAGGTTCAGACAACAAGGGTTGAGTATGGGTTGAGTGTGGGTTGTCATTGAACTGTGGGTTGTCATTGAACCATGGGTTAGCATGTTGTCTGAACCCAGACATGCTAACAAACCATAGTGAACAACCCACAGTTCACAACCCAACAGCAAAGCTTGGGTTCTCTTCATGGCCTGTTTGTGCTTAACAAGCCACCATGGCTTGTTAGCACAGCTGGGTTCAGACAACATGACAACCCATCTTTCAACAACAACCTACGGTTCAGTGACAACCCACACTCACCCCTTGAGTGTGGGTCATCATGTTGTCTGAACCCAGTCAATATAAAAACAGCCATTAAAAAAAATAAAATACAATTATATACTTGTACAACTAATAGGAGCAGCAGAAGACCTTCTAAGCAATTAAAAACAATCTCAAAGGAAGCAAGAAAGAAGACAACCAATAATTTCACTTACTCACCAAATGTCTGGATGATTACTGGGCTCCTAAAATATAACAATGGAAGCCCCAGGTGGATTTACCTTGGTAGGGAGGTCCACACCAGGAGGCATTGCACTGCCTACCAGTTGCTTGCCGAGCCGAATTCAAGGTGTTGAATTTAAAACCCTATATGGCTCCGGTCCAGTCTATCTCAAGGAGCGTCTCCAGCAACACCAAGTGGGCCGCTCAACAAGATCTGCCACGGATGGCCTTCTCCTTGTCCCTTCAGCCAGAGCAGCTAGACTGGTGGGGACGAGGAAGAGGGCCTTTTCTGTGGTGGCCCCCGTACTGTGGAACTCTCTCCCGAGTGACCTCCGCCATGCCCCCTCTCTGCTGAGCTTCCACCGCTCATTAAAAACCTGGTTGTTCAGGCGGGAATATGGGGTGGGTTAAGATTTTAAAATTTTAATATTGTTTTAAATGTATTTTATTGTTTTTATTCTGTTCACATTGCCCAGGGTGGCCGGTTGCCAGCCAGATGGGTGATAAATAAATATAATAAATAAATAGAAACATCCCTGTCTCCACTCACCACCTCCACGTGGAGGACGTATGCAGGATGACTATCTCAGCATTCTGAATGTCATAAAAATGATAGTTGGTGGTTATGATGCTTTCGAGCTCTACCATGGCGTGGTTAGGCTTTGGGGCATTCCATACACCTGTTTGGAAGAGTAGCTTCCTGCACAAGCTACTTTTCTTTCCTTTTTTGCTGCTGCCTGCTACCACTGAGAGAAAATGGCTTAGCTCCGAGCAAGTCCTTTATCAGAGCCTTTAATCAATGGTAGCATTGAACCGTAGAGGGAGCTCCCTTCAAAGTCTATTGCTCTGTCGATAATAGCATCAACTGCCGCCGATAAAGGCGTCCCTGCACTCCTGACAGCAGGCGTCGGTGATGAATGGCGGGTTTAACGTGATGGAGCAAATTGATCATTGCCTTGCCGGACATTGCTTCACGTCACGGCGGTGCTGTCATAACCAGAGATGAATGCCCCATGCCAGGGAAATGAGGGTTTCTTGGCCTTTGAAGGGAGCCGTAGAGATCAGCTTTGCCCAGGATTCTAGATCAGGAAAAGAGCTTCCAGTGAAACCAGAGAATTTGCTGGCCCTTGTGCAGTGGAGGTTGTGGATATCATGCCGCTGTCGTTACTGCTACATTATGCTCATTTGGTGCTACTGGTGTGCTTGTTATTGGATACAGCAGTGAAGCTTAATGAGTTGCACTGGCTACCAGTTGCTTGCCGAGCCGAATTCAAGGTGTTGGTTTTGACCTTTAAACCCTACACGGCTCCGGCCCAGCTTATCTCAAGGAGCGCCTCCAGCAACATCAAGTAGGCCGCTCAACAAGGTCTGCCACAGACGGCCTTCTCCTTATCCCATCAGCCAGAGCAGCCAGGCTGGTGGGGACTAGGAAGAGGGCCTTCTCTGTGGCGGCCCCCACATTATGGAACTCCCTCCCTAGTGACCTTCGCCATGCCCCCTCCGTGATGAGCTTCTGCCGTGCATTAAAAACATGGCTGTTCAGGCGGGAATATGGGGTGGGTTAGGTTTTTAATAAGAATTTTTTATATTGTTTTAATTATTATATTTTATTGTGTTGTGTTGCTGTATTTTAGTTGTACATCGCCCAGGGTGGCCGGGTGGCCGGCCAGATGGGCAATTGATAAATATAATAAATAATAATAAATAAGTGGCATGACTGAATGTCCCTGCATACAAAACAAATCTCCCTGCTTGTGAAAACATTAGCATGTCAGGGAGAAGGCTAGGTTGGAAGCCTTTCCCCCCTGACACATTAGTTTTCTATGTGCAAGGAAATCTGGGCTGATTTGATTTTGTGACGATGTGCCAGTCTCAAAGCTGGATGGGTGGGGAGAGAAGGCTGGAAGGTGTGTGTGTGTGTGGGAAATTGCATTAAATGAAAAATTAACTAAAAAACTGAGAACTGCAGGAGGAAAAAATAAAACAAACTCTTTTGAAGCAGAATGGTGGCCTTTTGTCCAATTCTCATACGGAACATCTGGAACAAAAATACCTCAAGCCTTCCAGCATATGTGGATGCAATAAACTTACATAAGACACAACAGAATGACTGAAGAAGAAACTACAATAGAACAAGGACAACTTACCTTACATAAATTCATCATCATACTTCAAATACTTACCTGTCACAGGACTGACGACTCTGTGGATGAAAAAGACTTAGGAAAGGGCACCCAGCTGGTTTTGTTCTTTTGAAATTCTAATTTGGGGGGGCGGGATTTATCTTATACTGCAGTCTATACATTAGATTGAAGATTTTGTTTATTGTTTTGTTGCTATATATATATATGTTAAAAATTCAATTTAAAAAGAAAGAAAGAAAAAGAAAGCAACCCTTGGAACTGAGGTGGAGGTGACTGCAGCCACTGAACTGGCAAGCCTTCAAAGGCAACATGCATCAGTTGGCCTGGGTTGTTTCCGCAGTGCTGACATCTGGATGATGAATCCATCATCTCCAGAGGATCTCTTGCAAGTTCGTCTGTACAGTGTAAGGAAACAAAGCCGGGAGCATGCGGGACACAGACATTTTGGAGAAGCTCTTGCGGGCCACACGGTCCAGATGTGGGTGGGGGCAAAGACAAAGGGAGCTGGGCAAAAGGAGTTGGGCCAAAAGTAGAAATAAACCCCAAACTGTCGGCATATTGTAGCTGAAAGCTCTTAGTGTCAGCAGCAGAAAGCCTTCGGAGAGGCATATCAACCTTATAGAGTGGAGGGGGAAATTTCACAAGAGCCGGGAAACCACCAAATGAGACTGGTGGTCGGGGGAAAGCAGGTGGAGCCAGGAGAAGCGGGTACAGCTTTGGGGGACCCCTGCAGTACTGGATTTGGCCTTTGGGCCTTATGTTCCACACCCCTGTTTGGCACAGTACTCAGTGAAACAACTATCTTGCGGGCATTGTCAGATAGGAGCAACTTCTCCCCCTGGAGACTAGTTGGCTCGCAAAACGCTTTTACTTAGGGGGTGGCAGAAGGTTGCAACAGAGATCCCTTGCCTATAACTCACCGGCTCAAGGGTGAGAGAGAGGATGGAGAAAAGGATTGACACACTGTACACACCGTAAAATGGACACCACTGTGCAATAGAGCTGAGCAAGAATGCAAAGGCCACCCCCATTTTCCAGTTGGTAATCTAAGTTCAGGTCTTCTTATGCCTGGTTTCTAATAGGCATTCACATCATTTATGTGTCTGTATCTTTTCACATATACCTTGTAAAGCCGGACTAACTGTAACTGTTACTAATTTATGCACTAGAATGCTCTAGTGCTGTTCATATATAACGTTTCCCTACAGAAGTGATTAGACCTACTTTCTCCTCGCTGATTATGAATGCTGGCAAGCTACTTTATAACCCCTAGAAAACAAAGGAATGGGAGAGACAAGAGACACTCAAGGTATGAATTTCTTTTGCAGTTGACCAAACCATTTGGACCCAACTGCAGGATTCCCCCCAGTGCTGAAACACTCCTAGCAACATTCTAGCTGGATCTTCTATCCCTAAACACTTCCAGCTAGAATACTTGAATTTCTCCTGTACAGGCTTCAAATATATTCAGGCCAGGGACATTTTAGCACACTTTTTTTTTTTAAAATGAACACGATGCAATTATATAACACATCAAATTACAATTATTGCATTTTACATCTATTATAGAAAGGTGTGTGTGTGTGTGTGTAAATAAAAGGTGAAGAATATATTCATGCTTATATGCCATTGATTCCTTAGCATAATATTACAACCTGTAGTTAGCATAATATTATAACCCCCAAAATGATCAAAATCTCAATTATGAGTCCATCAGGACAAGAGATCACACCCAATAACTCTGTTTAGCATTCCAAAATGTTCTAAACAATTGCCATTATTTTTCAAACTTATTTTCCTTAGCTTTCCCTTCTGTACAAAATGATGTTTTATTCATGACAGCCTAGTACCACAATGTCAAACGCCAAGTTCCTGAGGAATTCCTTTATATATATATATATATATATATATATATTACCACCATTTGCAAAATAAACTTTTCTCTGGTTTTAGATACAGTTCTTTCTAGATAAGCCAGTAAACAAATCTTAAAATGGGAGAGATAAATGGGAGAAAACCCTTTTAAGATTTAGCAAACTGAATCACTAATGTGAGACCAATACTGTTTTGCCATGGGATATTATCTACTAACAATCAGTGCTTTTTTTCTGGAGAAAAAGGTACCGGAACTCTTGGATTACATTTCCTCGGGAGTAGATGGCGATTAAATTGTAATGCAATTAATAGAAGAAAAGGTGCTGGAACTCAGTTCCGGTGAGTTCCACCAGAAAAAAAGCCCTGCTAACAATACAAAGAAAGAGGAGGAGAAGGAGGAGGAGGAGGAGGAGGAGGAGGAGGAGGAGGAGGAGGTCTCCTTATGTTAGGGTGTGTACATTTCAGACAACTACTGGTCAGTGTATAAGAAATAACAGGCTTTATAGGAAGTGTGTAAGCCGGACAGAAGCGGTTGCTTTGTCAAGAATTGTGAAATAACCTGGAAAGGAGAGAAAAAATGAAGGCACAAAATAAATCCCAACCTGGGATTACCCTCATTTTCGTTCTTGATGAATTACTGAATAGTAATCAATTGTACTCCATACAAGTCCTCTGGTGAGTTTGATGTGAAGAGCTGGCATTGAGTCTTAAACTGAAATGCTTTATATTATAATATGTATTGGGGAGTGAAGGGACCCGACCCGCCACGCCGTGGCATTGCCAAGCATGTGAGAAGCTAAAATGAGACAGCCCTGGGATAGCTTCTGGTTTTGTAAGCTTAACTTTGGGCTGGCAGCAGCTCAAATATTGTGGAACAAAAGTATTTTTCGCTCCATAAGACGCACCGGACCATAAGACGCACTTACTGTATGGTACAAAAAAAAATTTTTTTTTAAAAAATCAGCTGAGAGGCGGGGGCTTCCCCCGCCCCACCCAGGAGCCCTCCGCTCTTCCAGACCAGCAGAGGAAAGTAAAAAAATAAAAATAAAAAAAAAATAAATTTTTTTTTTACTATATTCACTCCATAGGACGCACAGACATTTCCCCCTCCTTTTGGGGGGGGGGGGAGTGCGTCTTATGGTCCGAAAAATACGGTAATTCCATAGATTTTCATAGATCATAGAGTTGGAAGGAGACTACAAGGCCATCGAGTCCAACCCCCTGCTCAATGCAGGAAACTAGAGGAGGGGTCTCCCATCCTAGTAATAACCAGGCTTGACCCTGCTTAGCTTTCCACGCTCAGACAAGCTGAGCCAGAGTAAGCCACAGGCCTGTTGTCTCCAGTACAGCTCCAACTGGGATGGCAAAATGGCAACTCTTGAATGTGCGATTGGTCTGCCTGGGAAGAAAAACATGAGCAGAAACAGCACTCATGTGTGGAGATCAAACCTTATTGAAAATCACTGCAGCCATGTGGCCTTGGATGCAGGTGCAGAAAAGGGCAGCCAACCAGAAGGATGGAGGGCACGTACTCCTCCCTACAAGGAAAATATGAAGTGTTCAGGGCTGTTAGTTGATAAAATATACATGTAGAGAAATGAGGGGACTGTGTGGGCCGGTTCATACGACACGGGAACCGTGGGGGAGCGGAAGTCCCCCGGAGTACCCGTGTTGTGCGAACGCCGGCCAGGGGCGCCAATGCGGGAAGCACGGAAAGTCACCATGGGTGGTAGAGGGGTAAGCCCCTACCACGTGTGGCGGCCCTGCCATGTGGACAGCGGGCAGCCATCCCGCGGGAGCCTCCCGTGGCCACACAGAGACGGCAGCCCAGAGTGGCTGGAGTTGCGGCCGCTCTGGCCTGTAGGGGCAAACGGCCCCACTGGGCATCCTGAGTGGCCACCCCCTAGCGCTGGGATGCCCACGCTGCGGCGCGGGGACTGCCAGCTCCAACACGGTCTGCCCACGCGTGCAGGGCGCAGGTCGTCTGCAGCGCCCCGCTGGACCCAGCGGACGGCCCCGTGGTGCCTCCCCCACTCACCGCCTGGGTCGTGTGAACTGGCCCTGAGTGTGTGTTTTCCTTTCTCTCCCAGAACACTTCTCATTTCCCACGATGTAAAGAAAAGAGAGGGGTGGGTGTGGGTGTGGGTGTTTTCCTTTCTCTCCCAGAACACTAGAATGTTGGGGTTACCCACTGACTTTGATTGGCATTATATTCAGGATAGAAAACAGAAAGTAGTGAAGGCTGCCAGCTTAGGTAGCTAAAAAAGTGGATTAGACAATGTTATTAGCCATGATACTAAAAGGAAACCCCCGTGTTTAGAGGCAGTATACCACTGAATACTAGTTGCTGGATGGCAAACAGTAGAGGGGGATTATTGCCTCCCTGCCCTGCCTATGGGCTTCCGGGAGGAAACTGGTTGACCAGTGTGGGAAACAGGATGCTGATCTACATGGCCCTTCTGTCTGATGCAGCAGGGTTTCTAAAGAAACCAGATGCACAGTTACAGGATGGGGGATACTTGGCTCAACAGTACTACAAGTGAGAAGGATCTTGGAATTGTTGTGGATCACAAGCTGAATATGAGCGTGCAATGCGATGTGGCTGCAAAAAAGGCAAATGCTATTTTGGGCTGCATTATTATTATTTTTATTATTAACATTTATTTATTGCCCATCTGGCCGGCAACCGGCCACCCTGGGCGATGTACAACAATAAAATACATAAATACAATAAAATACATTAAAACAATATAAAAATTTTAAAATCTTAACCCACCCCATATTCCCGCCTGAACAACCAGGTTTTTAATGAGCGACGGAAGCTCATCAGAGAGGGGGCATGGCGGAGGTCGCTCGGGAGAGAGTTCCACAGTACGGGGGCCGCCACAGAAAAGGCCCTCTTCCTCGTCCCCACCAGTCTAGCTGCTCTGGCTGAAGGGACAAGGAGAAGGCCATCCGTGGCAGATCTTGTTGAGCGGCCCACTTGGTGTTGCTGGAGACGCTCCTTGAGATAAACTGGACCAGAGCCGTATAGGGTTTTAAAGGTCAAAACCAACACCTTGAATTCGGCTCGGCAAGCAACTGGTAGCCAGTGCAAATCCTTCAGCACTGGCGTGATGTGATCCCGCCGGCGGCTGCCTTTAACCAGGCGAGCGGCCCGTTCTGTACCAGCTGCAGCTTCCGAACCGTCTTCAAGGGTAACCCCACGTAGAGCGCATTACAGTAGTCTAGGCGAGAGGAGACCAAGGCATGAACCACTGATGGGAGCAGGTGATTAGGAAGGTAGGGGCGCAGCTGCCGTATCAGATGGAGTTGATGCATTAATAGAAGTATAGCTTCCAAATCGCAGGAAGTTATCATTGCCTTTTACTCGGCACTGGTTAGGCCTCATCTTGAGTACTGCTTCCAGTTCTGGGCACCACACTTTAAGAAGGACGTAGACAAACTGGAGAGGGTTCAGAGGAGGGCAGCAAAGATGATCAGGGGACTGGAAACAAAGTCCTATAAGGAGAGACTGAAAGAACTGGGCATGTTTAGTCTTCAGAAGAGAAGACTGAGGGGAGATATGATAGCACTCTTCAAGTACTTGTAAGGTTGTCACACAGAGGAGGGCCAGGGTCTCTTCTCGATCATCCCAGATCACAGGACACAGAATAATGGGCTCAGTTACAGGAAGCCAGATTCCGCCTGGACATCAGGAAAAAAATCCTGACTGTTAGAGCAATACGCCAATGGAACCAACTACCTAGGAAGGTAATGGGCTCTCCCACACTGAAGGCATTCAAAGTGCAGCTGGACAGCCATCTGTCAGGGGTGCTTTGACTTGGATTCCTGCATTAAGCAGGGGGTTGGGCTCAATGGCCTTATAGGCCCCTTCCAACTCTACTTTTCTATGATTCTATTCTATGATTCTTATACTTGCTGGCTTTAGTCTTAAATTGTGTTCCTTTGCTGCACTTGGGCACTGAGCATGGACGGTAGACAAATCAGATGAACTTCGGGAAAGGTACTATTGTTTGCACTGCAACTCATGCTATGTAGATTTCCCAGCTTGTGTGCCCATTGTGCAGTTGCAAGAGGCACAGATCAACAGCGAATGAAATAATAGTTTGGGTGTGTGTTAGTGTCAGACCTGTCTCTCTCTAAACACCCACCACCAAACACATGTTAAAGAAACAGCAAACTCCTTAATTACAGCAGGACACAAACACAGGCACCCCACAAGAGACCACTGGATCAGAATTCTTAGTGAGCCCAAGTTCAAATAAACTCAGATAATCCAAACAGGAGCCAGAAACAGGGATCTTAAAGTCCAGTGATATATTCCAAGACAGGGTCCTAAGGCATGGGATTCAAGGCAGGCATTAGTTCAGGGTTCAGGAGTAGTCCAAGCAAAGCAGTGTCTGATATTGCTATATTGTACCCACACATTTTTTTTGCCTCTGCACCTGCTTTTATGTGAGGGTGAGGCAACTAGAGTTCCTCGCTTGGCCATCTGGACCTATGGCCACCTTGAGTGCCATTTTTTGGTTAAAAGGCAGAGTATGAAACAAATAAATAAATTATATAGGAAAATGTAGCATGGAGTCAAGAACGTGTGTGGGTGTTGTTCCTCTTACCTCTTCAGCCATCAGCATTGCCTAGGAGACAGCCTTGGGCTTGCCTTTTCCTCGGCTGAGTCTGCCATTTGGCCACTAATCAAAGAATGTTCCACAGGCTGTGGCAGCTCGGGTGTTTTTTCCCAGGCTGTAGTTGAGAAGGAGTAGCTGCCTCCCCCTGACTACATTCTTCTGTGAAACCAGGCAGACAAATTCCCAGCACCCTGACATTCCATACCCCGACTAAGCCCTAAATCAGATTCTCTTATCTCAGAATCAGATTCTTCCTCTCAGACCAATCAGATTCTTCCTCTCAGACCAGGGTAAGGCATAACAGGTAGAGGCACACATGGCCCCTTCCAAGTTGCAATAAACAAGAGAATAAGGAACACTCAGAAAATGATGTAATAGTTCTGTTCCACCAAATAAATGCCCCAAATGCTGGAAGCAAGCTTTTGAGCCAACACAGATACTGTCTTTAGGCAGCCAAAGCAATGAAGGGCAACCAAGTAGAATGTTCCAAGTAGAAGATGGGAGTGGAGGATGATGATGTAAGATACTCCATTTAATCTTGCCATAGGGAAGTTGGTTGTTCTTGAAACAATGCTGGAGAATGAATTCTGTCTCTAGTCCAAAAGAGATGTACTCCCTTCCTATTAACAGCACAGCTTTCAGGGAACTACTTCACTTTGTATCCAGTTACAACAAGGACTGGCAGGACCTATTTGTCCTGTCAGTTGGCCCCGGCTTGGAGAAGGATGGAAGCAAAAATAGTTCAGCAAAAAGTATCTCACTACACAAGTATGTATATGCAAAAACAGTCCTTGGTGCCCTGAGAGAATGATTGCTCAGAGAGGTAAATGTAAGTGTGCACTCAACACAGAGCAGTGGCTAACCATGGTGCACTCACTCACAGATGCACCTGTATAACAAACATGAATGCAAACATATACTTGTCACTTTCACTCTTTACATGGTTTAGGTGTATACTTCAAACAGCTGTACTCCTGCAAAGAAATGTAATGTGTGAAGTGGTCTAGGAGAAAGATGGATGTTTTGTGTTTTGGGGTTTTTTCCCCAAATGTCTTCATCCTTTTTCTTAGAACCTAACTCAGCCTCCCCCAAACTGTTTTGGACTACAACTCCCAGGATTCCTGACTATCAGCCATGTTGCTTGGGGCTGATGGGACCTAAAGTCCAAAGCATCTGGAGTGCAGCAGCTTGGGTAAGGCTGACCTAACTCACACCTTTGCGCTAGGGTTGGAAAACCTTCCTAAATGATGCTTTCTTCGGTGCGCTGTACAGTCCTTCAAAACAACATGACTGAAAAAATCCAGAGAACCAAGGTGAAGCAGGACGTGGCAAACTTATGCTGAGCCTTTTCAATGGGGCAAGAGTAGGGGGAAATCTTCATGTTGATGTGTATTTATTTTCCCTTGCCTTCAATAAAAAGAAGAACCAACTTCTAATATGCACTACTCCCTACGACAGAATACCATGTCTAAATCCATCTGAATCTGATCATAACCTATCTCTGTGTTATCCCACTTTAATATAAAGCTGCCCATATATGGTGCTTTAATATGAAAAGGGTTCTTAGCAAATATTTAATAGATGCTTTAATAAATGGTCAAGCAATTGTTGACCCACTGGACTGTGTAATTGTTCCGTTTAACCAGCTGTGTGCTCTATCATTATATATTATCTATGCATGGCTTAGCTGGAGTCTGGTTGTTAGGCAAGAGCAAGACTATATCTTGGCACAGTTTGGGGACTGGAGTATGAGTGTGTATGTGTTCCCAATGCATTGCATTCTATTATACCATCAGTTTTAAAGAGAACCAGGGTGATGATAGAAAGATAGATAGATAGATAGATAGATAGAGTCATGCCTTGGATTGAGAGCATAATTCGTTCCGGAAACATGCTTGTAATCCAAAACACTCTTATATCAAAACAAAATCCTGCCCCCCCCAAAAAATTTGTACAGAGATTTTTAATTTTAAGCCGTACTACAGTACTGGTATTGCAAGACGTTGCTTGTATATCAAGTAAAAAAAATATTAAATAAATATTTTAAAATTTGCTTGTCTTGCAAAACGCTCTCAAACCAAGTTACTTTCAATCCAAGGTATGACTGTAGATAGTTTATTTACGGCCATAGACCAAAACCACTTTGTACAAAATTGTACATTATCATACTCAATCTACATTAAAACATGCAAAGGTTCATTATTATACAAACAGTAAAACTTCAAAATTCACCATAAATGTTAATAAATAAATAAAACTAGATGGTATAATACATTTTTACTTCAGCTCATATTTGGTGCAGATGTTAACCACGTAAGCACAAAACTTGGCTACCTGTCTTCTTGTAATGTTTGGATTGACATCCACTAGCAATTTTCTTAAACAGAACTTATCGGGGAGATATGATAAAGTCACTAAAAAAAGGGGAAATAAATTTAGCCCTCGTTTCAGTGTAAAAAGGACAACCAGGGTGATGTACTGGTTAGAGCGAGGGGCTAGGATCAGAGAGACTTGGGTTCAAATTCGCCACTTAGCCAGAAAGCTAACTGGAAGATCTTGGGTCAATCACACTCTCTTAATTTAGCCTACCCCACAGGGAGTTTTGAGAATAAAGTGTGTGTGTGGAGAGAGAGGGAGAGAGAGAGAGAGAGAGAAAGAGAGAGAGAAGGTAGAGTGGGGCAAACTTTATTGGACATCTTGGAGGAAGGGCAGTTAAAGGTGTAATACTAAAGTCTAGTGCCCAAGTGAGCCTTTCAAAAGACATTCCTCCCCCCAAAATCTCTTCCCCCGAAGCCAAATTAGTGATCATGTTCTATCAGTAGGAACCGTTGGAATGGAGGAAAACAATGGCTTCAGATGAAGTGTAAAGACTGTTGCTTTGCATGAATGATTTTGAGTGGGAAAAATGGAGGATTCTGAGGGGCCTGATTAGGAATGTGTGAGGAACCCAATAAGGGGGGGGGGGAGAATCCAATGGATTTTCATGATTCAGCCCCCCCCCCCCGGATTCCAGTTCATTAGCCCCACTCTGCTGCCAACTCGCTGTTGTGCATATCGAGCCAGCTCACGGACTTCCATCTCTAAAATTGGCTGCAGTTTGTGCTTTAAAAAACAAACAAACACTAAGGAAATTTGCGCAAATCACGCTATTTGCTCAAACTGGAACTGAAAACTGTGCAGTTCTAGCACGATTTGCGGGAATCGCTCTAGAACTATGTAGCTTCCAGCTTCCCAATTGTGCAAATCGTGCAATTTGCCCAAATTTCCTTAGCGTTTCTGGAAAAAAATTGCTAACCGCAGCCTGTCTTAGAAATGGAATTCTGCAGAAAAACTGCTCTGTCTGCTTCTGATCATCAGATCAGAAGCAGGCAGGAAGTCTGTCGAGCTCAAATGAGCTGGACGTCAGCACAGCCCTATGCAGCCTGATGGCATCTCACAGGGTTGCTGTGAGGATCAAATTGGAGGAGAGTATCTTGTCTGGTGCCCTGAGCTCCTTGGAGGAAGGGTGGTATATACATGCAGTGAAGGATAAAACAGGGACTGTGGTCATTTGTTTGTTTTGAGTCCCTCCCTTCTGCTGGCTAGTTGTCTTTTAGGCCACTGTTCCCATCCTATAGTTGGAAAAATAAGGCATGGTGAAAGTGGCACATGGCAAAAGTGGCACATTTTTTGAGCAGGGATTTGAATCTAGGCCTTCCAGATCTATGGCCAACCTAAAATCAACTGCATATTGCTTGACTTTCCCAATTTTGTACAGTGCTTGTAAAGCAGACCTGAAGACTGGGCATTTCTAGCCATAGAGAAGCCACTAATACAGGGCTCTCCAACCTTAGGTCCCCAGATGTTGCTGGACTACAGCTCCCAGAATCCCTTGCCATTAGCCATGCTGGCTGGGTATGCTGGGAGCTGTAGGCCAGCAACATCTGGGGGCCCAAGGTTGGAGAGCCCTGTACTAATACATTGCAATTCTCTTTGTCTCATATAGAATTATTTCTTTGTGTATGCTTTGTAGGTCACATTTGGAGTTAAAAGGTCTCACTTTACAAACATCCATGAATTTACAAACATGAAATGTACACATGAAATTTGCAAGCACCATGAATTGTAATGCATGATTCCTCCCAGAGCTCAGTCTTTAAGGAATTTTTTTTTCAATATTGCACAACTCCAGATAAAATGTCTGAGAATTAGCACTGCAGGAAGGGGGGAAATTCTAAAGATGTTGGGCGGGGTGTGTGTGTGTTTTCAGTACTGTTCTCTGGGCCTCATCAGCTAAGGCTTTGCTGAGATTTAAAGGATGATGAAAAGATTTACTGCTAAACATCTGTCTCGTTCGCTTCGCAGCAGGGCTAGGCTACGCTGGAGAGCTTTGTGTGAGCTCAAGATTTTTTACCCTCCTCCCCCCCTTCTTTGCATTGGGAGGAGATTTGAGGCCAGGCAGCCTTATGTGACTTTGCCTGATGCTGCACAGTTTGGACTTTTCAGGCTCCCTCTCTTCCCCGGTCTAAGCTTCCACTTCTGAATGGCTGATGTCATGAGTACCCTGTGCCCTGTTCCTTGGGTTTCACACAACACGATAAGCCATGGTGGCTTATATAAGCCATGTTTGTTTCAGAGTGGCTTGTTGTTGTGTTGTTTGCACCTGGCCAGAGAGCTGGCTTGTGCGTGGTTTAACAAACCATGCTGCTAAGTTCAGACAACACGACAAGCCACTCTGTAAAAGACATGGCTGGGTGGGGTGGGGTGGAGTGGAAAGCACCCTTTGCCTTTGCAGCAGAATCTTCGGGTTTTGCGGGAGGGGGGTCATGTCCCCCTGGGCTGCCCTCACTTTCCCAAGTGTGGATAACCCAAGCCTCCCCAACCCCCTCCCAAGATCCTGCCAAAAAAAGAGTGTTTGGGGGGATCCCTCCTTTTCCACTCAGGATCCCTGGGGCTTTTGGGGGGTGCTGGGAAGCCCCAGCGGGGCAGTTTTGCTATTTATCCCGAGTCAATTGCACCTCGGGAAGTGGCAAAACCAGAGGGAATCCGTTGTGCTGGGTGGGGATTAGTGCAAATGGCAGTTTGGCGGAGGGGGAACTCGGTGCTCCTGTGGTGTACCCTGGGATATCTGCATGAGGACCAGGACCGGCTGCAGGGCAGTTTGGGGTCCCTAGGCAAAATTATATTTAGCACCCCCCCTCTCGTGCCATGGGGGGGGGGCTCCGGAGCAAAGCAGCCCTTCTTTGCAAACCACCACCCCCGCAGCAGCCGGACCCCCCCGCCACTCCCTGCAGCCGCCGGACCCCCCCGCCACCCCCCACAGCCGCTGGACCCCCCGCCACCCCCCCGCAGCCACTGGACACCCCCCCGCAGCTGCCGGACTCCCCCGCCACCTCCCTTCCCCCCGCCCTGGCCGCCACCTCCTCCTCCTCCGAGCCTGCCTCCCCGTCCGCTGGTCCCGGCACGGAGGAAGTGACGCGACGGGACCCCCGCACTCTGTTTTTGACCGGGGAAACCAGGGCAACAGGGCTGTTTAAGCCTTGTTGCCCTGGTTCCTCCCGCCAAAACAGAGCGCGGGTGGGGCTCTGGCAGCGGCGTGGAGAAGGTAGGTGGCGGGGGGGTTCTGGCAGCTGCGGGGGGTGGCGGGGGGGTCTGGCGGCTGTGGGGGGCGGCACAGCATTTCTGCGCCCTCTCCAGCCACGCACCCTAGGCAACCGCCTAGTTTGCCTAGCGGTAGTGCCGGCCCTGATGAGGACTGATGATGAGGGAAGAGGGTGGGGGAGATGGCCAGGGGACCCTGCTGTGCCCCATCATTAGTCGGGCATGGCTGGGGTCCCAGGCAAATTTAAGCCCACAGAGGCTTCAGACCCTTCTGTGGGCTTATCGTGTTGTGTGAACCCAGCCAGTGACTGGCCCAAAGTCACCCAGTGAGCTTCATGGCTAAGCGGGGACTGGAAACCGGATCTCCTGAGTCCCAGTCCCAACACTCTCACCACCACACCACACTGGCTCTCAACAACTTAGTGTTGTATTTGACCTTTTCCCACCGATCACAACCAAATCTGCACCTAGTCACCTTGTGCCCAAAACAGGCAGACAACATGAGCTGCCATCACGTCCACATGTTGCTGCTGCAGTGTTTTGTAACAGCCTGCCTGGGGCTTGACTCCGAGCCAGAATAGATCGTAGTAGTGGCGTAGTAGATGGATCAGTGGTCAGACTCAACATAAGGCAGCTTCTTACGTTCCATATGACTTTGCCGTGGATAAGCAAAAGGCTCCTGGCAGAACGCTGCAAGCATACTGGATGAGATGCGTTCAATTTGTTTACCACAAAACTACATTTGATAAGCCCTCTGGAGGACACAGAGTCAGCAGTCTAATGTAGTGGTGGAGAGAGGTGGAGGCGAACTGATTTTGGTGAGAGAGAAGTTGAGAGAGTGAGCTGAAAGTTTGGATGTTGTATTCATTACTAAAAAAAATAATATGGGAAATGCAGTTCGGGAGCAGCTCTAGCTTGCTAGAGTATCAGCTGGGGCTGAACCCAGAAATGTTATAGTGCTCTGTTGACAAAGGGATTAGGAATTAGTGATGAAGGAGATGTCGATGAAGCTTCACGGGGTGGTTAGTGTTAGGGGAAGCCAGATTTTGGGGAAAGTGCAGTCATTGAAAGGATGAATCAGAGGCTTATGTAGGGTTAAGCCCATAACGCTTCTGCCCTTTTCTTTTGGCAGGCTTATAACAAATGGATTTGAATCCCAGCAATCAGGTCTATTAAAGCTTAGATTTGCTGACCTTGGGAGCCTCTCTAATTACATTGGGCTTTCCCTGATGGGGAGAGAAGGGGAGGTTATGAATGGATTAAGGGGGGTGGTTTGTGTCTGGGAGAATTAGGGGCAATTCTAGGGGATGAATGACAGATATATATTTTTTTTCCTTTGGGATATTGATCCTTTTAGCACACAGTTTGTACAACTGCACAAACCCCCTGGAGTTTCAAGGATGAACTCCCTCCCTTTCATACCAAGGAGACAGAAGTACAATGTAACCAGTTTAAGCTGCCTGCTGAAATGCTGAACTTTGAACTCTTCCTGCTTTTTTTCTTCTTCTTCCCGGGTCTGTTTAACACAGTTATTCCCCAGAGGATTATGCAGCGAGAAAGAGAGAGAGAGGCTTCCTTGTTGGAAGCTTACTGTCTGTTCTTCAAGCAGGCTGCCCAAGACATTTTGCTGCCTGAGGCAATGGACAAGATGGTGCCCTCTCCATTCCGTGTATTGGACTGGCACTTGAATCTTACTTTAACACCAGTGACAAAATTGTGTCCTCTGCTACACCTGAGAGCAGCAGGATAGCTTAGCGGGTGCAGGACAGGCTGTGTGACAAACATAGCTCTCTCCTCCAAGATAGGGGAATGCCCCCGGGGGCTCAGAAGGAATTGCTTGGGGGCTGCCACTGCTGCCCAGTGTGGCGTAGTGGTGAGAGTGTTGGATCGGGACTCAGGAGATCCGGGTTCTAGTCCCCGCTCGGCCATGAAACTCACTGGGTGACTTTGGGCCAGTCACTGACTCTCAGCCTGACCTACCTCACTGGGTTGTTGTGAGGATAAAATGGAGAGGAGCAGGAGGACTATGTAAGCCGCCTTGGGTTCCTTGCAGGAAAAAAGGCGGGGTATAAATATAATATAATAAATAAATAAATCTGTTGGCTGAGGCAATTGCCTCGCTCTGCCTAATGGTAGGGCCGGCCCTGTCTCCAAGGAGCAATGAATGATGCTTTTCTGCATTTCTAGCCATGCTGTGCACATCACGCATCCCTTTTGCATGTTCCCGATTAAAAATAAATAAAATCAGGAAATTTTAAGAAGAGGAACAGCTGTATACATTTCCCTATGCTCACAAACAAAACACACACACACACACACACACACAAAATCATCCAGGAAAAGCTTTCTCAGAGGTTCCTCTCCCCACCTCATTCTACTCTAATACCACACCTGTCCATATTCTCCCTTTAATTCCTGTAAATGCCAGCGCCGACCTGATCCCAGCTGCCTTTCACTCCTTCCTTCAATATCCTCATCTCTTTGGTATATGGAAGGAATATATTGGAAGCAGAATAAATTAAGCAAAGTACACTTACACAAATGCTAGTGTTGGCAGTAATAATAATTATTAGCATTGCATTGCAAAGTACATACCACTGTGCCCACACAGCACTTTTCTCCAATTTCCCATTTACTGTCTAAAGTCCCATGTACTTGACCAAATAATACCAGTGTAATAAAACGCTGCTGGAGCAATATACCTGTGTAAACAAATGGCTCCCCCCACTTCTGAGATCTCTGGGTGGGTGGGTGGGTGGGTGGGAGAGAACCAATCTGATGACTGGACTATATTTAAATGACCTGCATGGTGCTGCATTTGGAGAGTGCTCAGAAATGGCAACTAGCTCAGAATGCACCTGGCAGTGTATTAACCAGAGCATGCGGGAGCTCATAACTCTGATTTTCTGCCAACATCTCCAGCTGTATCAGTGCCCAGTTCAGAGAACTGGCTTTGACCTTTTGTATTGCAAGACGTCACTTGTTTATCAAGTCAAAATTTATTTTAAAAAATTGCTTGTCTTGCAAAATTCTCTCAGACCAAGTTACTTTCAATCCAAGGTATTACTGTAAGTTGAAAAGCATTGGTCCCAATACAGATACCTATGGGACCCCTCTGTTTACATCCTTCCATTGGGAGAATTTACCATTTATTCCTACCCTCTGCTTCCTGTTCTTTAACCACTTACTGATCCATAAGAGACCTTCCCTCTTATTCCATGACTGCTAAGTTTGCTCAGGAGTCTTTGGTGAGGAACTCTGTCAAAAGTCTTTTGGAAGTCCAAGTAAACAATATCTACTGGATCACCCCTGTTCACATGTTTATTTACACTCTCAAGGAACTCTCAAAGGTTAGTGAGAGACGACTTACCTTTGCGGCAGGCACGTTGATTCTTTCTCAGCAGTGCTTGGCCTTCTATATGTTTACTGAGTTTATCTTTAATAACGCTTTCAACCAATTTACCCAGAACAGACATTAAGCTAACTGGCCTGTAATTTCCTGGATCCCTCCCTGGATCCTTTCTTAAAAATTGGTGTTACATTGGCCATTCTCCAGTCCTCTGGTACAGAGGCTGATCTTAGGGACATGTTACATATTTTTGTAAGAAGATCAGCAATTTCATATTTGAGTTCTTTGAGAACTCTTGACTTTGTTGTATGGATTGTTGTGAACCGCCCAGAAAGCTTCGGTTGTGGGGCGGTATAGAAATGAAATAAACAAACAAACATAAATAAGACCCTAGGATGGATACCATCTGGGCCCAGTGCTTTATTGACTTTCAATTTGTCAATAAGGTTGAGAAGTTCATCTTTTGTCACCACTATTTGCCTCAATTTCTCAGACTCCCCTCCTGAAAACATCAGTTTCAGACGCAGGCATCTGTCCTGTATCTTCTGCAGTGAAGACATATGAAAAGAATTCATTCAGCTTCTCCACAATCTCTTTACCCTCCTTTAGAACTCCTTTAACTCCATTATCATCCAGTGGTCCAACTGCCTCCCTAGCTGGTTTCCTGCTTCTGATATATTTAAAGAATTCATTATTGTTGGCCTTGGTGTTGTCAGCAATAAGTAAAAATGCTGTGGTTTCAGGGGGTATTTGGGAAAACTGGTAATAAATGGTGTTTTATTACTGCTCCTGCTGCATGTTGAAGGGTGGTTTTTTTTGGGTTGATGTTCTTCTTGTTTACTTAAGTTTTATCTGTTTTCTAATGCTGGTGAAGCTGCCTTGTAGATTCCGATGGATGAAAGTGCGGGGTATAAATACTTTTCAATACATAAATAAGTCCGCCCATGATTGCGATCACACTTCTAATTCCAGTAGTGCTAGAACAACAGTTTTGGTGTGTGTATGTGAGCTCTGAAGTTGCCTGCCTTGCTTTCTGAATCCATCACATGTCTCAGTTGATGGTGTAAGCAGAAAAGGCAACCTGGCCACAGGTCCCGTTCTTCACCCAAGCAACAGGTTTCCTGGGGGTCTCCCAGGGAGAAACTCCGTATCAGAGAGGGATCCATTAATATTCTGGGAATTGCAGTGAAGATTGACTGCCTCATTAGCAGGCATCGTGTGGAACCCTGACAATAATTAACAACTCAACGGTCTTATTTGCTGGCCTATCACAGAAGTATTCAATCAAAAATGTAATTTGCTCAACGCTCCCATTTAGCATGGAGAGAATATTCCTTCAAAGTTTTAAATAGACTAATTAAGAGGGAAGAAATACAGGGGGAAAATTATTAACAGTATAGTTTTAATGGGAAATTATTGGAGCGTATTAATAATGCAATAACCATTTTTAACAGCTGTCTGTCAGTTTGCGGGCCAGGGGTAATTAAATTAGCTGCAAAGGGTTAGTCAAATTAAGTTCTGGGCTTAGTGTGGGGACTTCAGGTTTCATGAACTGGTGTGTGACAAAGAGCATTGTGCCGCTGGAGCATCACAGCAAATGTTTAATGGACAGAGGCTCCTCCTTCCCTTCTGTCTTCCCTGAATAGTTGGGAATGTGCTTTGATTGAAACTTGTAATTTATTCAGTGAACACAGACTAAGCCAAGCCAAAATGTTACTAGTTCGCACCAGTGTGGCAAAGTGGATGGAATGAATTTTTTTTTTTGGATATGGGGTCCCACTCTTGAGTCCTCATACCCTCATGAAACCTACAACAAGTCACTATCTCCCAACTTAATCTCTTTTTACAGGATTCTTGGCACCTTAAATGAGTTGCAAAAATTGTAAAGAACACCATTTAAACCTAAAACTGTGCAGTTTGGGTTAAAAGTATGAAACTTGGCAAATGGCACACTTATTCATTGACCCACACCACTAGTGCCGCTGCTGCTGCTCTTCTCCTTCTCCTTATCCTTATTCTTATTCTTGAGCCCAGTAAGCAATGCCTACTAGGGGTGCAGGAGAGGGACATATACGGTATGTTATTCAGTCTTTTAGGCCATGAGCCAGGACAAAAAATGAATCTGTTGTTTAGCTAGGGCTATACTCCAAGAGATGAAAAATAGGTGGTAGACTTGCAGCAATCGTGAGTTTGCGTGTAATCACAATTTATGTGAATACTACCCTGGGCCGGCCCTGCCCTGCAGCAAAGTGAAGCGACCTGCTTAAGGCAGCCCCAGTCTGGAGGGATAGGTGGTATTGACAAGACCCAGAGTGCTTTTTTTAGGGCTATGTGGATGTTCCACTTCTTCCTCTGACTTCACAGGCAAGGTGCAACCCTCAGTGGCCCTGTCCGGTGGTTCTGCAGGGTCCACCATTACTGAAGAGCTCAATGTAGCTTCTTCACAGCTGCCAGAGGTACCTGGGGTATCACTAAAGTCTGGGGGTCCTACAATATCTCTTGGCTCTGCAATCTCAGGGTCTTTGTCCAAAGAGGCATCCTGGATCCTGTCTGGGTCAGGCATGACAATATCTAAGCCTCCAGGAGGTGGCCTCTACAAGGCACCACAGCATCACATTCAATCGAACACTTTGTTGGGGTGGAAGACACTGGCATGGCACACACCCACACACCCATGCTGTTTACATGCAAAAATGAAAACAGAACTGGAGGTGTGCACACCACAAGCTTTGGGCAACCCTAAACCATACACCCAAATATCCAGGTGCGTATCCTCTGTCAGTGGCTTACCATTGTGTCTGACCCAACCTTTTGGGCATAGGACATTGCCAAACATGCAGAATACTATATTATGCATGTGGGCCTAAATGGTCTCTCCTGGGAAAGGCAAAAAGTTAGCTTGGGACACATGGATTATATTTGTGGAAGTCGCATCTGCATTTCTGACACTGGAAGAGATCCCAGCACAATATCATGGTGATGTTTGAAAGCTTTGTAGTACTTCTGTATGACAGAACCAGTGGACTGTGCAAAATCAATGAGGCAAAGCACCCTCATTGTACAAAATCAATGAAGCAACAACCCCTGGAATATGTTCCATATTGTCATTTTTGTTAGTGACATTTGAGACGTCTCCCAAACATCTCACAGTGTGCACAATCTATCAGGAAGGAGGAGATGTATGGGGAATAGTTTTTCAAAGAGATCCAAAGTTACCAAGTCCTGCAGATTGGACGTGGGCATGGGAGAGGGAAGGTGGATCTCAGTGGCAACCAAAGTGGGCAACTGTTGGTCAAGCTCAGGAAAGGTGTAACTATAAGAAGCCATGCAGAGGCCTAAGCAAGTACTACAGTACCATCCTTAGTTGCACTGCCCTTTGCCATCATGTAGGAAACTGTTTTCAGGAATAATTTAACTTGAATAGTAGTAGTAACATTATATACTTCAGAGAGTGAACCTACACATAAAATGTACTGAAAACTCGATCGGGGTGGAAGCGAGGGCAAACTTGCCCCCACTCAACCCCCCCCCCGAGCCCCGCAGTACTTACCTGCTCCCCGGAGAGGAGCCAGGGAGAGGAACTTCCGGGTCCCTGGCGCTGCAGTTTTAGCGTAAAAATACCATAGAGAACCACCTTAAAATGGCCGTTTTAAGGTGGTTCTGTATGGTATTTTTACGCTAAAACTGCCGCGCAGGGGACACGACGGGTCCCTTACGCTGCTTTTTCCATGTAAATATCATAGAAAACCTCCTTAAAATGGCCACGCGGCTGTTTTAAGGTGGTTTTCTATGATATTTACATGAAAAAGCAGCGCCAGGGACCCGTCGTATCACTTCCAGTTCCCAGGAAAATCCGGACCCAGAATTGTCACCACGGGAGGAGTCGAGTGGCGGGGGTGCTCACCGAGCACAAGGCAAGCACCCCTTAAGGTAGGCGTACATTGCTAAAATGGAATGGATATCTATGTAGGGATTGGGCCCATTGCTCCTGGACAAGTCCCTTCAAGGGATCTGGGAACTGTTTCTGAGTCAGAGGAGGAGGAGGGGGAGGAAACTGCAGCTGAGAGATGCCAAGGCCAGAGGACTCAGAGGTAAGCCAGGTGGTATTTGGGAGTGAAGCAACTCCAGACTCCGTGGGAAGGCAAACTGAGCATGTTAATGAGGAGGAGGGTGGATCAGGTTTCATTAATCCTAGGGTACTGTGTCAGCTAAAGTGGGTGTACCAGGTGAGAAGTGTCACACGTTCCAAGCAATTGGCCCTGGAGCAAGAGGATCTGCCTTAGAGGCGGAGTGTGGGAAATTTGAGTTTGGAACAGAGGACGGGAATCAACCTTCTTCCTCATAGGTCACACTTCTTGAATGGCTAGTATCCTAACGATGTTTGTTTCTTTTGTTACTGACTTCTGCAATACACTTCATTTGTACTTTTATTACCGTAAGTCAGTCTGACTGGCTGGCAATAACATAATAAAGCTTACGGTAGTTAAGAAGCCATCCTTGGTGTCTGTCTGGAAGGAGTGAGAGAGAAGGTCGGACTTCGACAATCTAAGTTTCCAATAGAAGTTTATCAATAACATAGGAACATGGCCATGGCCATGATCATATTTATGTACCGTACAGAATCAATTTGTGCACATAACCAATGAGTGTGCGATGTTATTTTGGGGTTATTTATGTTTAGTGTTAATATTAGGTCAGTGATGGATATAGAATTTTTTTTTTTCAGAGACACTATCTTGCATTGTTTAGCAACATTTTCTAGTGAACCACCTGCATGCATATTTATTTAAAGAGTTGTTATAGGATTTCATATTACATTGTGAACATGCAAACTCCTTGTTTTATTTTTTGTCTTAAGTACACTCACCTTTATTTATTTATTTATTCATTCATTTTCTATACCGCCCAATAGCTGAAGCTCTCTGGGTGGTGTACAACAATAAAAACAAACAATAAAATACAGTTAAAAATATAAACAATAAAACATTATGACATTTTTAAAACCAATTTTAAAAACATCTCTAAAACAAGTTAATAAAAACACGACTGCTAAAAACAATTTACCACCCCACCATATACCATTTAATTATTAAAAGCCTCAACGTAGAGGGCAGTCTTAACTTAGCGCCAAAAAGATATTAGAGTTGGCGCCAGGTGGGCCTCGGGGGGAGCTTGTTCCACAGTTGGGGGGTTACCACAGAAAAAAAAAAGCCCCCCCCCCCTTGTTGCTGCCAAACTTTAAATTTGTCATCTAATTATATTGGGACCTTAAATCTTCTAATGTAGGGGATGATGATGATAACTCTTAATTAAATTTATGTGTTGCTTCCCAGTGTAGAAAGCAGTCTTGAAGTGACTTACACTTTTATAAACAAAAAGAGTCAACATTGACTTGAAACCCATTTATTTCAAAGCAGGAGAAGAAAGGGAGGGGGGATCCATATCAGGACATATTTAGACCTTTTATGTCCATGTCAAATTTGATGCTGTTAACCCAAACTGCACAGTTTGACCAAGAATCCTGGCTTAACCGCTGTGCTGAGAGCAATGGAAATTAATAATAGGGTTGTCATCTGATTAAGGAAAACATAGTTAATTAATGAAAAAAAGTCTTAATCCATTCATCTATTAAAGATGCATTAAAGTTCTAAAGAAAGAATGGTTTTAGATGAGGCACATATATGTGTTGCTGCAGACATCATCTTAGGAAAGGCATTTCCCCTTCTTGCTCACATAGGAGGGAATGCCTCTTTTCAGATGGTGCCGTAGCCATCTGCAGTTTTTGTAAGTACTGGTATTAAAAGTAATTTAAAACCAATGTAAAAGCTGCTGGCTTGTAAGAGGTACTTTTGGAGTCGATTGAACACGTTTCCATTAGGAACGGGAGAGAATTTCATTCTGTTCGCTTTTTGAAAAGAACTTACCAAGTTTGCCTTTCCCAAGTCAATATGTGACCCGGAATGCAGTTTCTCACTTCTCATAAATTTTCAATGCAGTTCTCCAAGCTATTAAATGCATACAAAAATATGTATGTTGAGTGAGGGTGTGTACAAATATGTGTATATTAGTGTGTGTGTGTGTGTGTGTGTGTGTGATAAAACAGAATTATTTTAAGGATAACAGCTTACAAAACTGCATGTGCTGCTGGAATAGCAATGGCAGGGAATCAAACCAAATAAAGTTGTGAGTCGGGGTAGGCAACTGCAGGACATCTGGGGGCCATTTTATTTATTTATTTATTTATTTATTTATTTATTATTTGATAAATATAATAAATAAATAAATAAATAATAAATAGTTATACTATTTCTAAACCACTAAATATTAAGAAAAATTCCTAAGCGGTTTCCAGATAAATATTGAAATCACAATTAAAATCACATTTGAAATACAATTTTAAAAACAATATAATTACAATAATAATAATAATAATAATAATAATAATAATAATAATAATAATAATAATAATGGACAGCAGTACAGGAGCACTAAAAATGGGACAGTGTGGATAATTTAATTATGGGCCAGGGAAATCCTGGGTGAACAGGAGTGTTTTCAGGAGGCATTTAAAAGATGCCAAATTTTCTGCCTCCTCCCCATCACCCCGAATTTAAAAAATAAAATTGGCAGTTTGCCACTGAACTTACTAAAACGGTTACATTTCACTTGTTTCCAATCTAAATGTTACCCTTTTAGCACTTGGTAGTGCTACAAGTTCCTCTTTTATTTATTTTATTTATTTATTATATTTATACCTTTTTTCCTGCAAAGAACCCAAGGCGGCTTACATAATCCTCCTCCTCCTCCTCTCCATTTTATCCTCACAAGAACCCTGTGAGGTAGGTTAGTTAGGCTGAGAGTCAGTGACTGTCCCAAAGTCACCCAGTGAGTTTCATGGCTGAGCGGGGACTAGAACCCGGATCTCCTGAGTTCCAGTCCAACACTCTCACCAGTACGCCACACTGGCTCTTACCTTTTGTTTTCAAAATTTGCTGCTGATGAATTCAGCATGGGACAATAGGGGGCACATCAAGGGGGACAGGATGCACATGGCCTGCAGGCTGCATGTTTCCCACCCCTGGTGTAAGCTAAGGGTTAATTTGTTCTTGGGGGCGGGGTTTAAAGCAGTTTATAGGTGCCGTGACAGGGCTCACTCACAGGGCAGAGCCAATTAACATCTCTGGATACATCAGATAGTTTTGGGTGCAAACAGGGGTTCCGGGGGGTGGGGTTGCTGTCTAATGGCCAGGTGGAGCCAAATACATTTCCTTTTTATCCTGTGTTTCTTGTGTTTACTATGTTCTGTAGTAGTAGTGGTTTCATTCCAATAGAAGGCTAGCCTGATTTGCTCTGTGGTCTTAGGTTTCTGGTTGCTTATGACTCAGTAAAGATTGCCAAGCCCTTCACTTTCTGGATTCAGTCTGCTTTATTCAGCCACTTCTGCTAACATACATTAGACAAACATCCCTGCAAAAAATGTGTACATTAGGCAAACTTGCACACACGAATGAATATATATGGGGAAATGTGCAAAAAAACCCTGCATGCACATCTTTGTGTGGGATAAAAAGCAAACCGATGCAGAAACTAATTGGAACAAATGAGAAAACAGAACTGGGAGAAACCAAAATGGATAAATGTGCTCATCCCTAGTTTCAATCAATTAATTGATTGAATAGATGTTTCAGCCATAATTGTTCATAATATAGTTCAGAGTAGTCAAACCCTTTCCCCCAACATATGAGGTTATCACAGTAATCTATAATTGCAAAAGGAACTGCCCTGGTATCCCTCACACAAGTTCTTTATCCAGTTAACTGCTTACCTGTGACTTGCTGTCCAAAGCGATATGTCATCGCTCAGAGTGGCCGGATGTCTGGCCAGATGGGCAATTCATAAATATAATAATAAATAAATAAATAAATAAATAAAGCACTCAGGAGGACAGCAGTAGACCTTAGCTGGTTGATAGGCTGTAGGGCAGCGCTCTCCAACCTTGGGTCCCCAGATGTTGCTGGACTACAGCTCCCAGAATCCCTTGCCATTAGCCATGCTGGCTGGGTATGCTGGGAGCTGTAGGCCAGCAACATCTGAGGACTTAAGGTTGGAGAGCCCTGCTGTAGGGCCTACAATGACTGAGTGGCCTACTTCTCTCTCCGGTTGGGTACTAACAAGAAGTCCACATGAGGCATGCAATTTCTATCGCAGAGAGAAATAGGTCAAAAGAAGATAAGTGTATATGTGTGAGTGTTTTTTAATATATATATATCTTTGAAAACTTGAGCTTTCAAGATTTATCCCTTTCCGTTGTCATTGGCATCACTAGGAGAGAGGGAAAAAGTCATTTAATGAATGTCATAGCAGCAGCAGGCAACTGCAAGTATATGGCATCTCCCTTCTGTCGGTGCTTTTAAAGAATTCAGGGGGTCACAGGGAGGAATAACCTCTGTGAAAAAAGGAGGAGGAGGAGGAGGAGAAGGACAAAGGAATGCTCTTGAGGGTGTTTCCTGTGCTGAGTGGAACTTCGCAGCTATGTCCAATATTTCACAATAGGTTTTCCATTCACCTTCAATCTGATCTTAAAGATGTTACCATTGATACTTTAGCTCAGGCTTTTTGGTGTAGGGGTATGATTCTTGCTTTTGTGATATGTCATGAGCCTAAATCCTAGTCAAGCCCACACAACAGTGGGGAGAAGGGTCACCCCTCTCGGGGAGAGACTGCAGCTCAGTGGTGGAGCATGTTATCTGCATACAGATGATCTCGGGTTCAAGCCCTGGTATCCAAGGGATGTTGAAGAGTCCTTGGTTTCGAGTCACGAGTCGAGTCATGAGTCTTTGAACCCGAGTCTCGAGTCCGAGTCCGAGTCCTTGGTCCAAAATGGTGACTCACGAGTCACGAGTCATGAGTCACTCCCAAAGCTGACTCCACGAGTCCCTATTAAAATCAATGGGGGTTTTTTCCCAACAAAATAAGGCTACTTCAGATGTGTGGCTTAAATAAATTCTAGGCACAAGTGTGCCTTTTTATTTCAAAACTCTGCCACTGATTTTGGCAAGAACACACCAGGCAGACAAACCCAAAATAACCAGGCAGGCAGAGGAGGCAGGGAACCCTAAAGCAGGCAGGCAGAGGCCTTTGTCTCGGACAATTCAAACTGTGGAACTGGTTAAGAAGAGACCAGGCAGGCAGAGGAGGCAGGGAACCCCAAACAGGCAGGCAGAGGCAGCCAAACCCAAAATGTCTGAAAGGTTGCATTTTAGGAAAATGATTTTAAAAAATAAACTTGCTGTGCTTCCTAAAACCTATCCATGTTGCATTTGAGGAACACGATTTTGGAACACGAGTCCTTGGTCTCGAGTCCCGAGTCAAGTCTCGAGTCCTATTAAAAATATTGGGACTCGAGTCTGACTCGAGTCAGAGGGGGGACTCAGTCCAACTCATGAGTCGAGTCCTGGAGTCCGAGTCCCCATCCCTGGGTATCTCCAGGTAAGATGGGGGAGAAGACGACTTCTGTCTGAAGCCTGGAGAGCCTCTGCCAGTCAGTATACACCAGGGGGTGCAACTTTGGGGGTCTGGGGGCTAGTTTCACACACACACCCATTCCCCCCATGGGCTGCGTTAGTGCCACGACACACCACTGAAATTTGGCAGTATACTGGTGGTGGCAAAAAAAGTGGCGGTTCACTGCCAAAATTTGGTGACAAACTGCTACCGAGGCTTAAAACGGACAATTTAGCTTCTGGGGCCACACCAGAAGTCTAGGGTGGTGGGGCTGCATGCAGCCTGTGGACTGCATGTTACCGACCCCTCATGTAGACAAAACTGGGACTGGATAGAACAATGATATGTCTCGCTATAACACAGCTTCCTATGTTCTTTCCTTCACCCCATGTGGATCTGAATTTGGAATCCCTCAAAATTTAAAGTCCCTCTACAAGGCCCTATGAGGAGAGACTGAAAGAACTGGGCCTGTTTAGCCTTCAGAAGAGGAGATTGAGGGGAGATATGATCGCACTCTTCCAGTACTTGAAAGGTTGTCACACAGAGGAGGGCCAGGATCTCTTCTCGATCATCCCAGTTTGCAGGACACGGAATAATGGGCTCAAGTTACAGGAACCTAGATTCCACCTAAACATCAGGAAAAAATTTCTGACTGTCAGAGCAATAAGACAATGGAACCAACTACCTAGGGAGGTGGTGGGCTCTCCCACTCTGGACTGGAGGCATTCAAGGTGCAGCTGGACAGCCATCTGTCAGGGATGCTTTGACCTGGATTCCTGCATTGAGCAGGGGGTTGGACTCGATGGCCTTGTAGGCCCTTCCAACTCTACTTTTCTATGATTCTATGATTCTAAGTGGTTGAAAATCATCTTCCTCTGGCTGTAGATTCCACCATGAGTGGCTCTTGCACATAAAGAGCAAAGATAGCTATGCTGGTGTGTGAGGGCTGGGGACTTCTCAAAAATTCACAGTTGGGAAATAACTTGTAAAATGTTACAAAATTCTGTGCAAGCTTTCAAGGTTGAAGATGAATTTCTGTCACCTGAAGAACGTTGTTGCCTTTTGAGAGTTCCATTCTAACCAACACAATTTTAGTTGGTTCTAATATAATTATTGCCCAACTGCAGATGTTGGAATATATTATACAGGTGTCAGAGAGCACAGGTTGGCTACATGTCCATAAATGTATGATTGGTGACCATGGGTCAGTGATAGGGCTCATGCTTTGTATGTAGAAGGCCCATAGTTCTGTCTCCGGCATACACTGTGTTAAAAAAGAAAAGAAAAAAGGACCAGGTAGGAGGCAGGGATGTTGAAGAGTCCTTGGTCTCGAGTCACGAGTCTTTGGTCCAAAATGATGACTCACGAGTCACGAGTCACAAGTCGCTCCCAAAGCTGACTCCACGAGTCCCTATTAAAATCAATGGGTTTTTTCCCCCAACAAAATAAGGCTACTTCAGATGTGTGGCTTAAGTAAATTCTAGGCACAAGTGTGCCTTCTTTATTTCAAAACTCTGCAACTGATTTTGACAAGAACAGACCAAGCTGACAAACCCAAAATAACCAGGCAGGCAGAGGAGGCAGGGAACCCCAAAGCAGGCAGGCAGAGGCCTTTGTCTTGGACAATTCAAACTGTGGAACTGGTTAAGAAGAGACCAGGCAGGCAGAGGAGGCAGGGAACCCCCCAAAGCAGGCAGGCAGAGGCAGCCAAACCCAAAATGTATAAAAGGTTGCATTTTAGGAAAATTATTTTTAAAAATAAAATCTTCGCCGGCAATCGCACTTCTCTCCACTCCTTCTGGCACCGCCCAGGGATGTTGAAGAGTCCTTGGTCTCGAGTCCTGAGTCGAGTCTTGAGTCCCATTAAAAATATTGGGACTTGAGTGGGACCCGAGTCAGAGGGGGGACTCAGTCGGACTCACGAGTCGAGTCCTGGAGTCCGAGTCCCCATCCCTGGTAGGAGGTGATATGAAAAACCTCTGCCTGATATCTTGGAGAGCCATTGCTAGTAAGAATAGCTAATATGAGCAGTACAGTGGGTTGTCCATTCTCCTAGTTGCTGTGTAATGTCGAGAAATGACTCTGTGATGTTCTCCCAGTGCTGTTATCTGATTTCTCAATGAAAAGTGGAAGGCCTCTGTGTTTAGACTTGGTAATCTTCACTTTGTGGTTTGATACTCTGGCCCGCTACTTGCTCCCTTTGCTTTTCCTCCCTCTCACTTTGAATTCATCTTGGTTCATTTCTGGGGACCCTGTCCCCACTGAATCCATAACATGCTTTGTCTCTTCTGCCTTCTGTTCTGTCTATTACTTACATACATATATTGCTATAATGCTCAGGCAGCTGTCATGGAAACAACTTGCTGGACAAGAAGACAGGGAGGGCTGAGTGTTTATGGTTAAGGGACTTGTTCACAGATTTCGAGCTGAACAGGAAGGTGTCAGAACAGCTGCTTTGGAGAGGAAATTTTGCTTAGGCAATTAAAGCCCTGGTTAAGATCCAGGGATGCCTGGGTTAAGAGCCTGGATCAGATGATCACATTTCAGTTCTCTTCTCAACCTGGGACTCATGTGGCAATCCCGTCTGACTTAGTTTTCCATTGGAAGAGTGGCCAGTCTTTCCTCTGTAATCAATAACACTGAGAAATTTGAGTAGTGGGCTCAGCTGAAAATGGCTTAAGTGTAGCGGGCACCACATTGTGTGCATTTACATATTATGTTTTTATCCCTCCCAAGGAAATTAGGGCAGTGCACATGGTTCTTATGGTTAACCAGTCATATCCCCGTTTTGCAGATGTAGAACTGATGCCAAGAGAGGGCAGCTTGTGTAAGGCTTAGTGAGTGAGCACATGATGACAGGGCTGGTGCTTGAGCCTGGGGCCTCTGGGTTTATAGCCCCGTTCACCCTACAGTAGTGATCCTGTAGCTGAAACTACTTAAACGTTTGAAAGAAGCCCGTGTGGCGTAGTGATGAGAGTGTTGGACTGGGACTCGAGAGATCCGGGTTCTAGTCCCCGCTCGGCCATGAAACTCGCTGGGTGACTTTGGGCCAGTCACTGACTCTCAGCCCAACCTACCTCACAGGGTTGTTGTGAGGATAAAGTGGAGAGGAGGAAGAGAATTATGTAAGCCGCCTTGGGTTCCTTGCAGGAAAAAAGGCAGGGTATAAATGTAATAAATAAAATAAATAAAAATAATAAATAAATTATTTCTACCATTGCTGCTTATTATTATATCTGTATCCCACCTTTCCTACAAGGAACTCAAGGGCAAGCTTAGATGGCTCTTCCTACCCTGCATTTTGCCCTCACAGTACCCCTGTGAGGTGCTTAAGGTAGAGACAGAGAAAGGCAGAGAAAGAGAGTGACTGGCTTAGCCAAAGTTACCCTGGTGGGCTTTATGGCAGAGTAGAGATTCAAATCTGGATTTCCCTAGTTTACATCCAAGAAGCTAACCATCATACCACATTGACTTCTCAATAATAATTGATTTATGTGGAATAGGGAAGGTGAACAGCCATGGGGATTCTGCCATTGGGATGAAGCTGAAGGTTCATGCAAATGGAAATCAAGATGCACATGTTGACATGTGTTTCTATGCTGTAGCTAGATCCCTGCATGTATGGCAGATCTATGCATGTATTTCCCATGCTCTTGGGTTTGGGGATCTGGGACAAGCACTTCTGTCTTGTTTGGATTAAGCTTCAATTTGTTTGCCCTCATCCGGTTCATTACCAACATCAGGCACCAATTTAGAATGAGAACAGCTTCCTTGGATTTAGATGGAAAGGAAAGATAGAGTTGGGTGTCATCAGCATACTGGTAGCACTGAACCCCCAAACTCTAGACTATCTTTCCTAGTGGTTTCATGTAGATGTTAAATAGCGTAGGAGGTAAGATGGTTGGTGGGTTGGGTTGGGTTGGAAGATGCCTGTGCGTGAAACTGTTTTATGTGGGGAGATCGGTGCACAACGGATCACCACACAAACTTGACAGAGTACGGCAATGATCCAATGGCATGGTTATCATGACGATTGGAAAACCATTCTCTGCTGCAGCCTTCATCCGCCTTCACAGCCATTGTAATTTAGGTTTAAATTATCTTCCGCCTGTTCTGCCGTTGAGGACTTTATGTTTTGGATCCCTGGGGGACACCACAGGCCAACGACCATGGCATTAAACAAGAATCCCCCAGCACCACCTTCTGATATCGCCCCTCTAAGAAGGACCAGAGCCACCATATAACAGTGCCTCCCAGTCTCACCTCAGAGAGACACCTCAGACGGATGTCATGGTCAATCGTATCAAAAACTGCCAAACGGTCCAGCAGAACTAACAAGGACACACTCCCCCTATCCAGTTCCTGGTGTAGATTGTCCACCAAGGTGACCAAATTAGTCTCTGTCCCAAAGCCAGGCCTGAAGCCAGATTGAAATGAATCTAGGTAATCCATCTCATCCAGAAAGCCATCTCTTCACATGCTCCAGCACCTTGCCTAAAAATGGAATATTGGGGACTGGCGGCTGGAAATTATCCAGTACAGTCAGGTTCAGGAAGGGTGTTTGTTTGTTTTTTATAACAAAGGTCTTACCACTGCTTCCTTTGGGCAAGGCGGAACCTTGCCATAAATAGGCTTTCACACCACTACCCTTGCCCGCTCAGGCAGTCTCCCCGGGTGCTTCTATAGGCCAGGAAGGGCAAGGGTCCAGCCTACGACAAGGGTCCTGTCCACATCCTCAGGCTGTACACATTGAAAGGCATCCGTTATAAACTGGGCAAGCAGGAGTCAATGTTGTTCCATCCACCGCACCTGTATCAACTATGGCATCCAAGTTGGCATGGATACGATGGATTTTATCTGCAAAGTGTTGCACGCACTGGTCACAGCAGGCTATCGAGTGGTCCACCTCTTCTTCTTGTGGTGGGCGGGAGCGTAACAGGCCTCTGACCACCCAAAAAGTTTCCACCGGGCAACTCTGAGGGTGTGTTCGCACGACACGGGAACCGCGGGGGAGCAGAAGTCCCCCGCGGTTCCTGTGTCGTGCGAACAACAACCGGGGGTGCCCCCGCGGGACGGCCGCACGCGGGACGCACGCAAAGTGACCATGGTCGGTAGAGGGGTAAGCCGCTACCGCGTGTGACCACCATGCTGTGCGAACAGCGGCGGGCGGGCGGCCGTCCCGTGGGGGCCACACAGAGGCAGCAGCCCAGAGTGGCCGTAGCTGCGGCCGCTCCAGCCTGTATGGGCAAATGGCCCCTCTGGGCATCCTGGCCCACACCCCCTAGCACCGGGAGGACCGCACTGCAGTGCGGGGACTGCCGGCTCCACCGGAGTCCGCCCACGCGCGTGGGGCGCAGGTTGTCTGTGGCGCCCCGCCGGACCCCGCAGGCAGCCCCATGGTGCCTCCCCCGCTCGCAGCCTGGGTCGTGCGAACCAGCCCTGAGTAGATGCAATGGTGGTGGTGAAGTATAGTTTCTTCGCCACCCTCGTTGTCACGTAGTTGGCTTCCAAATGAGCTCTAGCCATGTTCGATCGGGCTAGAACTTGATCCTCAGACTAGTAGCTGAGGGGAAATGAATTCTCCCAGCAATAATATATTGTTCCTTGTTGAAATGTAAAGTGTATGGAGGGTGGCTGTTGTATTTATTTATTTGGAAGACATGGGGCAGCTGTGCCAGAGTGTGTTTGGGGTGGGGCCAGGCACGTGTCATCTGCAGCCTGGCCCAGCTGTGCTGCCTTGCCAATCAGTGCCTGTTTAAAAGACTGGCCCCAAACACACTTCGGACGCTGGAAGCAATGGTCATTGCAACTCGACCATAGCCTGACACTCCTGCCAGCCCCTGGACCCAAACTCATGCCTTCTTGACTTCGGAACACACCTGACCACGCTTCGGCCTGCTCCTGCACTGCTTCATTTTATTTTGGTTTCGGACAGATCTCTTGGCTTTCAACCTTGGACTGTGTTAACGACAACGGCTTATCTGTGGACCGGACTGATTTACGACAGTGGCTTGGTCTCAAATGGTCAGCTAAGGTCCATTAACCAAAGACCTGCTCCTGGTGGAGATGAAAACTGCTAGAACTGGTTTGTTGATGTGGATCAACAGAATCTTCTGCAATGGAAGCTCAATCCAGACAAGACTGAGATGGTGTTAGTGGGTGTGGGTCTAATGACTGCATGGAGGGTGTTCAGCCTCTTCTGAATCTGGTTGCACTCCCCTTGAAGGAGCAGGCTCGTAGTTTGGGGGTCCTCTTTGAGCCATCTTTGTCACTTCAGGCTCATTTTCCTCCCCACAGGAAATATTCTCCATAGATGCAGCTCACTTGTAAAGTGCTATATATCTTCAAAATGCTGTATAAGTGATGATGAATAACCACCACCACCCCGAAGCCACAGGAATCCCACCACCTTCCGTGTAGACTGTGGCGTTAGTTCTGGGGGAGGTGCGGCATGGATGGGGAAGTATAAGAGAATGAAGGGGGGACCACTTCCCTTCTCTCATGTAGTGAAATTATGAGCAGTATAGATTATTTTAATGGAAGTATTGCCTCCATCTGCAGCTCTGCCATCTGTTCTTCTCCAATTACGGATGCAGAAACCCAGCATGTTTCTCCATTTCGGCAATAGAGAATGAAATATAAGTGCTATAAAAGGATGCATATTCTTTGAACAATGCAGTTGGCACCTGGGTATGTATTCTTTGAACAGGGCATTTAGCACCTGCACTCTTTCCCTCACACTTGAGGCCCCCGTCAGGCAGGAATCCCCTTCGGAGATCAGCATGACTTTAGCACCTGCCCCTCTAAATTCCCAAGGTGGTGTATACAACTTTTCTGCTAAAAAAAGAGGGGGGGGGAAGTAACTTGCAACATTAAGTTGGTATGCGCTGTAAGTTGACTGAATTATTGACACTGAATAAGAATCAATATACTGCAAAAGGCTTTTTCTCCACCCGCCTTTTTTTTTTCTTTTTTCTTTTTTTACAATTAGTCTTAGGCAGTGAGGATGCTTTAGATCAGGGCTCTCCAACCTTGGGTCCCCAGATGTTGCTGACCTACAGCTCCCAGCATACCCAGCCAGCATGGCTAATGACAAGGGATTCTGGGAGCTGTGGTCCAGCAACATCTGGGGACCCAAGCTTGGAGAGCCCTGCTCTAGATCATGGGTGGGGAACTGGCAGCTTGCAGGAGCTCCCTGTCTAGTTCATTGGCCTCTCCTCTTAAGCTCGGTCCTTCATTCCTGGTCCACTGGCTTGAAAGCACCGTTTTCCCTCACCGCTCAACGGTTTCCTGATCAGCTGAGTAGCAGAGAGGTGAAATTTCAATCTCCCCTCCCCACAGTTTCTCTGTCCCACTCCCCAAACCACTCAGCTGATTGCTGGAAAAGAGCAGAGAGGCAAGGAAGAGGAGGTTGTGGCTGCAGAGTCCTGCTGCCAAGCTGCCAGCAGAAGAAGGGATCACTACTCTCAGCCAAAAGGCTCCCTGGGCAGTTTACAAAAAGAAACAGGATAAAAACAGTTATCTTAAAAACAAAAGAACATAAAATAAAATACAGAACGACATAAAATTACACAATAAAACCAAGCAGCCAAAAAGAATCAGTCCAGAGGTACAGTAGAATAATGAAAATGAATTAAAAAATCAAGCATTAAAATATTGGGCAAATTAAAAGGTTTTCACCTGGCACCTAAAAGAATACAGAGTGGGCGCAGGCGCACCTCTTTGGAGAGCTGATATCACAAATGGGGTGCCACAACAGAAGGCCCTTCCCCTAGTAGCCACCCTCCTAACTTCCTTTAGAGGGGGCTCTCTGAGAAGGACCTCCGAAGAGGATCTCAAGGTTCGGGCAAGCCCCAAACCCATCGATTTTCACCCCTATAATGGATTCCTCACACATCCCTATGCAGGACCGGTGCAAGGCAGTTTGGTGCCCTAGGCAAGATCAGATATTTAGCGCCCCCCCCTTCCCACTTGAGAGCGCTGTATTTTTTTTCAAGGCGTTCTGGCGCCCCCTTTAGCCCTGCGCCCTAGGCAGCTGCCTAGTTGGCCTAATGGTAGCACCGGCCCTGTCCCTATGGGTGTTTGTGTAAATGGGGGGGGAGTGTTGGATGTGGCTTTGGCCCCTCCCACTTCTGGCATGAGTCCCCTGGAAGGTTAGCCAAGAGGGAAGGCAGCTGAGTGTTCAGCTTCCCCTAGCACCATGCCTATTTTGATGTTACACAATTAGATTCCCCCTGCTTTAATGTCACTGGGACAGACTCATGTTCAAACGAATGTGGTTGTCAAGTCTAGCTCGACAGTACGACGAGGCATCGTTACCTCCTTCACGCATGGGACATTGTGCCTTGACTGCTGCTAATTATAGTTGCCCTGATGGTATTGTTCTGCTGGAGGCAGCCATATGAATGAAGGGTGAAAAATAAGACCTATGAAACAGAAGGGAGAGAGAGGATCATGTTCTGCTGGCATATCCGTGGAGAAGCCTCTTGCTCTGTTCTCTTTACAAGTGCCTTCTTTCAGCTACAGCTTATCCAAGTTTTGAAAAATGTCGAGAGTTTTAAGGCGTGTGTGTGTGTGCCAAAACCTTCTCCCTCCTTGCTTGAGTGTTTTGTTGTTTCATCCTTGATTCTTTTCAAGGCTCTTTCCTTCTAATCCACAATTGAAATCCTGTGGATCAGGGTATAATAAAGGTGCCAGGCAGTATTCAGAACCACCTTGCTCCCAGGTGCCATTAATGGGAACAAGCGGAAGCCTAATTCGTAATAATAATCATGACGCTGCGTGCCTCCGTCTCCCATTTTATCTCTTCAGCAGTCAAATACTTCACAAGCATTAAACTGAATGGGCTCCCCCCTGTGACTTTGGAACCTGTTGGTTAAGCCCTTCTTTACAAGTAAAGAAAACTGAGTTATTGAAGCAGCTTGCAGTTTGCTCAATTGTGTGTGTGTGTGTGTGTGTGTGGTGACTGGGGCCTTTGCACACCCATTACGGAATTGCCCTTTGATTGCTGTGACCTCAGTAGATTGTTGGGGACGGGTCTGTCTCTCTCCCCCCTGTGTTTGTAAAGTTGTTAGCAGGACCGGTGCAAGGCAGTTTGGTGCCCTAGACAAGATCAGATATTTAGCGCCCCCCCTTCCCACTTGAGAGCGCTGTATTTTTTTTCAAGGCGTTTCTGGCACCTCCTTTAGCCCTGCGCCCTAGGCAGCTGCCTAGTTGGCCTAATGGTAGCACTGGCCCTGGTTGTTAGGACATGGTTGGTGCTTTAAAAAAAAAAAAGTGCCCGCAGCAGTTAAAGGGGTACTAACTGTAAGCAGCTCATCATCATAATCATCATCAGGCGATCACTCCTGACCGAGTAAGATTGTCTTCCGGGATAAAAGGAGGAAATTCTAAAGAAGATTGTGTAGACTCTAGCGATGGGTCCGTAAGTGGCTGTGGAGGCCAATTCTAGATCCACACAGCTTCCCACAGTGAGGACACAGGTTACCAGATAGAAGATGGTCCTGTAAAGGATTTATTTATTTATTTATTTATTTATTACATTTATCAATCGCCCATCTGGCCGGTCACCCGGCCACCCTGGGCGATGTACAATTAAAATACAATAAAACACAATAAAATATAATAATTAAAACAATATAAAAAATTCTCATTAAAAACCTAACCCACCCCATATTCCCGCCTGAACAGCCATGTTTTTAATGCACGGCGGAAGCTCATCACGGAGGGGGCATGGCGAAGGTCACTAGGGAGGGAGTTCCATAATGTGGGGGCCGCCACAGAGAAGGCCCTCTTCCTAGTCCCCACCAGCCTGGCTGCTCTGGCTGATGGGATAAGGAGAAGGCCGTCCGTGGCAGACCTTGTTGAGCGGCCTACTTGATGTTGCTGGAGGCGCTCCTTCATTTGACGTGCTTTTCGCTTAGCACGTTTCTCCCTTTCACCTTGCACTCGGGCTTCTTCAAAGTCCATGGAACCTTTGTGAAAGGCCAACCTCCATTTAGATCGTTCATGGGCCAGTTTCCCAGTTTTCGATGTTTATATTGCATTTTTTTAGATTAGCCTTATGAACATCTTTAAACCTCTTATATTGACCACCGATATTCCGCTTTCCATCCTTGAGTTGGGAGTAGAGTAACTGCTTTGGGAGACAGCAGTCAGGCATTCAAGCAACATGACCAGTCCACTGAAGTTGGCGTTGAAGGATCATTTTTTCAATGCTAGTAGTCTTTGCTTCTTCCAGTACACTGACATTTGTTCGCCTGTCTTCCCAAGTAATTTGCAGGATTTTCCGGAGGCAACGTTGATGAAACCTTTCAAGGAGGTGGAAGTGACGTTTATAGATAGTCCATGTTTCGCAGGCATACAGTAAAGTTGGTAATACAATGGCTTCGTAAACCAGTGTTTTGGTCTTCTTACAAATATCCCGATCCTCGAACACTCTATGTTTCATTCGAGAAAATGGGGCACTTGCGGAGCTCAGACGATGCTGGATTTCACTGTCGATGTTAGCTGTAACAGAAAGATAGCTGCCAAGATAGAGAAAATGATCGACATTTTCCAGTATTGTCCCGCCAAGCTGGATAGATGGCATCACCAAAGGGTTAGCTTGCACTTGCTGATGAAGCACTTTGGGTTTTTTGATGTTAAGTGAGAGACCAAGTTTTTCGTATGCTTCTGCAAAAGCATTTAGGATAGTTTGGAGATCATCCTCTGAATGTGCGGAGACCACATTATCATCAGCATACTGAAGTTCCACAACGGAGGTTGTAATTACCTTACTTTTTGCTTTCAGCCTGCTGAGATTAAAAAGCTTTCCATCTGTTCGATATATGATTCCCACACCAGTGGGAAGTTTCCCCTTGACAAGATGTAAAACCATGGCGATGAAAATGGCAAATAATGTTGGGGCGATAACACATCCCTGTTTAACACCTGCTCCCACTTTAAATGGAGCACCATGAGAGCCGTTGTTATCCAAGACCGTAGCCGTCATGTTGTCATGGAGAAGTCGCAAGATATTCCCAAATTTATTGGGGCATCCAATTTTCATAAGGATAGTCCAGAGAGCTGTACGGTCTACAGTATCAAAGGCCTTAGCCAAATCGATAAATGCCATATAAAGGGGTTGATTTTGCTCCCGGCATTTTTCTTGGAGCTGACGTGCAGTAAAAATCATGTCTACTGTCCCTCTAGAGGGGCGGAAACCATATTGAGTTTCAGGGAGGATCTCTTCTGAAATAGATAGAAGACGGTTTGCGAGAATGCTGGCAAATATTTTACCTGCGGTAGCTAAGAGAGAAATGCCCCGATAGTTTCCACAGTCTGTTCTATCACCTTTCTTAAAGAGGGTGATAATTATGGCATCCCTGAAGTCTTCTGGGATCTCTTCTCTTACCCAGATTTTTTCGATGAGTTTATGGAGATGTTGTACAAGTTCGGGGCCCCCTTCTTTAAAGATTTCAGCAGGAATCCCATCTGGTCCACTAGCTTTGTTGTTCTTCATTTGATTAATGGCTTTTTTTACTTCATCCAAAGTGGGGAGTATTGCAAGTTCCTCTTTAATTTGTTTTTGCGGGATTAGACCTATAAGCAGCTACAGGTCTTCTTGTAAAAGAGGGGTGTTTCGTGTGGCGTATGTGTTTGGGGGGTGAGGGGTGGATTCACAGGCCTAATGCAGGGAGAGAGAGAGAGTCTAGGGGTCAAAATCCCACAGGGGTGGTGTTAGGTACCAAAAAGATCCTGAACTCAGGCCCACAGCACACACACAAAAAAGCACAAATTTGCACACAGATTCATAGATCATAGAGTTGGAAGGAGCCTACAAGGCTAACGAGTCCAACCCCCTGCTCAATGCAGGAAACTAGAGGAGGGATCTCCCATCCAAGTAATAACCAGGCCTGACCCTGCTTAGCTTTCCACGCTCAGACAAGCTGAGCCAGCGTAAGCCACATGCTAATTACATATGCTCTAAAGTGTGTGTGTGTGTGTGTGTGTTTGTGTCGTTCAAAGACTCTACCTCCTAAGGACACCCATATCATGTGTAAAAAGGGATGTATAGACAGAGGAGAGCATTTGATTTCAGGAAAAAACCTCAGGCAGAAAGATTCAAGGGGGGTGGGCAGCAGGAGGTGACACACATGTGGGCTAAAAGCCAGCTAATCCGTGGGGGATCCGATGCAACAGAGATCAGCGTGTGCCCATGGACAGCAGGGTGGTGGGGCAGACATCCTCCCAGATATTCTGGGGTTCCAAATGGGAGATTTGGGGTCCCAGCCCTAGTGGGCTGCCCCCTAACACCACGTCTGAGCTCCCAGTTTCACAGCCTCCCTAACCATGGCTCTTTTCTCTCCTGTTAAATATGTCTTCGCATAGCATCCACTGGGTGAGAGGTGCAATTATTGGGATCCCAGTCGGCATGGAGGGGGCACTTAACCCTTTCCTCAGGGAAAAGCACTCCTCAATTAGCTGCTTTTGAGCAGTGATGTTCCTCAGGACAGCATTGGTGGAGGGGTGGGAGTGGGAGGTTTAAAACTCCCCCCCCCTTTTCCGGCTGCTGTGAACTGAATAATTATCAGCCTCTTCCAATGGATGCTATTTGCATTTTTTTTTAAAAAAAAAAAAAACATTAAATGCCAGGACTAATTCAACATCCTGTCTAGATTAGCCCTGAGAAGCGCATGAGAGAGACAGTAGACCTGAACGCCAGGCTTCGTTTATGTAGAAGGGCACTACAGGAAAATGGGCAAAGGGTACTTCCATTGCAATACCTAAAAAAAAAAAAAGGCTGAGTGTATTTGCTTAGCTAATCCATTAGCGTATTCCTCCCTTTAAATAGAAGATTGCAGCCAAATGGTTGGCTGGTTAGTTGAAATTAAGATGTGGGGTTTGCAGAGCATAGCTCAGTAGTAGAGAGCCCAGCTTTGCATGCAGGCAGCCCGAGGTTCAATCCCTGGTGTTCCCAGTTAATGGGGAACTGGTAGCATGGCTGGGAAAGACCCCTGAGAGCTGCAGTCAGTCTGAATACACGGTAGAGTACTAGATGGATCAGTGGTCCGACGTAGTATAAGACAACGTTCATATTCATAGTTGAGGGGAGTGATCTCAGCGATGGGACACATGTTTTGCATCCCATTGGTCCGAGCAGTGCTTTTTTTCTGGAGAAAAGGGTACCGGAACTCTTGGATTACATTTCCTCGGGAGTAGATGGTGATTAAATTGTAATGCAATTAATAGAAGAAAAGGTGCTGGAACTCAGTTCCGGTGAGTTCCACCAGAAAAAAAGCCCTGGGTCCGAGATGCTATCCCCCATGTTTCTAGTTCAGCCTTCCCCAAACTGGAATCCTCCAGGTGTGTTGGGCTGCAACTCACATAATTCTGAGGAGGTTGGGGAAGGTTGCCTTAGTTAAAACGATGGCACTGGCTACCTGGACGAAGAGTCTGACTTGGTCTAAGACAGCTTCACGTGTCCATGAATGCAGCTCCCATCTTGTGGTCCTGTGATTCTGCATAGCTTCCTTGCCTTTCTGTTTCGTGCCAATACCACACAGACCGTCGTCCACCCCTAGATCCTATGTGGGCTTTTGCCCAAGCCCCCTGTTCTCACCGGCCATTTGCCCATCATTTCCTAAGGCTTTTCAGTTTAATACCTCTACAGTTCCACTGTCTTGAGCCACCCTGACTCTCAGAGCTTTCCAATATGCCCAGTCTAGGGATGTGTGAGGAATCCAATCAGGGGAGTGAGTGCGAATTGAGCCAGCTCACGGACTTCCATCTGTAAGGTGGACCACGACTTGCGTTGTTGTTGTTGTTTTAATGCAGATGGAATTTGTGCAAACCGGCACAAGGAAAGCACATGGTTTTAATGCAATTTGCATGATTTCCGCAAATCGTGCTCTAGATCCACATGGTTTTCGGGTGTGGATTTGCACATTTTTGCACAAACCGGCACCCAAAAACCACATGGTTTATCGCGGCTTGCACAAATCGCATTAAAATCACGTGCTTTCCGGGTGCCGGTTTGTGCAAAATTCCATTCACAGTTAAAAAAAAAAAAAAAAGAACACAAACCATGGTCCATCTTACAGACAGAAGTCCACAAAGAAAGCCCCTCGGCTCAGCCGGCTTCCGATCATCGGATTGGAAGCAGCCAGGAAATCTATCGAGCACAAACAACAAGCTGGGTTTCCCTGTTTCGGTATGTCTGTACCAGTACTTTCGTCTCCACATAGAACATTCCTGGTAACTGAAGAATATACCACAGGGGTAGCCGACCTGGTGCCCTTCAGATGGTTTGGACTACAACTCTCATAATCCCTGATCATCGGCCATGCTGACAGGGGCTGATAGGGGTTGTAATCCAAAATATCTAGGAGGATACCTTGTTGCTTACCGCTTATGTCATCCTCCCCCAACGTGGTGCCCTCCAGATGAGTTGGACTGTAATACCCATCAGCCCCAGCAAGTAATGTGAAGGTGAAGAATGCTGGGAGTTGTAGTCCAGCACATATGGAGGGGGACAGGTTGGAGAACCCTGTCTTATGTATCCTCCCCTGATGTCCCCCTTATTTTTCAATCCTGGTACGGTGGATGCGTGCCTGGGTGTTGCTTCTGCTCTTTCTAACTGAACAGATTCTGAGATCACATAAGATCATAAGAAGAGCCCTGCTGGATCAGACCAAGGGTCCATCTAGTCCAGCATCCTGTTCACACAGCAGCTGCCCAGCTGCCCACAGGAAACCCACAAGCAGGACATGAGTGCAACATCACCCTCCCGCCCATGTTCCCCAGCAACTGGTGTACATAGGCATCAGGACCGGTGCAAGGCATACAACTCTTGATAAGCTGGAGGTTGGGGCTATACAGCCTATGCAGGTACTAGTTACATTGTATGGAGGTAGCATAGCCATAGGACATTTATATGTAAGTAACCCCCCTTTTTCCTGCAAGGAACCCAAGGTGGCTGTACACTAATCCTCCGCTCCTCTTCCACTGGTATCCTCACAACAACCCTGTGATGTAGGTTAGGCTGAGAGTCAGGACTGGCCCAAAGTCACCCAGTGGTTTCATGGCTGTATGGGGGGACCTAGAACCCGGATCTCCCGAGTCCCTTCTCCTCCATTAATTTGTCCAATTCCCTTTCAAAGCCCTCCAAATTGGTGGCCATCACTCCATCTTGTGGTAGCAAATTCCATAGTTTATGCGCTGGGTGAAGAAGTCCTTCCTTATATCTGTCCTGAATCTCCCACAAATCAGCTTCATGGAATGACCCTAATTGGGCTCCAGTATTATGAGAGAGGGAGGAAAATGTCCTCATTTCCACTTTCTCCACACCTTGCATAATTTTGTACACCTCCAGCGTGTCTCCCCATTGCTGGAGGGGGCAGAGAAAGGTTCCTGCTTGGGTCTGGGCCCAAGCAACTAGCAGTAGATTGAAACTCCTGTTAAAAAGGGTGTGTCTTCAGATGAGGACAAAATGTATAAATGGAAGTAGGAAACCTATCCTCTCAGGCCAGGGGGAGTTCCCCTTACCAGAAAAATCAGCATTCTGGCTTGTGTGGAAAGCCTCACCTCTTCAGATAGTTCCCCTCCATGAGTAGGGGGTGAAAAATGCAATGAAAGGGGGGTGGGGCTGGAGTGATCCTTCTCCATACGCATTTGCCATTTCGGCCATTGAGTCCAACCCTCTGCTCTGCAGAAATCCAATTTAAAGCACCCCTGACAGATGGCTGCCTGGTCTCTGCTTGAATACCTCCAGCGACGGAGAGCCTACCTGCGTAGGCAGTTGGTTCCGCTATCTGACTGCTCTGACCGTCAGGAAGATTTTTCCTAATGGGGACAGGGGAGGGCATGTCTCAGTGACGGAACATCTGCCTTTTATGCAGATGGGCCCGGATTCGGTCCCCTGCATCTTCAGTTAAATGGATCTAGAGCTGGAAAGACTCCTGTCCTGCCTGAGACCCTGGAGAAACCACTGCCAGTCAGAGATGGACTGGGCTAGATGAACCAGCACTCTGACCTTGGTGGCAGAAGGCAGCTTCCTGTGATGATTTGACTAAATGTGGGACGGAAGCTTTCTGCCCTGATGTTTCCAACCCCCACTCAACCTGTTTAAAAAGAAAAAGCAGAGGCATTTCCTTGCCTCCCTAAATTACATCAAAACCCCCATTCAGAACAAGCTTTATTTCGGAGCACCGCTGTGCTAGCAGGAGCTGTCCTTCAACTGGGTCGATGAACATTTCCCTGCCTTTTAGGTTTTCCTTAGAAGTTTCCCTGCATTCACTGTGCATCATTTTTAGGTCTAATTCCACAGCACCTTTCCTGGTCTCCTTTTGTATTCCCCTGCATACCTCCGTGAAATGGGTAAAAGCACTGTGCGTCTCTTGTGTGTGCATGTGCCGTGCCACACAAATGCCCCTTTTTGTATCAAGCTGCTTCCCGCTGTTGTCCTCTCAGTGCTGACAATGGATTGCACATTTATTTCCCTTTTGAATTTTTTTGAAATGGGGGGGGGCATTGTACTCCACAAGGCCGTTTCAACATTCTCCTGCTCGTAGGTGGGAGAGAGAAACCAATCTTTGCGTTCTTGCTAGCCTGTGTGCGAATTAGAGTAAGTCATGAAAGAACAGGGAAAGGACGTTGGAAAAGATCGCTTGAAATACCAATGGGAAGCACCATTCCACACACACACCCTTCCCTTTGTGATCAGATGCCTGTTGCTAACAGTCAAGGTGGGGAGTGGATTCCGAGATGCCAGTTCTGTCTGATCTGTTTTGACAGATCTAATCAGGTGGGCGCTGTGATACCTCCGTCCCCCACTCACCCATGCCTCCCCTCGTGAATTGCAGTTCAAACTGAATACCCTTCACAATTGCCTTGTCAGCTTGAAAACAGTGTTGTTGTCTATACCGAAATTGAACGGGCGGGGGAGACAAATTGGACACAGGGCTGGATTAACCGTAGATTTCATAGATCTCATAGATCATAGAATTGAAAGGGGCCTACAAGGCCATCGAGTCCAACCCCCTGCTCAATGCAGGAAACTAGAGGAGGGGTCTCCCATCCAAGTAATAACCAGGCCTGGCCCTGCTTAGCTTTCCACACGCAGACAAGCTGAGCCAGGATAAACCACAGGCCATCATGCTAAGCGAGCTGCTGCAGAACAGGGTTCAAGTACATTGGCTCCCTCCTGGGGTTTTCCTGCCCCTAGCACTGGGATATATAGGCACAGCCACCCTGAATTTCAGAGAGGGGCCAATTTGTGCATTGAATATTCACCCTCCTCCTGTGGTCCATGCACAATGTGAGGGCTTATTGCTCTACCAAGCCCCTGCCTGGCTGTGATGTGCAGGGGAAGTTGTGGAATCGCGGTTCCAGCAGTGACATCTGTGCAACTTGTTTTGCAGTATCAATGTGAGGAGCTTCCCTGCTTTTATCAAATTCCAAAGGGGTAGTCGTGTTAGTCTGTTACATGAAATGTACACAAAAGGCCATGCAATGCAAGCGTTACATTTGGCAGAATATCAATGGAAAACACAAATACATAAAAGAAAATCACACAGTGACCACTCACAACAGCAGCGATTGGCAATAGTATAGTCTCCATAGCGTTGCTAGGCTAATTTAACACCTGCCGTGGGAGAGAGCCAGTGATCAAAAGAGCCAATCTTATTCCAATTCTTGCATCATGTGGGTGTTTTTGGCCCCCTCAGACTGGGCAAGAAATCACTGACAGAAGCTAGCGAGGCACCCCTCTTCACTTCCCCTTTCCCTCCATCAGTTTTATCTCCTTTTTAAAAAGTTTTATACCAGTTTTCTCTGAAAGGCACCAAGTGACTATTCTACAGGGGGGGGGGGGGGGGGACAAGTTGTTGTTTTTCCCTGACTCCGGCAAAGCAGACATTACGGAGACAGAACTGCTTTGTCTTTTATTGTTCCACAATACAGAAGCAGTTGAACAAACTAGTGGTGGGCAAAGAGCAATTGCCACATTTACTACTACTATCTGTCTCTCGTGTTTGTTTGTTTGCCAATATTCTGCTAGTGCAGTGTGGGATGCAAAGTGACATTTTTGCTTTCAAAGGGCTTAAAGTCTGCATTAAATGGACTCTGGGACGGGGAAACCTGGGTACCTCTAAATTCTCCCCCCAGAGGGGGGAAAAGTGCAACATTTTGGGTGTCAGTAGTAGAAATGTAACAGGGAATTTTCTTTCCGTGCTGCCCTTCTGTGTTTTCTTTTTCCCCAGACCCAATTTGTGTGTAGTAGGCAATCACTCGTGACCGAGTAAGATTGTCTTCCAGGATAAAATTACAAAAAGAAAATTATGAAAGGAGGAAATTCTAAAAAATTGTGCAGACTCTAGCGATGGGTCCGTAAGTGAGTGTGGAGGCCAATTCTAGATCCACACAGCTTCCCACAATGAGGACACAGGTTACCATACCAGATGGAAGATGGTCCTGTAAAGGATTCATTTGACGTGCTTTTTTGCTTAGCACATTTCTCCCTTTCACCTTGCACTTGGGCTTCTTCAAAGTCCATGGAACCTTTGTGAAAGGCCAACCTCCATTTAGATCGTTCATGGGCCAGAGCGTCCCAGTTTTCGATGTTTATATTGCATTTTTTTAGATTAGTCTTAAGAACATCTTTAAACCTTTTATACTGACCACCGATATTCCACTTTCCATCCTTGAGTTGGGAATAAAGTAACTGCTTTGGGAGACGGCAGTCAGACATTCGAACAACATGACCGGTCCATTGAAGTTGGCGTTGAAGGATCATTTTTTCAATGCTAGTAGTCTTTACTTCTTCCAGTACACTGACATTTGTTCACCTATATTTGTTCGCCAAGTAATTTGCAGGATTTTCCGGAGGCAACGTTGATGAAATCTTTCAAGGAGGTGGAAATGACATTTATAGATAGTCCATGTTTCTCAGGCATACAATAAAGTTGGTAATACAATGGCTTCATAAACCAGCGTTTTGGTCTTCTTACAGATATCCCGATCCTCGAACCTTCTATGTTTCATTCGAGAAAATGTGGCACTTGCGGAGCTCAAACGATGCTGGATTTCACTGTCAATGTTAGCTGTAACAGAAAGATAGCTGCCAAGATAGAGAAAATGATCGACATTTTCCAGTATTGCCCTGCCAAGCTGGATAGATGGCATCACCAAAGGGTTAACTTGCACTTGCTGATGAAGCACTTTCTGATAAAGCACTTTGTTGTTGTTTTTTAATGTTAAGTGAGAGACCAAGTTTTTCGTATGCTTCTGCAAAAGCATTTAGGATAGTTTGGAGATCATCCTCTGAATGTGTGGAGACCACATTATCATCAGCATACTGAAGTTCCACAATAGAGGTTGTAATTACCTTACTTTTGCTTTCAGCCTACTGAGATTAAAAAGCTTTCCATCTGTTCGATATATAATTCTCACACCAGTGGGAAGTTTCCCCTCGACAAGATGTAAAATCATGGCGTTGAAAATAGCAAATAATGTTGGGGTGATAACACATCCCTGTTTAAATGGAGCATTTGTGTGTATGCATGTGTGTGTGCACACATACTAAAATGTAATTGCAGTACCAGCTTTCTAGTTTGGACAGACAAAGCACTATTGAGACATTTAAGGGCTACTGTGCCTTTAATTAGAAGTTTCCTTTCCAGCCTTGTAATTGCTTCCTGTTTAGTAGGGTAGAGAAGATTAGTGATGAATTACTCTTGATTTCTCAGGTTCTGAATTATCCTTGATTTGTTATCTTCTATTCCTCTGAGAGGTATTACTGCCTTCCTTCCACCACCATCCCTTTCTTTCATAGTAATATACAACTATTTCACTATAAATGAAAGGAAAAGACAACAACAATGAAAGGAAACCACTAATTAACCAGCATAGGTGAAAACCTGATGGATTAAGGGACAATTCATCACTAATCCCCAACCATGTTAAACAGGAAGCAATAAGAGGCCAAAGCTGCAAATAGGAAACTTCTGATTAACATTGCAGTTGACCTTTGCTAAATAGGGCTTATTTCTGAGTAAACCTCAGGTGCATCTCTGGAAGGAACACTTCTGGTGCATTTTGCCAAAGCAAACAAAGCTTAATTGCTTCTCAGCTACTGAAATGTACTTGTGCAGTGAAATAGCAGGTTCCCAGAATGCACACATCACCTTCCATATATGATTATCTTTGTGGCTTTTTTGTTTGTTTGTTTTCTGGCAGGTATTTTGGCTGTCCATAATTTTGAGTTTTGGGGGGAGGGGATGTGAATAGAGTTCCCCAAATTGTTACCATCCTAATGAAATATTGCTACTATTCCAATAAAATAGCATCTTAGTAACCTGCTATGAGTTAGGTACATTTTAAGAATATTTGTGAATGTGCATATTTAATTTTGGTTGCAAAGTTCATCCTAGTAGTCTTTAAAATAGTGTTTGATCTTTTGTTCTTGGAAAGAGTGGTTGAAAAGGCTACCTAGAAGATGGGGAGATCAGGCTCCCCCCCCCCCCCCCCCGCCCACTGGCCAGGAACTAGCTGTCTGGCAGTGGGAGAAATAAAGCAAATGTGTGTTATTTACATCATACATATATACTGAACTTAAAATATACACGGTAATGAGGAAAGATGAGGTGAGCAGCTTAGCAAGTAGGGTGACAATAATAAAACTGTATTAATAAGTTCCAAGAAATTGTTTTATAACATTCCAGTTATTATTGTTTTTAAAACTAATGTCTCACCCCCAATTTTCCAATAAACCCCCTCTGGTTATTTTATTTTATTTTATTTAGCACATAAACCCTCTGTGGCTAGATTTTTTTATTCTTTTTAAAGCACAGTGTAAATGCATTGCTTGGGAAATGAGTTAATTAGTGTTCAATTTCTAGAAATTACTATCAATTACTAAATATTGCTGCTACCAATTAGATGTTGAATGGGGCCATCTTTTTGCTCCTATTAATAATTGAAGTTATTAATAAATGTGCAAATGTGGTAACAAGCAAAATGTGTACCAGCAAATTTCCGAGGGCTAGCTTGGATATGAAAACATAATCAGGGTTCACAGTTATTGTTTCTAAACAGAAGACTAAACAGAAACAGTTGTTTCTAAATGTTCAACCCTTTCTGGGACCACAGAGGTGAGGAGGTTGTATGCTGCTGCTTACTTTTCTGAGATAGAATCCTTAGCTCAGTTCAGGAACACCAAACCATGGTAAGAAAGCCTAACTATGGTTTGGCATGATGTCTAAATCTGATAAACCATGGATTGCGATCAGTTGGTGAGCTAGAATCAGAACTATGGTTTGTGGAGAGTTTGTAAACTGTGGTTTGTGTTAATTAGAGCACTATCCAGGTGTTATGCCTTAATAGGGTATACTAACATGTGTAAGAGTTACCCACAATGCCCTTGCGTACACCGGCCCCACCCTCTTCCCAAATTCCCTGTGTTGAGCGGGGCGATCTGCAGGGGGCTTCTACTTGGATTGCCTTGAACCCAAGTAGAACCCTTTGTGCTATCAGGCACCGTGATAAAGCAGGATTCTGTGTCATTTGGAGGCTGCTAATTGCGTTTCAAGTGAATGTGAGGTGAAGGCCTCTGCAGTCCTCACCACTCAACTGAGGGAGATTGGGGGACGTTGGGGCAGAGGCAGCTCCAAGGTCAGTGGGGCTGTGTATCCACTCTGGGTTTTAGTCTGAACTTTAAACGGGCTACCCGTGGTGCAGAACCCTATCCCCCAAGCAGGTTCAGCACCATGAATAGCTACTTAAAAGTTCAGACTACAGCCTGGTGTGGATACACTGTGCCCCACTGACATTGGAGACACCAGCTTCCACTGTGTTGTTGTTATTGTTATTATTATTATTATTATTATTATTATTGATTTCCCAACCTTCTTCCACGTGTTAGTGTACCCTATTCAGGTACAGCACTGAATAGGTCTTATGACTTGGGACTTAGAATTGACTTAGTATCAACAAACCATAGTTTGCAATCAGTTGGCAACCAGAATCAGAGACATGGTACAAAGTGGGTTTGTAAACCATGGTTTGTGTTAAACATGGTTTGACATAATGTCTGCATTGGGGTGGGGGGTGGGGAATAGTTATGACCTTTGTTCTACCTCTAGAGGCTGTTGCACCATAGAGACCATTGCAACATGGCGGTCCCAAACTGTCCCCTTCCCCACAATTGGTTTTCCCTGTCCCCACTTCAAGGAATGGCAGAAAGGTAAAGTTATGTCAGAGGTTTGAATGGATATAGGTTTGTGTAGTCAAGGTTGCTGTTTTGATACTCAGTTAAATCCATTCAACCACCTTCCCACTAATCAGCTGCTTTGGGCCAGTTGCTGTATTTCTGCAGAGGCTGCCGACACACCACTAGTTGGATTAGGCTGGAAAGGGGGAGTGCAGGGCTGTAATTTTGAGGAATCTACCAGAATAAAAGAAAGATAATAATAGCCTTATTAAGTGTATACAATTCTGTTATGAATTCAACAAGTTCTTATCTTCCCACATGCATTTAAGGGAGACTATTCATCTCTAACAGTTAAGTCTGAGAACAAAATACACATATATTTGAACTGTGCCTGCATGTATTTTTAGTTTTTTTATTTTATTTCTGAATACATACACACGTTTAGACAGTAAAAAGCATGGCTCACTGGGGCATGCTGGGAGTTGTAGGCCCTTTTTCTGTCTAAATATGCACCGGATTGTGCCTTTAGTCTTTTTCTGGTCTGCCTTCACTTCAGAAATCTGTCCCATGCCATTTCCTCAGTTGAAAACCCCCATTAATGCTTATCTGAAAATGTGCTAAGCATGCATTTAAATACATTTTTTAAAAAACATATTTCCTGTCAATGTATCCATTTTAAAATATATTTTGATATGTTGTGGGGGGGTTTTAAACTAAGAACTGCATCTGGACGCGGAAAGTACAAAAGCTGGTGGATAATTAAGTATTGTGGGAGATACGGATCAGACCAGTTCGTATTAAAATTGGCAAACAGAGAATTTGTCAAGCCTCCCTAATTTAGAGCATTGTGCCTGTTTCTCAGTGAGATAGTAAACTGTTTACCAACTGCAGAACGTGGATTTCATAACAGAGTTATCTCCTATACCAAAACAAACAAAACAAGCAATCCTGTGCATAGAAAAGCAGCATGCCAGTGATTTAATCCTTTCTCATCATCATCATCATCACCTTTTATTTGTATGCCACTTTTCCACAAAATTGTGCCCAAAGCGGCTCACAACATAACAAATAACAGTATAATTTACAAAACATGAGAGCCAGTGTGGCGTAGTGGTGAGAGAGAGTTGGACTGGAACTTGGGAGATCCAGGTTCAAGTCCCCACTCAGCCATGAAACTCACTGGGTGACTTTGGGCCAGTCACTGACTCTCAGCCTAACCTACCTCACAGGGTTGTTGTGAGGATAAAATGGAGAAGAGGAGGAGGATTATGTAAGCCACCTTGGGTTCCTTGCAGGAAAAAAGGTGGGGTATAAATATAATTAATAAATAAATAAATAAATAAATAATGGAAGAACACTAAATATAATATTCAAAAATAGTTTACAAAATATCAGAACAGTAAATACAATTTACAAAACATGAAAGAACACTAAATATAATATTCAATATTTTTTTTACAAAATATCAGAGAACAGTAAATATAATTTACAAAATATAAAAAACACTAAATATAATATTCAAAAAATACAATAGAAATTACAGATAACCATAAACAAGTCAATAATAATTCATCATCAGGCGATCACTCGTGACCGAGTAAGATTGTCTTCCGGGATAAAAGGAGGAAATTCTAAAGAAGATTGTGTAGACTCTAGCGATGGGTCCGTAAGTGACTGTGGAGGCCAATTCTAGATCCACACAGCTTCCCACAGTGAGGACACAGGTTACCAGATAGAAGATGGTCCTGTAAAGGATTCATTTGACGTGCTTTTCGCTTAGCACGTTTCTCCCTTTCACCTTGCACTCGGGCTTCTTCAAAGTCCATGGAACCTTTGTGAAAGGCCAACCTCCATTTAGATCGTTCATGGGCCAGAGCTTCCCAGTTTTCGATGTTTATATTGCATTTTTTTAGATTAGCCTTATGAACATCTTTAAACCTCTTATATTGACCACCGATATTCCGCTTTCCATCCTTGAGTTGGGAGTAAAGTAACTGCTTTGGGAGACGGCAGTCAGGCATTCGAACAACATGACCGGTCCACTGAAGTTGGCGTTGAAGGATCATTTTTTCAATGCTAGTAGTCTTTGCTTCTTCCAGTACACTGACATTTGTTCGCCTATCTTCCCAAGTAATTTGCAGGATTTTCCGGAGGCAACGTTGATGAAACCTTTCAAGGAGGTGGAAGTGACGTTTATAGATAGTCCATGTTTCGCAGGCATACAATAAAGTTGGTAATACAATGGCTTCATAAACCAGTGTTTTGGTCTTCTTACAAATATCCCGATCCTCGAACACTCTATGTTTCATTCGAGAAAATGCGGCACTTGCGGAGCTCAGACGATGCTGGATTTCACTGTCGATGTTAGCTGTAACAGAAAGATAGCTGCCAAGATAGAGAAAATGATCGACATTTTCCAGTATTGTCCCGCCAAGCTGGATAGATGGCATCACCAAAGGATTGGCTTGCACTTGCTGATGAAGCACTTTGGTTTTTTTGATGTTAAGTGAGAGACCAAGTTTTTCGTATGCTTCTGCAAAAGCATTTAGGATAGTTTGGAGATCATCCTCTGAATGTGCGGAGACCACATTATCATCAGCATACTGAAGTTCCACAACGGAGGTTGTAATTACCTTACTTTTTGCTTTCAGCCTGCTGAGATTAAAAAGCTTTCCATCTGTTCGATATATAATTCCCACACCAGTGGGAAGTTTCCCCTTGACAAGATGTAAAACCATAATTATACTACGGTCAAAAAGAGAGAGAGAGAGAGAGAGAGAGAGAGAGAGAGAGCAAAAGCAGTAGCAGCATTTGTAGCTGGAGTTAGCCAGGCCCCAGCCATGTGCAATGAGCCAGGGAAGAAGGGACCAGGTCTTGCAGGACTCATAGCTCGCTAGATGGCCTCTAGGCTAGTTTTCTGTACTGAGGGATTTTCATGATTATTGTTTTGTATGGAGGGGCATTCAGTCACCTCAACCCATAGCTGCAATCCAACGTATAGTCCAGTCAAACACTTACCGCCTCCATTGAGAATTAGGCCTATATTTAGAATATTAAGGAAGAGAAACAAAGTAGAAGACATTTGAGATAGTGCTGAGAGAGAGAAGGTGATGGGGACACCAATTCATGTCCAATAATGCCAAGAAGATTGTCTGTTCACTAATGCCAACTAAATTAAGATTCATCGGTGAGCTTTTGCTATCTAGAAACCAGAACGTCACTTTGTATGTTAGCAAACACATCCAGTATCTTTGTGCTGCAACACAGGGTTCTATAGTCCAATGCCAATTCTGCCATATATCGGGCTGCTGATCTCTTGATGAAGAGAAACGTCTTTAGTTTTCTCTTCCTGAAAGCTCCTGAAAGCCCCCTCTCAGGTTCTGTGTGCAACCCTGCTTTTCAGGTTTAGCCAGTCTCAATTTCACTCATCATGTAAAAATTCTGTGATTCTGCTCACCTGTAATTTAGGACAAAAGAGAAAGATTGCTTGGGTTACTAAATCTGCACTAGTATTACCAGTCATGTGGACAGTTGCAGAGCATGTGGGAAAGCTTTGCATGTTTACAGTGGCTTCACCTACACGCCTCTGATTTCTGTTGCTCTCAGTTCTCTGCTCTTATAGTTTTCTTTAACCTCACTGGCTTGTTAACAGTAGTTTATTGTCTTTAGCAAACTCCTAAGCAAGAGTTGTGAGTTTTATCACCCCACTGCAGGCTTTTGTTGAATGTGTGATCTTTTTTTAAAGGTGTCGCCTGCTGTGGAATTGAACAAGCTGAGTAATTGCAGGCCATAAGAACCACCGCAAAGTCGGATCAGATGCAAGGCGTGTAATTTTCCAAAACTCTCTTCCCGATTAGAGTTTATCACATATATCCAATGTCACGTGCTTTGTCTTAAACTTCCACAAAATTCTTGGTTGCCAAGGAGACCAACAAGTATCAGCAGATGGATAGATATTCTTGCTTGTGCCTGCCCCAGCCTTGGCTGGAGTGGGCATTGCAGCTCTTAGAACAAGACGGCTGCTACTAATTATGTAGATCAATCACAACTCTGACTGGTGACCCACGTCCTGTCCTGTCCTGTCCGTTGCATTAGGGGCCATAGCTCTGTAGTAAATCAGCTTTCCCCAACCTGCTCTCCAACTCCCATTATCCCTGACATGGCAGCTGGTGGAAGCTGTAGTCCAAAACGTTTGGAGGGCACCACATATGGGAAGGCTGCTTAACTTGCAGAAGGTCCCCTACACCTTCAGCTAAGAGTGAATCAGGTGCCAGGGGGCATCTTCTCTCTGCCCAAAAGCTGCTGCCCATCGGAGCAGACAATGCTTCCCAAGATGGACAAACAGTCCAACGTGGTGCAAAGCATCTCCCTATGTTCCTGTAATAGCTGTAGACCTCTTGACATGTGCAAGGTTGCTGGACTCAGTAGCCCACATCATGACTCTTGCGTAACTTTGCATGCAATCTTTGGGAATGCTGTTTGGAAGTCTTCAAAAGATTTGCTCCCTGAATGACTTCCCCCCCTCCCACTTTCAAGTCATATCCGCCCACCTCACCCCTGCCATCCCATATCACAAGCTGCTGCTTTGGCATCTCTCATCAGTTTCAAAAGCAGTGTGCTGTGCTTCACTGGGGGCTGGGGTGGGTGGGGGGTTACTGTTCAAGTAGCAGGTGAGATCTGCTTCTGTGGATGTTCACACGCTACACCAGCTCCCGCTTGCCACATTCCCCTAGGGACGAGCTACAGGCCTTTGCTTAAGAACATAAGAAGAGCCCTGTTGGCCAAGGGTCCATCTACTCCAGCATTCTGTTCACACAGCGGCTGCCCGGCTGCCCACAGGAAACCCACAAGCACAACATGAGTGCAAAAGCACCTTCCCCAGCAACTGGTGTACATAGGCATACTGCCTGATACTGGAGGAAGCATATAGCCAATCAGGACTAGTAGCCTTATATTTTATTATCATCATTATTAATAATATTAATATTGTTGTTTTTTTAAAAGAAAGAAGAAATCAAAGAAGGGGAAGGAGAATAAAACACAACGACTGGGTTCACACAACACGATTGGCCATGGCGACTTATATAAGCCATGTTTGTTTCGGAGTGGCTTTCCATGTTGTCTGAACCCAGCCAGAGTGGCTTGTGCGTGATTCGCAAACCGTGCTGCTGGGTTCAGACAGCACAGCAAGCCACTCTGAAACAAACGTGGCTCACAAATCACCGTGGCTTATCGTGTTGTTGTTGTGTGAGCCCAGTCAACCTCTTTGCAGCTTAATCTTAGTGACCAGAAACCGTCCCAACCAAATGATTTTGCAACAAAAATGTTTAGACTGATTCCTGGGGAAGCTAGTTTTGTTTTCTTTCTTTTTTTGTTTGTTTCTGCTGGTTTTGCTTTGCATAGTTAAGGCCTAGAAGCTCACACACACACACACACACACACACACACACACTTTTAAATGAAAGCAGCAGTTCTCAAAGTTCTGCTCAAGCTGATGGATGGATGTCTGTGGGGACCAATTCTCACAGTTTGCAACCCTGTAAGATTTCCTGAAATCCCACCTCTCTAGTCAGCGGCCTGGTTCAAACATAACAGTAAACAATGTACAAACCATGCACCCATGTACACCCATTCCCCTCTCCTCTTCCTCACACATGTGAAGAAGACTGAACATTTTCTTTAAAGGAATTAATGCAAAGCATTCTGCTTCTTTTGCATAAAGTTGCTCAAGCCTCCTTTTTTCAGTCTAAACTAGTTAGCGATAGGCTTTCGGCATGCCGCATGGCAGCAATGGGGAAGGAGGGTAAGTAAGACAACAGGGGCGCGTGGGACTCGAAGCCACGAGACGAGGATAGGCAGCTGTGTGTGTTGAGCCAGAGAAGTTCCACTGCCTGCATGCAGGGATTTGTTGCAGAGGGACTGCATGTACATTTCCAGGCACATCTCAACCACCATAAAAGCTAGATGGAATATATGTGCCACCATATATTCTACAGTCATTTATAATCAGCAGACACCCCTGACACCTTCACATTTATGCGACACGGTTTTCTCTGGCTTTTTGAGCATGGACTCCTCCTGGGTTCCTCTGCTGCTATACCTCCCCGCTCCCCTCTCTTCTGCGTACCCCATGTTCCTTTTTCTTCTGTTTTACCTTCTATATTGAACTTCTTCTTCTCATCTTTTTTTTTATTTCTCACTATATCTGGCTGCTTGTTCCAACAACAATGCCCTTTCTTCTTTCCTCCCGCACCCCTGGGTCTTCTATTGAATGGAGGAAGGACGGGTGGGTGGAAATCATAAGCGGGGGGGGGGGGGAGGGATGTTGGAGAAGAAAACATGCCAGCACGCAGATCCTGCCCCAGGTGTAAGATCCTGCACAGACTTGATGTGTATGGAATCAATCAGAACAAGCAGTCCTTTAGATGACCCCTGGGGGCGTGAAATGTTGCAGCAGAGATGCTGGAGCGTTGGTCTGGTGTGTCTCATCCATGCACATCAGTCTCTTCCTTTTGTGTTCAGAGACTTTCCTTGGAGGACCTGCCAGTTGCCTTCTCCAAAAGCAAAGCTTTTGTTCTCGGCTCCCTCTGGGCATGATGGCAGCCACCTCTCCCCGTTTCACTGGCACTTGCTCTTGACAGAACCTCATGTTTAAATAATCATTCATCCAACGTATCAAATTTATCTCTAGAATCTAGATGAAACACAGCGCTCTCTCGCTCTCTCTCTCTCTCTCTCTCACACACACACACACACACACACACACACACTCTTTCATTTCTTCCTCCTCTCTCTGGCAAAGTGGTAGGATGCCAACTTGTTTTATCTCATTTGAACACCCACCATATCTTTTCTCACTCCCACCCCTGCTCCCATTCCAAAGAGGTGAATATTTAATACAGCCAGCAGCTCATTCCAGCGCATGAGCCTTTGTCTTCTTACGGCAGTGGAACCTTCCACTGTTCTGAACAGGGTGCTCTTCCCTCTCTTCAGCCATCACTACCAGGGCCTACAACCCCTTCAGGGTTGTTCTAAGCCTTTGAATCCCTAAGCGTTCTTGGACCCAGTTACCTCAAGGACAATCTTCTCCCATATAGACTTTTCTGGGCTTTAAGGTTTGCCTTGAAGCCGTGCTCTCTCTGTACTGTTAAATGAGTGTGCACAAGAAAGACAGGGCTTTCTTGGTAGTGGCACCGTGGCTCTGGAATACCCTCCCAATGGAGATTCATCAGGCTCCCTATTTACTGGTTTTCAGATAAAAACTGAAAACATTTAAAAACAACAACAACAACACCAGACTTTTAATGTGTAATTTGCTGACGTTTTAAATTGATTTTTTAAAGTGTGTGTGTGTGTGTGTGTGTGTTGATATTGTCTGTTTGTGTTGTATCTTCACTTCTGCAGTAATCTACTCTTGATGCCCTGTGTCCAAAGAGTTGGGTAAAATTGTGAGAGCCAGTGCACTGTAGTGGTGAGAGTGTTGGACTGGGACTTGGGAGATCCAGGTACTAGTCCCAACTCGGCCATGAAGCTCACTGGGTGACTTTGGGCCAGTCACTGACTCTCAGCCTAACCTACCTCACAGGGTAGTTGTGAGGATAAAAAGGAGAGGAGGAGGATCATGTAAGCCACCTCGGGTTCCTTGCAGGAAAAAAGGTGGGGTATAAATGTGATTGATTGATTGATTGATTGATTAATAATCAAGTAATAATTGAAGAGTCAGAAAAGCTCTGCCCCATACTTGTATTGCAAATGTTCAGTTTAAGTAAGAGAGTGAGCTACTCCAAATGCGCAGCATGACTGTTCAGTGTGCAGTTCATCCTCTAACCACAGAGTGGCTTTATTCAGGTACAGTACCAAACCATGCTTGTGCACTCCTCTCATCCACTGTGATTCAGTTAGTTGCTCTTTCATGCAAACCATAGTTTGCTGTTACATCCAACCCAGCAAACTACGGATTGGAATACCTGGTTTGGAAGAGGGAAAGGGCAGGGCAAGCATATGAACCTGTCTTGGTCATGAAACACCAAGCAATGGTTTGCAATTTTGGCTGAATCAGCCCAGGGTGAGCACTGCATTGGTCTGTGCGGGAATCGAATCTTGGAAAAAGGAGCTAAGGGTGCAATCCTATGCAAATTTAGACAGAAAAAAGGCCTGCAACTCCCAGATACTGTAGACCATTTTTCTGTCTAAACTTGCATAGGATTGTGCCTTAAGTCTGGCACGGTGTGTCTAGAACAGTGACATTAACCGATTTATGTGAGTTTTGTATCCAGTCTTGGCTTATTCCGCAGATATTAATGACATGACATAGAATAACAGACTGTGGGGAAGCGGAAAGGCTGTTGATGTGGACAAGGCAGATACGGGGCTGCCGTTCATATAATTAATGCCAGCCTGATAAAGCATGGTGATGTTGGCTGTTGCTCTTAGACCTGGTGTCAATCAAATCTCTGGCCTGCTGTGGGAAGGATGGCTCTCCCACCACGTGCAGAAGAAGAGGAATAGTGGCCTCTTCTCGGGGTTGTTGTGATGACCAGATAAGTCATATTGCTGCTATTCCATTAACTTGGCTATTGCAGTGTGCTACAACCTGCAAAAAGGAAATAAAGATGGCAGAAGTGCTATAAATGCCATTGATACTGAGTGAGTGTGTGTGTGTGTGTGTGTGTGTTTGGTACCCTTTTTTTTTAAAGAAAAATACATTTATCTAATGGTACTTAGGTGACCTTACTAGTGCACTATTAAGGAAGGCATTCACCAGCTTATGTTTTCAAACCATGCCTTCAGCATACCTCGAGGACAGATTCTCCAAAGTTCCTGTGGAAAGGCGCCTCTGCCCTTATGGCCAGAGACAGGTGGGGAACTTAAAACACTCTGTCCTACACTGCCCCTTTTATGATATTATAAGGGGGAGGATGCTGGACCAGATTACTGATAACTTCTCGGATTCAGAGGTGGAACGTATCAACTTTTTGCTGGCGGATGTATTTCCTTACATGAGTCATCAAGTAGCCATTTTTACTAGGTTATCTTTTTTAAAAAATTAGAAAGAATATTTTATCTATTAATTCTGTTAGACATCCAGCCAAATAGTATTTTAGGCTGTATTTTTACAAAACTGTTTTAAGCATTTTGTATTTATAGTTTGGTTGTATTGTGTGTGTTTGTTTGATACTTGTTATGACCCGCAGTTACAACAATAAACTTACTACTACTACAGTCTACATCTATATCTATATCTATATCTATCTATCTGCAGTCATGCCTTAGATTGAGAGCATAATTCGTTCCGGAAACGTGCTTGTAATCCAAAACACTCTTATATCAAAACGAAATCCCCCCCCCAAAAAAAATTGTACAGAGATTTTTAATTTAAGCCATACTATAGTACTTGTATTGCAAGACGTCGCTTGTATATCAAGTAAAAAAAAATTAAATAAATATTTAAAAATTTGCTTGTCTTGCAAAACGCTCTCAAACCAAGTTACTTGCAATCCAAGGTATTACTCTATCGAGAGAGAGAGAGAGAGAGAGAGAGAGAGAGAGCGCACAAATATGAGAATGAACAGGTATGACAGGCCCCTAAGCCTAGGGGCTTACAATCTAAACTAACATAGGGAAACTACAGAAACGAGAGGGAAATGAGATATGCTAAGCAGGAGAAGCATATAAGATTTCTTCAATTTCACATACTTTGGCTTAGTTACAAATTATAAAGTCTGGGTGGGGGGGGGTGAACCAAAGGCTTCCTGGCAAAGGTTGAGTTTTGAGGAGGGACTTCAAGGAAATAACGGAGGTGATCGGTCCTTTCACCTTGCTGGTGTGCAAATGCATGCTCAGCCGGTTGTAACACAGTCCCTTTCCTCCACCAAGGGAAGAAGCGATGCTGTCAACCTATTTCGAAACCATCAACGACCTGCTCTCCTCCTTTGGGCCAGTCCGAGACTGCTCGCGCAACAACGGCGGCTGCACCCGCAACTTCAAGTGTGTTTCGGACCGCAAGGTGGATTCAACAGGCTGCGTGGTACGTACGACTCTGAGTTCCTGGGGAGAGGCAGCTGCCTGCAGCACACAGCCTGCCAGGTGCTAGGCAAGAGCTGCTTGAGTTGAGTTTGTGTTTTGATGCATGCCCCACCTGAGGGCCAGCCAGAAGGGTTCCTGGTCCCACTTAAGGCTAAAGTACGCATCATGTGTCAACCATGTGTTTTGCCCCTTGTGTGCATGATTTTTCTTTCACAAATAGCCAACATGCTCCCCCAGCCCGATGTGTATATGGACCCTGTCATGGTGGGAGCTAGGAGGGGCTTATTATGTATGTATGTATGTATGTATGTATTTATTATATTTATACCCCCGCCTTTTTTCCTGCAAGGAACCCAAGGCGGCTTACATAATCTTCCTCCTCTTCCTATTTTATCCTCACAACAACCTTGTGAGGTAGGTTAGGCTGAGAGAGTCAGTGACTGGCCCAAAGTCACCCAGTGGGTTTCATGGCCGAGCGGGGACTAGAACCCGGATCTCCCGACTCCCAGTCCAACACTCTCACCACTACGCCACACTGGCTCTCTGGTGGTTAACCCACACTGGTTAACCCTTCCCCCTACTGCAGTCCAATACTGGGGGTGGGTGGGTTCTGACCCAGATCAAGACTGCAAAGTAGCGAAAGATTAGAGCCCTCCTAACCCATGCCCCAGAGTCCCAATCCAAATTGGGGGGCCTTGCTGGCGGCTATATGTGAAGAGAAAATCCTGCACTCCCGGGGAAACCATGTCATTTATGTCACGTGTAGTTTGACCCTTAGGAAATCAACACAAATCCCATTTGTGATGGCAACCTACATGCCCATTGGGTACCAGGTTGCCAGTCCAACATAAGAATTAGCTAGGTGGTAGCACAGCATCCTGCATTCTCATTTTGGTACAGGGTTGCGCGCCTCACTTAGCAGTTGAGTTTGCTGGTGTCGTCTTGTTTTACCATTTAGTGTTCTGGGAAAAGACAGGCCAAGGAAAGCCGTTCCGTTCCCCCATCACTCCAGCTCACCAGTAAGAGAAGTGGGTTTTCTATTATTATTACACTGTTTGAAAATCTAAAGCTGAAGTGGATCTGGTTTTGATAGGTTATTCAGGATGTTTATTCACTGAAACCACACAAGGACGTTTAATTTAAACAACATTCTTTTTAACCATCTTTTCTTCCTTTGCCCCTTCCCCCCACCGCTCCGTTTTGTTTGCCAACACCCTGCAAGCTGATGTGCCTTCCAGGTATTGTCAAGAAAGAAAGAAGGAAAGAAAGAAAGAAAGAAAGAAGTGCATCATCCTACCGGGAGAAATGTGCCACCTTTAGAAGTCAAAATGCATTAGGAGAGAAACTGAAGCTAAATGGCATCACGTTTCTCTCTCCACATTGTACTGGAGCGGTAACAGCGGAAATAGAGTTCCGTGTCATTCAGCAAAACAAACCAAAAAAAGAAAGGAGAAAATAGAAGCCTTTCCCCTTCTCTTGCAATGATCAGTTGTGTCTGAACTGTAAGGGAGATAAAATGCATGAGCTGCAGGCGTCAGGAATGGCTGTGCATCTGTGTGTTCGGGGAAATGATCAAGAAGCGCATACATACATGCACACCAGTTTGTGCCCCCCCCCAAAAAAAAATTGCTTCTGAGGGGTAGCGGCATCTGTGTGTCATGGTGGAGGAGGCAGCAGAGGGGCGAAATGCCGTTTCCCTCCATTTCTCTCTGTTTCTATTTTCATTTGTAGGCTCTGGAGCAAAGTAGGTTGGCTCTGTAAGCAGCAAAGGCCTTCACGGATTGGGTACCAAGTGCTCACTTCTCAGCAGTTTGGCAGGGGCAGGGCTTGCTGGCCTGGAATGTTGCAGCTTGGAGTGACAAAAGAGCCCACATTCATCCCCTTTCTTTCCTCATTCATTTCTAATTCTTTTCCTTTCTTTCAAAAATGCTTGCTTGAGTCAGGAGGGGATAGGAATATTATTGGTCCTTCCTCCAGGCATAGCATTAAATGCGTGTTTTTCCCTCCTCTGTCTTGGCAGGGTCTCCCTTGTCCCAGCTGTGTGTGAGTGTGTGTGTGTCTTTCTGTCTGTTGATAGCCCAGTCTCTGGGGAGCCAACATTGGGTGTGTTCAGCACAATTTGGGCACATAATCCAATGCCCTCTTTCGCTCTAGCTTCAGTGCAGTTGCTGTTCTCAGTATTGTACCTCCAGAGGCATACCCTCTGAGCATACCCTCTCACTTTCTTTCCACACCTAGCCCATCATATATTTTTATTTATTTATTATATTTATACCCCGCCTTTTTTCCTGCAAGGAACCCAAGGCCGCTTACATAATCCTCCTCCTCCTCTCCATTTTATCCTCACAACAACCCTGTGAGGTAGGTTAGGCTGAGAGAGTCAGTGACTGGCCCAAAGTCACCCAGTGAGTTTCATGGCTGAGCGGGGACTAGAACTCGGATCTCCTGAGTCCCAGTCCAGCACTCTCACCACTACGCCACACTGGCTCTTTTTTTTTTTTTTTTTTTTTACTGCTGAAACCAATCTCTGGAATAGCAAACTCCTTCCATCCTTTTAAAGATAATTAGTTTTCCCCCCCCAACTCTCCTTCCCCCCCCCCATGTGTGTCAGCACCGACAAGATGCTGGCTGAGGATAAAAACAGCTTGTATACACAAGCACATGTGCACCCCAGACACCAGGTGTTTGGGTTTGCCATCTTGTCAATTGTATACCTCCTCACTGTCATCCCCCCCCCCCCAACTTGGCTATTTAATCTATGCTTCAGTGCTAGACAAAAGGCACTTCAATGTGTTACCATAGACATCTGCAGCAGGGACCAATCCTGCAAGAGCAACCTTGATTGAGGCCAATTATAGCGATCCTTTAAAGCCGAGCTTGTCAACTTGGTGCCCTCCGGATATTTTGGGCTACAACTCCCATTGGCCCCAGCCAGCATGGCCAGCGGTCAGGAATTATGGGAGTTGTAGATGAAATATCTGGAGGATACCAGGTTGGCTGACCCCTATTTCAAGGGCTCAAATTCCAAAACATCACCAAGGGCGAAGGGCTTTTTTGAGTGGTAGCATCCCCAAGAGGCTATGGAAAGTATCTGGAAGGAGAAGCATTTAAAACAGGCTGACTCTCACCTTATAGTCTCAGTTCATATTATTTTTAGGCTGGGTCTTTTTTGGGGGGGCGGATTGTTTGTTTTTTGCTTGTTTGACTTAATTTGTACATCAGCTAGAGGACAAGTTATTGGTCAACTAATAAACAGAATAAATAAATAAATTGGAACTACCTGGATTTCCACCACCTGATTCTATGTCACGTGTAGAGCACTAGGCCTCAGTCTTACAGAAAAGCCCACAATTCCTAATTCTCTCTTATGAAGTAGGATCTAGCCTTAGAAAGTGGTTTATACCACTGTAAATGTGCTAGTCTTAAAGTTTTAAACCAAACAAAAAACTTAAAACAGTTCTTGCTCCAGGTATGTACCGGTATGTATGTATGTGTATGAATATATCTATAGTTGCCGCCTCCTCTGTCTCCATGCCTACCAGCTCATCTATCCGTTTGCCAGCTTCCCTATCCTTTTACTTCTCTCTGCTTATGCCCACCCCACTCCTTCTTCTCCTCCTCACTCCACCCCACCCCCTACTACTGAGTTACCTTCTCCAGTCCTGCCTCTTAAGGTCCTCTGTATTAACCCTTGTCGGTGGCTTTGCCCCAGCACAACATTCCACTCCGATCCTGTGCCAGGACTCTTCCTTCAGCAACTAGCTGCTCAGCTGCCTCGCCTGCCTGGAAGCCCCAGAGCTGATGCCCTGCTGATTTGTGTTTTGTAAGGATGCTGGTGACTTGGTGGGAAGGTTGTTTGCTATGCAGTGAAGCTGATCAGTAGCAGAAACAGCAGCTGTTGCCTTCTGACATCAAACGGTGCTAACAAGGTACTAAAGGAGGAACTTTGCCAGGATCCCAGAAAACCACAGCAGGCTGTGTTCTTGGGGGTGATGGCATTGGATGTCCCCCCCCCTGCTTTTAATTAAAGGCCATTTAAGTCCCCCTCCCCTCCTATTGTTTCTGTAAGAGGCTGCTCCCCAAAACTATTTGTTTTTATTGCTGGGTATCCCCTGCCCTGCCGCACCAGGTGTTTTTGAAGTGCCAGGAGCATCTCTGCTGTACCTTTATTAAACATTGCTGACAAAGTGGTTGCTAATATTTAGAGGATGCAATAGAATATTTGAAAAGGCAGCAATTTACTCTCAGCAGAAACACTCTATTAAATATTCTTTTACAAGTGTAATAATGAAGGAAGGAGCTGGGGAGGAAAGAAACCTTTTAGACAATTTAGCTCACTTATTTCCTTTCTGTGTTAGGAAATGGTGTAGTAATGAGGCATTTCTGATGTTCCAAAAGTAGGACCCCCATCACCTGACCTTGTTGTTAATGAGGTTTTTTGTGTAGCTGCTGAAAGTAATGGAAATAAACAGGCAATGGTCCGGATGTTCATTTTCTGGAGCAAATGGACCATTGGTTCCTTTAATCTCGCCTTCAAAGTCCCTCGTTTCCTCAGTCCATTTTCAGTTGCAATGGCGACATTATGTACAGCTCCCAGATTCCTGGCCATCTGATAGAAAACCCAAAGGAAACATTATAGGAGCAAATTTTGCACCCACCATTCTTCTACGTCTTCAATCAGCCAAAATGGTCCAAAATGGGAGTTGAGGAGGTGACCTTTACACATTCTCCCGGCCTGCCAGCCACATGGCAGCCATTTATCTGTGAACTGCACTCTCATAGCTGGGAGAATATAAGGAGCTGCTTTATACCAAGTCTGACCATATAGCTCAGCTGTAGAACACCCGTTTTGCATGCGTAAGGTCCCAGGCTCAATCCCCAGGATCTCCAGGTAGGGCTAGGAAAGAATCCTGTCTGAGGTCCTGGATTCTCTCCTAGCTGCTTTTCAGTGCAGACAGCACTAAGCTCGATGAACCAGTGGTCTGACTTGAAATGAGCAGAGGGTTGGACTCGATGGCCTTGTAGGCCCCTTCCAACTCTATGATCTATCAATCTATGAAATAAGTCAGCTTCCTGTGTCCCTATTTAAATCAGCCCCTTATTCAGAACCACGAGGACTGGAATCTTACTCTCTTTTTAGGGAGAGGCTCATAGCTCAGTTGTAGAGTACCTGCTTTGCATGCAGAAGGTCCCAGGTTCAATCCTTGGAATCTCCAGGTAGGGTTAGGAAAGACCTCTGTTTGAAACCCTGGAGAGCTGCTGCTGGTCAGGGTAGACATGGCTCAGCTAGATGGAGTAGTGGTCTTGCTTGGTATGCGACAGCCTTCTATCCTCCACTCCCACCCACTCATTCTGTGCTTTAAATGCCCCCCCCCCATGACCCTTTAGTAGAGATCTGGAACTTCCCCAGCCTGGGGATGTCACCAGCAGGCCTAGCTGTTCCCTAAGCAGAGCTAACAAAAATCAGAATGGCAGCACCAAAACAGGACAGAATGCAAAAAAAAAGAATATATTCTCAAAGGGGCCAATGACAGGCTTTTAAAATATATATATTATTAAAGACAATGCATTTCGGAGGGGCCGTGGCACAGTGGTAGGGCACGTGCTTTGCACGCAGAAGGTTCCATCTTCAGTCTCCAGCACACACACAGACTCCTCCTCTTCCTGATCTGTGGTGCCATAATTTGCTCTGCCACCCGAATTGGACAAAATACGGGTAGCGGTAAGCATAGTTTGTTGATTTAGACCTCATGGCACCAGACCAAGAAGCAGGGGAGGGAACTTCTGTGTGTGAGGGGAAGAAGGAAGAGCATGAACTTTTAGCATGGTATTGACAATCAAGCCATGGTTTGTCCATGACATCAGTCTTCCTATTCCTTGGGATGGGCAGGTTCAGTTCAGACTGACTGTTTTGGGTGGTAACATCCTCCTCGTGTCTTTGGTAGGGATCAGTGAATGATTCATCATATACAAAGCTTGTATTTGGACTCCTATCCTATCTTTTTTTTTTTCATTCTTGTGGTATGGTTTGAATAAATAATGCATGCAAAACTTTGCTCTCCATACAACATGCAAGCCAGCCAGGAAAAAAGCCTCCTGTGGGGAAGTATTGACTGAAGATGCATCACCCACGATTATCCAGAAAGAATTATTGGCTGAGTTGGCTATTGATTTTCTAATAATTTCCAGCCCTCCCCCATCTTCGTGTCACCAGAGAGGCAGATCACAAATTGGACTGCAGCTGAATTGCTGCAGGATTGATTAAAACTCATGGTAATTATTGCTTCTCTGCTGCTCAAGGCAGACTGATCAATGTTAGCAATAACTGATAGGATTCTTTAGGCGATCTCAGGAAATGGGCATGAAGGGCGTTCCCTCGGCGCTGACTGAAGAGCAGGCATGTCGGAACAGCCTGTGCTGGCCACACAGGCTGTCTATGTGGCACTGGCTATCAAAGCCTTTCCGAGGAAAACGTAGTTAAAGCGAGAGATAGCATATAATGACAACGACAACCAAGGAGATTTAAGCATACACACACATTGCAAGTAGATATTTCTCCTGCTGCCTTAGAATGGCCTTCCCCACTCCTGGTGCCCTCTGGATGTTTTTGACTACACCTCCCATCATTCCCAACCATTGGCTATGCTGGTTGGGGCTGATGGGAACTGCAGTCCAAAACATCCAGAAAAAAATGCTCCAGATTGGGGAAGATGCTTTAGAAAACAAGTGAACTCTTCAAGGCCTGGTAGGTAGGTAGGTGTCCTGGTTCAAAGGGTGACGGTAAAGAGCAATCATTTAAACAGTCTTCGCTCGGTTACCGAGAGGTCATAAATCCAGAGCTGAGATAAGACAAAAAGTGTACACCATTAGGGAAGTGAGACCAATAGCCATAAATTCATTGTCAAACCATAAACAGGAGCTGACCCTTGGAGAGATGACAAACAGAAATGCCACAACTGGAAGTTGCCATGCATTGTTTGCCAGCATCAGCTAGCCCCTGAAACAATCCTTTTATGCTGGCTTGCCTGAGCCACACCCTGGCCCCACAGCTGCTGCAGTCAGTCTGAGGTTGCTTGCAACGCCCTGCTCCTGAGTACAGCTCTTTATTCCACTGGGCCCTTGGCTTGCAGGCAAGCACTCCTCCTTTGAGGGAGCGTCTGGACTTTCTGCTTGAGCTGGCGTTGTTCTCTAGGGCTTGGATTTGGTTCCGCCTCCAGCTCTCAGCACATGCTCTCCTGCAGTGGGGGAGGAACGTTGAGGGTCTTCCAGGGGGGGGGGTCCTAGCTCTACTGCTGATGTCCAGCCAGCTGTGTCCTGGACTTCTCTCTCTAACTCCCCAGGGAGGGAAGCTTCTCAGCCAAAGACCGGTCCTCTCTGTCTGTTGAACTGGAGTCCTAGGCCAGCGGTAAGTCCTCTTCCTCTTTTGAAGAGGAGTCTTCCCCGGGGAGGCATGACAGTCGCTCTGGATAGTTTAGTAGGCTATGAAGTGTGTATGAAATGGTAGCAGGGGTCAATATCAAGAAAGGAGAGTGTTTGGCGTGAGAATGGAAGAGGGCTTGAGGGCAGTTCCAACAGGTAACAGGTCTGACATGCCAAGGACCCAAGAGTGGCCTAGAAACTTCAATTACAGGGGCCATGGCCACTTTGGGGGTTAATATAACTCAAACTGCCCATTTTATTTACGTATTTAAACATAAACTGCGTATTCTAACAATGAACTCAGGTGGTGAGTGCCAACACAGTAAGAGCCAAAATGGGGTCACTAAGAAACAAGAGGGAGGCATCGGTATTCTCAAGGGAACCCCTCAGTTGGTAAAAGTACCACAAAAATGAAAAAAATCAAGTACAAGCAAAACACACACACACACACACACACTAAAAAAGGCAAAATGAAGAGGACAAAACAAAACAAAATTAGCCTAATGAGAACTGGGTATGTTCAGTTGCCACAAAAAAATCTGAGTGTCTGTTGTAGGGAGAGGGGAATAGAATGGAGTGTCCTTAAAGGAGGGCTGTCTGGAACCCTGAACAGAAGCACTCCACACTGCAACGTTTTGTTGCAGGATCCACTTCTAAATGGTCAATTCAGGGGGATAGATTAAACCAAACCAGGATTCAGGTGTGTTCTTGAGTCAAATGACTAGTTGCTGAGCTGAAAGAAGAGTATCAGAGGAGAATTGGGCCCTGAATAATGCAACTCAGTTTAAGTAAAGAGCCGGTGGTGCTTCTTGGCTTCTGAGAGGAACCACTGAAGGAGAGACTGTCGGTAGGGCCACACAGAAAAGAAGCTCCATATACTCGGTCTCCCCACCCCCAGCCCGTACACTGCCAGGAGTATCTGCTGCTGATTTTTCAACCTGCTTATTGAGCCCCTGCTGTCTGGCAGAATCCCCAAAGCTTTTTGGCGCACGTGGTCCCTGGAGCTGGGATGATTAACTGCTTGCAATTAAAGACCGAGCGCTTGGAAGTGCAAAATAGTTTGCAGATATTAAGTTAATCATGACGATACAGGTTTATTTAACCAATAAATATATTGCTGTGGGCCTTGAATTGCTGCCAGTAGTCTATATTCCCCCACGCAACTCTGGCTCGCATTTACGATGGGGTGGGTTGGGCTCTCTGTCCCTCGCTCCCCCGCGCCCCAGCTCCGATTCAGAATTCAAGAGGGCAGATGCGGAGATCCGCGATGAAGTCCATGTTGGCAGGGAGCGAAAGGCAGGTAAAATGTTCTGTGCAAATGTTGCTCTCCTATTTGTTTTGAGCACATCTGGAGAAAAGGAGAGGGGCATGTGGAACTTACACTGGGGCGTTCCTCAGAGCTGACCAGGAAGTGGCTCCATATGATCACGGTGGTGCAATTCGATCCAGTGCATCCGTTGCCTCATCCCACCCATCCCGTTTGTTGGCATTCTCACTGTCCTCTTAAGGACCCGGCAAGGCAGGCTAGGTGGAATGTTTGTGGTCTTCCTCCCTCCCTCAAGCAACCGAGTCTGAAACTTTGGCAGCACGGTCTTTCCTTTTCAGGATGAGAGATAACGATGTGCCCATAACTTTTCAGTAAACTTCACATCTGAAAAGCAGTATACAACCCGCTCCTGGTATTTATTTATTACATTTATACCCCACTTTTCTTCAGTCATGGAACGCAGGTGGTCTCCCATCCATGCACTGGCCACAACCCGTCCTGCTTAGCTTCAGCCTGGTGGCTGCCTGATGTGCCTTCAGACCATGCCCTGGAATGGTACAGAACACCATTGCTGTCCGTTGCATCACCTAGGGTTCCTGTTTTTTCCACCCTAGAGATTCACGGTATCCCCCACCCACCCCCAAAGTGATATGACAGGGCGAAGCCAACTCAAGCTGGCTTTTTAAAGTCCTGTTTCCATAGCAACTTGGCCTGTGCTCTGCAGAAACGTGCTGAGGTCTAGGGACACCAACTTCTGTCTCAAGCCACAAGTCCTTATAAAACTGCAGATGGTAGGAATGCCTCTTCTAAAATGGCACCTGCAACATGAACTGCCTATTTTTAGGTGCACCATCAAAAACCAAGGAAAGTTCCCCCCCCTCCTCTTCAGCAATACTGTTTTAATCATATGCAAAATTACACATCTTTAATCAATTGAACATTCAATTAGGGTGCAATCCAATGGGGATGCCCATAGCCCTCCAAACTATGAGAATTACGGGCATCCATCCTATGCAGAGCGGGAGGAGCATGGAGGCGAAGGTCACCTCCATGCTCTTCCTGCTCTGCTAGATGACTGATTTCAGCTGTCTAACTGTGGTGCTCCGAAGCGGGAGGGAGAGAGGCCAAAGCACTGCCAGGTTACGTATCGTGGCAGCACCAATCTCCTCCTCTCCACACACACCCCCAGAACGCCCCCTAAACCCCTTCTCTGAGGTTGCTCTTACAACCTTGGAGTAGCCGCTGCTGCCATTTTCTGACCTCAGATCTGGGATTGCAAAAAAAAAAAAACATGCTACGACCCCCGTGACGCTGTCTAGGGTCCAGTGGATTGCTCCGTAAGTCGGCTAAAAGATTTCTTTAATTGGGTGACGATGCTAATAAAAAACTGGTTATGAAAAATAGTCTTTATTGCAAGTGCCATCTATACCTCTTGTATACCTTGCACTGGTATAAGGAGAAAACACAATTTAAAGCCGTGGGGGAAATAATCATACTACAGGGGAACATTCTACTAGCTGTTGGTAATATGGCAGCTGGCGAAGAACTGACTGGGAGGAGGCTCGTTCTCCTTTGAAGGCATGCACATGTGCTTGGGACTGCCAGCTTGGGAAGGAGGGCACAGCCACTGGCCTTAATAGCACTCTAGAGCAGTGTTGTCCAACCTTGGGTCCCCAGATGTTTTTGGCCTACAACTCCCAGCATGCCCCAGCCAGCAAAGCTTGCTGGGGCATGCTGAGAGTTGTAGGCCAAAAACATCTGGGGACCCAAGGTTGGACAACACTGCTCTAGAATATGACAAATCTAGCTCTGCACAAGTGCAGGTCCTATATTTTTATTTGATGCTCTTTTAAACTTTAATATTGTACCTTATTCTGTTGTATTTTATGGTTCTAATTGTTGTGAACCACCCAGAGAGCTTAGGCTATTGGGCAGCATATGAATGAATGAATGTGGGGCTGCACAGAGGCTTTAGCCCTATTTGGGCACTCTACCCCCCCACACACACACACACGATTGGAGTTGAGTGCGGGGAGAGGCATCCTAGCCCCATCCCTTCCGTGGGCACTAGCTCCATCCCATCCATAGCCTTCCTTGTTGCCCTGGCCATCACAAGTTGGAGGGTGAATGTTTCCAGCAGGGAGCTTGCCTAACTCTTCTGCCATTTTAAAATCCTGATCTTCCATGGTTCCAGTAACATGTGCACCCTACACGACTAGAACAGGCTCCCTACTGCAGACAGAACCCGTATTCTAATGTAGGCCGAATTACAGCACCCATGTAGGGATCATGTTGTTTACCACTGTGAGAGCCAGTGTGGCGTAGTGGTGAGAGTGTTGGACTGGGACTCAGGAGATCCGGGTTCTAGTCCCCGCTCAGCCATGAAATTCACTGGGTGACTTTGGGCCAGTCCCTGACTCTCAACCTAACCTACCTCACAGGGTTGTTGAGAGGATAAAATGGAGAGGAGAAGGAGGATTATGTAAGGCGCCTTGAGTTCCTTGCAGGAAAAAAGGCGGGGTATAAATGTAATAAATAAATACCATGTATGCATGTTGGCCTCAGCTTCCCTGTAGGCACACTGGGTATGTGGACAGACAAACAGAAAGGGGGAAAAAAGAGCTTGCATGTGACAGACTACTCCACAGGTATCTGCAGTATGTGTGACTTTTCTCCATTAATATTGTTGTGAGCCATGCATGAAATCCCTAGTGGCAACACGTATGGTTGCATGGCCAGCCAGCAGTAGTCAATGCTTGACCAAATAGATCAGCAGCAGACAGTCCCAGGTTCAAATCCTGATAGCTCCAGTTAAGAGGATCTCTAATAGTGGGACTGGGAAAGATCCCTGCCTGCCTGCGAGCTTGGAGAGACACCACTGGTCAGAGGAGATGGTAGAGGACTAGATGGACCCAGGGGCCAATTCAGTCTAAGGCAACTTTGTACATCTGTGTAGACATGATCAGGGATGCTACTTGGTGTAGTCTAAAACATCTGGAGAGCACCAGGTTGGGGAAGGCTGTACATGGTTGCAGTCACACATTTCCTTCCTACCTCCCCCCTAAAAATGTAGCAGTTTTATAACCTTGCTTTCGCTTGACAGGGGCCGTTTATAACCCACCCTCATGCATCTCTGTGCTGGCTGTGGTTTAGCTCATCTTCAGGAATGCCATAATGCATTCTTAATTGGGAGCTGCTGTTGGGCCACATTTATTATCTTCCCCCTGCTGCCCTCCAAAGGAATTGTCTTTTTTCTCTTGTTGTGTGTGTGTGTGTGTGTGTGAGAGAGAGAGTGTGTGTGTGTGTTCTTATTTCTCTCTCTTCCACTTGAAAGAAAATGAATAAGGGCGGAATTGGAGTGCCATTTAATAAGGGCGACGATTGATGTTGCCGGATGCTTGCCTGCTTTAATCATTTGGGACAGGCAGAGCTTGCCGGGAAACTGAAATTAAAAACTCGGGTCAACATTCCAGCTGGTAGAAATTAGTTTAGAACCTGTGCAATCACCAGGGGACCAGATCCCTAGCTGGAAAATATGTAAACATTTGCTTGGCTCCGGACTGTCCAGTTGCTGGCCCGGCACTGCTGAGCTCAATAGAAGCTCCCTAGAGCAGCGGTAGGCAATAGGGTGCTCGTGGGTGTCGCTAGGTCCGGACCCATGGGGGGCCGTGGCCTCAGATCTATTTTACAGGGGCCCCGGATCCATTCCACAGAGCCCTGATGCCAATGGAAGGGTTTCCCCTCCCTGTACTTCATTGCCTGATTGCAGCTGAACACTCCTCCTCCCCACATGCTGCAACACCCACCCCAAAAAACTTCCGCTGCATGGCAATTAAGCTTAGAAAAATAACTTTTTTCTGCTGGTTTGGGATGGCCTGGAGCAGGATGCAAAATCGATGAAGAATTAATTTTATTTGAAATTATTTGGATGAGAAATTAATTGACTGGCTTTTGCCTCCTGTGAAATTTAAATAAATCCTTGTAATTGTGTCTAAATTTGCATATAGATTAGCATATGCAGATTTTAGGCAGATTTGTGTCCCATGGGCTTGGGTCCCGGATCTTTCATGTGCCTAGCAACACCCATGCCCGTGGGCACCAATGCACCCATGGACACCTTTTTTGCTGTGTGCCAAGTGCCCTCCCACCTTTAAAAAAAGTTACATATCTTCATACCAGCAGCTACCTGGGATTGCTGTTGAAACAGGTTTCTGTTGGTGCTGAAAACTGTGGGTGCAAAGGAATAGTTTAGTGTGTTGGGGCTAAGAACCTACTCTGCCTTGTACTCAGTCTTTGGGCGGACACTTGTTCCTTTGTCTTGCTTCCCATGGCAGCCAATTTGTAATGGTGCCCAGGACAGTTTCTCAAATTGCCAAATGTGCCTGCAGCCCAAAAAGGTTGCCTACCCCTGCCACAGAGGATACTAACCCAGGCATAACCCTTCTTTATTGCTCGCTTGCAACATTTTCCATCTCCTACAATGAGCAGAAAGGGTGGTGTCACTGCAAAGCTACAGCTTTGCCTTTCAAGATGACTAGCGCCTTGATTATCACAGGAGTAAGACTGCTTTCTCTAAAGAGGTGGGGGCAATTATTGAGGAGGCTCAGGTGGAAAATAAAAGCAGTAGGAAAGAGATCTTCACCCTCTGCCAAAGTACTTTGTCCTACTTAGTAGGTATAAAAAAATAACTTCCATATCAGTATTATTACCCTAGAGTTCATACTCAGGATGACATGACACAGGCAAGAGACTCATTCTTTAGCTCGACTCTCTTCCTGTGGGGCGTTTCCTGATGCTAACGGTGTAGTGGTTGTTGGAACCCGGGGGGGGGGGGAATATAAAAACAATATTCCCCCTGGAGCAGAGTTGCAGTGGTATTGGCTCAGTAGAGTAGGCTTAGTCCATGAGAAGTAAAACAATACAAGCCAGGTTTTCTTAGCAAAAAGGTTTACTACGGCTTTGGCTTGAAAAACAGGAACAGAGCATACACAAAGAGCAGAAGACAAAAATACAGAGCATAGCCAGCTGGACAGGAAGAATGACTGCCCAACTGCCTAACAATGACATCATTATTATTACACACTTATATACATATGTTGTGGAGCGTAATAGAAAAAAACCCGTTTCTGGCACAAAGAGGAGTGAGCTAACAGCTATGTCCTTGGACAGTTCTTTGCACCTGTTTCCAAGGCTAGCTTTCTAGCTTAAAGGCAAACCTGACTATTTGAACCATATTCTGACAGTGGTTGGGGTCCCGAGATCTTGCACCAGCAACCGTTGTGCTCCTAGCATGCCCAGTGATTTCGTAAAGGCTTTTAAACCATGGCTGCCATTGCCAGAAGACACTTCTGCCATCTCACTACTAGCCTTAAACAGTTGACGTTCCAGCAGAAGGAGGAGATGGCACGGTTTGGGATTTTACGTTTTGCGTTCATTTTCGAAGCATAGCATAATTGCCCTGCGTTATACAGCCTTCTTACAATAGCAGACATCTCAGCGGTATAAAAAGGTGCCCAGCTTGGAGAGAGTAATATGTGTCCCCCCCCCCCGCCTTAATGGTACTTCCCTTCTCGTTGCAGTGTCCTGAGGACTTGAGGCCCATGAAGGATGGCACAGGCTGCTACGACTACTCCAAGGGGATCGACTGCTCGGACGGCTTCAACGGCGGCTGCGAGCAGCTGTGTCTCCAGCAGACCCTCCCTCTTCCATCGGAACCAACGTCCAGCACCATCCACATGTTCTGCGGGTGAGTCGCCGGGGCTTTGCCTTTGGAACGGGCCTCCAAATTGAACTGATTGTGGCCGCTTGAGTCTGCTGTGTGTGCTCTCTCGTCACTGGATCCTGTCTGGCTCAGCAACTGGCATGATGTGGAAGCTCAGTTTCTCACAGCTGAGCTCAAACAGTCAGTCCCCTCCAGGATCCAGTAATTTCCTTATACTCTTAACGTGGTTGATGTGTGTAATCTTACCTTCAACCCAGGTTTCCTTTAAAAAACAAAACAAAAAAAACACCCAAAAATATGGTAGCACCGGGAATGTTATGGTGCCAGGGGTACAAAGCAGGTGAAGTGCTGCTCCTTCAACTGCTAGACTTCTCCGAATCACCACCTCCTGTTATCTATGGGATGGAGAGAAGCAGGCTGTGGTTTATTACTGGCTAGGTCACGAGATTGATGGTTTCAAGGCAGTTGTACAGCTAGGTAATTTTAGACCCTGGACAGAATGGTTTTAACCGCCCGCCCCCTTTTAGATGGCTTTGTGCATTATTTCAGCTGTGAAGCACACATCTAACATTTCTCTTCTCCCCCCCACACACCCTGCTACCCCCATGCCATGCTTTACAACTGCTTCTACATTGTTTATATGTTAGAATATGTTGGCCAAGTCTGACTTTTTTAAAAAAAGTACTCTGAGCAGCTACAGTTTTGCATCTTAAGCTCGCTTAAATCCTAGCACCATCGAGACTACAGGAATAAAATGGAGGTTCCTTCTGCTACCTTGATGCCTTCATCACCTGCAGCTCTCTGGGTGGCCATTTGGGTCCAGCCCTAGCTTCACCCCTGTTTCAAGGCATTACTAGGCAACCATCGCTGCCTTGTTTTTTGCCCCCTCCCTCATTCACTAGCAGCTTCTCCCAAGAACCCTGTTCAGTTTCTGAGTTTTCAGCAGAGAGGGTAAGATAGACAGTAGATGAACATCTTATGGGGGGTGGGGGACAACACCATTTCTGGAAGCAATTAGTGCTGTCTCCTGAACTTTGGATGTGCCACCTTGAAGGGAGGCCTACACGTCATTCCTTTAACACAACCATACCACCACCCACCAAATCCTCAGTGTCGCACTGCTTTGCTCCATCTGGAGCTTGTCGCTTTTGCATACCCCTGCCTTTCATGCACTGTTGCCCTGAGGACACATTGGCAGGAGAAGGTCTGGCACAGCTGTGTGTGTGTGTGTTTGTGTGTGTTTTACATGTGGCTTAATTCCAGCCTGTTTCTCCTGTGAATTTCTAGCTTCATCCAGCACTTGGGCCTTGGAGTCTTGTCTTGTCTTTATGGCCTTTGGCCTACGCTGGCTCAGCTTGTCTGAGCGTGGGAAGCTAAGCAGGGTCAGGCCTGGTTATTACTTGGATGGGAGACCCCTCCTCTAGTTTCTTGCATTGAGCAGGGGGTTGGACTCGATGGCCTTGTAGGCTCCTTCCAACTCTATGATCTATGAAATCTATGGCAAAGATGCAAGGAACATCCTATATACCAGGTTGGACAACCTTTTTAGTGTCGAGGACCGCATTCCCTCAGGGGAAAGTAGTCAGGGCCCACAGACTGGTTGCTGGGGGCGCCTGTGGAGAAATGTCATGTAAAGAACCGTTTATGTTCTTTGATGGTTAAATACTTTATGCGACTTCTGTGAGGCTATAATGCTCACTGGGTAGGAGCCTAGCTTTGCTACTGTGTATGGGGCCTTACACAGTTGTGACCAGTTGAGGTTGGTGGTGCCAATGCCAGTGGGGCAGTGTATCCACTCTGGATAAACTTTAATGGGGCTATCCATGGTGCTGAACCTATGTTAGGGCAGGGGTTAAACTAAAACCTGACTAAAACCTGGAGTGGATACGCCACCCCACTGACGTTGGAGCCACCAGCCAACCACTGGTTGTGGTTGCCTTGGTTATGGTGGCATATGAAGGGAGGCTTTAGGCCAGTGGTTCCCAACCTTGGGTCTCCAGATGTTGCTGGCCTACAGCTCCCAGCATACCCAGCCAGCATGGCTAATGGCAAGGGATTCTGGGAGCTGTAGTCCAGCAACATCTGGGGACCCAAGGTTGGAAATACTGCGTTAGGCAGTTTAAAATGTTCAGAGGAAGAAGTTACCTTTGTTTTGATTGGCAGTTGGGAGTTTCATGGGGAACATGTCTGGCCAGGAGTGAAACATCAGTCAGGGATTGTTCCAAGATGGAGGCAGAGAGCTGGGGTTACCGGTAGTTAGCTGAAGGGAGCTGAGCACAGAGCAGGGAAAAGGGAAAGCCAGCCTGACGTGACTTTTCTGGAGGGAAGCCTGTGAGGTGGGGATACTTCAGGCAGGCAGCAGAGCCCAGCACCAGGGGGATTCAGGCACAGGCGAGACCAGAAAGAGCTTCAGAAGATGATCCTAATCCAGCTTCATCATCCAGAAGCCAGAGGCAACAGGGGGAAGGGGCTGAAGGCAGAGGAGGAAGACTGTCCATTCCCGGTTGGGTGGAGTTTAGGGAAATTGGATCTGGGGAGTTGGGGGGAAGCTATTAAGAGCTTATTAGCAGGGAAGATTCTCTTATTAAGCATGGTAACCAAGGACATTTAATTTGAGTAATTTTAAGCTTTCCTATCCTATAATTTGAACAACATTCTATTCCCTTATGCACAAAATATCCCTCAATAAACCTCTTTGTTTAATCGTTCAAACTGTGTCTAGTGTTGGTGCCCATCTCATGCATAAGCCTCTTATACAAGCTGCTAGGAGGCTTTAAAGTTTTCCAAGAGAATTGGTGGCAGTGGAAAAGGGTCAATTTGTGGAACTCTGAGAATAATGCTTTGGAATTCCTTAGGTACTAAAAAAAAAACAAAAAAAAAACCCACCAAAAAAACCCCATAAGTGGGATCCTTCCCCCCCCCCCATATGTGGCGGTAGCAGTGGGATTGCTTAGTGAAGGATCAAATTCCCTATAGGGCCTCAGCCCAAAGTGGGTGGGGACACCCTTTTCACTCTCTCTCCCCCCTTCTCTCGCTGTCCCCTTTATTCATCCATTCATTATATTTTCCATTCATTGCATTCTCATATTTGTTCTCTCTCACACATGCACACACGCCCATTCACACACACTTCCCACATCTCAGCACAGAGCCATGGTGATACTTAAACTTCTCCCTCCCTGCATGCTGGGATTCCCCCCTCCTGTCTTGCTTTCCCAGCGCCACTCAGCTGGGCAAGGGGAAAGCTCTGTCATTTACATCTGGGAGGATGCTGCATGCAGATGATTCTCCATCTACCCCAATTAAATTGTACTCCCAGAACAAGAGGACCAGCTAAAGGCAGTATGGGATAATGAATTTGAAGGTGACCTCGAAGGTGGGTTGGAACAACATAAGGAATAGACGGATTATGAAGGTGATGTCAACTAGGATAAAGGAGAATTTCTATAAACTAATTTGGAGATGGTACTTAACTCCAGTAAGATTAAATAGAATAGATAATAATTGTTCTGCATTATGTTGGCGAGGATGTCAGAAAAAAGGGACATATGCTCATATGTGGTGGAGTTGTAAAAAAATGTGCTGGCTTTTTGGCGAGAGGTTTTTACAGAAATATCAGAAATTATTGGTATTAACTTAGAGGTCTGTCCAAAACTAGCATTGTTATCAATAACGGAGAAACTTATTTGCGACCAAAATACGAAGGAATTAATTGTAAACTTGTTAACTGTGGCTATGTTAATGATAGCAAGGAAATGGAAAGTACAACATGTTTTCCTAATAACTGACTGGTATAAGGAAAGTTGGGATATAGCCCTAAATGATAAATTAACTTGTTGTAGTATCAAATGTAAAAAAGGACGGTTAAAGAAGAATAATTTTATGGATATATGGAATCAATTATTAGACTATGTATTAATAAAGGGGAAAGGGAGCATGCCTTGTCAGGATATGTTATATTTTTGGAATTTGGAATTCATTTGATCAAGGGGATGGAAGTATATAAATTGGTCCCTTGGAGGGTAGGGGGGGTGCACTTTATGATTTATTGTATGTTGTTTATGTTATATTTTGTGTTATTCTTGTATTTTGTTATATTTTGTTTTGAAAAGTAAATAAAATTTAAAATAAATAAATAAATAAATAAATAAATAGTACTCCCACTAGCCCATCCAACAGCTCTTAGGCTGGCTGTGGGGAGCACAGTTGTGCCAGGGAGAACCGTGCACGGGAGAATCGCCCCCGTGTGCTGTCTTCCCCCGTACAGATGTGCTCCTGCCAGCCCACGAAGCACCTAAGAGGCGGGCTTGGGGGATTGCACACTTAGCAGGGAGGAACTTGGGCATCAGCTAGTGGTGTGCGTGGAGCTTGATTGGGGGGTGGAAGTCCAGCGAACTCGCCGGGCTCAACCCACCCCACCCCCGAGATCCGCTCGCCCTACCTGTTTCCCCGGCTCAGCTTGTGAGAACACGAGCTGAGCCGGGGAAGGCGGCTGCCGGGTTCCAGCGCTACGTTGCTTACGTAGAAAATGGTATAAGATACATTAAAAACGGCCACAATTTGCGTAACTTGCACAAATCACAGCCGTTTTTAATGTATCTTATGCCATTTTCTACGTAAACAATGTAGCGCCGGGAACCCGGATGTCCAGCAAGCACCTCAGCTGGTGCTTGCTTTCGGCTTGGCTCGGCTCGCACAGTGTGCAGCGCTCGGCTCGTGCGCCATGGGTCGAGTGGTGGGAGGGCCGACCCCCACCCCTAGCATCAGCAGGCAGCACAGAATCTGGGGCAGGGTGTGTGGGTACTGCAACCTGCACAGAAGGCTCCGGCAGGGCAGGTGCAAGGCAGTTTGGTGCCCTAGGCAAGATCAGATATTTAGCGCCCCCCCTTCCCACTTGAGCCCTCCCTCCCTCCAGCCCTATGCCTCTGGCAAGCTCCAAGGGCATCATGTGGCTCACATGCTGCTGCCCATGTGTGTTATATACTGACACAGGAACAGCATCTCTCAGCACTCGAGTTTCCATATTTTATCTGCCCGCATTTCTGCAGGCCAGAGGGACACTGGGCTATCTCTGCATCCCTTCCCTGCACTTCTAAATTCCCCCGGAGTTTGTATTTGTTTCTTTGTGTCGTGGCAGCTGCTGCTGTCTCAACACCATTTTGACCTTCAGAGGAATGAGGTGTAGATTTGTGCAGTGGAGAAACAAATTCCTAAAAGTAACTCCAAGGAACATCTGTCAATTCCTGACATATCCAGGTGCTCAGACAGCAGAGATTTTGCTGCGTTCCAGCCCTTCATGGTTCCCTGGGGCTTTGGCTTCATCAACTACTTTTTTGTGTGTATTGCTTTATTGTTCAGAATAGTGAAGAATAGGTAACGAGGAAACTGCATCCTATGGGAGGCCCAGTGGGTTCAATGAAGGGTACTGAAGCTCTGTTTTTCAATCCAGAGAGTAATAGATTGTAGGGTGTTCAGATTCTGTGTTGATTGGCACAGGACCACACCATCAATATTTTATTTTTTTTCTTTGGAACATTTTTTTTTTAATCATATGAAGAACTTGCAGATTGAATTGATTAGTTACTCAGTCAGTTGACGGATGTTTCTTTCATCAGGTAACAATAGCTCTAATAGGTTGGAAGTGGTGTGAAGGAGGAATGAGATCGGTTGGCCTAAGACCATTCCCCCCCACCCCCGTCGTTTCTTTGATGTGGGTTTCTTCAACATATTTTTAAATGATCATAAATGCATGAGTAACACTGCTGGAGTCAGACAACCCAAACCTCATAAAGGGATTTTTCAAAAGAAATACTGGGGCAGCTGGGACAGCTAATTTCCACCTTCCCCCCTTTTGGCTTGTATTTCTTTAGATCTGCTAGGTTATTTGCAGTTTTTGCTTTATCTCTCTAGCCTTGTAGGCTCCTTCCAACTCTATGATCTATGAAATCTCTCTCTCTCTCTCTCTCTCTCACACACACACACACATCATCAGGCGATCACTCGTGACCGAGTAAGATTGTCTTCCGGGATAAAAGGAGGAAATTCTAAAGAAGATTGTGTAGACTCTAGCGATGGGTCCGTAAGTGACTGTGGAGGCCAATTCTAGATCCACACAGCTTCCCACAGTGAGGACACAGGTTACCAGATAGAAGATGGTCCTGTAAAGGATTCATTTGACGTGCTTTTCGCTTAGCACGTTTCTCCCTTTCACCTTGCACTCGGGCTTCTTCAAAGTCCATGGAACCTTTGTGAAAGGCCAACCTCCATTTAGATCGTTCATGGGCCAGAGCTTCCCAGTTTTCGATGTTTATATTGCATTTTTTTAGATTAGCCTTATGAACATCTTTAAACCTCTTATATTGACCACCGATATTCCGCTTTCCATCCTTGAGTTGGGAGTAAAGTAACTGCTTTGGGAGACGGCAGTCAGGCATTCGAACAACATGACCGGTCCACTGAAGTTGGCGTTGAAGGATCATTTTTTCAATGCTAGTAGTCTTTGCTTCTTCCAGTACACTGACATTTGTTCGCCTATCTTCCCAAGTAATTTGCAGGATTTTCCGGAGGCAACGTTGATGAAACCTTTCAAGGAGGTGGAAGTGACGTTTATAGATAGTCCATGTTTCGCAGGCATACAATAAAGTTGGTAATACAATGGCTTCATAAACCAGTGTTTTGGTCTTCTTACAAATATCCCGATCCTCGAACACTCTATGTTTCATTCGAGAAAATGCGGCACTTGCGGAGCTCAGACGATGCTGGATTTCACTGTCGATGTTAGCTGTAACAGAAAGATAGCTGCCAAGATAGAGAAAATGATCGACATTTTCCAGTATTGTCCCGCCAAGCTGGATAGACGGTATCACCAAAGGATTGGCTTGCACTTGCTGATGAAGCACTTTGGTTTTTTTGATGTTAAGTGAGAGACCAAGTTTTTCGTATGCTTCTGCAAAAGCATTTAGGATAGTTTGGAGATCATCCTCTGAATGTGCGGAGACCACATTATCATCAGCATACTGAAGTTCCACAACGGAGGTTGTAATTACCTTACTTTTTGCTTTCAGCCTGCTGAGATTAAAAAGCTTTCCATCTGTTCGATATATAATTCCCACACCGGTGGGAAGTTTCCCCTTGACAAGATGTAAAACCATGGCGATGAAAATGGCAAATAATGTTGGGGCGATAACACATCCCTGTTTAACACCTGATCCCACTTTAAATGGAGCACCATGAGAGCCGTTGTTGTCCAAAACCGTTGCCGTCATGTTGTCATGGAGAAGTCGCAAGATATTCACAAATTTATTGGGGCATCCAATTTTCATAAGGATAGTCCAGAGAGCTGTACGGTCTACAGTATCAAAGGCCTTAGCCAAATCAATAAATGCCATATAAAGGGGTTGATTTTGCTCCCGGCATTTTTCTTGGAGCTGACGTGCAGTAAAAATCATGTCTACTGTCCCTCTAGAGGGGCGGAAACCATACTGAGTTTCAGGGAGGATCTCTTCTGAAATAGATAGAAGACGGTTTGCGAGAATCCTAGCAAATATTTTACCTGCGGTTGCTAAGAGAGAAATGCCCCGATAGTTTCCACAGTCTGTTCTATCACCCTTCTTAAAGAGGGTGATAATTATGGCATCCCTGAAGTCTTCTGGGATCTCTTCTCTTATCCAGATTTTTTCGATGAGTTTATGAAGATGTTGTACAAGTTCGGGGCCCCCTTCTTTAAAGATTTCAGCAGGAATCCCATCTGGTCCACTAGCTTTGTTGTTCTTCATTTGATTAATGGCTTTTTTACTTTATCCAAAGTGGGGAGTATTGCAAGTTCCTCTTTAATTTGTTTTTGCGGGATTTGCGAAAAAATCTCATTATCCACCTTAGATTTACGATTTAAAAGGTCATAATAGTGCTCTTTCCAACGCAGTGCAATAGACTCTTTGTCTTTTAAGAGTTTGGTGCCATCTTTTGATTGTAAAGGGTTTGTACCATAGGTTTTTGGTCCATAAATGGCCCTTGTGGCCTTAAAAAAGCCCCGTGCATCATGAGATTCTGCAAGTTGTTGAATTTCTTCAGCTTTCTTTTTCCACCAAGCGTTCTTAAGTTCTCTTGTTCTTCTTTGGACCTCAGCCTTTGCGCTAGCGTAGGTTTTTTTCTTGGCAGCGCAGTTAATATCATTTTGCCATATTTGGAAGGCTTTCCTTTTTTGGTCAATTATATATTTAATCTCATTGTCATTTTCATCAAACCAATCCTGATGTTTCTTAGTTTCATATCCAATAGTTTGTTCACAAGCTGCAGTAATGGAGGTTTTCAGCTTAGACCAATGGTCCTCAATGTTGTCAGGAGGTTCCGTAGGTAGATGTTCCTTAAGAAGTGATTGAAGACGAGTTTGCTTAATAGGATCTTGAAGGACTTGGATGTTCATTTTACGCCTTGGTTTCCTTCCTTGAAGCCTACGTTGGGGAGCAATGTTGATAACCATTTTGGACCGGATTAGTCGGTGGTCTGTCCAGCAGTCGTCGGCACTCACCATGGCCCTAGTAAGAAGTACATCGCGGCGATCTCTAACACGGACAATTACATAATCCAGAAGATGCCAGTGCTTTGACCGTGGGTGCTGCCATGATGTTTTAAACTTATTCTTTTGTCGAAAGAGCGTGTTTGTGATAGTGAGATTATGCTCTGCACATATAGACAAAAGTAAGAGTCCGTTCGGGTTGCTATTACCAACTCCGTCTTTTCCAATAGTTTCTGGCCATAAATCAAAGTCACGCCCGACTCTTGCGTTAAAATCGCCCAGGAGGATAATTTTATCCTCCTTAGGTATCTCTGACAGGAGAGTGTCCAACTGGCTGTAAAAACTTTCCTTGATGTCATCATCAGCATCTAATGTTGGTGCATAAGCGCTCAAAATAGTTACCTGTTGGTTATTGGCGAGCTTTAATCGAAGAGTTATCAGGCGTTCGTTAATGCCAGTAGGAACTTCTGACAAAGAGTTCACTAGTTCATTTTTGATGGCAAAGCCTACACCATGTATTCGTCGGTCCTGCTCAGGTAGTCCTTTCCAGAAGAAGGTATAACCTCCTTTTTCTTCTTTCAGCTGTCCCTCTCCTGCCTTTCGAGTTTCTTGAAGTGCTGCTATGTCAATTTTAAACCGTCTCAGCTCCCTTGCAATAATAGCAGTCCTACGCTCAGGGCGTTCACTATCTATGTTATCCAGCAATGTCCGTATATTCCATGTTCCAAAATTCAAATGTCTTTTTCTAACACACACACACACACACACACACACACACCACCCTTCCATTCTGTTAACAGTCTGCCCATCTTTACATCTTGGCATCCTACCCTGGAGGAGTGGGTTGCTCTCCATGGTGCTAAGCTGATAACAGATAGCACATTTGCTCAAAGAGCTGCATGTGAGCAGGGTAAGGTAAGCAGTGGTGGGCAAAATGTAGATCTCCAGATGTCTGGGACTTCTTCAGCTACTGTGAGGTCTGCCTTTATACCTTTTCCCATTACACTCTATCCTAAAATTCACGCCCACGACTATGTATGGAAACCTTAATGCTTTAAGCTGGCTGATTGGTCCTTGATTGATGGTCTCATTCTCTTGGGGGACCCTTCCTCTATTCTTAAGATCCCTCCTCTTGAATGATCTAACTGGAGGTCGGACTTTCACAAAGGTTCCATGGACTTTGAAGAAGTGGGTACCAGGTTGAGGAAGGCTGCTTTAAGGTGTATCATCAAGCCTTTTTTCTTTTCTTTTTTTGTTGTCTCACAGGGCCTTGAATTTGTTTGCTAGTCTTTTCTGTTTTCTATGCAATTTGATAACTCAGACATCTACAAATGATAGATTTTTTAAAAAACCAAAGATTTAGCACTTGAATCAAATCATGTCAAACACAGATGCACGTCAGGCATTATTTAATTGAGAGCCAACGTGGCGTAGAGAGTGAGGGTGTTGGACTGGGGCTCGGGAGATCCGGGTTCTAGTCCCCACTTGGCCACGAAGCTCCCTGGGTGACTTTGGGCCAGTCACTGACTCTCTCAGCCTAACCTACCTCACAGGGTTGTTGTGAGGATAAAATGGAGAGGAGGAGGAGGAGGAGGATTATGTAAGCCGCCTTGGGTTCCTTGCAGGAAAAAAGGCAGGGTATAAATATAAATAAATAAATAAGGTGAAAGGGAGAAACGTGCTAAGCGAAAAGCACGTCAAATGAATCCTTTACAGGACCATCTTCCATCTGGTATAGTAACCTGTGTGTCCTCACTGTGGGAAGCTGTGTGGATCTAGAATTGGTCTCCACAGTCACTTATGGACCCATCGCTAGAGTCTACACATTTTTTTTAGAATTTCCTCCTTTTAAAATTTTCTTTTTGTAATTTTATCCTGGAAGACAATCTTACTCGGTCACGAGTGATTGCATACTACTACTACTACCTCTTGAAAGTAATAGTGGTGGTGATGTTTATGATCTCCTGTTCTATGGAAATACCCCAAATTACTTAACATGTTCTCTGCGGTTTTTACCATGTGAGTCTTCCTTCATGGGGCAAAACCCACAGCCACTTCTCATCAAGTTCCTCTTAACATGAACTTGTACCTGTTTCTAAGTCACAAATAACCTTCAGACAGTTTTTCTAACTTTCAGGCCCCCAACAGAATTTGGTTCAGCAATTCCATGTGTATAGGCATCACTTTTAGCAAAGCCACTCTGGTGAGCCATTATAACCTTGGCCTTAATGAGCAGTTACACATCTATAGCACTGTCACCAGAAGCCCCTGGCCAACATGGCCAATAGTCAGCAATGCTGGGAGTTGAAGTCCAAACATCTGGAGATCTGCTTTCTCCCCACCCTGATGTAGGGTATGTATACTCTTGGAAATCCATGAGCTGGGAATGATTTCTGCATCAACAGTTTGGCATTGAGGGTCTCTTTCAGCATCATTGTTTCTTCTACAGGAGAGCTTTTCTTGTTTTGCTTTTTCCAGAGGGGTAGGCATGTTCATCTATAGCAGCAAAAAAACAACAGTCTTGTGGCACCTCAAAGACTTAACAAATTTATTCTGGCATAAGCCACACACGTGGTCTCCTGTGCTGCTTCCCTTATCCGTAGTATCAGGTGTACATCAGATTTGATAGTTATGCTGTTCTGTAGAGTTGGCCTGTTTAACCTTAACCTCCCTTAAAATGACACAACACAATAAAGTTGAGCTGGAACTGACTTGTATTGGTTGCTTTCGAGGGAATATTCTGATGCTCCTCTTTGTGTTTGGTTCTCAGCTGTGTTGAGGAATATAAGCTGGCGCCAGATGGGAAATCCTGCCTCATGTTGTCAGACATCTGTGAGGGCCCCAAGTGCCTCAAGGCAGATGTGAAGTTCAACGACACCCTCTTTGGAGAAATGTTGCATGGCTACAACAACAGGACTCAGCATGTCAACCAAGGGCAGGTCTTCCAGATGACCTTCAGGTATGTCCCGTCCCCTCCAGCCTTTGCTATCGGCAATACAGCATGGTGCATTTGCAACATATGTAGACAGATGCATATATATCTGAAAATGTGTGTGTGGAACATTTGGAAGCCCCATTGTTCTGCAAAGTAGCCCAAATTCTCTGATTGGAATAAGTTTTGTCTGAAACTGTGAAATAACGGTTACTGTGGTTTGTATAGGTCTGTCTTTTACATAAGTCCAGGCTTGTTACTACTGCAAGCACACAGTAGTCCATAGATTTCATAGATAGAGTTGGAAGGAACCTACAAGGCTATCGAGTCCAAACCCCTGCTCAATGCAGGAAGCTAGAGGAGGGGTCTCCCATCCAAGTAATAACCAGGCCTGACCCTGCTTAGCTTTCCACGCTCAGACAAGCTGAGCCAGCGTGAGCCACTATATTAAAGAGGCACGGGAGTGCCCCTGTAGTTAAGATGAGTTGCAAAAAAAACAACAACAAAAAGTTCCCTCATTACAAACCTCAACATTCTATCGCTTGTAAAAATGACACCTGTTGAGCTAATAACTTGAAACTTGGTATCTGTGTGATCTCCCTAATGAGGTCTGCAATTTTGCAAAATTTCAAAACCAATCCAATGAACCAGTGGTCTCCAACCTTTTTGGAGCCATGAGCATATTTGGCATTTTGAAAAAGTGCCCAGGGCACCATTGATTGCTGTTGTGGGGGGGGGGGTGTCACAAAAATGTAAGGAGTGCCCCCTTATCTGTGTATATTTGTGTCTGCATGAATGTGTATCCTGTGTGTGCGCGCGACCAACTCTCCCCCCCTCTCTCCCCCCCTCCCCCCATATCCATGCAACTGAATGGAGCAATTTCTCCATTCATTTTCATGAAGTGAGAAGAAGCCTCCCTGCTGAAAAGCAGTTGGAGGTGGGGTGAAGTTCACCCCACACCAAGGACCCTGTTGTACCAAGGGTCCTTAGTGTGGGGTGGACTGCCCCCTTCCAGCTGCTTCTTTGCTCCCTATGCAAGCCAATGGGGCCATCTCCATTGCCTTGTATAGGGAGCAAACCCACCTCACCCCCAGGAATCAGCTGGATGAGGGAAAGCTTGCGCCGCCGCGCCCCCCCCACACACACACCATAGACCCTGTTACTCCTTGTTGGGGGTGAACTTCATCTGTCCTCCAGCCGTTTCTCAGCAAGAAGGATATTTTTTAACCCCTCTACGAGTACCTGGAGCAATCACTCCAGTCACTTGCAGAGGGCATACGGGAGAGGGTTAAAGCCACCTAGCTCCCACTCTAGGGCCCTGATCCATATTAGGTCCCATGCACTTACTTTTGAGTAAAAAGAAAAGAGAAACCTAGCTACATCTTTAAAGCGACAGACAGGTAATTTGATGCTCAGGGAACTGGGGGCAGAGAGGGAGTATGGAAGGTGCAAATAGGAGAATCAGAAGGATCAGGGCTTCATTCCACCTTTCTAAAAGCAGAAAATGCAACACAAGGGTCTTAATCCGTGATATTCCTTTCCACAGGGAAGGTAATGGAAACATGGGGAGATTGGGGCAGGGAGGCAGTGTGAGGACCCCCAATCTTGGCTACTCTTTTCTGTGTGGTAGGAACAGAAGGACATGCAAAGATCATGTCTCACACTAGGGATATTTGTACATGACACAGTTCACACTCATTAAGTCAGTTGTAAGAACCTAGCCCTATTCAGTCATTCTGCTCATGTGTAAGCTCTCTACATGCAAGGAGGGTGGTAGGAATACGTCCACTAGCTCTGTTCCCTTTCCTCGCTGTCCTTGTTGCTGTCTCCATGTGGAAAGCAACTGTCTGAAAGGGAGAGCCTCCTCTATCCACTGAAACTCTCTGGGACTTCAGAATCCTGATGCTTGATATAAGTCAAGCATGCCCAGTGTAGTTCTCCCGTCAACATTTTGTCAGTGCGGGAAGGGTAGCAGGAAACCGTCAACTGAGAAAAGAGTGAGGTAGTTTTGAGGGCTGACTGAGGGAGTCATTCTGCCTGACAGATAGCTCAGTGATGAGGAGGGAGGAAAAAGAAAAAGCGGTGCTGGAATCCTGTGTAAGCTTACCTGGAAGTAAGCCTGCCTGAACAGACAGGGGCATATCTATTCATTTGTACACATCTACCCAGTGAATGACTTATTTGTGTTTGTGAAGGACTGCCAACCGGCCCTTTCCTCAAGACGAGAGATCAAAGGCGCCAAACTGTGCCAGCCTTGGCTCTGCCGTCCTGAGACTGATTTTCTCAGGGCTTTGTCCTTGGTCTATACACTGGATTTAGCACTGAACAACAGAGGAACTACACACACCGTGTGGGGTAGAACCAGGAAAGTTTAAGGTAAACCGTTTACAATAAAGGGTGGGAAATGAGAGAAGGGGGAAAAGGTGGAGAGACACTTTGGTATACACACGTAGAACTACAAAACAACAAAACTAGTTCCTTTACTATATAAACACCCAAGCACTTACTCTTTGCCTGGGGGGGTTGGTCTTCTTAGGGCTTACCTCAGCAAAAGCCCTACTCCACGCTCCTTTGCGTCCAGACAACAACCAAACCCAGAAGCCACGGCTGGCAGTATCGATTACCCCGTCCGCCCCTCCTGATTGGCTGTCCTTGGCCAATCAAGATGAATTTAATCTGGGCTAGGCAGGGGAGGGGTGGCTTCTAGGTGTCAGAGGGGTGAATTCCTGACCATGACTAGAGTGCTTGGGGAACATTTGCATGTTAATACATGGGAGACTCTGAGTCCAGACAGGGCCATCAAAGGAAACTATGTACATTTGCAGGAGACTCTCAGGCCCAGAGTCATCAGAGGAACTATGTACATTTACATGAGGTTCCCAGCCTCTAGCTGGGATTACACTTGTTTACACGTGTGTGGTGGAGAAGGGACTGCTTTTCTTCACAGTGTTTCATCTTTTAGTTTGTTTTTGTTCCCCCCCCCCCAGAACACTGTAATAATAAATTTCTTTTTTAAAAAAAGCAAGGGAAATTCAATTATCAAAAAGCTTGCCAGTTTATAAGACCAGAGTTAAGGCTATCTCATGTTGGCTCACGCTCCACAAAGCCAGGAAATTGGAAGCTAAGGCTGTTGCCTTAACAGACGTGCTTCGTGATCAGTAATTATGTTGTGTGATGTCACAAATTGTGCTTGCTTACAAGCAACAGACGGACATGGTTCAACTCACAGGAGGATTCAGCTCATAGGCAGTATGCCTCTGTACTCCAGTTGCCGGGGAACATGGGCGGGAGGCTGCTGTTGCGCTCATGTCCTGCTTGTGGGTTTCCTGTGGGCAGCTGGTTGGCCACTGTGTGAACAGAATGCTGGACTAGGTGGACCCTTGGTCTGATCCAGCAGGGCTCTTCTTATGTTCTTACATTCTTGGGATTCCTCTAGTAATACGATAATGCCTAGATGCTTCATAAGGCAATACAGGACCAGTGGGTCATCTTTGCTGGTCTCAGGCACTCCATCCATCCTCCCTATCTGCATTAGGGCCTGAAAAGAAAGCTGTGGGTGCATGGAGGATAAGTTGTAAGCCATTATAATTTAATGATATTAATATTATTGACGATTTAATTCTATTTTTAACTGTTGTATTTTTGTTTTAATTGTATGAGTTTTAAAGGCTGTAAGCCGCCTTGGGTCCCAGTGTTGGGAGAAAGGCGGGATACAAATAAATATAATGATAATAGTTATTGTTATAATTTGTGACATTCCACAGAAGCATTACTGATCATGGATCATCTTTTAATACGTGTTTATTATTAACATTTATATACTGCCTTATCTGTTAAAACACCATCAAGGTGTTTTAACAGATAATCTAAAACATAATCTAAAACAATAAAACCCTGCAACAATAAAAACAAGAACATTAAAAACATTAAAAAGTACACATTTTAAAAGGCTAAACAGAAAATAAATATGCATCTTTACATACTTTCTAAAGGCCAAGAGGGTTGGGCCCAATTGTCATTCCATAGTTTGGGGTCGAAACAGGAGAAAGCCCGTATTATGTGTGCCTGACAAATGGGCCTCTGTGGGTAATGGTGTCCTCAGAAGGGCCTGTCCTGCAGACCTCAATACTTGGACAAGTTCATAGTGAGACAGGCGGTCCCTGAGATAGCCAGGTCCTAAGCCGTTTAAGGCTGTAAAGGTTGAGACCAATTGAGACAGTAAGCGATTGGCAATCAGTGCAGGGGGCAATCTACACCTAACGATTATTGAAGTACTGGATCGCTTCTGTGACTTGCGGGGCACACGACGAGGCACGCACTTTTCAGTTCTGGTTCCGTTTGTCTTGCATTATCGTTCTTCTTTTCTTCCGTACTTTCCCGGACTACCTTTATTATGGTTTTTCCTGTGGTTGCGATTCACTGTTGCAGTATGTGGCTGTGTGTGTGCTCACTGCTCGGTGCTTGTCTAGGTGTGGCTACGAAATTGTCCTAAGCGGTGTTAGCCAATTGTTTTCTAGGGGTGGGGAACATTCGGCTTTTGTCTCCCAAAGCTGTATCTGGGCTTTGGCAAAGCAGAGATTGCTTTCCCCGCCTCTCTCCCTCAAGGCCTCTCTGTCTCTTGCAAAGTGAACTGAAGAGTAAGTGCCTCGCCTTTGCCTCTCCCCTCTCCCCTCCCTTTTGATAAAATAAAGTTTTGAATGCCCCTTTCAACCCCCTGCCCCAAAGTACAACTAGCTGCAAATGAGCCAAAATACATGTCTACTCAGAAGTAAATCACATTATCTTCAATGGACTTACTCAGAAGTAAATCACCAAGCGAATAGGACCTATGGGGCTTCAGGAAACAGCAGCAACTCTGAGATTACTTTCCTGCTACCCAGGACCGGTGCAAGGCAGTTTGGTGCCCTAGGCAAGATCAGATATTTAGCCCCCCCCCTTCCCACTTGAGAGCGCTGTATTTTTTTTCAAGGCGTTTCTGGCGCCCCCTTTAGCCCTGCGCCCTAGGCAGCTGCCTAGTTCGCCTAATAATGGTAGCACCGGCCCTGTGGCTACCCTGCCCCACGGCTTCTCTCTGCATGCCTACTCAGAAGTAAATCACGTCATCTTCAATGGCCTTACTCAGAAGTATGTGCAAGGCAACACCCAGTATTGCCTCCATGGAGTTTAGGTGTGGGGCGGCAAAACAGAATGACTGTGGTACATTTAACAAAAGTGTGCGTAGTGATTGTGGAACGTGGATATAGCAGTACTGTGATGCTAACTTGACGATATACCATGTCAAGTGTAGATCTGGTCTTTCAGGACAAGAGCAGCTCTTTTAGAAGTGGTGTAATCTGACCCCACCTGGCTGTACTGATTACAATTACAATTCTGGCTGTTGCATTCTACTCTAGCCAAGGTTTCTGAGGTGTCTTCAAGGTCAACCCCAAATACAATGCATTTTAGTAATCCAGTCAGGAGGTGGCCAAACTAACCCTGTCCAGAAATGGTCATAGCTGATAAACCAGCCAAAGCTGGTAAGAGGCACTCCAATCCACCAGGTTGAATCCAGGAGTCATCCCCCCCCCCCAAGCTGTGTATCTGCTCTTTCAGGTGAATGCAATGCTGTTTAGAACAGACTCCACCCAATTCTCAGTGCTTGCTGAGGTTCTGGCTCCACCAGAACCAGAACTGCTCTAAAGAACATATCCTGCAATTCTCAGTGTGATTGCTGGCAAATCATAGTTCCCCAGTTCCAAGCTGGAGCAAAAGAATCTGGGCTCAGGGAATGGTCTTGAAGGAATCTGAAGTGCTTTGTCTTCACAGCGAAACACATCTGGGCCTGCTCAAGCCCTGGATGGAAGACTGCAAAGCCAATGTATACTTTCCCAAGTTCCTTTGAGGAAGGAATGTGTATTAAAAAGTTGGATGCAACCTCTCTTTAATCAGCATAGTTGAAAAGCCTGAAAGCAGGCATGTCTATGTGCTGGAGTCTTGGAGACTCAGAAGAGGTTGTACTATTAGTTCCCCTTTTTCTATTGCAGCTAAAAAATTAGATGGCTGCTTTTAAAAAGATGGAGGTGTTTTTAGGTTGTTAAATGAGATTCGCCAATCCTCTGGCCTCTTTTCCCTTTCCCTGTGCAATGCAAACTGTTTTGGAGTGAATGAATATATTTTAGGGACCAGTATGGTCTCCTCAGTCTGAAGGCCAGGCGCTTCATTTGATTAAAAAGTAAAGTGAGACCTCTATTCACCAGGCTACAACTGCAGCCATAAAGGATGTGATATTTTTTTTTTATGGCTGGAGTTGCTCAGTTCCATTCTTGGGTTGTTGTTGTTTTACTGGAAGCAGGAGTCAGAGGCAGTGACAGCCTGTGCCATATCAATGACAGCTGGCACGATTAGAGTCTCTCCAATTCTTGTGCTGATTCAGCAAGTCCTTTCTCCACTGTCCTCTTCACTAGAGAAAATTTGATGCTGCTGCAAATTTTAAGGCTAATCATGTCACAATATGCAGAGGTTCATTCTTGAGAGACTGCCTGGGGTGCTTACTGGGTTTCTTAATTCCTTGGAGGATTATGAGGGAGAAATTCCAGAAGAACATCTGTGTTAATCTGTAACAGAAAAGAAGGCCATCTCCCCAAGCCCCACAAAACACCTAGTCATGTTATATTAATAGAATATGAGTAATAATATGGTGGTGTGTTGGGGAAGGATTTGTAGTCCATCAGGAGGGACAGAGATGTGCAGAGCAAGGATGTTCTTGCCCTTAACCAATCAAAGTCCAGTCCAGACCAGGGATATATGAGGAATATCCAATAGAGGGTGAAAATCCAATGGATTTTCATGATTCAGGCCCCCTGGATTCCAGATTTCATAGATCATAGAGTTGGAAGGAGCCTACAAGGCTATCAAGTCCAACCCCCTGCTCAATGCAGGAAACTAGAGGAGGGGTCTCCCATCCAAGTAACAACCAGGCCTGACCCTGCTTAGCTTTCCACACACTCAGACAAGCTGAGCCAGCATAAGCCACAAGCCTGTATATACAGTTGACCCATATATCTGTGTCCAGACGGACATCTAATTTTACACTTTTGCTGAAAAGATCGCAGAACAGAAATTGTAAGTTTCAAATGGCTAAGTGCGCAATCCTATGCAAATTTAGCTATTCTGGCTGGGGCATGCTGGGAACTGTAGGACTTTTTTCTGTCTAAACTTGCATAGGGTTGTGCCTTTAAACTTGCATCTATCATGGATAGCCTAGAAATAGAACCTAGAAATAGCACTGCTTCTCATTCTGATTTACAAACTGACACCAGGACCAGATTAAGTACTTCTAACATCAAACTCCTCTGCCTTCCAGCAAAGTGAGTACCGCAGTGGGTTTGAATCTGTAGCAAAAAAGAAAAGAAAGAGTGTTATTTGTTTCCAAAACATACAGCTGGACTGGTGAACACTGTTCTGTGCAAACAGGACATGAGAGAATCTCTTTTGCCCATTTTGATGATGACATACCCCTCTGAACGTTACAGTGCATTTAGAGGCACATGTCTCTCATGCATCCTGTTACAAACACATCTCCATCTTATCTGAAATAGAATGTTAGTACGGTATATCCTGCATCTTATCTGAAATAGAATGCTATGATGTTATATCCCTGTGGTGAGACGTGCAAGTTCCAGGTGGAGGGACAATTTGCATATTTCATTCTGGGGATAGCTGGCTGGGGCATGCTGGGAGTTGTAGGCCAAAAACACCTGGGGACCCATGGTTGGAGAACACTGCTTTAGAGTTTGTTCCTCATTTAACCCACCCATCCCTCCCACAAGCTGCACATGTGTCTCCCGTATGGATGTGTGCTTTGTTTCTTTCTGACGTTTATCTTGCTTGCGCCAAAGATCCTCGTTAAAAATGACTCCCTGTTTTCCTGTACACATGTGCATATGTAGTATCTAGATCTCGAGTCTCTTTGCCTGGTCCTTGTGTGGGGGTGGGATGGGGTGTAGAAATACCATTACATCATCCTATAACAAGAGGCAAGAAGGGAGGTTTAATGGAGGATAAATTATGAACTGAAAGATGTAATTTGCCCCAATTTCCATAGATATTCAAGAACCTCTTTGAGCATTACGGGTGCCAGCTGTTTGAGAAGCCCTTAATTTGGTTCATGTGGAACATAGCAGGAAGCTGCCTAATACTGGGGATTAAAAGCCTGTTTCGACAAAGGCAGGAATGGGGATACGTTATTGGAGCAGGGGGGTGCATCTTTTAGAGGGATTTATGGCTGCTTGGATCCCTTAACTACACTGGATGAGTCAGCTTGCTTCCTAGGCCTCTGTCGCTTCAGTGTCCATAATAAATAGGATATTCTCAAACCAATGCGCAAGATGGCATGGCAGGAAAGCAGACGACAGAATGCTGGGGAAATCTTGTCGGGTATCCTCTTGCCGCCTTGCACTGAGTCAGACCACTGATCTATCTAGCTCAGTATTGTCTACAGTGGCTGGCAGTGCACTCTCAGAAAGGGTTGTTTCCCAGCCCTACCTGGAGAAGTAAAGGATCAATCCTGGGAACTTTTGTATGCCAAGCATGTATTCTGCCATGGAACTATTATCCTACCATGGTAGGGGCATAGTGGGGTTGGGAGTGCATCGCTGCGTGAGCTGGAGTGGGGTTGGGAGAAACTGGTCATCTCAATCTGGGGGTGGATGATGGAAGCTATGGAAATAGTAGTGGGAGACACATGTCCCCCCCCCCTTAATTAGTTGCATAAGCCACAAGGCCAACCTAGATGTGTAAAGACAGGCGGCCAGGTGAGGCTGAGTCATTATAAGATCTAATTGGGAGTCAAGACGGGGCCAGAATTGTAGCATTTAATGTACAAAATTCCTAAGGCCAGCTCTGTCTGGTGTCCTGCTATGGCTGGGTCGAGCTCAGCCCTAGGGCAAACTAGGGGCGAATCCATTCTGCAAAGTCAGTAGGCAAGCAAAAGGTCAAAAGCACAGCATTACCAGTCCAGATAAAATGGCTACCCAACAGCAGGGTCTTATCAGGAGTTCAGACATCAGTGGCATGAGAGATCCATCCGGGGAGAAGCAAGCTTTCAAGGTACAGGAAGCTGAAGTAAAGGTGTGGTTTACTGAGAACTCATATGCCTGACTCCCCAGAGCCTCACCCAAGATTCAGCTACAAGTCATCATAGGCACTTCATCAGAAGTGGAGAAGTTTTTTTTGTAATTATTATTATTATTTAATTATTATTTAATAACATAAACAGATCAAATACAATCGAACCCGTGCTCCCATCACCTTGGGACCAATATGATAAAAGAAGCGGCGAACTTCTTCAGCATGCGGGCACTCCTTTGCCTGGCCACTGTCCGAGCCTGAATCTTTAGGTGCCGGCGTTCTCAGGGCCATGTGGTGGTTCAGCATCCCTCTATGCCTCAGAAGCTGAGAGATCACTGCCTCTCCAGGAGGCAGATCTGAAGGGTCCAGGACCGTCTTGAGTCCTCTGAGGCAACCTGTTCCCTGGGGACACCTTGCTCTGAAGGTTCTAGCTCTTCCTTTTATGAGGAATCCTCCAGGGGGAGTCATGGCAGCTGGACTGGCTTACTAGAGCTGAATGGTGAATTGAACAGCAAACCCATTTCCCCCCTCCAGGTCATTCCTTATTTGGTTCACTGGCCCCCCTCCCTGATTAAGGGGAGTGGGGGTGGGCCATGCATGGTATAGAAAGAGTGGGTGCTTGATATCAAGGTTGTTACCCAGAGGAATGAGACTGTTTATATATGTGGGGCTGCTAAGAAGGTGTTGTGTGACCTTGTTGCATTTCCTTTGTTCCATCCTACTTGTAGTGTGTGTTCATTAGAGTTGACTCTAAACACTTCTCTCCCTCATATTCCTTTTTATTATTGCTGCAAAGTGCCTCAATTATTGTGTGCTTTTCACTTCCCCTCAAGTGTGTGTGTGGATGCGTGCATGCGTGTGTGCATATGCATGCATGTGTGTGTGTGTGTGTGTGTGTGTATTATATGAGAGAGAGAGAGAGAGAGAGAGAGAGAGAGAGAGAGAGAGAGAGAGCACTTTTTAAGGATCTTGGGAATCCTTCAGCCCAGCACACATTGCACAGCTAAGGGAAGCTCCCAGGTTGTTGTTGTTTTTGGAGCAAATGCAGTCACACAGCTTGTTTGACCAATCTCAGGAAAACTCCCCCAGCTGACTGAGCTGAAACCTAGATAGAATCCCTTTTATATGCTCTCAGTAAGCATACACACACACAGCGCCCATGTGACAGTCGAAAGGATTGTAGACAGGGCTAGGACAGGGTTTTTACCCGTCGCATGGGTTGGACTGGAGGGAGGATTTGCAGAAAGCATATAAAGCAGGGGTGGGGAACCTTTTTCGGCCCAAGGGACACATTGGCTCCAGGCAACCACATCTGGGGCTGCATGGAAAAAATCCATGGGAGGTTTGCTTCTTTTCCCTGCTCCGATTTTCATGTAATTTGCTCAGCTGCTTGACAGAAAAGTTTCCCCTCGTTGAACATGTAAATTTCGACGCAAGAGTGGAAATTTACAAACATTTGGTTCAGTTTTCTTTCCCATCTTCAGAAGGCAATCCAGCTTTTCAGATCCAAAGTGACAGGCTTTTGTTTCAGCAAAGTTATGTTAATGTTGACAAGCTTCATGTCAGGTCACTGAACCGGCGAGGGAGGAATTGTCATAATATTGATGGGAAGTTTTGGCAAGTTAATTTCAAAGCTGTCACTTGGTGTCTCCCTTGCTGTTGCTTCTTAATAAAACTCCGTGATGATTATGGGTCATGTCTGACAGCAAGAGAACATTCCCTGCAACTGGGAGGCAGCAAGCAAATGTTTCCTCATTCCCCCTAACCTCTACGCAGTTCCACCCTCCTGCTCATCCACTCTCTTGGCTCTGTTTTGCCACACTAATGGAATATACAGATGATCCAAACAGAACTTGCTCTTAAGAATTTGGGAAACTCTGAATTTCTCTGAACCCTTTTCTCTCCAGGACTTCTATAACTGCCCCTTTCCAAGGGTGGCTGGAAACTACATTCTTCATGGTTGCTAGGCAAGTGCTATGTGATTCCTCAAGGAGTGTTGTTTGAGGGTTTAAATATATATATGTATTTAGCCTTCAGAAGAGGAGACTGAGGGGAGATATGATCGCACTCTTCCAGTACTTGAAGGGTTGTCACACAGAGGAGGGCCAGGATCTCTTCTCGGTCATCCCAGTTTGCAGGACACGGAATAATGGGCTCAAGTTACAGGGACCCAGATTCCACCTAAACATCAGGAAAAATTTCCTGACTGTTAGAGCAATAAGACAATGGAACCAACTACCTAGGGAGGTGGTGGGCTCTCCCACTCTGGAGGCATTCAAGGTGCAGCTGGACGGCCATGCTTTGACCTGGATTCCTGCATTGAGCAGGGGGTTGGACTTGATGGCCTTGTAGGCCCCTTCCAACTCTACTTTTCTATGATTCTGTGATTCTATTCGTAATGATGGGGATTAGGCCAGTACATTGTTGTTGTTGTTTTCTCCTCCTATGCACATTTATACAGGGTTGGTTGGCTGACTATGATGCCTTTAATCTGGTGACGGCCATAGTACTCTTGTACATAAAATTGTCCAGGTGGTGGTACAGAAGTAAGAGGTAGACCCGTTGGCATAACTTCTAGGGAAGTACCAACCACGGTTTTGTTTGTTCATGTGAACACACTGTAGACCTACATCTTTACCCATAAGTGTGTAGCTTCAACTATAGGGCCCCATGGTGCAGTGCGCCTTGTTCACTCCTGCTGTGTGGTTATAGAATAGTGGGGTTTGAGATGTGGGTCATGAAGTTTGTTTTCTAAAACTGTCGACACATAGATGATCCTGTGGTGAAGGTCAGATGTGATTAGGCCTTTGTTACCCTTCTCCCAATTCTGTGCTTATTTGAAACGTTTTGCGTTTCCAGTATATTGACCAGCTCTGGCAAATTGTAACCTGTGATTTGAATTGGGTTGGGTGGGAGTTGAGGGAGGCCTCTTAGATCTTTGAGCACATTTTGAACAGCTCTCAGGGAATATTAAATGTAAAGCATGTAACAACATTAAATTAATTTCATTGATTTTCAAAAGAGGGGTCCTTCGAAACACCTGAATGTATAAAGAATAATTGGTCTGTTTATTATTCCTGCCCTGGAGAGTGCTGCATTTCTCAGTACCTTGAATAGCTTGTTTACCTCTTACCCTTCAGCTTGGCATAATAGATAGATCTGCTTCCCCGGGGCTGGCTTCTATTTCATTCCCTTTTATTATTGGTTTTTGTGCGATTCTATTACCTGTTCAGAGCTCCAAAGGCTCAGACATATTGGTTGGGAGGTAATGATGGTTTTCGAACCCAGGCTAATGCCTCCAAAGCACATGCCGTGTCAACGGATTGGACTGAACAACGTGCTGGCTGGAACAAGAAACGGAGAGCCTTCTGCCGTTTAAGAAGCGGAGCGGCACTCTCGTGGCAATTGGCAGGCCCCGTCGGCTCCCACTTGCTATGCAGCCTCACGCAGGGAAATTCAAAGCAGCATGCAAAAACAAAAGGCCTCCTGCCATCCGAGAACAGCATTAGTTCCCCACTATCCATTTTGAACGAGCTGGGTCTCCTGCCTGTGCCTGCCAACGTCTATTTTAGATAATTTGGCCTTTGTGCTTTCTCTGCATGCAGATGAGCTCCCCAAGGTCGCCAAGCCCTGTTGCGACACAAGTGGGCAAATGCTTTACCTGTCTCATCAGGCGTGTGCATGGCCTCCACCCCACCACGGGCAACATAGCGGTGATACTCTGGGGAGGCTGATGACGCCTTTGTCAGTGGGGCTCCTTATCCATTGCAGCTTTTACTCTGAGCTTTATTTATTTATTTATTATACTTATACCCCACCTTTCTTCCTGTAAGGAACCCAAGGCGGCTTACATAATCCTCCTCCTCCTCCTCCTCCTCACAACAACCCTGTGAATTAGGTTAGGCTGAGAGGCAGTGACTGGCCCAAAGTCACCCAGTGAGTTTCATGGCCGAGTGGGGACTAGAACTCGGATCTCCTGAGTCCCTGTCCAACACTCTCACCACTACACCACACTGGCTCTCTTTATAGGAGCTATCCACGGTGGCGAGCAGGACCTATTAATTTTTTTGGGGGGGGTGGAGTTCAGCACCATAGATAGCTCCTATAAAGGTCAACTTAAAATCTGCAATGGATTTTCATAGATTTCATAGATCATAGAGCTGGAAGGAGCCTACAAGGCCATCGAGTCCAACCCCCCTGCTCAATGCAGGAAACTGGGGAGGGGTCTCCCATCCAAGTCATAACCAGGCCTGACCCTGCTTAGCTTTCCACGCTCAGACAAGCTGAGCCAGCATGAGCCTACAGGATAAGGAGTCCCCACTGACATGGGAGCTAACAGCCTCCCCTGGTGACACATGGATCAGCTGCTGCTTTGGGGGACCCGCAGCGGCTGCTCCTGACTTTGTAACAATGTAAGGATAGAGAGACCAAAGGGGTCTGACTCTAATCAACATCCTAACCAACACAAACTAATAGGTTTTGGTTAAATTCTGCAAATTAGGCAACGGTGATATTTTCTAGTTGTCCGTGGGTATATATCTGTTTGCATTCTGCATGTTTTGCTATTTATGTGATTTGGGGTGAGGGAGCGGAAAAGTTGACGAAATAAAATCATAGATGGGAATAGCTGCTTGGAATAAGGCAGGACTATGCCTTTAATAAATTAAATATTCCAGCAGTTATTTCAAGATTTGACTCCCAGTTTTAATGTTGTTTTATACTGCTTTGAAATCATAGTTGCTGTTTTATTATTTATTGTGATATTTTTATTGTTAGAATTTGAGGTTTGTACGCAGCCCTTGGTTTGTGTATGTGTGTTTGTTTGTGTACTGTGTATAAATTTACACAATTTATACTCATATATAGCTATAGATATAGATATATTATGAGTACAAATTATATATATATATATACTTAAAAAAAAAAAAGAGCGAGTAAAGATTTGATTTGTGATGACAGGGTTCCATGGAGTAGATTTCTTGCAGTACACCCTGACAACTGGAAAATCAACCTCTAATGTTTGAGACTTCGGCGTAAACAAATCTCAAATTTATTTTGAGTATTTACTGATTTACTTTATTAAACCAGGAATGGGCAACTTTGGGCTGTAAGGGGGGCAATTTCCCTCCCCCCAGACCCACCATGGGCTGCACTCCCCCTGCTGGCACCCCTGCACTGCAAAGAAAGGGGGGGGGGAGTTATGCTTAGATCATAGCTTCTGTTATGGAACCTTCGAGTGCACAAATTTAGCTTGTTTCAAAGCTAAATTCATCCAATCTAAGCCTCCGTAGTGGTTTGCTGCTGAATTTCTCTGGCAGACCACAACTTTTTCTCCCCTTTCCCCCAGGGAAAAAGAAAAAAATAGAGGTGGCAGGAGGGCAGCAAGGGCCCAAACTCAGGGGTTGAACCGTGGGTCATCGTGTTGTCTGAACCCAGCCGACATAACAAACCATGGTGAACAACCCACAGTTCACAACCCAGCAACCATGGGTTCGCTTCATGGGTTGTTCGTGGTTAACAAGCCATGGCTTGTTTGTGCAGCTGGGTTCAGACAACACAATAACCCACAGTTCAATGACAACCCATGGTTCAAGGACAACCCGGTTAACGTGTTGTCTGAATCCAGTCGATGTTTCTAATTTGTATAGGAAGTTTGACAGTCCTGGTTATTTCAGGATGCTCCCCCCAGTTCTCTCTCATTTTGAGAGCTTCCCCCCCTGATTTTAGGAACCAGAGGTTGATTTCTGGAAATTTAAGCAGTAGTGCTGCTGACAATTATTCACTTATGGAATTAGCTGAAATTCAAAGGTATGATTTGCAGTTGAAAATCTCAATTATCCAGAATTGGCTAAAACAGTATGTGGCAATCGCATAGCTTTGGGTAACTCTTTAGAAGGGGGACTTCTCTGTCTCCAGGCCACATAGCGTCTGCTTTTGCCAATAACACTGGAAAGACGCAGCTTTCCTCCCCACCACGCCATGCCCTCTCAACTCCTTCCTCTCCATCCACCTTCGCCGCACCATAGTACATAGTGCGTCTCCTCCGCAGATGTTTGTAATCTTTTCAGTGGGTGAAAATAGTCATTATCTTGTTAGCTTGCTGTGGTGAAGGAAGTTCAGATTTGCATTTCTGCAGATAATCGCCAAGCACACACAAAAAGCAACATCCCGCAATACTAATTGGGCTGAACGCTGATCTGCAGAGGAAGGAAACCCGTCCCACTACCACCAGCATGGCATCAGATCTTCCTTCACTCAACCTAGAGCGGATATTGAGAGAGCCAGTTTAAAAATAGGCATGCTGTGGCGAGAGGGAAATAGATTTGACAGTACAATCTGAGAGCAGGAAAGAGTGTGGTGGTGGTGTTGGGTAGCAAGAAGTAGGATGGAGCCTAGGGAGGAGTAAGGTTACGCTGAATATTATGCACCAAGAAAAAATAGGTAGCAGGAGAGGAGGGTGAAGTGTGAGTGTTTCTGCACAGTTACCTGGGTTGGTTGGTTTGCTTTTATCATGCTTTCCCAGTTATTCATTCAAGATGGCTGTGGGTGAATGATCCACTTTACCACTCTTGAATTGTTAGATGCAATCACGGAAGGCTGGGCTCTGTGCCGTACAGGGTACCAGCATGGTCTTGCCATGGTCCTTGGGGAACAACTGATCTAGGGGCCAAACTAGATGCAAGGGGGCCATCACTCACAAGCTCATGACATGTGCATTTGCATATGAAACGGCCAGGGGAGGGGCTCTGATAGTAAAAGGAGTGTGTGGGAGAGGGGTGCTGGAGCCTCTCCCCTTCTGCCCTTCCCTTCCCCTTGGTCGCTTCAGCCATTTTTCTCAACTCCTGGAGAGTGCTAGGTACCCCCTTCTGATTTGCACTGCCTCCTGCCTAGTATCCTTCCCCAGCTCTGATAGGAGAAATAAGTTGGGAATGGAGGGGGGGGGAAAAAAAAAAGTGTGTGCTTCCGTGTGCTCCTTTTACTGTTAAAAGGACCACCCACCAACCCATTTTGCATGTGACTGGGGTAGGTACATGAAAAGAAACATAAGAACATAAGAAGAGTCCTGCTGGATCAGGCCCAAGGCTCATCGAGTCCGGCAGGGTCCTTGTTTCCCACAGTGGCCGAATAGATATCTATGGGAAGCCCACGGCGAGCGGGACATGAGGGCAATCAGCCCTCTCTTGCTGTTGTTCCCCAACAACTGCTATTCCGAGGCATACCGTCTCCGATCCTGGAGGTGGCCTATAGCCCTCACGACAGTTGATGACCTCCACTTCCGTGAATTTGTCTAATCACCTTTCAGAGCTGTCTACGTTAAACTATGCACCGTGAAGAATTTGTGAATGCCTTAGCTGAACTGCAGAGAGTCTTGTGGCACCTCAAAAGACTAACACAGTTAGGGTCCAATCCTATGCATGTTTAGACAGAAAAAAAGGCCTTTTTTCCCTGTCTAAACATGCATAGGATTGCACCTTCATTCTGGCATATGTTCTTGTGGACTATAGCCCACTTCATCAGATATCGTCCACAAAAGCTTATGCCAGTATAAATGTGTTTAGTCTTTAAGGTGCCACAGGACTCATTGTTTTTCTGCAACGGGCTAATATGGCTACCCTGTGGAAATAGTTAAACTGTACTCTGTGAAAGAAATGCTCCCTGTTGTCTCTCCAGAGGACTAAAAAGAATGAGATGAGAGGGTGAGCTTCCTCTTCAAGCGGGGGAGAGCTGACAAACTTAAGCGTTCCCCCTCTAACTATAGGGAACCAAAAGATGCAAGGGAAATTGGATTATCTTGGTGTGAAGCGTTTCCATCACACCTCTGGATACAGGATGTCAGTCTTCAGGGCTGAGCCATCAAGCGGAAATAGGCAAAGTTCCGCAGCTATTATGACAATATACCTGACAATACTCAAATTGGATGTGAACAGAGTTTGGAAAGGGTGTGAGAGACATCCATCACACCAGACGAAGCCGCATGCTCTCTCTTCTGCACTAGTAGCATAGTGGAGCCTTTTGTCCATGCAAGTCCCTCTGTAGCCCAGAAGCTAAGAGGGACTGTGGGTAGGCTCTGGGACCAGTTCCCTACCTAGTGGGTAAAAACCTTTATTATTGGGGATAACTCTTGTCGCATTTGTCTCCCGCCTTCCCTCTGCCTTCTTCATCCAACAGTAGGGGATGATGCAGCTTCTGGCTAGGCATGGAATTAGCTGACCTGGGAGGTCTTTACTGTCTCTAACTTTTTATTATTCTAATTTTAACCTGGGATTATTGCACAGTTATTCCCCATTATTAAGCAATGTGGCAGAAATTGGTTTTACGATTATAATAATAACTTAGATTTATTAAGCACCTCACCTTTCATCCCCAAGGGAAGCCAGGAGAGCTTTCTTCTTTCTTTTTCTTTTTTTTTAAATTGTTTTTTGGTCAAAAGTGATGAGCTGACTTAAGATGCTAATGCTGCTGTGACGACAAAGCAGCCATTTCTGGGGCAGGAGGCAGCCAATCGTTGAGCCAGATGTTCAGGACAGGAGGTCAAACAAAGCGAGCACGTTCACATATGTAACTCACACACTGGAGGCGGGTCTGGCCACGTGTCAGCACCCAGCATCCTGAGGCAACTGCCGGGGCCCCACTGACGCCTTCCCTGAGCCCCCTTGAACACCCCCTGCCAGTACTGGGCTGCTATCCGACTTTCCCAGAATTCCCCAGAGTGATGCTACATTGGAAGCATCGTGGCACCGATCAGAGTACACTGTTGCTGCAGCTGCTGAGGGCAGGGCGGGGAGGGGAACTGAGGTAAGAGGGGACCCACCAGAGGGCAATTTGCCAATGCCCCCCTCATCTTGGATCTGTGCCTGGGGTGAAGGGCTAGGATAGTGTGTGGACTATGCAGGAAAAGGTGGGCGGCTTCATTAAATCCACAAGTCCCAACTCTCTCTCTCTCCACCACCCCATTTTAGCCAAATCATGCCCCCTCTGTACATGGTATCTAAGGAGGGGGATTCACAGAAGATAAGGGGGGGACGTAATAAGCCCCTTTCCATCTTCCCTGTAATGTATGCACTGGGCCAGGAAGTCAGAATGAATGTTCCCAAATAGAACTGGTCAAAAATGCTTGGCTCCTGTCAAGTTGACCAAAGTTTTGGCACCGACTGGAGCAGCAGCCAAATTTCAATTCTGGGTCGATACTTGAAACAGCCTCCAGCACTAACGATACATCAACCATTAGAGAACATTAGTGTTTCTTAATAATCCTCCACCCAGCCAGACTGTGAGGGATGACATGAAATGCATGCTTCGTGTACATCTCACTTTGCCTCCATGATATACTGTGTGAACAGAAGCAGAGTTCAAGAGACTCGTAGTTTCTTAATTGATCACCTTCCTTCCAAGGATCCGGGGGCAAGCAATAGCAACTTTGAAATGCGGGGAGGGAGAGAGAGATCCAAGCCATGTTTTCTTGTACTAAGCTAAAGTAAGCTAAGTAAGCTAAAACACTGCGATAAAATTATATACGAACACTACAGTGTTAGTACAAAGGGCTTTTTGTAGTATAATGAGAGCCAGTGTGGCGTAGTGGTGAGAGTGTTGGAGTGGGACTCCGGAAATCTGGGTTCTATTCCCTGCTCAGCCATGAAACCCACTGGGTGACTTTGGGCCAGTCACTGACTCTCAGCCTAACCTACCTCACAGGGTTGTTGTGAGGATAAAATGGAGAGGAGGATTACGTATGTAAGCCGCCTTGGGTTCCTTGTAGGAAAAAAAGGCTGGGTATAAATATATTAAATAAATAAATAAATAAATAAATAAGATGTTTTCCTCCATGTTGGGGCCATTTTGAAATTATTAATTGATATGATTATGGGTGGGAAATGATGTATGGAAGCCCATAAGAGTTTTCAGTTCTGATGTGACATTCATCTTGCATGTTCCTACAGGAATCATTTCAAAACACAAATGGGGTTGGGTCATCGAAGTCTTGTGCTCCCCTTCCCTGGTGGCTGATGTAGGTAACAGTCTTCAGGTTGTTGGTGTGAGGCCAGGCATCAGTCTATTAGTTTGATGTGAGGCCAACCCCACTGCACTAGAGATACCTGCAATGTTTGCTGGACTCAGGCCCAGAAGCAAGCTTGAGGGATTCAGTAATGCCTCAAAAGAGAGGTGACCATTAGAGGTCCCATAATTCTTCTCCAGCCTGGATTTAAATGTGAGCTGGAAAATACCTCTGGGCTTAAGGGCTGCGTTGAAGGACTGTTCTCAGGAAAACTGGGTCTAGGGGCCAAAAAAACCCCCACCCCTTTCACAAAGGACTCTTTTACCATGAGGGTCCACCACAGCGGGTGGGCTTTTGCTTTCCAGCCTGAGTTCCCCCAGGGTCAACTGTTCAAAGCAACTGAGGGATTCTCTGTTTCTTTGCTAGGGGGCTGATTTGAGGGGAGGGGCCACCCGCTGGGAAAACTCAGGCTGCAGGGAAAATGACATTTCTCTGTCGTTTTGCTAGGGGGGCTGCTTTGATGAGCCAGTCCTGAGAAAATGTAGTCTTTGGATTGGTTCAGCAGTTAGCCAAACTTCCTCTACATTTGGGGTGGAAATAGTCCAGTTCCTTTCCGAACAAATCTGATGTGACCCAACAGGATTCTTTTGGTTCCATGCACCTGTGTCTTGTTCCATCTTTCATGGCAGTCTCTCTTCCTGACTGCTTTGCCTGTGGCTGCATGAATTACAGACTCTTCTGCTTTTCTGGTTTAACATCATCCTGCGTGTGTGTAACATTATTTCCCCCTTCTTAGGTATATTTACCCACCTAATCCTGAATAAGAGTTCTGTGCAAACTCAAACATTCGCTTAATTTGGGCATGAGCTGAACCAATGGAGGTGTTTCCTCACTCTCTGTATGTTCCATTAAAGTACACAGACAGACAGAAGAGCCGAGGTTCCTTCCCCCTCCTAAGAGCAGACATTTCTTCCATGTTTTTGGTCCTTTAGAGCCAAAAGTCAGATAGTTTCCGTTGCTCTCCTTTCCTTCCCAGCTTCCACATTACTCCAGAGCAGGCAGACAGTGCATCACAACCCAGCAGGGCTCGATAGGTGGGAGGAGGAACTGCAGAATTGATGTGGCAGGTAGTAATAGAGAGGAGTAGAGTGTGCTCAAACGTCATGCCCCCCCCCACTACCACAGGGATTGCAGCTACTGCCAGATGTTTAGTTCCTGAAATGGGCAACAAGTGAACATCTGGAGGGTTGGAAGGCATTGCCTCTTGTCATTAAGGAGCTTGTGAGCTTCCTGCAATTGATGGGAAGGGACACATCCCCTGGGGTTGATATGCTGATCAGAGAGGAGGTATGAAAAATGCAAGCTGCGGCAGTAGAGCTTCATCCTCTGATGACTACTAGATTCTCGAGAAGACTAGCTTGGAGATCAGTGTTCTCTTTCTCTCTCGCACAGCACATGGAGTTTTATTTTCCACAATTCACTTCATATGCAGGAATGCTGCATCTCCTCTGCCATCATGTATTCTAATCGTTATGTGTTTTTGGCCAACTGGCAGCATAGCTGCTAGCATTTCATAGGTGAAAATAGGGACACACTTGTATTACCCGTATTTCCATATAACAAGGATTGCTGCCTGAGCTGCCCGTTCCCTGCAACTATTAGACATTGCTGAAGGTTTTACTCTGCCTGCTGTATTCATTTAGCCTGCCTTTATTCAATCTGCGGTAAACTGACCGCCACCAATTTGAAAGTCAATATAGCGTTTCTTCTTCTGGCTAAAGAGGTAGCAGAAAAACACACCATTGCCATACAATAGAAACGTAGAATCAAAGAGTTAGAAGGGATCTTGGCAGTCATCTAGTCTAACCCGCTGCTCAAAGAAGTGTCAGATGCCCCCACCACCACCACCACCACCACCTCCTTCTCCTGCCCTTCCCTAGCCAGGCTAGTCAGGTGTAGTCCCCATCGATTAGCTTTTATTATGCAGAGGTTACAGACTAAAATCCAGTACAAACAAAGGAGGCAAAAGATCAAAGTCAGCATAGCTCAATGCTAGTCCTCTAAGCTCTAGTGGGTTTTCCAGGTTACAGCATGATAAACAAAAGTTGACACAAACTTAGTCTGGAGGATTGCAACCCTCCCTGTTCAAGCTGGACAGGCTACCAGGCCCCAGCCTTAGGGTGGGTTCTGTCACGTGGTGACTTCCCTGGCTTCCAGTCACATAGAAGGCTGTGTCGCACTAGTTCGCTCCTCCCTCGTCATTTGAGGCCTAACTCTTGGATCCCTGATTCCCACCTCCCCCTCCCCCCTTCTTTAGAAGCAGCCTGTGTTCCCATGGTTTCAGAAGGGCCTCCCTGGTTATCACAGCTGTTCTCACCCATTTCCCTCTCCGGCAGCCTTGACTCCTCGGCAGTCTCTTCCCCATCCCCCTCCTCCCAGTCTGAGTCAAAATCTGAGTCAAAATCAGTTCTCAGGTCTTTTGAGACACCTCTGCAGAGCTGCTGAGACCAATCCCTGCAGGATGCAGGTACAGCACCTGAGAGAGATGGCTGTCCAGCCTCTGCATAAATACCATCAGCAAAGGAGAACCCACCACCTCCCGAGTCAGCCTGTTCCATGATCAATTAGCCCTCACTGTTAAGAAGTTTATCCTAATGTTTCCCTGCAATATCCACCCATAGATTCTAGTCCTGCTCTCCAGAGCTTCAAATCTGGTTGCATCCCTCCAGCTACTAGTGGCATGAAGCTTCTCCTCCCTCCTAGGGCCGGTCCTACCATGATGCAGCATGAGGCAACTGCCTCGGAGCCGCCTTGGGCATTCCCCTCTCTTGGAGGATAGAGCTGTATGTGCCACACACAGCCTGTCTTGTACCCCCTAAGCTGCCCTGCTGCCCTCGGGTGTAGTAGAGCAGGGGTGGGAAGAAGGTAGATCTCCAGATGTTTTGGACCAACTTCCAGAAGCCCCTGCCATCATGACCAATGGTCAGGAATGCTGGGAGTTGAAGTCCAGAACATCTGGAGATCGACTTTCTGCCCATCCCTGTAACAGAATGTGCAGGCAGCCCTGCTCCCTCCTCTGAGACTGAGAGCTAAGGACCCTTTGCAGCGGGGGGGGGGGGGGCACAGAGTGGAAAGAGCCTCTTGCATGGGGCGCATTTATGTGGGCGCTTTCCACCAGAGTAAGTGGTGAATTTCAAGGCTGGTGAAGAGGGACTATCTTAAGACCACACAACAGCTGCACCCACCAGCTGATTGGTTTAGAGATTCTTCACTCAGCAACTGTTGATAGGCAGTTTTGAGCAAGATGCAGCCAGCAACACTGTATTTAAAGCAACTGGGTGTGCTATTGTAGGAGGAGGGAAACATATGCTGCTATATATTATGTACTATGATATTTATGAGAAATCCAGGAAATAATCCATTGCAAATTTGCTAGTCAGCTTGTCTCATTGTAGATTATGCATCTAAAACAATCTTGTCGTTAGTTGCCCATCAAGTGAAGGATGTTATGTTGGAGAGCAACTTGCCAAAGTTGCACAACAGTTGAAGAAGAATAGATTGAAGCTAATGCAATGAGCTGTAATGACCTGTCGAAAATGAGCATGCAGCCATTCATTGTAACCTAACTACCTGCCCTTAGGTCACTAGCAATTGTGGCTCACATGGAGATGTTAGAACTCTTGATCCTTTTAAACCAATTTCCCTAAAATTCGATGTACTAATTATCCATTTAATGACCTTTGGTGGTTGTAAATATCCTACTTTTTAAAAACAAATACTGATGGCCATGCCTCTTGGTTAAGCAATAACACTAAAGCATACATACTGGGCTGAACTGGAAGATTCCCTTAACCCGTATCAGCTCCTGTGTGTGTGTGTGATGGGAAATGAGAGCACACCTTCTCTCCCAGCTAGGCTATCCTTCCCATGATGCCTCCACGCATGGACATAAAGTTCTTTAAGGTGTGTGTGTGTGTGTGTGTGTGAGTGAGAGAGAGAGAGAGAGAGAGAGAGAGAGAGAGAGAGAGAGAGAGAGAACAATGCATATACACCCAGGTTGCATGGTTATTTATTTATTTATTTAATTAATATTATCTGGAATATCAATGGCATGCTTTGAGCCTTTGCATGTTGGATTTTACCTGTGCAGAGGTTTAAGAAATTTGCACCCATAGGAGGATGTCTGGTGGCATCAGAGGCAGAATGTGCAAGGAGGGAAGATGCACCCTCACTCCCCGCCATGTGTAAGGGGAGTGAATTTAGGTTCTCTCCCAATCCAGTTCTTAGCTAGGATAAGTACGAGGACCATAGAGTGGCTAACTGCATGCAGCTAACTTCTGTGTAACCATAGAATTTATTTATTTATTTATTTATTTATTTATTTGCTTTATTTACAGCATTAACAGCATTTGTATACCACTCCATATCTAGACAGATTCCAGAGCAGTGAACAATCAAAAGATAAAACAGATAAAAGAACAAAAACAATGCATTAAAAACAAGATAACATTAAAACTGTGGCTGGTCAGCAAGGAAGGCTTCCCAAAACAAAGACATCTTCTGCAGGTGTCAAAAACAACACAGTGTTGGAGCCTGCCTGACCTCCAGAGGCAGGGAGTTCCACAGAAGTGGAGCCACCACACTGAAGGCTCTTCCCCCGGTGGACTCCTCCAATCAGGCTATGGGTCCATGTGGAACCACTAGGATAATGTCCTCCGATGACCTCAGAGACAGCAGGACAGGTTGGTATGGGAGAAGGTGCTCTCTAAGGTATCCTAGTCCCAAATTGTTTAGGGCTTTTTACACTAGTGCCAGAACCTTAAACCAGGAGTGAATAGGCAGCCAGTGCAGTTCCTTCAGCAAAAGAGTTGTATAGTTTAGCATGAACACTTGTTTATTTTTGTATGCATTCGTTGCATCTCTATGACCCTCCCTCTCTCCAAGGAGCTCAAGGTGGTGTAAATGGTTCTTTCTCCCCCACCCATTTTGTCTCAACAACCCTGAGAGGTGGGTTAAGTGGAGAGATGGTGACTGGCCCAAGATCACCCAGTGAGCTGCATGGATAAGCAGGGTTTGAGCCGGGGTCTTCTCCATTCTGGTCTGGCACTTGGATGACTACACCATACTGGCTCACAGTTGTTGGGGTGAGGGGTATAGGTCAGCGGCGGAGTGCATGCTTTGCACGCAGAAGGCCCCCAGCATCTCTGGGTAGGATTAGGAGGACAGACCCCTGTCTGAAACCCTCGAGAGATGCTGCCGGTCAGTGTAGACAATACTGACTTGGTATAAGGCAGCTTCTCATGTCCTAGTGCAGTGATGGCGAACCTATGGCACGGGTGCCACAGCTGGCACACAGGGACCTCTCTGTGGGCACTCGAGCCACTGGTCACCAGATCACGAAAAGACTGTCCCCTTCTGCAAAACACTAATGATCTTGTTCTTTCTCACAGTGTGGAACGGAATGATTGTATTCTAGAATTCCTGTTACAGAATTCTTTTCTACATTGTTATCACATTTAAAAGATTTTGAAGAATGATGCACAGAGCATGGCTTGGATGTAAAGCCCTAACAGTTGACCTGAGTGCTGCATGTGTTGCTCTCAAACTAATGGAGTATGAGCCAGGGTTTGACAAATTATCAGCATACATGCAATAGCAAAAATCACATTAATTGTGCAAAAGCATGCCCAATGCAAACTTTTACCTAATGCAGTGTTTGCAGTCCAAGACATAAAGTGTTTAAAATGTGTTAAGCACGTTTAGTTTTCTTGTTTATCTTGCTCATCCTAGTACAGGTTGACTTTTACTTTTACTAATCCGACACCTGTAGAAGCAGGGAAAGGACCCGGGGTAAAGCTTGCCCCATACAATTTCAGTCTGGCATATAATCATATTACAAGTTGAGAATCCCTTCTCGAAAAATACATGTGCCTAATTATTTAAAAAGTTTGTATAAATTCCCTTCAGGCTATGTGTGCAATGTAGTACTATAATAATTTTTTGAGTTGATTTTTTTTTCAACAAAAAACTGTTTGTATCATTGAAAGCTCTGTTGTTGTGTTTTTCTTTTAAGACAAAATATGTTAATTAGTTCGGACAACTGTATGAATTGTTTTTCTAAAACTAAAACCTCGGTATTCAGGTTTAATTGCAGTGTTGGCACTTTGAAATAAATAAGTTGGTTTTGTGTTGCAGTTTGGGCACTCGGGCTCAAAAAGGTTCCCCATCACTGTCCTAGTGAATAAAATATATGCCTAAAAGCACAATCCTATGCATGTTTAGACAGAAAAAAAAATTCCTACAACTCCCAGCATGCCCCAGCCCTGGCTGGGGCATGCTGGGAGTTGTAGGTCTTCTTTCTGTCTAAACATGCATAGGATTGTGGGACGACACACGTTCCCTTACACTTTAGGACCACACGCACAAACCCTTCTCAGGCCAAGCATCAACACTTAAAAACCTGAGTGGAGGGTCAAATGAAACCTTTCTGCTACTAATGAGGGAAAAGATTAATTCTGGTCATTAAGGATCTAGCTTAAATGTATGATACTGTGGGTACAAAGGTGTGTGTGTGTGTGTAGATTTAAAAGTAATGCAGGTTAATAACGCCAAGCTGACACGTAGGATTTGGGTAGCAAAAAAAATAAAAAATAAGTTTATTTTAATTCTCAAAATCTTAGTTCCAGAAAATAACTTAAAACCTGCCTACCCCAAACACTTGATAATTAACCTAAGTCCCTATAATTCTAAATACTTTCACTCCTCAGACAAGACAACTAACCCAACTCCACACTCCCATAACACTCAACTCACTAACTCTGACGTCACTCAAACACTCCTTATATACTCCTCCCCCCACCCTTTCCAAGCCATCACAAACCACACCCACTCGGTTCAACATTCTAGACACACTAAACATACTAAAGCAGACATACACCAGGGAACTGAATTGTGAGGTTACGCCACAGATTGCACCCTAAGAAGATTTAGGACTGGATTTGAATCCAGACTGCCTTGGTATATGAGTGTCTACATTTTAAAATGGTGTAGGTTAGTGTGATATAATGAATAGACCTTTTCAATTAGAAGTGGGGAAGTTTATCATAAAAATTAGCATTGCTACCGTATGGGCCGTGGTTAATGCTGGCGGTTAAAGCCCAGCATTTTTAGTTACACAGAATACCTCAATCAGCAGGAAAAAAACAAACAAACAGAGATAATCTTCAGTTCCACACAGAGTGAGGCTGCTAAAAATGCAGAAAAATGCAGATCCATTGAATCTGCTAGCATCCGCCCAACCACAGGAACAATTGATCTGATTGGTGGCCGTGGATTCTTTCAAACAGGATAATTATTTCAACCAAAACGGCAGGATCGCTACAGCTAATTCCGTCACTTAAAATGCAAAGTGGGCCAGGGAGTTAAATGTAATGGGGTAAGCAACAAGGGCAAATTACATCTTCTTGGTGCTGGATTAAAGGACACGGATTGGCCTAGGGTTTACAGCATGATCTCGCACATGTTCATTTGGAAGTCAGCCCCACTGAACTCAGTGTGGGCCTTGTGCTGGGTTTCAAGTGTTGGGACTGGACTGCTGTGAAACTCTCTGGGTGACCCTGCCGGAAGGAACACGCAGCTCCAACTGACAGTTCCCTGGGGTGGCAGACTCTGGCCTCATCCATCTGCCAGAGAAGCAAGGGCCACTGGGAGGCTGCACCTCATGCCTCCCAGGAGTAACATCACAGCAAGGAGGAGAGAGAGACCAACCTGGCCCCATACATCAGCCGGAGAGGGAGCAGCTGCAGGGAGCTTGTTTTGCCCTTCCCTGCCAAAAAGAAAAAAGAAAGAAAAACCTATAAGAACCTTTTTAACTAAGAACTGGTGCCTGAGTTTTGCATTCTTCCTCCTCCCTCCCAATCCCTTTCCCTTTTGTGTCATGTCTTTTGGATTGTGAGCCTGAGGGCAGGGACTGTCTTTTTATTAATCTTTGTAAGCCACTCTGAGAGCCTTTTCTGGCTGAAGAGCGGGGTATAAATACAATCAATCAATCAATCAATCAATAATAGGAGCCACCGGTGGGCCCTCCGCTCTATGTGCAGCTGCCCCATGTGGCGAGCCATCGGAACTGCAGTTTGGGGCATCTTCCCAGGCAGTGAAGTGTCCTTGGCCCCTGGAATGGCCCTGCCCGCCCGAGCCAGCCAGTGGGTCCTCCTGCACACTACAGCCTACAAAAAGCTTCCTGCTTTGCCTGGGACCTTGCCAGAGTAACAATGGTCATCCTGGCTCCGATGAGTTCTTTGGTTGGTTCTGACTCCCAGCTAGGTCCACTGGCACAACTCCTGGCTCTTGTCTGACAGCTGCCTACAGCTCAGCCCTGACACCGTGCGCCAGTCCTCTGTTCTCAGCCTAACCTACTTTGCAGGGTTGTTGTAAGGCCAGAATGAGGATAGTGCCCATATAAACCACTCTCTGCACCTTTGTGTGAGAAATAAATGGCTTTATTTAATAAATTCCTATAACTTTCTGACCCTAAAGGACCACACCTTATGTAGGCAGTCAGTCAAAGGTCTCTGAATCTTTCCCACCCGCCAGTAAGCCTTATTGAGATGACTGTCTTGCTCTGATGCAACTGGGAAAGGTTGATTCCTTAAGCATCACCGTAGTGTTTCTAAACCAGGCACTCTCTTGGAACATCTTTCCTGCTTGCTGTTGCAGGAGGATTAACTGCCTGACAGGTGTGAACTTTTAAAAGCACATTGTATTTGAGTTAGGGGTCACCAATGGAAAGGTTATGCAATATTTTATATATTTATACACTACACTACTCAATAGAAACCTGACCTTTTTTGGGTGGTGGTGGTGGGCAGTGGGGACCCTGAAACACAAACTGTTTCCCCAGTCTTCTTCAAACTTTGCGCACACAATCGCCATAGATCGGAGGCTCGGCATAGGCAGCTGCAGTTGCCTCTTAAGGAGGGAACATAGCCTTTGAATTAGCAAAAAGTTGAGAGCAAGAGAACTTAGCACTGCCAATTGTGACTCCCTAAAAAGGCATAAATCTCAAGTGTTATGCCTTAACTTCACATAATACGTACGGACAAGGTGTTGCCGTGGGAACCATAAATTTTCCCGAATCTGTCTTCGTCGGGGAAAGCCAGTACATTCTCGACCTTGTGATGGTGCTCGCAAAATGCATCCTTTGGGGGAAATGTGCCTTTAAAATGAGCATGTGTTTTGTTTTGTTTTAAAGTGCATTTGCACACTTTAGTCAATGGGGTGCAAGTGCATGATTGGCTGCGTGCTTTTTTAAAATGTGCACTTTAGAAAAATGCCTCTCTCTGGTTCCCCCATCCCTAGTGAAGAGCTACAAGAGGAGGTCAATAATGGAACAAGCTGCTTGCTTCAGAAGCCTGTGGAACTAGTAGATCTTGGCCAAGCATGTGACTGGGATGCTTTGGGGCGGGACAGTCTTTCAGTGGCAGAGTGCCCGCTTGCATGCAGAAAGTCCCAGGAGGCATCCAGTAGCAGGTGATGATGTGAAAGACCCTTCTGTGCCTGACATCATGAGTTGACATCAGTAGTTTGACCTCGTATAAGGTGGCATCCTCTCTCTCTCTCTCTCTCTCTCTGGATACACTTCCCACAAGGCAGGGGCGGTGCTAGGTACCGAAAAGATCTGGGCCTCAGGCCCACAGGACAAAAAAAATAAATAATGCACACATTTCCACATGCTAATTCCCATATGCTCTAAAGTCTGTGTGTTTGTGTGGGTGTGTCTTTAAAAGACCCTGTCTCCTAAGGGCACATGTATTTGTAAAAAAAAAAAAACCAAAAGGATGTGTGGACAGGGGAGAGGAGGGCCATTTGATTTCAGGAAAAGAAAAGAAAAAACCTCAGGTGGAAATATTCAAGGGAGGCAGAAGGAGGGTGAGCACATGTGGGCAAAAAGCCAGCTAATCCAGGGGGATCAGATGCGACAGAGATCATCAGGGCCCCTGGACCTTTCTTTCAGCAAGTGCCCCTGGACAGTAGGGTGGTGGTGGGGCAGAGGGCCTCCCAGAGATTCAGGGCTCCAAATGAAAGATTCGGGGCTCTAGCCCTTGTGGGCCGCTCCCTAACACTGCCTCTGCCACAAGGCAGGGGGCTGGATGATCAGCTGGGAACTTCGCAACATTGTAATTCCTTGTGAGTTGGCGTGCTTGCTAGCAAACAGACATTTGGCCCATGAACAGCTACAACTGTGGCCAACCTTGAATCAGTTTTGACCCCAGGAAATTGTCCAAGGAGCAGTTTAGACTTGTCAATACACCTTAATTCCAGCTTTGCATCAGGGCTGCTCCCCATTTCCACAATATGCAGCTTCACCACTATCTGGAAACCCGCTGCAGTGGTTTCAGCTGAGGAAGGAACGGGGAATGAGGCTCACACGCAGTGACTTTCCAGATGCCAGAGTTTCCAGGAGCCACCCGTGCCGTAGCAGAGGCATTTTGCAAGCGCCGCACCTGGCGGGAGCGGGACTGCAGAGCTGTGTTCTCCCAGTCGGCCTGCGGCCTCTTTATTTCCCTGTTCCTGCCTCTGTATGTGTCATTCCCCCCTGTGCTTTTTTTGTGTTCTCAAATCGGAGCTATTAAGGAAGAAGGGCCCAGGATTATATGCCGTCTGGAGCGTCCCTTGGCTTCGAAGCGAGCACAGTGTGTGATTAGTATTCTGCTGCTCGGATGAAAAAAGGTTGCCAAGATGGAGCCCGAGGCATTCTGCCAGAGATGATTGACTGAATCATTTTCAGCACCTCTCAGTTACAGACCCGATAAGTTTATCTTACAGTACTGATAACCCACCACAAACCCACTGGCTGCTTATTTTTTGGGGGTGGGGGAGAGAATTAAATGTGTGCTAGAGATTTTAAGTCTGCATGAGAGACTGGGACAAGACTTCTGCTTAATCACAGCTGCGTTGAGATTGCGTGTGGCAACTCATTGCACTTTGCACATGCTCAGAGGCACTCTCCTATTCTTAATATGCTCGGGGTGGGAGGCTGTGTCATTGGAAGTAGCATGCCTGCTCCCACTCACTGAAGCTTAGAGCATCGTGACTCACTGAACTGCAGAGGGGAAATTTTGGGGGTGGGGTGGGAGGAATCCAAAAGGATTCTAATCGGACTGGATTTAATATTTGCCTCATAGTTTCACAGTAAGATGACTTGGGTGTCTTGAGAGTACACAGATTTATAGAGAATCCCAGCCCATGTTAGCTCACTCCTTCCCTTGGTAGCTGGATAAATGCAAGGTGGAAAACACACACAAACTTGCCAGATAGTGAGGGAGGTGATGGCAGCTTTAATTTAGGCCTCTTGGTGATCTCTTGAGTGTTAGGAGAGGGTAGATAAATGACCACATCAGTCCCGACACAGTTTGGGTAGCCACCACTGGCCCGTTGGGTTCGCTGAGGACTGCTACCAACTTTGTCCTGTTTGAGTGGCTTGGTTAGCTCTGATCGTTATCATTCAGCATAATTAATGATTTTTTCAAGATTAGAAAGGTGTTCTAAGCACATCTGCATTACAGGCTTGAGGCAAGACCTAGCAAGAACTGTTGTTCTCAAATTAGCATTTCAGTAGCTTTGCATTTCAATCACTGTTACTACATTTCTTTGAAGCACATGGGGGCTTACTAGGGTCTGTAATATTCAGATTTAGAAGGGACCTCTCTCTCCAGCCTCGAGCAAAAGATCTTTCTGATTCGCAGCTCAATTGTTCAAATGCTAGTTTAACAAAAAAACAAAAACAAAAACGAAACAAAGCAACAAGAACAACACAATTAATTATTCTTGGTCAAGCAAAGCTTCCTGGCTTTTTGTTGTGGCTGCTTTTTCTTTTTTAATAAATAAATTTGGGGGAAATTGGGAAGACCCTTACTGATGAGCTGCAGGAGTTTTTGAGTTTTGGCACTTTAATGGTAATTAAAATATTTAATTTGTTTTAATGGGTGGGACTGTTTGGTAGTAACGTTTTTCCTCCACTGCATGTCCCTTACAATGTGGAGGAATATACACATGGAAAGTATTGTCAGCTGGGGGCAAAAAAAACCCAAAACATCTTAATTCTATAGGGAATCTGTGACTAAGATTCTAGCAGCTTCCTGCTCTCAGACACCCAGATGTGTTCTCTCAAAGTCTATAGTGTATTTTCAGTTAGGGTGCATTATTTGCAAATACACACACACACACACACACACACACAGAGCAATGTTTATTTTATTTACAGCCAGGGCTATGTATTTGGGGGCGTGGAAAGATGCCACATGATTATGCTGAACTGTGTGCTTAGCACATGACAGCCTTTCTACTGGACCTCAGCGACTGGAGTGGAGGAAGGAGAGAGGGACCACCAGAGATGAGCCAAAAGGGCACAATGTGGTATGAGGGGAGGAAAATAAACTAATTATGAGACTAGTTTTTCATTTGTTCGTCCAGAGTAGAATTTCTGTGTGTGGGCGTGCCCAAGGAATAGCATTTTAGGTACTAATAAGATGTCGCATATTTCTAGGAGGAGGTTGAGGAGACTGTGGAAGGCATTCTGTCAGCTCAGTCGGTCTCTTATCTGTTACCATCTCTTCCACGCCCCATCCCTGAACCCCAATCTCATTACACAGGAACAGAACGTTTTTTCGGACTTAATGACCAGTAAATGCAGAACAAGCGATGCTACTCCGCTAAGCCCGTATCCAGCATATATAATGTGCTGGCTGGCATTGTGAGTCCAGGAGTTGAATCAAAGTAGTTACTGTTTTGAAAGAGACTGTAAAACCTGGGTTCTGCATTCATTTCTCTCTCTCTCTCTCTCTCTCTCTGTAACTCTAAAAAAAAAATTAAAAAAAGAGCTCGGTCTTCAGCATTACTAGCTCTTCAGACCCCGAGCGAAATTCTCCAAGCTCACATAACCTTTCATCGCCAGTAAAAAAAAAACATTTCACAGTTCCATGTGCATTACACTTTCAGGAGAAGCGTGGACAGGGCGAACATTTCACTTGTGTGGTCACAGCACATCTGTGAAACTGAAACCCAGGTCTTTTTCCTGCCCACTGGCAGAAATCCCAACCAAATTCACAGCCATCCCCAGGGGGTCAAACAGGCTGCCTTTTAAGTCTCCGTCATTTCAGCTGAACGCCCTATAAATGTCAGGTTGCTTTTACTGTGGGTTTTCTTGTTGTGTGTGTGGCGGGGGGGGGGCATTCTTTTTCTTTTGCCAAAAAAAAAAACACCCAAACAAAACCTGTCCCCTACGTGCTTCTAATTAAAGTGACATTTGACCCTCCTCATCTCTAAAGCCAGCACACTGAAACTGGTTGAGCGGTGGTGCCTGTTTTTGAAGCGCTGCAGCGCAATTTCCCCCATTGTCACTTTTTCTGAACATAACCTCATTGGACAAAGGGGCGGATGATAATATGATTAACATTTGTAGCGGCGTGAGCGGGGAGAAAAGGTAATTAAATCTCATGCTTCGTGGCTTCTGCTAATCGCTGTCATGGGTCATGCTCCTCTCCTCCTTCTCTCGCCCAAATTAATGCTTTGACGTTGGTGCATTATGGGATGGCAAGGGGTGAGGGGAGGGGCAGCTGCTTCCTTAAGCAGGGAATCTAGGAGCACAGGATGCCGCCTTATGCCAGATGAGCCTGCTTGCAGGGATGTTGAGGAGTCCTTGGTCTCGAGTCACGAGTCGAGTCACGAGTCTTTGGACCCGAGTCTCGAGTCCAAGTCCTTGGTCCAAAATGGTGACTCACGAGTCACGAGTCCCTCCCAAAGCTGACTCCACGAGTCCCTATTAAAACCAATGGGGGGGTTTCCCAACAAAATAAGGCTACTTCAGATGTGTGGCTTAAATAAATTCTAACCACAAGTGTGCCTTTTTGTTTCAAAACTCTGCAACTGATTTTGACAAGAACAGACCAGGCAGACAAACCCAAAATAATCAGGCAGGCAGAGGAGGCAGGGAACCAGAGGCAGCCAAACCCAAAATGTCTGAAAGGTTGCATTTTAGGAAAACGATTTTAAAAAATAAAATCTTCGCTGGCGATCACACTTCTCTCCACTCCTTCTGGCACAGCCCAGGGATGTTGAAGAGTCCTTGGTCTCGAGTCCCGAGTCGAGTCTCGAGTCCCATTTAAAATATTGGGACTCGAGTGGGACCCGAGTCAGAGGGGGGACTCAGTCCGACTCACGAGTCCAGTCCTGGAGTCCAAGTCCTGGAGTCCGAGTCCCCATCCCTGCCTGCTTGAGCCTGGGTCCTTGGGCACACAAAGTAGGTGCTGCCCTCCCTTCGCTGTGGCCAGCAACTACTTGTTGCTTGACAATGCTGGGTGCATGAGAGGGTGACCACCTCTAGCCAGCTTTTTGAACACAAGGGGCACCTCCTTATTTTGCCTTCACCTCAGTCGCCTCAAGAGAACTGAGAAGTTTTCGATCTTCTCTTGAGGAGCCTACCTCCTAGGATCTGGGGATTCCCAGGTGTAGTGCAATGGGCAAGAGGGTTGGCTTCGGATGTGGAAGGCTGAGATTCAAACCATCCATCAGGCTTGACGCTTGCTGAACTGAGTCACTCGTTTCTCAGTATAACCTACCGCAAGAGAGCTCATAGATCTATGTGCCCTGTTTTGAAAAGTGCTAAAGAAAAGCGGTCAAGCCTAATCTGTAACCATTACCAGAGCAATTTTGACTACGCATTGGCACATTATAGCTTTCAGATCCATGCAGTCCCAACAACCACCTGCATGGACACCGTCGCAAAACACATGCATAAACACCCTGTTGCGTACAATTGTGCGCCCCCTTTCATCCTTGTGCCCTTCCTCAATTACGTTCCTTTTTGACTCCAGTCAAATTGGGTTCCCCCAAACACAAACACACACAGAGAGACAGATAGCCTCACTCCTTCCCAGGTGTCTACTGTTGGCAAGAAGGGCTGGTTGAGCACAAACTTCCAACATAAACTCTTGCCTTTTCACACTCACTTTAGCAGAGTTGTCACTAATGGAGTGTGTCGTTCCAAAGCGTGTACAGCCCTCTACTGGCTCTGACTGTCTAACTGCGCCTTTGGCCTTTTCTGGCACATTTTTTTTCTCCCCCACCCACCCATGAGGCTAGAAGGTAGAAGAAGACAGGGATCATAGATTCATAGGATCATAGAGTTGGAAGGGGCCGGCAAGGCCATCGAGTCCAACCCCCTGCTCAATGCAGGAAACCAGAGAAGGGGTCTCCCATCCAAGTAATAACCAGGCCTGACCCTGCTTAGCTTTCCACGCTCAGACAAGCTGAGCCAGCGTGAGCCACAGGCCTGTACTCACCATGAGATGTTTTGAACAGCACTCTTGCTTCTCTGCCTTCCACGAATTGCAGAGCAAACACCAGCTCTGTTTTCTGTAAAAAAAAAAAAAAAAAAAAAAGTGAGAGAAACTCAGCAATTAATGAAACAATTGGTTGATTTTATTTATTTATTTATTATATTTATACCCCACCTTTTTTTCCTGCAAGGAACCCAAGGCGGCTTACATAATCCTCCTCCAACTCTCCATTTTATCCTCACAACAACTCTGTGAGGTAGGTTAGGCTGAGAGTCAGTGACTGGCCCAAAGTCACCCAGTGAGTTTCATGGCCGAGCGGGGACTAGAACCCGGATCTCCTGAGTCCCAGTCCAACACTCTCACCACTATGCCACACTGGCAAGAGATTAGTCTTGTAGGCTCCTTCCAACTCTATGATCTATGAAATCTATGAATCTATTATTTTCCCTGCCATGCGTTCAGTGTGTGTTTATGCACTGGAGTGGGCATGCCACGGTGGATGAGAGGAGCCACAGCTCAGAGAGCTCATACTTTGCCTGTGCAAGATCCCAGGTTCATTCTGCAGCATCTCCAGTTTAAAAAAATGTCAAGTAGCAGGACCAGAAATGGTCCCAAGTGGCACCACTGCTACAAATGGCTTGACTTTATATGGGCAGTTGTTCTGGGTTTTAGGGGAGGGTCCATAGCTCGGTGCTAGAGCCATCCAGCTAAAAGCCCTAGGAGAGACTCCGCTAACCCGAGAAGAAAATATTGGGTTAGATGGATTAGAGTCTGCATATTACTGTCACCTACCTCACAGGGTTGTTGTGAGGATAAAATGGAGAGGAGGAGGAGGAGGAGGAGGAGGAGGAGGAGGATTATGTAAGCCACCTTGGGTTCCTTGCAGGAAAAAAGGTGGGGTATAAATATAAATAAATAAAAATAAGAAAGGCTCTTGAATGCGCATCTTGTGTGTATCTGAAACTTCACATTTTTATCTAGAAACTTCAGCCTGCATTGGTCCTTCTCCCAAACATGTCTTGCAGACTGGGTAATTTGGAGAATTGTTCTGATGTCCCAGGGTCAGTATGGGAAGGGGGATTTACTTTCTTTCCCCACCGGGTGCTTTGTTTTACCCTCACTGTGCCTAAGTGCACAGAGAAATGGCTGTACAGATTTTTTCTTCTCCTACCCTGAATGGTGTAGAGTGACTGAGTCTGCCTCCAACATGCGCTTTGCAACAGCATCCATCAGAGGCATACTAAATCTCTCTTGGCACAGCTGCTGTCTACCCAAGAGTTTCTGTTGCAGAGTCAGCGTTCCATGGATGTCGGAGACGTCACTTTGTACAAAAACTTCAAAAGTGATTTACCAGGGGTTTCCACTTCTGTGGTGAACTGTCACCATTCCAGTCCTCTTATTCTGAGAGCATATGGATTGTGAGAGCCGTCACTTTGTACAAAAAGCTATTTACCAGGAGTTTCCACTCCAGCACCTATGGTGAACTGCCACCATTCCAGTCCCCTTATTCTGAGAGCATATAGTTGATATATTTATTATTTTTAAAACAAACAAGCACACATCCCACCTTTCTTGAACACATATATTACTTAAGGTGGCTTACACCAATTAAAATCACAAAATAATAATAATAACAACAACAACTACTACTACTACTACTACTACTACTACTACTACTACTACTACTAGAACAATGGCATCAACAAAACACAACAATGGCAGATAAAACACAATTTCCCAGTAAAACCAACTAAGCCTGCCAGAATAAAAGCTGGAGGAAGGTAATCAAAGATGCGGCCATTCCAGCTGAAATGGGGAGGCTATTCTTATTCTACAACCCTGTTGTGGCCACTGAAAATGCTCTACCTCTTGTCCCAACCAACCTTCCTTCCACCTCCACCGTGGGACACAGAAAAGGGCCTCCTGGCTTGATTGCAATAAGCAGGCAGGCTGGCATGGGAGGAGCTGGTTCCTCAGGTATCCTGGACCCAAGCCAATTAGGGCTTTAAATATAAGCTCTGACATGTTGGATTGTGTTCACAAACAAATTGGTAACCAATGCAGGCATTGCAGGATCGGTGTAATATCAGGGCACGGCATACAAATACTGTAAATCATCATCATCATCATCATCATCATCATCATCCCAACTGGACCAACGGAAGTTTCCAAAGACTCCTCAAATGTAATTTTATATGGGCCGGCTTCGCACAATCACTAGGGAAAGAAGCCATGATGGCTTCTTTTCCCTGCCCGCGCATGTGCTGGTCGCATGCCGCCTGATTTGCCTAATTACTGTCACGGTGTGGGGGTTTGCTGTGTCATCCGAACCTGGCGAGGTGTGTAGCGGCCCGGGGGAGGCTTCCTAAACCACCCCAGAACCCATGGCTTGTTGTAGGGTTCTAGTAGGGTGGTTTGGAAGTCACCACCACCCACTGAGCACCTTGCTGGGTTTGGAGAACACAGCAACCCACAAATTAGGCAGTAATTAGGGAAATCGTGCAGTGCAGGGCTGGCACGCACGGGAGCCAGGGAAAGAAGCCACCGTGGTTTCGTTTCTCCGATGGTCACGTGAACCCCGCCATGGAGTGTTCTGCAGTATTCCAGTCTAGATATAACTAGGCCCCGTGTGACCATCGTCAGGTTAGACCCCCCCCCTCAGAAAAAGTTGCAGCTGGCGCCACCTGGGCATCCATGTGCAAGGGCGGATCCAGGAGCACCCTAAACTGCAAACCTTATCTGCCTTACTCTGAAGGTGCTGATCTTCGGTTTGCTGCTGTTTTGTTCTGTTTTGTTGTTTATGAACAAACAATAGTGGTGTTGGCAGGAGGGCAGAATCCAATCAGACCATGGCTCTGGTGGAGGGGGACTTAAACCTTCCCCCTGTGTCATTTCCCCCAGTTGAAATTGCCCCACCCACCTCCTAAGCTGTGATTGCCCCTTGGGGCAAGATATACAGTTATCCTATAGGAGCTTTGATGTCCTTATAGTTTGGCCCTAGACTTTGACCTATCTTACTTGGCACTGCCTTGCTCTGACTGTCAGTGGCTCTCCCGAGAGAACTCTTTCCCTGCTCCTTGTGACCCTTTTAACAGGCCAGAGGCAGGAACCCATGTCCTGGTGCATGCAAATGATGTGCTCCGACCACCTGCTCTAGGGCCCCTCAACATATTCCCCATAACAAAGCCATGCAAAGGAACTGATCAGCAAGTAGTGGTTTTGTTGTGTTGAGAGATACCACTCTAGCTTCTGTTGTAGCAGGGAGGGTGTAATTTGATCATTTTCTCTTCTTTGGGTTCACTAGGAAGGCTCTGTAAGTCATCTTCCCTTATGACAATCTATAGTGTGTGTCTGCTCTGGCTTACTGGATGCAGATCAATAGGACCTTATTTGATGTAGCATCTTTCATATCAGTTATTTCCACAAAGCCCCTGAAGCAAAGGATCAGAAGGGAAAACAAGAGGAGTGGGAGAGAAGGATCATTGATTGCACATGTTCAATGGAAAGGGGGAGGCAGAGGAGCTGCAGGCTTTGGGCAATGTTACAACCCCCCCTCCCCCCACTACCCCGCAAGGCATGAATGGCACATATGATAATCCAAGTGGATAAAAGTCATATGAACGTAGGGTGCTTCCACATGGAGGGCTCCTAGCACTACCAATCAGAAGGCACCATGCAGCAATTCCATCTTTTTTTTCCTTAACGCATTTGCCTCGGTAAGAAAAACAAAAGAGTGAAGAAGTGGTGGGAAAACATGGGAGGAGTATGAGAAGAAGATGGCATCATCTGGATGATGATGATGATGTAAAAATTCCATGAATGAGGCAGGACAATAGTGTGATAAAAGACTCATCTGGAAGCACCCTTCATCTAGACCAGGGCTCTCCAACCTTGGGTCCCCAGATGGTGCTGGACTACAGCTCCCAGAATCCCTTGCCATTAGCCATGCTGTCTGGATATGCTGGGAGCTGTAGGCCAGCAACATCTGGGGACCCAAGGTTGGAGAGCCCTGATCTAGACGTTGCTTGCATTGGAATGAATTTGGGGCATTTGATGATCTGATCTGATTACTATACTGTTGATGGAACTATTCCCTGCCAGTGTCTGAATTGCAAGAAACTGTTAGTATTGCTAGAGCTAATTAACCAGACTTTATGATCATAGTACAAGAGTATTGTATCAGCTTCGCTTTCTCCTGGTCCCAATTAATACTGATGGTTTTAACATATACAGTAAAGCCCTTCACAGCTTGGGAGCACAGTATCTGAAGGATCACCTCTTCCCACTTAGTCCTACCCAAAGCCCTTCCCAGTGAGAGTGGTGCCTGACACCTACTTTAATGTCTCTTCAGTTTCAGGCAAAGTCCATTTTTATACGCACAGGCATTTAAAAACTCTGTATATTTCTGTTCCCATACTAGGTTTTAAGGTGATTTTAACTCTGCTTGTGTGTGTGTGTGTGTGTGTGTGTGTATTTTTAGATCTTTCATATGATTTTAGACTTTGCTTTGTTGTTTGACTGCTGTGTTTTTTTTTTTTTTGTTCCTTTGTTTCAATTGATTTTATGTTGTTGTTTTGAGTCTTCACGGGTTGTACATCACCCTGAGAAGAGTTCGTTACAGGGCGACTAACAAATGGAATAAATGAATGAAGTAATTATTCAACAGCAATGATATGTTGCACGGCACATTGACACAGTGTGCAGGTACTTGCCCAGAAGGTAATGAGCAAAAACTGAGACCTATGAGGCTCCAGGCTTACAGTGGATTTTTTAAAATAGGGATGGGCTCTGGAACAGTTCTGATGTTAGGGGCGTTGCTCTTACAGGGGTCAGCTGACAGGAAAAGGCAGTGTTTGAAGATCAGGGGGAAGGAGTGGGACGGGGTTGAACATCTGTGTAGTCAGTGGCATGCTGCTGCTTCTGGATGGACGCAGGCAGCCACGAAGCACTGAATCACACTATACCAAAATCCAGTTTTTTAAAAAAACAATACTTTCTTCTTCATGGTCTCTGTGACTCATAACACATATGGGTTATGCGCCTGCGCAGAACAGTCCTTAGTTTGGAGCATTCTGGAGCTAAACAGAGCTTTAGGTGGGAGTCCCACCCACCTCCTCGGCACACACGCAGGGCATGGCTTCTACTACTTGCCTTTCAGTTCCTTTTCATCCGCGGCAGCGAAAGCAGCATTTGGAATGTTCTCCGCCTCACAGCTACAAAATAATAAGGGACACTGAAAACAGAGCTCCTTCCTTCCTTCATTTCTCTCTCTGAGTTTTTCTCCCCTTTCTTTCCACACACGCCCCACTGGGGCGCATGGCCCCCAAGGCCTTCTTCAAAAAATGCACCCGCTGTATTGGGAAAATGCAGACAACCAACAGGCACTCGGCTTGTTTACTGTGCCATCAGAGAGGCCCACCAAGAGGATTCCTGGCTCCCACCATAAGGCCTTTACCAAGCAGGCTGGGAGAAATTGAATGGTGTGCCTTCGAGCCCTCCTCTGGGAGCAAGCGCACTCTAGACTGGGCACATAAAATGAAAACATCCACTCATAAAATTGGAATAACCTCCCAGTCACTGGCAACTTCCACTACCTGCTCATGTCAATATTGGCAATGTCCATGACCGTCTCATCACCATCCTGACTTGGGATCTAGTAAGGTGCCTAAACAGGAATCCTACCTGCCCTTCCAATCAAAACAACCCTTAATAAATACCTCCAATCATCTACCTTCACCTTCCTCCTCTCCCGGATGAATGAAGGGATGATCACACACCCAGACCTAGAGTCTCTATGCCTCATGGCCTGGAGGATAATCTAGCCTTTTATTTTATTTTTTCTGATCAGGTCCTAGAAGTCCTCACAGACTCATGCAAACCTTCCACTCAAGCCTCTTACATTGCCAAGTGAAAAAAATGACAGGAGGACTTTGTAGCTCCAACCCAACAGGATCCAATATTTTGTAGCCTGCCAACCATCTTGGACTTCCTCCTCTCATTGAAAGCTAAGGGCTTAGCCCTCTCTTCTACAAGGGTCTGCTTAGCAGCAATTTCAGCCAACCATAACAAAATCAATGAGTCATCAGTTTTCACCCATCTGTGCTTGAAACGTTTCCTTAAAGATCTCGCCAATCTCTACCCTCCAACAGCTCTGCCAGTTCCCCCCCCCCCAGGGGTCTGTCTGTAGTTTTAACTCAACTGACAACTAAACCATTTTAGCCATTAGCCATGGTTGACCTTCGACACCTCACTATGAAGGTAGTCTTCTTAGTTGCTATCACTACTGCCCGTAGAGTGAGTGAACTTTGTGCTCTTCGCCATGACCAGCCGTTCCTAATTTTTCATAAGGACAAGGTGGTTTTATAACTGGACTGCTCCTTCCTCCCCAAGGTTGTATATCATTTTCATCTATCCCAGGATATAGTACTACCAGTCCTCCTTCCTCAACCTCAACCCCTTCCCCTATGGAGGTGAAGCTCCATTCGCTAGACCTCAGAAGGGCTTTAGTGTTCTACATTTCCCGAATGGCATCTTTCAGGAAAACCACTCAGCTTTTCATATGCCACTCTGGTCCCAGGAGGGGCCAACTGGTATCTCCACAGCATCCTGCCAAGTGGGTAGTATCCACTATATCCCTCACGTACCAGTTAGCATGTCTCCCAGCTCCTCTACAATTAAGGAGCCATTCAACGGCCAAAGCTGTAGCATGATTGGCTGCTTTCCTCAGAGGTGTACCACTCCCACAACTCTGTACTGTGGCCACCTGGGCTCAGCCTTCCACACTGATCAAACACTACCGCCTTGGCATCAGAGCTCACACTGATGCAGCATTTAGCAGGGTGGTCCTCTCTTCAATTCTGCCATGACATCTCTCCCTCCTCTGGTAAGTTGTTTTTGGGGTTTTTTGCTTGCTACTCACCCATATATGTGAATCACAGAGACCATGAAGGAGGAGGATAGGTTGCTTACCGGAAACTGTAGTGCTTCGAGTGGCCATCTGTGCACTCACACACAACCCTCCCTCCTTCCCGCTTCCATGCCTCGTCTATTTACATTGTTTTTCTCAAGCTTCCCCCACTGTAGCAACCTAGGAACTGAGAGGCAAGTGGGAGCCATCCCCTAACCATGCACAGAGGAGGTGGGCAGGACTCCCACCCAAAGCTCCATTTAGCTCTAGGATGCTCCATTTCGCAGGAGCATAACCCTTATGTGTGAGCGCACAGGTGGCCACTTGAAGAACTACAGTTACAGGTAAACAACCCGTCCGTAACAATAGCCATAATAATCGTAGGATCATAGAATGGTAGAGTTGGAAGGGGCCTAGAAGACCATCGGGCGAGTCCACCCCCTGCTCAAGTGCAGGAATCCATGTCAAAGCATCCCTGACAGATGGCTGTCCAGCTGCACCTTGTTTCAGCCAGAGTTCAACATAAGACACTGACTGGGTTCAGACAACACTGAGCTATTGTTTCCCCCCTAGAAATAAATCAAGATTCAAGTCCTCATGGTTGAACAGTGGGCGGTTGTTGCAACGTGGGTTATTGTGTTGTATGAACCCAGCTGTGCTAACAAGCCATGGCTTGTTACCCACAAACAACCCATGGAGAGAACCCATTGGTTTGTTGTTGGCTTGCAAAACCAAAAACTCCAGAGAGCACCACCCACACATATATTTTTTTTTAAAAAAAAGCCTCCCCCTCCCCCTCTTGCTGCTACAACACCAGACTCAAGGCATATTGACACATGAGGCTTAAATGTGCCTTGAAGGCCCCCCCCCACATGTATGTTTGTGTCATGTGCAAATAGGAGGGGTCCTCACAGAGAAGACACAACTGTGTGCATGTGTGAACTCATGTGTGAACAAGGTCTTAAGAATCAAGACTGGCACCAGCCTGCATTTTCCTGCAGCCAACCTGACAGCCCTTTCGCTGCTCCCAGTCTCCTGAAAACTTTTTTTTTTTAAAAAAAGATAATAATGTGACAGTCCCTTGGGGAGCTAATTAGCGACTCCTGTTCCTTCGAGAGGAAACCTGAGCTTGAAACATTGACAGACAGTGCTATCCTGTCTGTTTACTGGAGTGCATCTGCAGAGTGTTCTGGGATAAGTTGGTGGCAGATATTGCTCCAGGCAGCATCCGTGCTCAACCTTCCTTTTCTAGCTGAAAGTAGGAGAATGTACTTGTAGGAGCCTATATGTTGGATTTGTTGCTCCCCGGGCAACGATGCTCCCTGGGCAAGCTGGGAGCTACCCGAACCCTGCCACAGAGAGCAGGTAGTAGCAGCAAACCAGAATAGTGCACTCCTTCAACAAATTATGCACGTTATGCACGCTCTCCAGTATCGGAGGCATGTGCCTAAGTACACCAGTTGCTGGGGAACATGACTGGGAGGATGCTATTGCACCCATGTCCTACTTGCAGCTTCCAGGAAGCAGCTGGTGGCCACTGTGTGAACAGAATGGTGGACTAGATGGACCCTTGGTCTGATTCAGCATTCTAATGTTCTTAATAGATAGGCCTGGCGACTTATAGTCACCACCATTCCAGAGTATTACTTCAACATTCTGGACATACAGATGATAATAGGGAAGGGCTGAGGTGTATCAAGAAATGTAGTGCACTCGTAGGGATGGTTGCTTAGCCTGCTGGCCTCTAGGTTTGGGAGATGCAAAGCTATTAGCTGCCTCTGAGTATCTCAGAACAAAGACTGTAGCAAATGGCCCACGCTACAGCAATCCACTAATGGGGGAAGTTCCAAGGTGTTACCACTGAGCTTCTCTCTCCTTATGCACGCACGCACGCACCACTTCCCCTCTCTCATACATGGATGTGCTCTCCCCTTGCTGCCCCCTGACATCAGTCCAGCTTCCCCACCCAGAGGGTGCCTGAATCATTGCTTTTGAGTTCTCTGGTTTCTTCCTACAGGGAGAATAACTTCATCAAGGACTTTCCCCAGCTGGCCGATGCATTGATGGTGATCCCTTTGCCAGTCGAGGAGCAATGCCGCGGTGTGCTTTCCGAGCCTCTTCCCAATCTCCAGCTGCTCACTGGTAGGAGCCTTGCCCTTTCTACTGCTGTCTTGGACATGGTTGTGTCCTACGTTAGAGTTGCAGGGTGGGGTTAGCAAGGATAGGCATGGTAGGAGCCATCACCGGGTCTCCATCTTGCAGAGCAACCTTGTATTATTATTATTTTTTGATTGATTGATTGATTGAATGATTGTATTTGACAACTCACCATAGCAACAAGGAATTCCATGCAGGCAGGTGAGTGACTTGTGCTATACCAGGGCACAGAGGTGTATTTTGGGATTGTTACCTAGCATTATGCATCAGTAAGGAGAGCCGCAGAGAAACACCTGTGCATATTTCTTCTTTGCTTGCATTCAATATATATTTAAAATATTGGGTGCAGATTCCTTCATGACTACAAGATGGACCAGTCAATCAGAAGTCTGCACAGCCTGATGGAGAGCTGTAAGGGAAATGGCTTTGTGGTTGCCATAAGGGCCAGCCATTCCACACTCTGCACAGCCAGCTTCTCCTGGAGACAGGAAGAACTGGTTGTTTCTGGGTTTGATTTCGCTTCTGAAACACAGATACGATTCTGCCCTAAAAGTCCCTGTGAGCTGTAAATCCAGAGTGGGCTTACGATATTTTATGTTTGTCTTGGGCCTTAGTCTCTGAGATGGGACCACACTTCCTCTTGCTGTCTTATCCTTTGGGTGTGCCTCTATAATGGCTAGTATTATTTTCTTTCTTTCCGTATGCCCCCAGGAGATACGGGACACTGGCTTAAGACCACCCCTGTTCTCATGTTGTGAATGTCTAAAGCAGATGTCATGGTCTTTGTGCTTAGAAATTATTTATTCCAGCAGATTTCCTGGCTCTTTAAATGCCACTTTAAGTGGTGTTCCTTCTCCACAAGCACTCTGTCAGTGCCTACATATAGACCCAGCTCTGTCCCTGCCTTGCCTCTGCCCTCCTCTCCATGCTTTCGACACTGTTAAGAACTCCAGCGGTGTGGTTGTGGGACATTATCGCTTCGTAGTCCCAAAACATGCAAGGAAAGCAACTGAAGTGTGAGCAAACAGGCCCTTCTCAGGATGTCCCCTTCCTACACCCTGAACCCCCCAACTCTCTCTTCACAGGCGATATCCGGTATGATGAAGCCATGGGCTATCCCATGGTGCAGCACTGGAGGGTCCGAAGCAACCTGTACAGAGTCAAGCTGAGCGCGATCGCCCTCTCCACAGGTGAGAGCAGCCCTGTTGCGATGACGTTTGCAGCCGGGAGTCATACGCCAATTGTTAAGAGAGGCACTCTCTGTTCTTTGGAATTGAAATGATTGCATTGATTTGAAATGATTGCATTGATTGTCAACCTTTTGTTAGAAAGACAGACAGACAGACAGAAAAAGGGAGGGAGGGAGGGAGGGGGCAGTGGCATACATGTGTGTGTATTTGTTTTCTTTGGAGGTGGGAGTGAGCTGAAGGGCAAAACAGGAAGCACCATCTGAGAAGTCCTTCTGAGAGTAGAAGCCACATACATCCATTTGGCAAAGCAGCACATTTGATTCCTAAATCTGTTTGGCAATAATTGGCAGACACAAAGTTCAGGTTGCACGATTTCTGTTTTGCTATAATCTGCCACTTCCCTCTCCTGCCTGCTCTGCTTTTCCAGGATTTGCAAATGTCCTGAAGATCCTGAACAAGGACAGCAGCCGTGAAGAGCTGCTCTACTTCATTCAGCAATATGGCTCGCACTACATCGCGGAAGCCCTCTACGGATCAGAATTCAGCTGCACCATCCATTTCCCCAGCAAGAAGGTTCAGCAGCAACTCTGGTTCCAGTATCAGAAAGGTAAGGCGCCCCAACGGGGATCGCGGAGGCCTTCTCACCTTTTCCCACACGGCCTTGCGTCGCCCTTTGACTGGTGTCTTCCTCTTTGAAGGCCTGGGAATGCCCCGAAGCACAGGCTCTGCAACTCCCTTGCTGCCATACAGCCAGGGGGCAACTTTCCAGTGCAGCTGCCTGGGGTCACTGCTCTTCCTTCCAGATGCACGCGTCTCTTTCTCCTCCACCACCCCCGCTTCCCATCCCTCCATCTGCGCACCTCGCTTCCGCCTGCAGGGCCTGTGTGCTGCCATCTCGTTTCCCGAGCCCAACGCGCCACGATCCTTGTCATCTGCTTGCCAGCCCCCTTCAAAATCGCCGTGGGGTGATTTGGGTAGGACTCTATCAATGTGACATAATTGAGCTGTCTGGGAATGGTTCCGTTTTATCGCTTGTGACAATGACGGTCTTTAAAGAAGTATATTAATTCAGCAGCAGACTCATTGTGCAATGTCATAAATAACCAGACACATCATTAAACAGGGCAATAAACTTCGGGACTTTGAAGTGATAACAATTAGGGTAGATTTCTCAAAGTTCAGCGATTTGCTGTTGCCAGCGATTGTTCGTGCGCCTCCTTCCAGGAAAAAAAAAGAACCATGGTTGACTTGGCTTGTTGTTTTGCTGCTTGTCCACCCCATGCCCCCTCCCCAAAGGTTATGTTGCTGTTGATCCCAATCCCTGCTGCTTGTATTGTATGGCTTGTTGCTGAAAGCACATCTCCAGGCCTAATCTAGCAGGGCCTGTCGGCATAAAACCCCAGTCTAGTCTATGAGAGAAAAGTTAAGATCCCCTACGTCAGTGTTTCTCAACCTTGGGTCCCAGATGTTTTTGGCCTACAACTCCCAGCATGCCCCAGCCAGCTATGCTGGCTGGGGCATGCTGGGAGTTGTAGGCCAAAAACATCTGGGGACCCAAGGTTGAGAAACACTGCCCTACGTTAAGAACACACCTACGTTAAGATCCCCCCCAGACACCCCACTTCATCTGCCCCTACTGTCTGAAGTGTGGTCGGTGGAAAGGTCCTTCTCCGCAGCACGGCCTTCTCTCTCCTTCCTTGCTGGCATTTTGGTGACAAGCCACGGTGACGCTCTTCTGGAGAGACACTCTGATAGTTTTTGTTTGTTTGCTTGCTTGCTTGCTTGCTTGAATGAAAATGGAAGGTTGCTGACTGGAATTTTAGCGGTGACTTCTTCTTATCCAGTATGTTTTCATATGATGCATTAATGTTGCATCATTTTTAGTGTGATTTGTATGCTGGCGTGGGAGATTTTAAAACCAAAAGGCAGGTTATGACTTTTGAGAACAATAATATTGGCACTAATTACAAGGCCCTAGCAGACTCGCAAAAGGCAGTGTGCACACTGGTACTATAGCGGTGCCATGTCTGTCCAGTAACAGGCAACATGGAAGAATTTTGAGGGGTGCTGCCACAGTACTAAAATTGCAATAATAGCCAAGTGAACTTCTTAAATTCTTCTAGGGAAGGTTGTACAGAGTCCCAGGACTCATCCTGTGGGGTGAGGGGTGTGTGTGTGATCTCCTTTTGCCAATTGTAATCTTGCCCCAGGTTCCCTACACATGGCCTGGCTTCCAAGCTCCACAACACTTTTGGTTGCTCTCTTTGACTGAAAGGAATCCATGTTTGTTCTCCACTCAGTATAATACTAGAATATCCCTTGCTTCTGGTAGACCATTGTAGTAGGTATTAGCCACATCACATACTGATTCACTGTGGGGACTATCACAATTAATGTCCTTACCTATTTATTTATTTTCTTTTTATTAGGGGAGGACATCAGGGCAGCGACAGATGTGTATATCGCTCAAGCTATTATCTAGTACTTGACTTATATGTGAAAAGCGAGTGGGGTCCTTCATGAAATCCACAAACCCCTTTTCACCAAATCATGTGATAGAATCATAGAATTATATAGTTGAAAGGGACCTTGGAGATCATCTAGACCATGGCTCTCCAACCCTGGGTCCCCAGATGTTGCTGGACTACAGCTCCCAGAATCCCTTGCCATTAGCCATGCTGGCTGGGTATGCTGGGAGCTGTAGGCCAGCAACATCTGGGGACCCAAGGTTGGAGAGCCCTGATCTAGACCATCCTCCTACTCAGTACAAGAATCTTGCATCTGTAGCATCCCAGATTCTGTAACTGTCCAGATTCTGTTTAAATACCTCCAGCAAGGGAGAGCCCGCCACTTCCCGAAGAAGTCTGTTCTGCTGTTGAACAGCTTTTACCATTACCTGCTTAGCCCAAATCTACTTCCCTGCAATTTCTTCCCATTAGTTCCAGCCCTGCCCTCTGGAGCAACAGAGAATAAGTCTGCTCTGTGACGGCCCTTTAGACATTTGCAGACCACTATCATGTCTCCCTTTAATCTTCTCTTCTCTTGGCTAAACATACCCAGCTGTTTCAGCAGTTCCTCAAACAACTTGGTTTAATACCTGTCCCCCCCCCCATAGCTTCCTAAAAAGAGTAGTTAAGAGGGCTGTCACAAGACATAGGGGGGGGGGGTGTTTCCATCTTTGTATAATAACTTAAATGACGCAGGGTGTGCAATCCCAGCCCTACACATGAGGAGGTTTCCTTGCAGCTCAGCAGGACTGCCTTTTGAGATCACACATTTAGGATCTGGCTGTACTCCACAGACAAAGGATAGCAGTGCAGCCAGCTGCTGGCTAGTGTGAGACACTCACACCACCCCGCCTTTCTTGGACAGCCTTTCTCGCCCGGTGTTTCCCCGAGTGTTGTTTTGCAGAAAACGTATTCACAGCACAACGGGGTCTGTTTGCTTTGTTCTTAAACAGTGATCAATGGCAACGTGATGGTGCAGCGCTCCTGCAGAGTAGGAAAAATTGTGGAGGTGTGTTCATATCCCTTCCACGCCATTAATCTTCCTCACTGTGCAATTTCCAAGGAGCTTTTTTTTTGTTGTTATTTAAAAAAAAAAAAATTAGAAAACAAACACAACAAGAAGGTGACTTGATTGGATTCTGCACGCAGTTGCTGGAGTCAGACTGGCGGTGCAGTCTGATTAAGTAACCTCGGGGTACAAAAGTCAGCTCGGTTGAGCGGACTGCTCCTTTCAGTGAATTCCACTGTGGATTTTGTTTGTTTGTTTGTTTCTATCCTCTTTCTCACAAACGGAAACAAACCTCACTGCATGCCCTGCTAGCTGGGAATGATGGGAGTTGTAGTCCAACACATCTGTGGGGGCACCAGGGGCTGGAGAAAGCTGACCTACAGGCTGTGCTCAAAGATTCACCGCGAAGATCCGTGATGCAAAAAAAAAACAAAAAAAAGCATCTCTGCAGTTATCTTTGGGGCGGGCTAGGTGTTGTTGCTGGACTACATGATTTCCGCTTCCAAGAATCAGGTTTTCCAATACCATAGAGTTTCTTTTTGGGAAAGGTCATAGCAACTGTGTACAAGCAAGCTTGTGGAGATAGAAACCAGGGAATTGTTCCTTATAGTTTTATCCAACCTTTCCAGCAAGGAGCTCAAATTGATATCCATGATCCTCTTTACCCACATTTTCCCTTCAGAACAACCTTGTGAGGTAGGTTAGTTTGAGTCATACCATTTTCTTGGTAATTCCATTTTCTTGGGGAACTTGCAACTATTCACTGGGGAGGGACACCTCCCCCTCTTCTGAACTTCACTGGGGAGCTGGACTGCTTTTCGCTGGTCGGAGGTAGGACTTTCATAACCTGCAGGTGGGGTGGAGAGCACATAATGCAGCAGGCCACACGCTGAAGCTAAGCAGGTATGAGCCGGGTCAGTGCTTGGATGGGTGACTGCCTGGGCTGCCCACATCTGTTCTCCTGCATCGAGCAGGGGGTTGGACTCGATGGCCTTATAGGCCCATCCAAACTCTACTGTTCTGATTCTATGAAAACTTTCACGAGCAGTACATCAGTCCCCAACCTTTCCCCCTCTCTGCAAATATCTTGCGCATATGCAGTGCCTCATACCGATTCAGGCCACTGTTCCATGTAGCCAGTGCTTTTTTTCTGGAGAAAAGGGTACCGGAACTCTTGGATTACATTTCCTCGGGAGTAGATGGCGATTAAATTGTAATGCAATTAATAGAAGAAAAGGTGCTGGAACTCAGTTCCGGTGAGTTTCACCAGAAAAAAAGCCCTGCATGTAGCACATTACTGTCTGCTCTGAGTACAGCCGCTGTCTCCAGCAGAATGCTGGGACTGAACTCAGAACTCTGCCAATGAGCCCCTTTGCTTGGCAACCAAGAAAGGGAAAGAGCCCAGAGACTAGGGTGGGAGGAGTGGCAGAATGGCTGCCACCGTCACAGGGGCACAGGCACAGCCCACCCGCCCACCCCAGCAGCAGAGCCACAGGGATGCACTGTAGCCAAAGTCAGGAGGCGGCAAGGTATTAAGAGCCAGCGTGGCGTAGTGGTGAGAGTGTTGGACTGGGACTCGGGAGATCCAGGTTCTTCTATTCCCCGCTCGGCCATGAAACTCACTGGGTGACTTTGGGCCAGTCACTTGACTCTCAGCCTAACCTACCTCACAGGGTTGTTGTGAGGATAAAATCGAGAGGAGGAGGATTATGTAAGCCGCCTTGGGTTCCTTGCAGGAAAAAAGGCGGGGTATGAATATAATAAAATTAAATAAATAAAATTAGCAGGGGTAGGCAAGCTGGTGCCCTCCTGGTGTTTTGGACTGCTGGCTGGGGCTTATGGGAGTTGTAGTGCAAAACATTTAGAGGGTACCACGTTGCCCACCCTGAGTTAGGGAGGCGAGAGTGGGAGGGGGCAGGAGCTGGAGCGCAGGCCAGCATGTTGCATGTACACTTCAATCCTATGCAGGTCTACTCAGAAGTACGTCCCGCTAAATTCAATGGGGTTTGCTCCCAGGTAAATGTGTTACAGCAGGGTTGTAGCCTCAGATGAGGAAGACCCAAGTTCAAATCCCCAGTTCGCCATGAAACTTATGGGAGAACTCAAGGCAGCCGCCGTCTCTCTCCTTAAGCCACCTCATGTGGTTGTTGAGACAATAGGATAAAAGGGTGTGGTGGGATAGCATCATGCACCCTGCCCTTATTAGCCACAGCAGTTCCACCGCTGGAGGGCAGCAACAGAGGCCAGCGCTGCCGCCACCTTTGCTTGCCAAAACCCCCCCCCACTCGTGCAATTTTCTGAACAAATCCAGTGGCATCCGCCAGCAGAAGACATGCGCCCCTCTCTCCGAAGGCATGCGCCCCTCTCCTAAGCGAGGAAACAGTTAACTCCTACAGATCAGGTTGTGTCAGCAGCATATTAAGAACAAAACATTATCCACCAGGCTAGGCCTTGCTCTGCAAGAAATTGTGTGAACATAGATTCCATAGATCATAGAGTTGGAAGGAGCCTACAACAAGGCTATCGAGTCCTGTGGCTCACGCTGGCTCAGCTTGTCTGAGTGTGGAAAGCTAAGCAGGGTCAAGCCTGGTTGTGACTTGGATGGGAGACCCCTCCTCTAGTTTCCTGCATTGAGCAGGGGGTTGGACTCGATGATGGCCGTGTAGGCTCCTTCCAACTCTATGATCTATGAATCTATGAGTCCAACCCCCTGCTCAATGCAAGGAAAGTAGAGGAGGGGTCTCCCATCCAAGTAATAACCAGGCCTGACCCTGCTTAGCTTTCCACGCTCAGACAAGCTGAGCCAGCGCAAGCATTTTATTTCCAAATGTTAACGGAGGGGCCAGAAAGGGGAGAGACCCTTCCAAAATGATTCCACCCCTCCCGACAATTTCTGCTGCAAAGAATATGCCTTCAGCCTGCTCTTTGAATACAAGCTACTAACAAGCAAAAAAACAACAACACACACACAACCCTCTAATGTCTGGGTAGCAGGGAGCTGAGCTTGATGAAGTCACCCCATGCACACAGCCACAGGAATTCATGCCTACTCGCTGCCTTTGCAATTACTGCATCTTCTAATGGTACGAGAGAGAGTGCTTCTGTTTCCTCAGCCTACCAAGTATAATTTGTTTTTAATGCCTTGAGAACAGAACAGACACCAAAGGGGTGGGGGAGGTGGAGGAGATAAAAGTGTTTTTAATAATAGGAGACTATTATTTTTTTTTGTCGCAATGCACGTTTAATTCAATTTTCTCTCTATTACGCAGCCTTCTAAACCCCACTCTATTACACGCAGCCTTCTAAAAACTTGACAAAAGACACACACACACACACACAGAAACAGAAGCCATAATAAAACACAGAGTGTGTGTGCAGGCGACAAAAGCAGTTACCAAAATGTTTATAATCCACATGCCTAAAAGATACTAAAGCTTGGGTGGTCGAGTCGAGCGCCTATCAGTTTGGAAGTGAAACCGGGCCACCTCCAAATAGGCTAGTGGTTTCTTCTACACAATTAGGTGGCTAGATACACTGACTCAGGAGCATGCTTATAAATTAAAATAACGGCATGTTGTGTGTGTTTTTTTAAAAGGCATGATGAGGTTTGAGCATGGTCAGTTACCCCCTGGAGACACAGAACATCGAGTATCTGTTTATTTATTAACAAAGTTTATATACTGTCCAACAACAGAAAAGTGGGGCACATGGGAATTTAGCGTGATTACCGGTAAGTCCCTGACAGCTTATAGTGGCAGCAGATAGGTTAATGTAGTCCTCCAACCTGGTGCCATCCTGGCTGGGAATGATTGAAGATATAGTCCTAGCACATCTGCAGGGCGCACCAGGTTGGGGAAGTCTGGCTTATAGTATCCCCCAGCAGAGGGCATGGCTCACTGGCTGGCACCTTGAACAGGGGCACTCCCGCTAGAGGCGAGAATACGGAGCAACACTTTGCTACAGGCCCCACCTGTAGCTTCTCACTACTCAAAACGCCTCTTGTTTGGCAACGACTTGCAACAGTGGTTCTTCCCCTGCCGATCCACCGAAGCGCTTGGTGGCAGAGGGTGAGGTTTCCCACGAAAAGGCAGCCCAGTCCTGGGAAAGGATTTTGGCAGGAGACGCACCTGTATTGCAGCAGAGTAGAAGTGCCCGGTCGCTTTCCACATCTGTGCTGAAAGCCCGGCCAGCAGGGCAGGTACGAATGAGTCTCTTACCTCTCCCCTCGCACAAAAAAAGAGAAACCCGCTGTGAGCCAGGAACACATCGTAAAATAAAATGTGCTGCTCCCGCTTCTCCCCCCACCCCAATCAGAGAGTGGAACAGATGGCGGAGACTTAGCTTAAATTGCGATGTGGCTATTTGGCTAAAGCCTAGCAGTCAAGTGCTCCGTCAGCAGAACTGAGTGGGCTTTAAGTCCACTTAAATGAATCTATGGTTTTCCAAAACGCTCTCTGTAGTGGTATATTCACTACAAAAGATGCTCCCTAGAATGGCGTATGAGGCAAGTGCTTATTCATAAAAATAAAAAAAACAACCCAAAACAATATTGCTTCTGTGAGCCGGTCTGGCGGAAGCTGCCTGCAGCAGCCAGCTCATAAAAGCAGACATTTCAAAAATGCAAAAATGATCGGGAGCGGCCATAAATGTAATGTTTATCGAAGGGCCAGGGGTGAAGGCAGCACAGCAATTGGACAAAGAGAGTTCCTAGTCCAGGTAATTACTTGCAATCTGAATTGTCTCCACATATGGAAGCCACCCTCTGTAGCTCAAGTTGGCATGAAATCCCCTGGCAAAGATGTGTTACACAGGAAGGGCCAATTCCTGCCGTCCACCTTCCATTTCATCCAGGTATTTGGGAGTGAGCCAGTGTCCTGTATTGGGGGCATTGGCACAAATGCAATCTACTCCATAATCAGGATTTGGGCGGGAGAACTAGTAGAGGGTCCTCACTGTGTTGCAGACTACTGTATCCCGTAGTGGAATCCTGCATGAGAAGCTCAGCTTGCATTCAAGTCGAAGCAAGCTTCTAACCCCCATTATGGCAAAGAAGAGCCTGAACATGTGGCAGCTTGACTTAAGAGGTCGCCCTGGTAGGGGAGACCATCAGCCACAATTTGTCTCCCTAACCACACACACACACACAGCTCATTTCCCTCCTCCTCTGCACTCTTCCTCACATCACACAACTTAAAAAAAAAATAATCAAAAATCATACAAGTGTGCAAGTTGTAAGGATGGTGCACATTTGTCGCGTCTACAGAACCTATTCTAGTGCAGAACTGGGAATATTTAGGGCAGAGTTCCAGAGGTGCTAGCCACAAATGCTTGCACAAAATAAGATCTCCGACTGCCTTCTTGAGAATATGCGCAACTGACTGCCCACGTGTTTCGACTCTGCCGCCATGTAAAACCTGTGTGTTCCGGTGTTTCATTTGAAACTCCTGCCGGTTTTGTGTTCCTCAGCTTGAAATTGTAATGCTGCACCTTGAAGCAAGAGCAGCGTGCCTGTTCCCACCCCACAGGCGTAAATTGGCAGGGAGGGCACCTGTTTCCAGCTCTCATGGCTGCAAGTGGAAGTCCGGTGATACCCTTTGAGGCTTTGTCCTGAGTAAGACCTGCCACACATCCAGAGCCTGTGAGATGAATCAACGATCCAAAACACTTGGCACAGCAAGGATGCATATGCTCTCTGCACCCCATTTTTGAGAATCCAAGGCCAGGATTGGTCCCATGTGGTTGTGGCTTTTGGCAAGCCGCCAGAAATTTCACCTGCTAGCAAATGAAGCCAGCACATAACCAGCTCGTAATCAATCCTTGTGCCCCAGCATTTGCAACTGCACTACTAGCACTGCTCATTTTGGCAGATTAAAACGCAGGGCGATCGTGTCCTATTTACACTTAACAAGCTGGCTTTCTCTCTCTCTCTCTCTCTCATTCTCAGCCACATTGGTGGGTGTGTTGCTTGCCCCATATGGCCATGCCTTGGGTGTGCTTATTCACCCAGCTGCGGTTTCACGCTTCATCTGACCCAAGCCATATGCCTTTCGGCTGATGAGCAAATCCGTCTGTTGCCTTAAATAAGGCCCAGCAGCATCACTGGCAAGGTGGCATTTTGCTGTGGAAGGAATTGAGATGTGAAGCCTCAGCAGAGGGGGAAGGGAGAAAGAGAAAACGCTTCTGTGTAATAAAATAAGAAGCCCCTTTCCCCATCTTACGGACAAGTAGTTTTTTGCGTAAGGTGCTGCAGACTAGTGGAAACCCATCAGGCAGTGCAGTGGTGTGGAATGCAGGATATTGAAGGCGCACAGTTAAACAACATTTGTCACATTTGATCTTGTTTACTCCAATTTCTCCCTCCCCTGACAAAAGTGTCAACAAGAAACATGACCTTCCAGGGCATTTTCCAAGCAAGAGACAACACGGAGTCATGAATAACAAACAAAGCCCGATCAATTCCACCCCGCCTACGATTGTCTTTCCCACCCTGCAACCCTTTCGTTGCCACTTCAAATGTTCATTAATACAGAATCCGAGGAGACAGTTCTCTGCTTCTTTGAATCAGTAATCACACTAGACTTACATCACATTGAACAAAGTTCTAAAAGTCTGCCCTGCACTGCGCGCTCTCTCTCTCTCTCTCTCTCTCTCACTCACACACACACACACACACACACACACGGTCAAGTGTTAGGGTTCTATTGGCACCTTACGAATAGATGGAATCCTACGGAGGGGGTGGGAATTTTGCAGCAGTGAAGCTTTCCCGTGACGGGGTCGGCTACGACGACGTAATTGGGACATTTTAAAGGATTTGATAGTGGGGAAGTTTTATCAACTACGGCAGTGAAAGGAGATCACTCCTTGAGCACATGCATTGGCGGAGGCACAATTAGGACCTGGTGGTGCAGGGCAGGGGCAGAGAAGGGAGGGAGGGAGGGCTCTTTCCCCCCATGCAGCAGCCTACCCCATTTCTCCGCTGGCAGCCCGCTTGGTTCCTGAACGGAATACAGAGGACAGAGTGCTCCATCCCGCCTCCATCAGCCCGCTCACTCACCTGCATGTAATTCCTAATCATCTCTGGCTAGCGATTAAATACAAGTCTATTTTAACACAAACCCCAGCTCTCTCTTAGACAGCATTCGTGGGATGTACTTGTATCTTTTTCTTTTTTTTTAATGTACGTGCGCGCGAGCACACACACAAACACACACACGGCATATTTTTCTTCTAAGCGCACACACATGATGAGGGCCTGCTACACCAGTTCAAGCAAGATTATGGCACAGTCTACTTGAAAACTATGGCACCAATGTCAGTCGCCTCGCTTTGGACGATGGGCGAATCTAGCCAAAAAAAGAGGCACGTCTTTTTCTTCTAAGGCGTGGAATACCTCCTCAAGTGGTAACTGTAGATCTTAATGCAGTGATCCCAACAGTCCAAGACCAAGAGCTGTCCCTTGGGTGTGATGGCTATGCCAACAGGGCATGTGAGTCCCTCTCGGATTAAAATGTTATAGCCACCCCCCTTGGGAAAATGTAAGATTTCTTTCCGGCTACTGTCTGCCACAATCAGGTCACCCCGGGAGTCCACGCACATCCCAGCGATACATCTGAAGTCCTCATTCTCCGAGAAGAAGTGGCTGATCTGCCGACCAAGCTGCCCATCTGGGCCAACAGAGCCGATCGAAAAGCCCCCTTCCAAGTGGTGCTCGTGCTGGCGGTTTTCGAGATTCAGGCCCAGTCCCTGGGTGAAGTAGATAGTCCCTTCAGTATCGCAGGTGACAAATTTGGGGCGCACTGCACTACACAAGCAGCTGTATTTGACAACCCCGACACCACGGTCTACCGTGAAACACCAAAGCTTTCCTCCTTCCACATCAGTCACTACAAACTGTCCCGATGGAAGCGCGGTGATGCCCCACGGCTTGCTTAGCTGGCTCCTGTGGCACGCCACGCAATGCCCGTCGATTGTATACACCTTAACGGAATTGTCGTAGCTGTCGGTCACGCCGATCAGCCCCTGGCAGTTCATGGTGACCGACAAGGGAGTCAAGTTGGGGAGATCTGCGCCGAGGAAGCTGAGCACAAAGCTGTCAATGCCGCTGGGGCTCCGGCGGATCTCCTTGAGGAAGCCCTTGCGGGTGAAGACTTGGATCCGGAAGTTGCCACGGTCTGCCACAAGCACCTCCCCCTGGGGGGTGACATGCAGGCTGACGGGTAGGTTGAACATTCCCGGTGTGCTGCCTTTGGCGCCCATCTTCTTGAGGAAGTGGCACTGCTGGATGCTGCTGGATGCTTCCGCCATCCTGGGTTTGGCAGGCGAAGAGCAATTGGGCAACGAGCTGGCCTCTTCCTCAGCCACACCCACCTCCCTGAAGGACTCCGAGGTGGCGGTGGCCATCTCCATCAGAGACTCCTCCACATTGATGCTCCGTGGTTTTTTGACCACTTGTCCAATCTGCAGCGGCCCGACGTGGCCCACTTTGAGAAGCTCCACCTCTTGCAGGGTCAGCTCTTTGGGAAGGCTGTTCATCAGCTCGGGCTCCTCCTCGTCGCCCTCTTCCTCCAAGAGGGCAATGTCCCCCTGTTTTATTTTGGCAAGGAAGTAATCGCACCGGGACACAATTTGCACCTCAGCAATGTTCAGCAGGTAAGCCTGCTCCTCCATGATCTGGCTGTTCACTTTCTCCACCTCGGAGAGGGAGCTGGTGAAGAACTTGCGAGACCTCGCCAGTTCATCCTGGACCTTGCGCTCTTCTTTGCCGTACTCGTGCAGGACGGCTTTGTATCTCGCTTGAAGGTCCTTCGAGACGCCTTCCAGAGAGGTCTTCCTCTTCTGCAAGTCACACATGAACTCTCGCAGGCGTCCGAGCCTGGCCCCAAACTCCCTCCTTCGTTCATCCGCTGCCTCTTTGATAGCAACCACGCCGTGGCCCTGCTGCAGATGTTTGGCCTCCTTGCACGGTTCGCACAAGACCAAGCCGCAGCTCTGGCAAAAATGCTTGGGGAGCCGCCGCCCACACGCCTTGCACATGAGGACGCCAACGGTCTCGCTGAGCCCCGCCGTGTCTATGATCTTCAGCACGGTCAGGTTGTCGGTCAGCTGAGCCAGGTTCGTGATCCGCGTGACTTTGCTACAAAAGGGGCAGCGTATCCCGTTGATGCTGTTTGCCAGCAGCTTCTCCGAGCACTGCTTGCAGATGGTGTGCCCGCAGTGTAGGAGCTTTGGCCGGAGGTGCTCCTCCGTAAAGCACTCCATGCAGATGGGGCATTCCAAGACTTCGCGGAGCGCGTCCGAGTTGAGGTGAGGGGCAGCGGCCATGGCCTTGCAGTCGAGGCGAGACTGGTCGCATTTATTCCAAGCCCTTCTGGTCCTGTCTGTGAAGAGAGAAGGATATGAAATTGATTTCTCATTGCTGCCACTTAGCCCATACAAAAAAAAAGAAAAAAGAAAAAAATTCAATCAGGTTGATTCAATCACATTCTTTTATGGGGCTGTTTTTGGCATGCCCATCAAGTTGTGTGTGTTTTTTTTTTTTCCTATGTCAAGTGGCTGCATCTTATGCCTTGGTAGCAAAGATTGAAGTAGCGCTCACTAAACGTTTTAAGACTTGAAATGGATGTAAGAGGAGCTTTCACTGACAAAGCTGAAAGAGGTTGTGGTGTGTGTGTGTGTGGTTTTTTTTACATCCCCCTACCTACCGCCAGCAAATATCCCACACTAGTCTCATACAATCTTACCCACTGCTCTTCTACATTTCACAAGTATTTCTTCAGAGCTTTAGCCCACTACAACCTTAAGGCTTGGGGTGGGTTAAAGTTCAAAGCCACAGACATATAAAATATCCAAATATGGATCTATTCTTAATCACACTAAATAAAGCCATGTGTTAAAGCCATAGCATTGCATTTAAAATTTAAGCCTTGCTGATAAGGCATGGTCTGAACGCATATCAGGCAGGCACTTTGCTGAAGCTAAGCCGGTCTGGGTCCGGTCAGTACTTGGAGGGGAGACCCCCTGGGAACCACATGCAGCTACCTTGAGTTCCATGATGGAAGAAAGGTGGGCTAGAAATGTAATTAATGGATTAATTAAACTGGCCCCAGTGAAAAGAGCTCACAAGTGGCCACACTTCTGAAAGAAGCTCAGGCATTGGCAAATCTGGATGCTAGACAGCCACTGGGTACATCTGTCTGGCACAAGGTCTCCAAGAAGGAATATCCCTCTCAAACAGAATGTCACTCTTTGGGGATAATGCTAAAAGAAACTGGTCTAATAAGGCAGATCCGTTCTATGAGATTTGGCTGAATACTTAGGTATATTTGATCATAGGATGAGTTGGAAGGGGCCTACAAGGCCATCGAGTCCAACCCCCTGCTCAGTGCAGGAAACTAGAGGAGGGGTCTCCCATCCAAGGAATAACCAGGCCTGACCCAGCTTAGCTTTCCACGCTCAGACAAGCTGAGCCAGCGTGAGCCACAGGCCTGTATATATATTGTTAAATGTGTTTAACATGTTCAGCTCGTGGTGAACTTTCAGACAGGGACTTTCTGGGCTGCGGGACGGCAGCTCTTGACTTGTGGTAAAACATAAGAAGATACCTACTGGATCAAAGCAAAGGTCGACCAAGTCCAGTGTCCTGGAGTAGTCAAGAGCTTTGGCTATTGGGTGGTACAGAAATGTAATAAATACATCCCGTGTCTCACAGTGGCTAACCGGATGCCCAAGCAAGACACAAGGGCAATTAGCCTCTCCTGGGATCCTCCTGAGCAGCCAGTATTTAGAAGCAAGCTGCCTTTGACCCTGGAGTATACAGTATAGTATAGTATATTGCCATCATCCTGACAATTGGCAATCTAAAGGCCTAAATGACTGTGACTCAGCAAAATTAGATCTCAAGAGCGAGGGTGGGGGATGCTTTGGTTTTGATAAGAAAAGCAAGGCTGGAAGATGGGTTGTTGAACTAATAGTGCCCAGGGCCAAGATGCCCCAATGACCTTGGCTAGATACACTTAGGGCACAACCCTATGCATGTTTAGACAGGAAAAAAGACCTACAATTCCCACCCAGCTTTGCTGGCTGGGGCATGGTGGGAGTTGTAGGCCTTTTTTCTGTCTAAACATGCATAGGATTGCACCTTTAAATATATTTATGAAACTTCATATTGTGCTGCAGCCATACCCCTTCCTGACACTTATTGTTGCATCAGGATGTCAAAGAACCAACCAACCAACAAACAAAAAACCTAGATTGCGGGATCGGGGCTGGGGAAAACAACAACCATTAACGAGATCAGATCTAGCAGAAGGTCTTTGGCTGCTCAAATTCTAGAGAGGCAGAAAAGCTTGGAAAATGAGAGGTAAGAAAAAAGCATGATGGATCTGGTAAATTACAAGCCAGCGGCCTATGAAGGGGAACAGCTGGGTGGGTAGGTGGGTGGGGGAGCTTAGCATTTGAGAGCGGGACTGCAGCTCGGTAGTAGAGGACCTGCTTTGCATGCAGAAATGTCCTGGGTTCGATTCCTGGCATCTCCAGTTTAAAGGGGTCAGATAGCAGATGATGGAAAAGGCCTTTCTGTGCCTAAGAGCCTGGAGGGCCTCTGCCAATCAGAGTAGACAACGCTGGGATGGGTAAGACGAATGGTCTGATTGCAAATGTGACAACTTCATGGATTTATGAATTTACAACGGTGGGGTTGTACAATTTGCAGGATACCAGGAACGGCAGAATAACAGCCCTCCTAGGTTGCCTGTCAAAAACAGACCAGATATCACGGTGCAAAGTCGGGATTCAGAGAAAAGGGTGCAAACAAGGGAAATGGACTAGGTGGGTGCAATCTACCACCCTGGAGATTAGTCAGCCGAAAGAATTCTGCAGAGCCAGAGACATTGATGGAAGCCAGGGAACCGTTGCTTCCCGGCAGGCATCGTACTCTGCTAAAGCCAAGCATCGGTGTGCCAATTAGTACTGGGACAGCAGGGGTTAATCAGCTGTTTAAAAAAAAAAACATGGCAAAAATCCTGCATATTTCACTTCCCAGAATTGTCTAGACTCCTCCCCCCCACCCCAATTTCTGGTAACATGCTTGCACTTTCTTTCTCTGACTATATTTTAAGAGCCTTGTTAGAGCCAGCTATCTTGTGCATAGAGAGAGAATCTAATGAGACCATATTGTTGTCCAGGTTCCCTTAAGCACTTTCCTACCCCCTTTTCCTTTATGCTATATTCTACCGCAGTAGGATTCCAGCTGTGCTCTCAACAAAGCAACCAGCCATAGAAAAAGAGCACGAAACAGGCTGTATCATTAAACTATTATGGGATATGATAGAGGTGGTTAAGATGATCGCTGTTCTTCTGCTGGATTTGCAGTGGGAAAGGGCAGTAGCTCAGGGGTAGGACACATGTTCTAATAAAAAGGGTCTCCGATTCACTCCATTTAAAAGATCAGGTAGAAGATGCGGGAAGACCTGCTACCAGTCAGTGTCAATTAGTACTGAGTAACATGGACCAATTGTTTGACTCAGTACAAAACAGCTTCCTATGTTTCGGCGCAACCACTACTCTGCTCCCACACACACACCTTTGGTTCTCAGAAGACATGGAGAGAGAATCATAGAGTTGGAAGGGTCCTCAAAGGTCATCTAGTCCAACCCGCTGCCAATGCAGAAAATCTTTTGCTACAGCAACCCTAATAACTGACCACCCCAACCTCTGCTTAAAAACTCACGAAAGAGTCTCCAACGTAAAACTGTACAAGAATTTTTTCCTAATGTTTAGCTGGAATTCCTTTTCTTGGCAATTTCAGCTATTGGAGTGCTAATCTGAGCAACAGAAAACATCTGCTCATTACGCGTACCAATCAGAATGAAGACTATTTATTCGTTCTCCGGTTACATGCAAGAAATTTAGTGATTAGGCTTCTTCGTTCTTCCTCCCTTAGTCTTTAATCTTGAAAGCATTGAGGACACTTCAGATCACAAACTAGCATTAAACTGTAACTTGAGGTGATATACTTAACCTTTGTCTTTAAGGAGCAATAACAGAGCTTCAAGACAAACGTTTTTGTGAAAAAATCATCAAAAAATTTAGTACTACATTGTAACGACCAGGAATTATACCACATGTTTTTTGATAGGATTCACTTGTTTGAATATGCGACTATGTATGGGGCAGCTTTCGGGTCCTTCCCTGCTTCTACAGTGTCAGTAAAGTTAAAGAACCTGTATCATGGCAGATAACAGAAAACAAAGATAAACACTTTACTGACTGCACGTGCATAGAATGCATGGCAGCTTTGACATTTAGTGATTTGCTTATGCATGTGCATTGTCAACTGTCTACTCCGTATTGAGAGAACACATGCAGCCCACTAGGTCAACTGTAGGTTTACATCCAAGCCATGCTTTGTATATCATCAAACTTTTAAATGTAAAGAATCTGAGGAATTCAGAAAACATTCTGTTCCCACGTGAGAGAACAAGATCATGTGTTTGCGAAGGCACGGTCTTTTGCATCTGTGACATTCGAGTGCCAAGAGAGGTCCTGCGTGCCAGCTGTGGACCCGTGCAAGTCGCCACATGGTGTATAACAAGCCTTTTGCCATGAGTGGACGGCAAAAACATGTAGCGAAATTAGCACAGGATCCACATGAGATGTTACCGGTTTTAGATGGTATATGACACACATGTCTGATTTCTGAGTTGGCTGCTTCAAAATGGGATCCCTGCATGCACTGTCTTTGTTTAGAGCATGTTTTGAGATCTAAACCTGCCTATGGAATGTACGAGTTTTGAAAAGCAGATGGGGAAGCTCACATTTAGGGATGTGCGAGGAATCTGTTCGGGGGATGAAAATCCAACAGATTTCCCCAACTCATCCCTCCAGATTCCGTTCCATTTCCTCCATGCTGGTGTTGACTCGATCTGATGCGAGTCGAGCTAGCATGTGGATTTCCGCTTTTAAGGCAGGCCACGATTTGCATGAGTTTATTTATTTATTTAAATTCTCAGGAAATGTGAGCAGCTTATTTTTTTTAAAAAAAAAAAAACACTAGATGAAATTGACAGTGACAGTTCTTTGTGAAGTGGGGCATACAGGAAGCTAAGGACCAAGTCGTGAGAGAGGATGAAACTGACAAGGATATTTACCAAGGGAATATGCTGCACCTGGGGTTACATGTACAGGCCTGTGGCTCACGCTGGCTCAGCTTGTCTGAGTGTGGAAAGCTAAGCAGGGTCAGGCCTGGTTATGACTTGGATGGGAGACCCCTCCTCTAGTTTCCTGCATTGAGCAGGGGGTTGGACTCGATGGCCTTGTAGGCCCCTTCCAACTCTATGATCTATGAAATCTATGCTGGACTTGCGAATGCGATAAAATAGTAAAAACAGCGCAAACCCACTTACGCAAATTTAAGGATTTCGAATTTGTGCAAATCATCATTTGTGCAAAGGGCGCTACAAATATCTTGGTTCCCAATGTGCGCAACTATGTCGTGCACATTTCCGGAACCCGAAAAAAAAAAGAATTCCGGCACAGTCCGTTTCTGGTCGCCGGATCAGAAACCCTGTGGAAGTCCACTGGGCTGAAACAATACAGATTGCACATCCCTAGGTCACATTACTGAGAGACCCTCTTCCATACAGATACTTCTTAGAAGACCAGTATGCCAAGGAGAAGTTCATTCTCTCTAACATGACAGTTGTCTACGTGCAGGACCTTTTTTTTTTTGGTAGGAGTCCCCCACTGTCTGTAACAGTAGAGCTCACAGAGGTGCTTCATCACCTGAGTGGTGTTAACTTCCCAACCTGCTACCAAGAAAATCTGATGGTTCCATTTCCTGGATGCAAGAAAACTCCTGACTTGCTGGAAATCTGCTCCCAGCCTGTTTTTGTTTTGATATTGGCACACAAAAACTGATGGGATACACAAGCATTTTTCTTCTTCTTCTGCAAAGCTGGGCAGAAGAGCTCCTGAAATTATCTCCCAAAGTGGAGAAATGATAAGTTGGGGGACATTCCATGAAAGCCAAAAGGAATTGTGTGTTTTGTGTTGCAATCAGCTATTTATGAGGTGAGACAAAAGGGTTTTGATGGTAGGCATAGCAAACCTGTACGTACAAAACCTCGGTCCAGAGAGGCAAAATAGCAGGGGAATTGCTGAAGGGGAGAAAGGATTGCAGCCAATACTAATAGACTCTTGGTATGTTCAGCAGAGTTCTACTCATTAACAGTAAACTGTCAATTATTCACTTCATTTATTTATTACATTTCTATACCGTCCAAGAGCTGAAGCTATTTTAACAACAAAGCAGATTTGTGGTTGGTGAAGATTAAGTAGTGTCACCGTTTTATGGGTGCGAAATCACATGGTCAATGCTGCGTGTTTGGATGACTTTACTAGGAAATCATTTAGCATTACGGCCAACTTGGTCTTTACCTCAGTTGGGGTGGATGATCCACATTGGTAGAGATAGGCTTTGTGATGTATCTCAAGTGCAGCAATTCCCTGAGGCCATAGAGAGGAAAAAGAGAGAGAGAGAAAGACATCAACATTGCAGCCAGTGACCAAATTTCAGAGTCCCGCCCCGCCCTTTTACTTTGGATACTGCAAGAAACATGGTCAGCAATAAGGTGTCGAGGGGTATTTTTATTGTCAAAGTAATAATAATTCCAACATTTCCCAAGCTACACTTTGCTTTTAATCAGGGGAAATTTAAATCCAAAGATAAAAACAGGCGTATGCAGATCAACGTTGTATCATTTTCATTTCCTCCCATGCTGAACATGAGCTTTATCAGTTGGGTGCAATTTTCTTGTTGGGCCCCAATTTAGATTTTAAAAAAACTGCCATTGGAGTATAATTTCCTTGTCACCAATGCTGCTGCTTCTCCCTTACCCAATAAAAAAACACAACATTTAGTCAGTTCCGTTATTTTCTAATTACCGTAATTTCATTTGCAGATGTTTGCTTGCACGAGGACAATGCCCACCAGCACAGCAAACAAAGGTAGTTTTAAAATTGACTTAAGGTGCACACGAATATTAAATTATACTATGCAGGCCACTTCCTCTCTTGGCTTCCCTGAACAACACTATTAGCATCAGTGATGAACTTAACGCATGGTGGCAGAACTGGGTTGGAGAATAGCTGAACAGGGGCAAGGGGAGGGGATGATATGTGGTGGTGGTGTTTAACCCATCTATGACCTCCCCCACCCCCCAAAAAAAGCCCTCTCCCTCCAGCTGAATCTCCCTCTGCAGAGGTTATGTTTGCTGTGTTTTGAGAGAGGGTTGCAGAAGGAGAAGAGAGGTTGGGCAGAGTTGCAAAGGACAGCAGTAGGTGGGGAGGAGGTTGCAGGTGTAGTGGTGAGAGTGTTGGACTGGGACTCAGGAGATCCGGGTTCTAGTCCTCGCTCAGCCATGAAACTCACTGGGTGACTTTGGGCCAGTCACTGACTCTCAGCCTAACCTACCTCACAGGGTTGTTGTGAGGATAAAATGGAGGGGAGGAGGAGGAGGATTATGTAAGCCGCCTTGGGTTCCTTGCAGGAAAAAAGGCGGGGTATAAATATAATAAATAAATAGGGGAGTTTGCAGGGAATTCTCTACTGCACACCACACTTCTCCCTTCTCCTCTACTTTGTCCGCTCTACTGTGGACACCTGGACTACTGCTAAACATCTGTGGCTCATACACCCACAATTTGACCAGTTCGTAACTCCTTTCAACCCAGAATCTTAGTATCTATTTTTTATTGGTCAACCTATAGGCGAATATATAGGAAGGGGACCTGCATTAAGGATCAGTGTTATAACATGCGGCGGCGGCGTGACCCCAGCTCTATGCATTAGCACAAGGAAGCCATAATCTCTGTTGCTAGCAGTTTTAGCGGTCACTTCCGGGCTCATAAACCTCTTCGCGCAATTGGGGGATCAAAACATGTCCATGCAGAAGAAGAGACAGCACTGGTGGCTATCAGCCTATTTCTGCTTCCCAAAGAGACGTTTTGGAGATATTGGAAGCTGTTTTGACTCATCTGTCCAGCAACTCTGCCTTCCTATATTTACTTTCACTTTTATTTATTCATTTTTATTGACTGCATTTCTATACCGCCCAATAGCTGAAGCTCTCTGGGCAGTTTACAACATTTTTAACTCTGTGACTGCCTTTTTCTTTCCCTCGCCTATATTTATTTATTTATTTGTTGTATTTATGGATCGCCCATCTGGCCAGCAAACTGGCCACTCTGGGTGATGTGCAACATAAAATATACAATACATTTAAAACAATAACCCACCCCATATTCCCGCCTGAATAGCCATGTTTTTAGTGAGCGGCGGAAGCTCAGCAGAGAGGGAGGATGGCGGAGGTCACTCGGGAGAGAGTTCCACAGTGTGGGGGCCACCACAGAAAAGGCCCTCTTCCTCGTCCCCACCAGTCTAGCTGCTCTGGCTGAAGGGACAAGGAGAAGGCCATCTGTGGCAGATCTTGTTGAGTAAGAAGGCCTACTTGGTGTTGCTGGAGACGCTCCTTGAGATATGTTTCCTTCTTTGTAGCTATCATGTCAACGGATAAGGGAGAGTTCTTTTAAAACAAGGGATCTCTTGCAAGGTGTGTCTCTAGCATTGGTGGCTTTTTGTACTATCCCTGATCCTGCATGATGCCTCCTCTTTTACCTTCTTCAAATCCCTCTTCTAAAACCCAGGCCTTGGACAGGACCCCCTAACTCTCATGTCCAACTGTTAACTCACCCTGTAACTCAGCCTAAGCATGAACAACTGAAATGGCCACATATAGCTCTTGTTTACCCCGGACTCGACTCTGTGCCACTTTCGCTGTGTCAAAGTTTAGACTGGGGCGGGCAACCTCTTGTCCTCCAGATGTTTGGCATACAACCCCTTTTAGCCCTAGCCCAGGATAGCCAGTGGGGAGGCCAAAACATCTGGAGGGCCACCCCTGGTTTAGAGTGTAAACTCCTCAGGGGCTACACTGGCATGTGTGTGAGAGAGAATATATTATGAGCCCTCAAGAATTATATCAACATGTCTTGCTGTAACGTACTAATCACACTTATTACCCCACCCTTCCTCCAAAGAGCTCAATGTGGCATGTGCCACCACTTTTTTTAATCCTCACAACAGCCCTGTGAGGGAGGTTACCCTGACAGACCAAGACCTGCCCAAGGTCGCCCAGTAAATGTTGAGGCCGAGCAGAGATTTGAACCCAGGTCTGCCCAGTATAACTCCAACATTCTTACCACGATAGCACACTGCCTTGGAGAACAACTGGTGAGATTAAAATATTTAGATCTTGGGGCTAAGAGGCTGAGACTTTAGTAGAGGGCATGCATCTTTTCTGCCAAGTGTCGGCACTGAGAAAGCCGCGTGTGAGTGTGTGTATGTGTGATCCATAGTTCCCTATGAAACGGAGGTGCTTCTCTGCTTCAGGGACCTTTATGTAGCTCTACTTGGACCAATGTCTGGCCTCCTGGGGGCTAGAGATTATATTCCTCCCTGCTTGAGACAACAGTGATAACAAACAAGCCAGTAAGGCTGCACAGCTTAGATTGGAAAGACAACCAACGTGTCCTATGCTGCTAGTCCCTTTGGGGCTTGGCATGGCCAGGGTGGGTGTCTTTTGGATGAGGCGGCAAACCATGCTCAAAGCTGCATGCAGCTGCGGATCAGGCAGATGCAATACCAAAGCTGCGATCCTACCCACACTTCCCGGGGTGGTAAGTCCCGTTGAGCTCAGTGGGGCTTACTTCTGAGTAGGCATGCATAAGATTGCACAGCCTGGGGGGCCTGCTGGATCTCTCTCCTGAGGGAACCTGAGCACTTGGCAGGGGGAGAGCAGCGGGGTCTGGGTGCGTGATGGGAGGCGGCGCTCAGAGCCTGATCAAGGACTCGCGTCGCACCTTCTTCAACAGTGGCATACAATGTTGCACATTGCACCGCAACACTGTACCACAGGAAGGCCTCTTACTGCTGTGATTCTCAACGTGTCACATGACTCCTCCAGCCCAGCCCAGCCCCTTTTATCGCCCCCCCCGTAACAGACCAAGACGCCCCCCCCCGGGATTTGCCAGAGCTTTGATGGGCAGGAAGCTGGAAGCGCAGCCCCCTCTGCAATGCGCGTGTGTGTCTTTGCACGATCAAAGGTTTGCACCGTGCACGGGGGGGGGGGGCGTGCAAGAAAGAAAGAAGCGTTTGCTGGCTGGGGATGAGCGAAGGGAGGTTGCGTCGGGGGGGGGATTGGTGGGTTCTCCCTGCCCACTGCCTCCCTACCTACCCTTGCCCCCCCTCCCTTACCAGGCAAAGCGGACTAGCGGAGCCCCTCCCTACCTGCCGCTTTCTCTTTCTCCCGCAGCTGCACCAAGCCTTTGTCCCCCACACCGTACTACGCGCCTGCGCGACAGTCCCCCGCCCCCCTCCGCTGGCCCCTCCTCAAGCGCTCGGCCACGTCACGTCACCTCTCCCGGGCGGTCATGGGAGTTGTAGTTTTCATGCGGGGCGCGCGAGCTCCTCGTCTCTTCTTCCCCTCCCGAAAGGAGCCCCCACCACGCGCCTCCAGCAGGCAAGTTCGAATCCGCGGACTGGACAAGAAGGGGAAAGTGCGCGCGTTATTTTATTTTTGAAAAAATATATGTAAAGGAAAAGAGAAGCTGTTGGCCTTCCATGCATGGATTTAATGCGAGTTTATATTTGTGTAACTCAAGACGATGGGTTTGTTGGGTGGGGATTTTTGTCTTAGCTCCATTTTTATTTTATTTTGCAGATTATAGATAGATAGATAGATAGATAGATAGATATGAATTTATTTTATTTTATTTATTAATTATATTTATACCCCGCCTTTTTTCATGAAAGGAACCCAAGGCGGCTTACATAATCCTCCTCCTCTCCATGTTATCCTCACAACAACCCTGTGAGGTAGGTTAGGCATTGATCTGTTCATTTAAAGGACCGTGCGCCGTACAAATGCTTGACTTCATCGGGAAGCCTTTTTTTCTCTCTCTCGTCTTTTCCATCTTTATGTGGGGGGGGGGAGGAAGAGGGCTGCCCATTGTCTGTTTTTATTACAAGACTCCAATTCGATTACAAGACTCCCGATAAGCAGCATACAAAAATTAGAAACAAAACAAAAAACAGTGGGGGGACACACACATTAAAATGTATAATTATAATAACAGTTATGATTATTTATAAAAACATTAGTTACATAAAATATTATTATTTATACATTATTTATAATAATTATAAAACAGTTTAAAACCAAGCAGAAAAGAAAAAAGGCTAAAACCGATTTTTAAAAAAGTTGTTGGTGTGTTTTTGTTCTATTTGTTAGAGTTCCAAACAAATTTCCAGCCACCTGTGAGTGAAACTAACCTCTGTTTAAAGCTTGGAGGAGGGCTGGTCTGAGAAACAACAACAACACCCCTCTTTGAGTTTGTGTCATAATCGCTTTCCTCCCTGGAGGCACGGGAGCCAGGGAGCCCTCAATATGTCATTGGTTTTGCTGAGGATGCTCATACTCCAAAAGAATGACACCAAAGGGTATTGAAATCCCCTGATTCCTTCTGAAGGATCATATGGTGGACTATGAGCAAAGTGGTCTTGGGGTGGCCATAGAAATACAGTAAACAAGGAGGATGGGCCGTCTAATGGCCATTCAGTATCATTCCTTTTAGTACATCCCAAGAAGAGTCAGTCTCCTATCCAGTCTGTATTCAGATCAAGTCACCCCCTCACAGAGAATTTGTGTTCGGCTGTGTGTTGAAGCCTGAGGGGATGCTGGCTTGGGTTTGGGGTGTGACACCGTGTGTGTTTGTTCTGCTTGTCTGTCTGCTTTAGAGGAGTCAAATACACCGGGGGGGGGGGGGGGCAGGGCCCCAAGTCATAGGATATCATAGGATCATAGAGTTGGAAGGAGCCCACAAGGCCATCGAGTCCAACCGCCTGCTCAGTGCAGGAAACTAGAGGAGGGGTCTCCCATCCAAGTAATAACCAGGCCTGACCCTGCTTAGCTTTCCACGCTCGGACAAGCTGAGCCAGCGTGAGTCCTCCACCTGCAGCTGTGTTAACACCCACCATTCAAGCTTTCTGGTTGAATCTTTTGGCATGTCTCAGATGTGTAACTCATTCATCAGTTTGTCCCCTATTTTCAACATTGCCTCCAATCAAGAGGACTTCTATTATTGTTGTTTATCATATTCTTGAATTCCTCCTCCACAAATCAATTAAAACACATACTATAATAAACTAAAAAAAAATGTGCGTAGCCATTTGAAAGCACCTCAGTGCATCTCCGTGCAAAGGTGAAGGATTCTCCTTTATGTCTTTTTTGCTATTGTGTTGCTTTTATGTGAAAGACTCTAGCTTTGAAGAGTTGCAAGCCTGATTCTTTACGATAGAATGCTCACTCTAACTTCCATTACCTTCCATTCTCTCTGATTGCCAGTTATGTTTTTCTCTCCTTCTCTTTTATTCTATGTTAAATTTGCAGCATTACACCCTTGCAATACAGAAATTGCAACCGAGTTTCCCAGTGGAGAGTTATTTGTGCTAAAATGTGTTAGGATTTCTACAACTTGTATCAATTAATTAGTTTACTGCCCTGTTGAACTTATGTTTTGAGGTGGCTGTGGTCTTTGGGGGGGTGCTTTTTTTAAAAACAGTAAAATTTATTTAAAAGGCCCATCTGGGAAGGACAATAGCTCAGTGGTAGACTTTGCATGCAGAAGGTCTGTATGCTGTATGAAATGTCAGTATTGCTGTATGAATGCCAGTATTTCATAGATTTCATAGATCTTATAGAGTTGGAAGGGGCCTACAAGGCCATGGAGTCCAACCCCCTGCTCAATGCAGGAAACTAGAGGAGGGGTGTCTCCCATCCAAGTAATAACCAGGCCGGACCCTGCTTGGCTTTCCACGCTCAGACAAGCTTGCTGCCTCTTCAGACGTTAATTGCAAGCGTGCTCCCCCAGCTGTGGGCATGTAAGAGTACAAAGGTAGGGGAAGAAAACAAAACAAAACAACCCAATGAGTGGTCTGTAGAAGGAAAGGTGGCAGTGTCTCCTATAGTTTAAAAGATTTCTGCCTTTTTACTACAACCCCCAATGGTGTGCCAAGGGAGTGAGTCTTAATGTCTCCTAGTTATTGCAAGGCTGCTGCTGTGCTCAGAGTGAAGAGGTAGACGTGTATTAAGTCAGGTGATGTCACTGGGGCATCTCAAAAGATCCGGGGCACATCTCTCAGATGATCTGGGGCGTGTGCCCAAGTGTGCCTTCCCCTTAAGGATTGCCTTCTCCCATATGACCCTGGTCATCATCAGAGCATTTCAGAGCCCCTTGGTCACGGGATCTGGATCTCTCTGTGTGGCTCCCCCACATGGTGAACATTTGAACTGCAGGTAGTAACTTCTCATTGGCAGGTGGTAAGGTCTCACCTTTAGACTCTGGACTGACTCCTTCCACCCAGGCTGGTCATTGGATTCTCCTGGAGAGGAAGGAGCATATACAAACCCTTCCTGTTGCAGTGGAGCCTGGTTTAAGTTATAAGGAATTGTAGGCCTTTTTTCCTGTCTAAACTTGCAGAGGATTGTGCCTTTAGTCGTCTTTCTTGCCTCTTTCCCCGTATGCTTCCAAGATGCCCGTGTTTTTGTTTTTAAGCACTGCATGAACAATTATTACACAGTTTACATTTGACGTGCGTGTAAGAGGAAACACAGAAACACTGCTTTGGAAAGGAGGGTGGGTGGGAGTGAGCTGTGGCGACATCACTGGTTTCCAGCCAATCAGCACTGTGCATAGCTACCGTTTACACAGCTCACCCCAGAAAATAAGGTGGTCTATCTCAGCTCCGTACAGTGAGTGAGTGTGTGCTTCCACCACAGGCTCACCCCTCAAGTTATGGACATCAGTATGCACCCTCAGCTTGTCTGAGTGTGGAAAGCTAAGCAGGGTCAGGCCTGGCTATTACCGTACTTGGATGGGAGACCCCTCCTCTAGTTTCCTGCATTGAGCAGGGGGGTTGGACTCTATGGCCTTGTAGGCTCCTTCCAACCAGGGCCGGTGCTACCATTAGGCCAACTAGGCAGCTGCCTGGGGCGCAGGGCTAAAGGGGGCGCCAGAAACGTCTTGGGGAAAAAATAAAGCAGGGCGCAGGGCTAAAGGGGGCACCAGAAATGCCTTGAAAAAAAATACAGCGCTAAAATGCGTATTTTACCAAAGGGTGTGTGCTAAATATCTGATCTTGCCTAGGGCACCAAACTGCCTTGCACCGGCCCTGCTTCCAACTTTTATGATCTATGAAATCTATGTCCTGAGCATAAAACCACAGTGACAGAGTGCATTCCTCTTACCCTGCTATAAGAGGTCACACCAAAGATTTGTGTTTGGACGTTTCCTCAAGCAACAAGGCCGTTACAAGGCTTGGTCATTGTTTTGGACACTGCACAGCTGAGAAGCTCTGCTTTCAGAGACCTTTGGATTTCTCGGGAATGCAAACAACTCCATCTTGGGGGTCGCTGGGACTGCAAAAGAAATTATTTTTCTTCTTCTTCTTCTCCCCCCCTCCCCCCACTGCAGCAGCTGCTGCCTCCCACCTCCCCTCACCAGGAGCCATCTCTGTGTAGTTCCACTGGAGGGCAGCAGAAACTCATAGAATCCAGATTTAAGACAGCACCCAGTGCCCCAGCTGAAAGAAGTTTGAGCTTTAGATACAGATGCTTCATGTATATACTGTTTGTGCCATTATATATGCAGTTTGCATACACATTCATGCTTGAGTTCTCACACACCCTTCTAGGCTTGTGCTTTCCCATACACATATCTCTGTCCATATTGTGACATTCCAGCTGCTGGGGCGGCCACTCGCACATCCATCGTCCAAGCAGAGGACAAAAGAGGATACGGAGCTGCGTAACGCTTGCATGTGCTATAGATGCTAATATAGGAATAATTTCTAGAACTGAAATAGAAATAAATTCAACTCAAAATTCAACTGTGTGCCTGCTGAGACTGCTGCCCAGACGTTGGGTTTCCATATCTTCCAGGGCAGCCAAAGAGCGCAATTCCCCAAGCTCACATGGCTGGAGTGGTCTTAAAAAGGGGTGATGGGGGAATCCAGCTGCAAACTCTCACCTACCCCGCCTTGTGTTTGTAGATGTGGAGCACAAGTGGAAAGCTACTTATTATCCGATTCCCACAGGCCAAGTTTCATTTTGGTACTACCCAGTGCTTTTTTTCTGGAGAAAAGGGTACCGGAACTCTTGGATTACATTTCCTCGGGAGTAGATGGCGATTAAATTGTAATGCAATTAATAGAGGAAAAGGTGCTGGAACTCAGTTCCGGTGAGTTCCACCAGAAAAAAAAGCCCTGGTACTACCACTGGGTAGTACCAAATGAATGAATTCATATTTTATATTTTGTGCTGGTCCATGGCCGAAATAAACCATTCATTCATTGGGTCGTGATGCCTGTGCATAAGGCCACTAATGAAAGGGGTAGGGAACTCTGTATCCCATTACTGTGACCCGAGTCAGCCCATTCCTCTCCTCGTGGGCTCTCAGGACAGGCTTTCCCTCCCCCCATCACCCCCCCCCACCCCCAGTTCCCACTCCATCTTGCTGTCTGGAATGTAAGTTTCAAATCAAACATTGGGGAAAATTGGGTTTTCTTTGTTTTTTGTTTGCTAAGTACATGTTTGTTGTTTTGTTTTTTTTAAAGAACAACCTCCAGTTCTGCCAGACTGAGAAATAGTGTGTGTGTGTGTGGGGGGGGTGCATCTCTCTGATCCTGCTTCTCTGATCTACTTGATTTTCACTAGTTTTTAAAGAGCCTTTGAATGGCTTTGAAGCATCTCTCAAGAGCATAATCCCTTTTGGTAACCCAATCCAATTCTTCTTCTTCTCCCCACCCTCCACCCTTCTGCATCTGTATTTCTCCTTCCCCGTGCGGAGATGTCTCCTTCATAGGCCTGTTTTATTTATCTTAATAACTATCCCTGCTCTAATCCCACGGAAAGATTGGCTTATTGGAATTCACGCAGTCTTCTTGCGATTACCTTTGATCTAAAGTGTGTTGGCTTTCGCTGCCAGTCAGACAGAGAGTGTTAAGGTTCTAGGGAGCACACTCCAAAGCCTTTAGAGATGAATGAATCTTGCATTTATTTATTATTGTTTGTTTGCTTGCTTGCTTGCTTGCTTGTTTCCTAATTGGCAATCCCATCGCTGGATTGCTAAATCTTGCTGCACACAATTGCCTGGAAGCAACGTCCAAAATGTCTTTCGAGGGAACCCTTGCCAACAGTGACCGCTTCCCATTTTGAGTGTTGGAGAAGTATGTGTTTGGAGAGAAGAACATGGTACATTTCCCAAAAAAGAATACAAGATATAGCTGTAGGACACAGCCCCTATGCCAGAGCATAGCCCCTAGTGCACAGGCTATTTGGAAGCAGGTTGCTGGAGGATGATAGAAGATGATGGCGCTAGCTTTTTTCATAGACTTGACATGGACATACTCATAGGAAGCCGTCTTTATGTTCCTTCCATAGCTCAGCTGGTAGAGCAAATGATTGTAGAGCACAGTCCTATGCATGCTTAGGCATAGAAAAAAAAGTCCACAACTCCCAGCATACTGGATGTTCTAGGCCTTTTTTCTGTCTAAACATACGTAGGATTGCACTTTTAATCAGTCTTTCTTAGGTCACTGGTTTAATTTGATCTTGAAGGACAACCTGTTTTCATGGAAGATAAGGCTGTCCATGCTGCAGAATCATAAGCCATATGCCTCTCCATACTAGATGCTGGGGAACACAAGTGGGTGGGCGCCATGCTATTGAACCTTGGGCTTTCTTCACTGAAAGCATGTGCTCTTCCATTGAGCTATGGCCCCTCCATATGTAGTAGCACCAAAGAGAAAAACCTTTGGATGGGCAAGGTTTTTGACCCAAATTCATGGAGGATGTTCCTGGCAAGAGACTGACTGCTCATGGCTGCAACAAATGTTTGGATGGTCTTTCACCATCGTTTTAATCGGCATCCTTAAACAAAACAAAAAAAATAGTTTTCAAAGTTTTAATAATAGTTAAGTAAGGCAACAACAGTGTGCTCCATTAAAATGCCTTGATTTGGCAGATATTGATGAATCAACCAAAACAATTCATAGAACAACCGGATCTCAGCAGATCATCCATGCTGCTCATAAATGGTCTTGCTTTATTGCTTACTGGAAGCAGCAGTGTGGACATATAAAGCTTGACAGAAATTTATTCTTGCAACATAGTTGTAGTAGCATATAATAAAGCTGAACAAAAATGGTGTTCCCATGCGACTCCAAAAGTGGCTTCTCAACACTTATCCTCTAATCCCCACTTATTCTGTCAGATCAGCCCTGTACTCTGCAGCCTTCATGAACAGCCTGGTGAGGACTGAGCATGATCAGTAGGCCACAGAATGCAATATGTCTTTGGGGTGGAATGCAGTATGCTGGAAAAGGGCATACTCTACACTGCAACATTTTGTTGCAGATCCCGCTTGGCTATTATTTATTTATTTATATTTATTTATTATATTTATTAATCGCCCATCTGGCCGGCCACCCGGCCACCCTGGGCGATGTACAATTAAAACAATACAATAAAATATAATAATTAAAACAGTATAAAAATTCTTTTAAAATCCTAACCCACCCCATATCCCCGCCTGAAATACCATGTTTTTAATGCACGGATGAACCTCATCACGGAGGGGGCATGGCGAAGGTCACTAGGGAGGAAGTTCCATAACGTGGGGGCCGCCACAGAGAAGGCCCTCTTCCTAGTCCCCACCAGCCTGGCTGCTCTGGCTGATGGGATAAGGAGAAGGCCGTCCGTGGCAGATCTTGTTGAGTGGAACACTTAATGTGGAACACTCTCCACGGGACTGAAGTATTTAATTCTTACGGTTTGTTCTCTGTCTTACCTCTCCCTGCTCTGTCCCCAAACCAGAAACAACTGAACTTGGCAACAAGAAGGAGCTGAAGTCCATGCCGTTCATCACCTACCTCTCGGGCCTGCTGACCGCCCAGATGCTGTCAGACGATCAGCTGATCTCAGGCGTCGAGATCCGCTGTGAAGAGAAGGGTCGCTGCCCCTCTACATGCCACCTGTGTCGGCGCCCCGGCAAAGAGCAGCTCAGCCCTGCCCCGGTGCTCCTAGAAATCAACCATGTGGTCCCACTGTACACATTGATCCAGGACAACGAGACACGGGAGGTGAGTAAAGTGAGAGCTGAAATAGCAACATTTATTTTTTTTTAAGGTTCAAACTTTTAAATTTTATTTCTATATAAAACAAACACATAATATCAAACATGTAACAATTAACAAAACGAAATAGACCTCTGATTTTCTTCTACAGCAAATATAGGTAACAATAATTTTTCTTACTCGATAATCAGAATGAGAAATCTCTTTCTTCCCATTGTCCCAAATTCACTTATTATTCCATAAATCCACAAACAAACAAATCATTATTTTCCAGTCTCTGCAAAAAGTCAATTAGAGGTTTCCACTCAATAATAAACATGGATGTTGACCTTTCTCTGATTAATTTTGTGAGTTTGGCCATCTCTGCGAGCTTTTTTTTTTAGTAAAAATAATTAAGTATTTATATGCCCCCCTATAACCAAGTTCTCAGATGCTGTCAGACGATCAGAGAAAAATGTTAAAAAATATACCCAGGAAGTTTGTCTCTTCTCTAAAGACAACCAGCTGTCATGACTCGCTGGCACTAGTGCTCCCAGCCACATCTGCGTTTTCCCTATTAATATTTTTAATTACTTTGAACAATTCGAACGGAATCATTTCTACTTGCTAGGCAGTCAAAAGCATGTGATCTGCTATTAAAAACTCTAAACCAAAAACCATCCCCGTGCCAGGATAATATTTTATGTGACCTTGGAAAATAAATTAAGGGTGTATCAGTAGATTAGGACTCTGTTTTTGTTTCAAGACAAGTTGGTTACCCTTTTCTGCACTATGAGAAAGGAGAAGGCACAGATTATCCAGCGCAGGCCAAACAGAATAGTCACCGTCCTACATCGGGCCATTGAACTATCCAAATGCCTGGCAAAAGAGAAACAGCTTCACTTGGCAACTATAAGTTGACGTGAGGAGAGCTTCCTTGGGAAGAATATTTCTCCCGGGGGGGGGGCACAGAGAGAATGGCCTGAGAAGCTAATCCCTGGGTCTGGGCAGGTTCGTACGGGGGAAAGCAGTACTTCAAGGACTGTGATCCTGTGCTGTGCAAAACTTTACAAACAGTGGAGACCGGCGGCTGCTCTGTCAGTGGGGCAGTGTATGCACTCCGGGTTGTAGTCTGAACTTTTAAGGAGCTATCCATTGTTCTGAACCTATTTTAGAGATAGGTCAAAACCAGCACTCTGTATTAGGCTTGGGAAACAAAGTGGCAGCCTGTGCAGGCAGGCCAGAACTAGAACAGCTAGTTCCAGTCCAAGGTCTGGCTGCCACATTCTGCAGTGGCTGCAGTTTCCAGGCTGTCTTCAAAGGCACGCCAGCAGAAAGCACATGGCAGTAATCACACCTAAAGTTTATCGGAGCAGAGGCCGATTTCACTTGCACAGCTGGCAAATGGGTTTGGGAATCAGCTCTGCTGCCACCATCAGAAAAAGGTGAGTCCCCTCACCCCCTGAAGGAGTTATGAATATGTATGAATGGGAGACCGCCTGGAAATGCTACCCGCTCATTACCCATTGCATTCATTTTGGAACAAATGAAAATTGAACTGAACGGGGGCCATTTAAGTTCAATTTTTCAACATTTCCCAGAATGCCCTAGATGTTGCTTTGCTTTGGGGCATTCTAGGAAGAGATGGGAGCAACCAGTGGGAGTCCCCCAGATGTTTTGGACTCCCTTCGGCATAGGTCTTTCTCCAAGCTGCACCAGAATTTTGGAAACCTAAAGCTACCAGGGATACTTTGCACCACCAAAATCTCCTTTAGCTGATTGACAAACCTGCTTCTTCTTATTATTATTTCTCTCCTGCAACACCCCCCCAGAGCTCATTGTGCCTGTCAAATTACTGTAAAAGGAGAGAGGCCATTGGGATGTGCCCTGCTGGCCACTGGAGGTCAGTGTTACACTGTAGCAGGTGCAGGAAAAGTTTCCCCACAGTGACCCTTCTTGAGGTTAGTCGCTTGGCTTCTCTTCTTTCTCGCTGCAAAACACACACAGAGAGAGCTTAAATGTTAATTATATGTAGATATATTTCCCCCCACCCCACCCCATCTTCAGCATCCATCGCCTCTCCCGCCCACAAGCGGGGGGGGGGGGGCTCTCCCGTTCCCCCATCCAAGGATGACAGACCTGTTTAAAGTCACTTATTAACATTGCAGCCTGCACTTGATTAAGGCGCTTGAAACGCGCCAGCTTGCGGCAGCTGTGGGTGGGACAGGGCGGGCGGCAGGTCTGGAAATTGTCCCACTGAGTGGAGGTATGGCCACCATACAGGCAGAACTGATCCGATCTCCTCCACCGCCCAGATCTGTCCTGAGAGGCCTTTTGGTTCTCTGTGACAGTCCAATTCATTCCATGTTGGTATGCCTGTGCCGCCCGCCCCCTATGGCATTTTTGCATAGCAGAATCTCGCGGTGCAGCTAAATAAGTTTAGAACCTGGACATCATGCCTTATTGGGGGAAGAGGGAGGGCAGCTTTAGCCAGCGATTGTGCATGACTTTAGTGGTGAAGCACACACAGCTAACACTTCTATCCTCCTGCCCGGTTCCATGCTTTTCAACTCCTTCTATATTTCTGGTAGGTTAGAGCAAAAGAAAACAAGACAAGACTCTTCTTCACCAACCTGATTTTTTTTTTTAAATTTATTTAAAGAGAAATACTCTGACGATGTGCAATTTTGCACTTTAAACTCGCTTAAATCACAACCGTCGTGACTGCAGGAATAAGATGGAATTTGCTTCCACTGTCCTGATGCTAAAAAAACACATTTGCTCGGGAATAAGCACCACTTTGCTGTAGAAAATATTTAAAGTAAAAATGATCAGCCTGGCCAGCCACCCCCACTATAAAATGTTTTTAAAAATAAGAAAAAAGGAAGGATGGATGGAAAGAAAGGATGCTGCGGCATTGCCCATGTGCCAGCCTAAATGCTGAGCCTGTTTGCCACTCTTTGGATTCGGAATCCCTCTGGGTTTCAGTCGGCCTGAACTTCAGCCTCAAGATCCAGGCGCAGCTGCACCATTTGAGCACAACAGAGGTACCGAGTGCTGACTTCTCTTTAGGACAACATTCCCAAGCAGACATTCCCATCTGGTTCTCCGGAGCGCTCTCTTCCTGAAATTAGCTAGCTGCTTCTGAACCACTTCCCTCCTTTTCCACATAATTTTGCTGCCGGGATCCAGGTTTTCAAGCAATCTGGAAGTATGATTTATTTGTACAGGAAGTGATATATCAGAAAGGATAAATAAAAAGAGATGGGTGGGCCATTTAGGCTAAGGGAATAGTAGTAATAGGGCAGGGTGGGGTGAGGGAAGTAGAGTTTTGCAACATGCTGACCCTGAACCATCTGCACGCTTGAAAACCCAAGCCTTGATGATTTCACCAAAAGCCACTTGCATGTTACCAGGGCTCCTCAGAATAATGACTAGAAACACACACACACACACACCTCTATCTATCTATCCATCTATCCATCTATCTGTCTATGGAAATCAATGTGTTTTCTTGTGCATGGATTATTTTATAAATTTGTAACTTACCTTGGGGCTGTGTTCTGTCAGTGTCAGAGAGACAGGTGAGAAATAGAAATAAATAACTACTGTTGTTGAAAGTGTTATTATAGATGGACTTGTGGTGCATACACAGTTTAGGATCCCATTTTCTCCTAGCTAAGTGCCTTAGGGCACAATCCTATGCATGTTTAGATGGGGGGGGGGAAGTCCTATAGAGCTGGCTGGGGCATGCTGGGAGTTGTAGCACTTTTTTTCTATCTAAACATGCATAGGATTGCACCCTTAAGCATACAAACTTGAGAGCCAGTGTGATGTGGTAGTTAGATGGTTGGACTGGGACTCTGGAGATCCGGGTTCTAGTCCCCACTCAGCCATGCAGCTAACTGTATGACTTTGGGCCAGTCGCTGACTCTCAGCCTAACCTACCTCACAGGGTTGTTGTGAGGATAAAATGAAGAGGAGGAGGAGATGGACTATTGTAAGCTACCTTGGGTTCCTTGCAAGAGGGAAAAAGGTGGGGCATAAATGTAATACATCGATAAGCTGCACGTCTTTGGCTGGAACAAGCCATAGCCCTTTTTGTATTAACTGCATTGATGGTCGAAAAGTGACATGTGGTGGGTTCAGGGTGGCTCAAAAGCCCCACTAGGCCTGCCTCCCTGTTTCTCCTACCACTGGACTGGAGCAGAGCCAGTCGCACTGGGAAGACCACTTGAAGAAAATGTTCAGGAGAACTCTGGATCTCTCTCGATGTCCCATCTACTCCAGGAAAGGAAAGGGAAAACTGGCCTGGAACACTGGTTTCCCCAATCCCCCTTTCTTGCCCCCTGAAATTAATCGGCAGGAGGGTGATGCTTCTCTGCTCCCTGGCAACACGGCCAAAGTGAGCAGTTCCCAGCCCTTGTGCCGGAAGCCAGCTCCTAGAATAAACCAACCAGACACTGACGGATTGGTCCCCGCAGAAGCATCCCCAGGCCTCGCCCTGAGTCCGCCCCAGCCGTAGGGACTGCTGGAGGTGGGGAGCTAAGAGGACAGGCTTTGGCAAAAGACAGCTTTGCGGCTGGAGGGAGTGCGAGGAAGGGGGCATGTCAGGCCTGGAGCAAGAGAGAGGAGGGTGGTTAAAAGCTTGGGCAGGGCATATGGGCTGCAGGACCAAGGGCAAAAGAGCACCCGCGGAGTCCTGCCTTGGGCAGAAAGTGTCCCTGTTTGTGGGTAGGGGAGTGGAGCTGGAGCTTGCCAGCAGACAATGGGTAAACATTAAGGACAGCGGTTGGTGTAGTAGTAGAAGGGCCTCTTCTGACATCATGTTTTCCAGAGTACTTTTGGAATGGTTCCTGCGGAGAAATGCATGCAGAAGACCTTATGTAGGAATGGAAAATCCCCACCTCTCCCCCCCCACCCTTTTCCTTCCCTCTTCTTCTTTTCCTCATCTTCTTTTTGAAGGATCTATGAGCAGAAAACCCACAGAACTCCTCATATATACTGCTGTGGATTTTACCTGAAGAATCCACATTAATACTCCATTCTGGCAGGTGGTCTCCCACTCCTTCTGTGAGAAAGCTGTTGTGGTGCCGGGCCTGGCATTCTTTCTGCTTCACCAGCAGGGGCAAGGGCCTTGCTTCTTCCCTTCCATCAGTGCCCAGTTGCTCCCCGCCCAGTCTGGGTGACAGGAGCAGACAGAGGGCTCCTAGCGCCACCGTCAAAAAGCATGGTGCAGCTATTTCACCTTCTCTCTCCCACCCACCCCTTAATGGATTTACACTTTTCTGGAAAGGGAAATGATGGAAGAGCCAGTGTGGCGTAGTGGTGAGAGTGTTGGACTGGGACTCGGGAGATCCGGGTTCTAGTCCCCGCTTGGCCATGAAACCCACTGGGTGACTTTGGGCCAGTCACTGACTCTCAGCCTAACCTACCTCACAAGGTTGTTGTGAGGATCAAATGGAGAGGAGGAGGAGGAGGAGGAGGATTATGTAAGCCGCCTTGGGCTCCTTACAGGAAAAAAGGCGGGATATAATATAATAAATAAATAATTTTTTTAAAAAAAAGAATTGGTGGGAAAACATGGGAGGGCTACAAATGGAAGGTGAAGTTGTCTCTAGTCTGGACCCACTTTAAAAATCCATGAAGCCTCATCTGGAAGCACCCCTCTGTCTGTCTGTCTGTCTGTCTGTCTATGTATCTAAGCTGCATCTTCCACTACTCCTTTTTGGAATATATAGGGCTGGTGATGTCTCCCCCCCCCCCCAAGCCAGGCTTATCCCTCACCCCGTAGCTCTGCCTGCCAGCTAGAATGCCTATGTGTTGAATGTGAAAACGGATGTGCTTCGAGTATCTGTGTCGCCCTCCTTCCCCTCAAGTGAGAGGGGGATGTTTCTTCTTGGGCAGCTGGAACCCATCCCCTAATTACCATGTTTTGCCGATGTTCCGGATCAAAAAGGAAAAAAGAAAAAAAAAAGAGAAGTTCCTCTGGTTTGGAGATTTTGATTAATGCACACTTCTCCCCCACCCAGCACCTGCTGGAGCTGCAGACAGACAGACTCTAGTCTCACCCAGGGCGGCCTCCATCTGTGTGAGCGTGGGTTTTTTTTTTTTTTAATTCATGCCTACACCCCTGCTAATGGGAACAGATGAGTTTTCTTCCCTTCCCAACAAGACTTTCCTGGTCAGCCTTTGTTGCTTGGTCTCTGATATTGGAAATATACAGCCTGATCCTTTAGCAGAGACAGTCTGGGAAGAGAGAAGAGCTCTTAGTTGCAACTTCTCTCCAGTGGTGATAGGGGGAGCAATATCAGAAGTTGCCAAGATGAGAGGTCTTACTAGAGTTCCTTCTCCACCACCCCCATCCCACCCCTCACCCCTAAAGCAAGACAAATGTAGCTTCTGGTTACCCATCCGGTGCTGCTTGCTTCATACCGCTAACCCATTCCCTCTTCCTTTCCTTTCCTCTCCTCTCCTCTCCTGTCTTTTGTCTCTTCTTATGAGCTGGTTGAGTCATCATAGATTTCATAGATCATAGAGTTGGAAGGAGCCTACAAGGCCATCATCGAGTCCAACCCCCTGCTCAATGCAGGAAACTAGAGGAGGGGTCTCCCATCCAAGTCATAACCTGGTCTGACCCTGCTTAGCTTTCCACGCTCAGACAAGCCGAGCCAGCGTGAGCCACAGGCCTGTTTCCATGAGACACTTCCTAGCTATTAGGTTGCCTTTTTGAGTTGGTTCGTGCAAATCGTGGTGTAGCTTATCTGCGCATTGCTAGATGGCAGCCCCGTGAAGTAGATTTGCCCAGGATCCATCTCACTGAATTGTCTTTGAGCAAGTTATGTCAAGGATAGCCTGATGAGTGAATCTCAGGAATGTTGATGGGGAAGTCCTTCCAAAAGTGACCCGATCAGATCAGTAACTTGAGGATCTAGCTGCATTTCTGGGTGAAGATATTAATCTGCTTGATTTCTTCATGTTTTCCCCCATTAAAAAAAAAAAGTGTATGGGGGCTTAGCACTGCCAGGAGAGGCATGGTGCAATCATCTTTTCCTGCATGCCAGTGAGAAGGCATGTGGCAGCCCTCTTAGCCCCCCCCCCCCGACTCCCATCTTTTTCTTCATAAACAATGATTCACTGCAGGAAGACCCAGGTTTAATCCCAATCTCTAGTTAAAGGGTCTCGTGTAGCTGAGATGACGGTAGGGAAGCATTTCCGTTCTCCCTGCCTAAAACCCTGGAGAGCCATTTCCTGTCAATGTAGACATCACCAGGCTGGAGGGACCTGACACAGAATGAGGCAGCTTCCCATGTTCCTGTTTAAATCAACCCCTTTATTTAGAATCATGAGGACTGGCGTCTTCCTCTATTTTAGGGGAAGGGCCATAGCTCAGTGGCAGAGCACATGCTTTGCACGAAGAAGGCCCCAGCTTCGGTCACTTCCATCTTTACTTAAAAGGATCAGGTAGCAGGTAATAACGCAGAGGACCCTGGAAAGCTGGTACTACAGGCCTGTGGCTCACGCTGGCTCAGCTTGTCTGAGCGTGGAAAGCTAAGCAGGGTCAGGCCTGGTTATTACTTGGATGGGAGACCCCCTCCTCTAGTTTCCTGCATTGAGCAGGGGGTTGGACTCGATGGCCTTGTAGGCCCCTTCCAACTCTATGATCTATGAAACTGTGAAACTCAGGGTAGACAATATTGGGCGAGACAGACCAACATTCGGATGTAGCATAATAAGACAGCTTCCTAGGTTCCTGTGATGGTCTTCTGCTTGGAAAGCTAGCCTATCCCCGCCGCCACCGCTATTTTCCAGTTTCTTCTCCCTCCCTCCTTTTTCTCTCAGCTTAAATAAAACACCCCTCTTCTTTATTTTAGTGCCTCCCCCCCCCCGCCGTGACTTTTCATTTCTCCACTCGCTGTCTCCTTCCTCTCCAGCTCTTCCACCCTTTGTAGCAATCTGTCCTCTGCTGGCTGAGAGAGGTCCCTGTGACTTCAGAGTCAATCAAGGGTAATTCATAACAGGCATCCAGGGGCCCCCAGTAGGCAATCGCAGCAGTCACTACTGTGGGAAAAAAAAAAGTGAGTCAGGTCTCCTGACTCCCAGCGCGAGGCAGGGATCCAGCCTTCCTCCCCGCCCGTCCTCCTCTGGCCTCCGTGTCTGTTGACAGGAGGGCTGGTGCACAAAATGTGTTTTCTTCTTGTTGTTGGGGATGGAGACACAGACAACAGAATCTGGCATCGCTGAAAGGAGCCAGTTGAGGTAGACATGATGAGACAGGCTGCCTTTTGCTTCCCAGATGTTGGCTTTGTTTTGGTCCGGGTGCGATTGCACAGGAGATGGTTATTCTGGAGACAGGGATGCCGGGTGAGCTTAAAGGTGCAGAATGAGGCTTGTGCGAGAGGATCCAGAGCCTCACAAATAACAGACGAAAAAGATTTTGCAAGCAGTGGCTGTCTTGCCGGAAGCAGGCCTGGGGTCCATCTGGTTGCTTGGAGCATGGTTTGGCAGGAAATGGGGTGCTTTATAATTGAGCTAATAAATGAACAGCCTGGTCAGGCCAGTTGGGAGCATCTGTTGGCAAGTTTTCAAGTTCCAGTCTCTAGTTGCTTCATTCAGCCTTGGTGAATATATATGTGGCTATGGACCAGGGATGCGTGCCTCTTGCTACAAGTAATCCTGACAGACAGGGGCATCACAGATCTGAGTCCTTCCTTCCTTCCTTTCTACCTGCAGGGTCCTTGATTTTCTGCTTTCCTTCTAGGTTAATGTTCTTCCGGAGTTTGCCACAACTTTGTCTAAGAGTTACTGAAGAATATTGTGATGAGCGCCAAATAAGAGAATACCCAACACATTCAGGTGCCCCCATTCCGTTTTTAGGGAACATAGATGTATAGATTTCATAGATCATAGAGTTGGAAGGAGCCTACAAGGCTATCGAGCCCAACCCCTGCTTAATGCAGGAAACTAGAGGAGGGGTCTCCCAGCCAAGTAATAACCAGGCTTGACCCTGCTTAGCTTTCCACACTCAGACAAGCTGAGCCACCGTGAGCCACATGCCTGTACATGTAATACTTAAGAGCCGCACACCAGGTTTCTGAACTTCCTCCTTCCATAGGAGAAATACCACTAGCTCCAAAAAGGCCCTTGGAACTGCAGGCCATCTAGCAGCTGTGAACTTTGACAGTGCTGCAATCCGTCTGTCAGTGCTTACTACTCCCGATGCTTATATGCAACCTCCAGCTTCAGAGGTAATATGCATTCAAGGTGCGGCTGGACAGCCATCTGTCAGGGATGCTTTGACCTGGATTCCTGCATTGAGCAGGGGGGTTGGACTCGATGGCCTTGTAGGCCCCTTCCAACTCTACTTTTCTATTATTCTATGATTCTATGCCTCCGGATACCAGCTGCTGGGGAACACAGCAACAGGGGAGGGCTGTTCCCTTCATGCCCAGCTTGTGGTCTTCCAGAGGCACTTAGTTGTCCACTGTAGGGAAAAAAGGATGCTGGACTAAAATGGACTTCCAGTCTGACCCAGCAGTATCAACTTCTGTTCTTATTCATACGATACCCTCCCTCACAAGTGCTGCACCTAGGGAAAGGAAAGCAAATGCAGTTACAGAATGGGGGACACTTGGCTCAACAATACTACAAGTGACAAGGATCTTGGAATTGTGGTAGATCACAAACTGAATATGAGCCAGCAATGCGATGTGGCTGCAAAGAAGGCAAATGCTATTTTGGGCTGCATTAATAGAAGTATAGCTTCCAAATCGCGTGAAATGATAATTCCCCTTTACTTGGCACTGGTTAGGCCTCATCTTGAGTACTGCCTCCAGTTCTGGGCACCACACTTTCAGAAGGACGTAGACAAACTGGAGAGGGTTCAGAGGAGGGCAACAAGAATAATAAAGGGACTGGAAACAAGGCCCTGTGAGGAGAGACTGAAAGAACTGGGCATGTTTAGCCTTCAGAAGAGGAGACTGAGGGGAGATATGATCGCACTATTCCAGTACTTGAAGGGTTGTCACACAGAGGAGGGCCAGGATCTCTTCTCGATCATCCCAGTTTGCAGGACACTGGAATAATGGGCTCTAGTTACAGGAACCCAGATTCCACCTGAACATCAGGAAAAATTTCCTGACTGTCAGAGCAATAAGACAATGGAATCAGCTACCTAGGGAGGTGGTGGGCTCTCCCACTCTGGAGGCATTCAAGGTGCGGATGGACAGCCATCTGTCAGGGATGCTTTGACCTGGATTCCTGCATTGAGCAGGGGGGTTGGACTCGATGGCCTTGTAGGCCCCTTCCAACTCTACTTTTCTATGATTCTATGATTCTATGCCTCTGGATACCAGCTGCTGGGGAACACAGCAACAGGGGAGGGCTGTTCCCTTCATGCCCAGCTTGTGGTCTTCCAGAGGCACTTAGTTGTCCACTGTAGGGAAAAAAGGATGCTGGACTAAAATGGACTTCCAGTCTGACCCAGCAAGTATCAACTCCTGTTCTTATTCATACGATACCCTCCCTCACACACTGGCTAGCAGCACCTCCTAACAAAGCATGCTATAACCCCCATAAAGAGATTTATCATGTCTTCCTAGAAAAAGTGTGGTGCTCCTTGTTTTAAGATATTCTGTCCCTCATCTAAGGCTTTTCCTGAAGTCAGCTTTTCAGCCACCCAGAGGTGGTGTTAGGGGGTGATCCACTAGGGCTGGAGCCCTGAATCTTTCATTTGGGTGGCCCTCTCTGCCCCAGCATCCTGCTCTCCCTGGGCACTTGCTGAAATAAAAGTACAGAAACCACTCTCTCCAAAGGTACACGTAGCACTACTAGTGCCGTAGCCCAAGCAGAGGACGCTAGCACAAAAACACACACAAGCAGGTACCTTTTGAGGCAGTGGTGGATCCTGCTATTGACTGTTCTATTGGCAGACTTTCAACATGTCCCCAGGGGCAGCTCACCCATGCAGGCACTGGTTTAGCTCACCCACTGGCAGCTCACCCATGCAGGCACTATTACGGACCACCTCATTTGAATTGCACCAGAAATAGGGTCCAGCATAATCCGCACGTTGATGAAACCCCTCACCACAAACCTCCAGATGTCCTCACCACACAGCAGATGCTAAGCGGCATGGGGCATGTGATGGCATAGATGCCAGGGAGCCGGGCACGGGTCCCCCAGCACCATCTTGTGGAATCCACTGTCCTAAGCAGAAACGGAATCAGAGTAACATGGTGCCTCCCGTTCTCAACCTAGACAGCCTGTCGGAAAGGCTACCGTGGCTGATGGTATCAAAAGCTGCTGAGAGAGGCCAAGGAGAATCAACAGGGTTGCACACTTTTCCTGCCCCTATCCTTGCAACCACAGCAACTGTTAGCACTAACTCCAGCCTGAAGCCCAGATGAAATAGATCCTAGAATCTTGTGGCCCTCCAGAACCGTGTCATGGTCAGCTTGCATGGAGGGGTACATAAGATGTGCATGCGCCATGTCATGGGAACGCAAATGTGACAGCTCAGAAGCCCCTGAAAGACAGATGTGTGACAATCTTAGTCTTCACTATCCTTTTGAATTGTTCACTCTCCAAAGCAGGTTTCATAGATCATCAGAGTTGGAAGGGGCCTACAAGGCCATCGAGTCCAACCCCCTGCTCAATGCAGGAAACTAGAGGAGGGGGTCTCCCGTCCAAGTCATAACCAGGCCTGACCCTGCTTAGCTTTCCATGCTCAGAGCCAGCCAGCGCGAGCCACAGGCCTGCAGTTTCAGAATCAAGGGTGGCAAAGGTCATCAAGGGGAGGAGAGGGCAAAACCATTTGCTGACTAGGAGATGTCCAGTCCCCCAAAAGGTCAGATGGAGAGGACCTTTCTGCAGGGCACCAGAGATTGATATCCTCCTCCTGATTCTTTAATCATTCTTTGCTGACATCTTTCTCCTCCCTGGTGGCTGAGTAAACATGAGCAAAGACATTTCAAATTCAATATGGCAATGCTAGGGCTACTCATCTTACCACTCCACCTTCTTCCCTCACCCCTCTTTCTCACTGGTATAAAAAGGGCTACTGGCTGTTATAGGAGTGGGATTCCCTTGGAGCAGTATCAGGCTGCCGGTTGAGTCCAGATGTTCATACCTTGAGTGGTCAGCGTGCTTTCTTACCCCTTTTTTTGTCCAAAAGTGCCACCAGTCCTAAGAGAATCAATCTCGTAGAGGAGGTGTATGCAACATGGCACCCTGCATATGTTTGTGACTACAGCTCACATCAGCCCCAGCCCACATGACCAATGGTCAGGGATTACGGAGTTAAATTCCAGAACATCTGGAAGCCACTGGGTTGCCTACTCCTCTTTCCCTTATTTCCTGCTTGTGCAGAGGGCTGATTGGCTGGCCTTTGTGGCAATCACACAGTCACTCCCCCTTTTCCCAGGTTGGAGTGATAGATAGAGTAGATACACTGTTAGAAGCTTGGGATGGGAGGGGCAAAAATTTGCCTCGGATTCAGAGTCAGGTGTCAGCTAAGGCACAAACACACACAAGGGGGAAGCAGAGCTCATTGTGGGGGTGTTTTAAAACAATGCAGTAGAACAGAAGACAACATATCCATATAAAACGACATCAGATTTGAAAGCATAAAAATAAAAGGAGTTTGCCGTAGAGTTAGCAAAAAAATAATTTTAAAAATAAAAATGTGTACGCCCTGTTATCTTCCCTTTATGCTGTAATCAAGCAGTTTGTGTTGAGGAGGTGAGAGCTTTAAATGGACTCGCTCGGCGGGTGCTGAGAACTTTCGAATGTTTGCCAGCGTTTTCCATTCCTGTCTTCTGTTCCCCTGGCCCCTCTCTGCAATAACAGAGCCCAGCACAAGCTGCCCACCTTGGGTCTGTTCCAACACTATGACCTTTTCTGCAAAACTGATGAAGTCCCTCCACGGGATGAACTTCAGGAGATGTGGCTCCCAGGGGTCTGGCAGCTGGAGGAGAGGAGGGCGTCTGAATGCTAGAAAGATGAGGTCACCTGCGTATAAGCAACAGTAGAGAAACCAGCAATCGTGGTTTGTTGTGTGAACCTGGAAGCAGTTTGCTTTACAGATGCAAAAGCTCATGATCCTGGAAAGCGTCGCCTATCCCAAGCAGTCCGATTTGTTTTTTTTGTTATCCTCGATGTTTTGAACAGCTGTAAAACTCCACTTTCCCTCCACCTTGAAAACATGAGCTCTCACAAGAGGGTAACCGAAAACAATGCATCTGGAAGTCATTGAGTGCCTGGCTAGGTGCTTACAGTCGCAGTGTTCCTCTCATCATTAAATCAGAGCTTGATCAATATTCGCTTGTGGTTTACTGCACCAGCATGGTGTAGTGGTTAGAGTGTCTGTCTAGGATCGGGAATACCTGGGCCAGATCCACCCCTACGGTTTATTGCAGAACTGTATCGCTGCTGTATATGACACACACACTTTTCAGTGCTGGTCGCGCTAGTCCTGCGTAATCATTCTTTGTTTCTTCCAGAATTTCCCAGACTACGTTTATCACGGGGTTTTTTTTTTCTTTCAGTTATTGTGGTTTGCTGTCACAGTACGCAGCTAGTGTGTGCTAAACTGGCACTGTTGTTGCCCACCTGAGGTGTGGCCACGAAAATGTCATCACTGGAGTTAGCCAATGGTTTTCTAGGGTTGGGGGAAATGCGGCGTTAATGTGTGTGTGTCTCCCAAACTGGCGGGGAAGAGAGGTATTCACCATTTGTTGTTGTGCTGCGGGCATGGGGCAGGAAAGGTTTTTTTTCCTCTTTTTTTACAATCCCGGTCCTTCGCATGTTCGCATAGCTGATTAACAACAACAAAAAAACACCCTTTCTCTTAAAGCCCCCCCCCCCGAACAAGAAGGTGTAAATCTGCCAAAAGGCATGTCTGCTCAGAAGTAAATCACATTCCCTTCACTGGCCTTACTCCCAGGTAAATCACATTGATTTCAATGGAGCTTGTGTTTGGGAAGTTTAGCACGGAGTGGGGGGGGAGACTGCTGTGGGAAATTGGTTTTGGGTGGAGGGGAAAGGTCTGATCCTTCAGCACATGGGAGAATGGCGGAGGATGGTCTCTTTCCTTCTCCTCCGTCTGTTTTGTGAGCAGGCATGGGGAAAAGCTTCCCCCCCCTTCTTTTTTTAAAAATCTCAGTCCTTCACACAGGTTCGCTCCTCTGCACCTTCATATAGCTGATTAACAAAAAAACAACAACACCCAACCCCTTTCTCTTAAAGGGCCATTTCCCCTGTGTGTTCAAGTTCAAGGCAACGCCCAGTACTACAGAGTTAGGTGTGGGGTGGCAAACTTGGATGACTGCAGTGCATTTAATGAGAGTGTGCCCTGTGAGTAGTGACTGCGGAACGTGAATATAGCAGTACTGTTCTGCTAACTTGACAATATACCGTGCAATGTGGAACCGGCCCTGGGTTCAAATCCCCACACAGCCATGGAACTCTCTTAGCCTAACTTGCTTCAAAGAGTAAAATGGGAAATCATTGCGTGCCATCCTGAAGTAGCAGGGAGGAAACGCAGGATCAAAATGTAATAAATACGTTCGGTACCAGTGACGAACACGGCATATGTTTGCTATGGGGGTTTTGTTCATTTGTTTTGTTTCATTATGGATTGTAACTGGTTCTTTTCGTGTTGATATTTTTTGTAAGGTTGCTTTTATTACAATGTTTTTTTAAAAGAGAGAGCAGTGTGTTAATATAACAACAACAGGGACTGGAAACACAACAGTATACTGAAGAGTGTTAAGGGTTGCAACCAGCCAGTCATGCCCTCTTCAAGGCTACCCGATTCCACCCACTACCACCATCATTTTCTACCCCCACCATCTGCCCAGCCCCACACAACCATCCCATGGTCACTCAGCATGTGCAGTCCTCATTGGGCTGCTTTGACAGTTTTATTCCCCCCCGCTCGCTTAGGGTCGGTCCCCTCCACACACAAAAGGGTTGTTGTTTTATTTCTGCAAGCCACTGGGGTTCCCCCATGTGCATGGATGTCGCTGTTGTGGATCAGAGAGGAGTTTGCTACCAGTATGTAGAATACTATAGTGCAGTGTTCTCCAACCTTGGGTCCCCAGATGTTTTTGGCCTCCAACTCCCAGCGTAGCTGGCTGGGGCATGCTGGGAGTTGGAGGCCAAAAGCATCTGGGGACCCAAGGTTGGAGAACACTGCACTATAGTATTTAGCAGAGGTGGGCAACCTTTTGGGGCCTGTGGACATACCTGGCTGGCAATTTGAGAAGCTATCCTGGGCACCAGCACAAAGTGGCTGCTATGGGAGGTGTGGCTAGTCACAAAGGGCGAGTAACCTGCCCAAAACACCGAGCATGAGGCAGAAATGCGGTCTGATCCCCAACAAACTAAACAACGCCTTTGCGCCCGCAGTTTTCTGTGTCGGCAGAAACCTATTTCACAGAAGGCAAGCTCTTCCCCCCAACCCCTTCCGGTCCCTCTCTGCTAGGCAACTCATATCTCATGTGCAAGGGGCTGTGGTGGGCAGCTTGATGAAAATGTCAACCCAGTTGCAGCTGCGGTGAAAAAGGCAAACCCCATGTCATGATTAGGAAAGGAATTGAAAATAAAACTGCCAAGATCATCTTGCCCTTATACAAATCTATGGTGTGACCACACTTCGAATACTGTGTACAGTTCTGGTCACCGCACCTAAAAAAGGATATTGTTGTAGAGTTGGGAAAAGTGCAGAAAAGGGCAACGGAAATGATCAAGGGGCTGGCGCAACTCCCCTACGAGGAAAGGTCACAGGCAGCAGCTGGGACTGTTTAGCTTAGAAAAAAGGCGAGTAAGGGGAGACATGATAGGTGTGCACAGAATGATGCCTGGTGCAGGAGAAAGTGGAGAGGGAGACATTTTTCTCCCTCTCTCCTAGTACTAGAACCCAATGGGGTCATCCCACGAAGCTGATTGGCCGGCGATTCAGGACAGATCAAAGGAAATCCTTCTTCACACAGTGCTTGGTTAAACTATGGAACTCACTTCCACAAGATGTCAGCGTGATGGCCACCAATTTGGACGGCTTTAAAAGGGGATTGGACAAATTCATGGAGGAGGAGAAGGCTATCAATGGCTACTAGTCCTGATGGCTATATGCTGTCTCCAGTGTCAAAGGCAGTGTGCCTATGTACGCCAGTTGTTGGGGAACATGGGCAGGAGGGTGCTGTTGCACTCATGTCCTGCTTATTGGATCCTGTGGGCAGCTGGTTGGCCAGTCTGTGAGAATGGAATGCTGGACTAGATGAACTCTTGGTCTGGTCCAGCATGGTTCTTCATATGTTCTTATGTTTTACAGTCATTTGAAGTGGTATCTAAAGTGTGATAGATTTATCACCTTCCCTATTAGGCTTCCCTTGTATTAGATTTCTCTGAGGCAATCAGGAACCCGACAGCTTTAATCCAGTTTGGAGATGAAAGGCTAGCTGTCATTCAGATCATTACATGTTGGGACGGATGGACTTATCAGTTCGTTTCTGGTCCATTTCAGTTTCTTATGTGTTCATTCATAAGGTCATTCTGTCCCGTTTCCACAATTGCGATTTAAAAAGCATTTCAATTTGCATTATTTAAATGTATATTTTTCCTCACAAAATAGGCCTTTTTGTATACATTTTATCCTAACATACAAATCTGTGTACACATTTTACCCTAAAATACATATTTTGGTATGTTTCTTGATCCAAGAACTGTATTGCAAACTTGCAGAAGTGGAAAACAAAAGGATGACTGTGTTCTCTGATCCATGTATTAGTCCAGGAAGTATGAATCAGGCCAGTTCTCTTAAAAATGCAGACTGAATATTTTATTTATTATGTATTTAATCTACCCAATAACAGACATTCTCTGGTTAGAATACAAACAGTTAAAAGAATACAATACAATTCAAGAATGAATGAATGAATGAATGAAACTGTTGAGCATCCCTACAGGTGTGTGTGGTGGGGTGGGGTGGAAATAGTTGTGTGGATGGCTCATCTCTCACGCATCGCAGCGGCAGCAAAAGGTGATCTGTGATATAGTAAGCAAGAGATCCCATCACACCGTTGATAAGATTTTGTCTAATATGCACAATCTATTATTGGATGATTTTAATATTATTTTTATGTGAGGCCCATGGGCTCCATCACCCATCACAAATAATGCAGGCCCTCTTACAAAACAGACTATTAGTAAAGCCGCCGGCTCATGCTTTATTTCTTCCTTGAACTAAGCACTCGCATTTCTCTTGGCCTGACAACAAAGAGAGCCTTTCAATGCAATTGTGCTTGCATTAGAGAAGCGGAGAAGCCATTTATTGGCTTACTATCCTGGTTTATAAATATACTTCATGTCTAGCACAATAGGGATACATGGCCCTTTCTGTCTTGATCATGTCAAAACTAATGAACAATGGAATATACCATGTGGGGCGGTGGGGTGGCGGGACCCATCAGTCCACCCTGTGTGGGTACACATGAATATGTGTTTAGTCGGTCATCTTACACCTTTAAGAACAAATTAGATGTTGTTCTGGGTGATTCATAATACCATATATCTAATGTTATGACTCCTCATCCAGAAAACAGCCATTCCTAGCCAGTTTCGAGTCTTGCAAATCTTCCTTTGGCACTGGAGGTCGTAAATTAAGTAGAGGAACTGACTCACAGGAGAACAGAACTCAGATCAGATACACTTACACTTCTATTAAAAGAGAAGTTGTGAAAGGCAAAGAGCTGCTGTTGGCAGAGGGAAGGATGTCATCTGTCCATGTCCAAGAACTGGGAGTAGGAGTGAGGAGCCAACACAAACAGGAAGAATCCCACTGCAAGCTGATTTTCTTTTTCTTCTTCGACACCTTTCCAGATCTCAGTCCAAGGATCAAACTAGATGTGACATTAATTCCATGATTGCAGCCTTTCCGCATCTGTTACTTGCATCGCAAGGGAAACTCCCATTGGTAGCAATGTAGGCTTCCCTAGAAATGCAAATAGCAGCTTCAGAGAGGTGATTTTACCTTAGGATCCATAGCAATGAGTGTGTGTGTGTGTGTGTGTGTGTGTGTGTGTTTGTAACTTCCCCTCCCCTCTTCACATGGTCCTGACCCTCCTCAGGCTTCCTTGCATCTGTGGCCATTCCTGGACATGGATAACATTTGTTCACACTTTGTTTATTTATTTATTATATTTTTGAATCGCCCATCTGGCCAGTCATCCAGCCACTCTGAGCGATGTACAGTCCAATAAAATACAAGAAAAAACAGAGTGTAAAACACAATTAAAAACAGTACAAAGCTTAAAAATCCGAACCCACCCCATATTCCCACCTGAAAAGCTACGTTTTTAATGCCCGGCAGAAGCTAATCAAGGAAGGGGCATGACGGAGGTCACTGGGGAGAAAGTTCCATAAATTGGGGGTTGCCACAGAAAAGGCCCTCCTCCTAGTCCCCACCAGCCTGGTTTCTCTGGCTGATGGGACAGGGAGAAGGCCGTCCGTGGCAGATCTTGTTGAGCGGCCTACTTGTTAACTTCCTGTCTAGATTACTGCTGTAACCCTGTGCAGTGCAGTCCTCTGGTGGAATGCCGAGAGTTCAACCATTTTGGACCTGAAGAGCAATGGTAGAAGAACTAATTCTGAGAGAGGACAGAGGTTCAGAGGGGACTGGAAAAATGGAGACAGAGATTTTGAAGAAATGTTCTGGGGATAACTGTGAAGAGGGAGAGACAGAGATGGAAATAGGGTCCTGAGGACACTTTATTTATTTATTTATTTATTTATTATATTTATACCCCGCCTTTTTTCCTGCAAGGAACTCAAGGTCAAGGCGGCTTACATAATCCTCCTCCTCCTCTCCATTTTATCCCTTTAATACATACAAAATACATAGAAATTTACATAACTAAAAATTTGCGTATCGATTGCATTTGCGCAATTGACATCACATCTTCAGCTATTGGGTGGTGTATAAAAATGTAATAAATAAATCTATTTGGCCTTAGTGGTCTATTTCTATCGCAAGCTGCTTTGAGCTTCTTCTTCTTTTTTTTAATGGGGAAGGTTAATAAATTTGATGCTGCTGCTCTTATAGTACTATAAAAGGCGAACCCCTTTTCTTTTAGGGGAATGATTAAAGTGAACAGATTTGGGACATTTTCCTGCAAACGAAAAACCTGCAAGGGGATAATTAAATGTACTGATTGCATTTGTTTCAGTAGATTTGTAGTCCACCTGAGGTGTCTGACAAGGCAGACCAGAAGAAACAATATCTCTATCAATCAATAAAACTACAAATGGCTTACGCTGGCTCAGCTTGTCTGAGCGTGGAAAGCTAAGCAGGGTCAAGTCTGGTTATTACTTGGATGGGAGACCCCCTCCTCTAGTTTCCTGCACTGAGCAGGGGGTTGGACTTGATAGCCTTGTAGGCTCCTTCCAACTCTATGATCTATGAAAATAAAACAAGACGGGACAAAACAGCTAACAGCAGATAGAGCTGCAGTGCAGATAAAATACCAACAAGTCAGCCAAATGTTTTTACGTTTCTGTATTCATTTATTTTGAAGTTTTAGACCCTGCCTTTCAATCAAATTATTCTCAAGGTGGCTGGCAAGCGACAGGCAATCACAACACGCACACACACAGGTCAGCAGCCCTGAGTCCTCCGGCTGATTAATGAGGCCAGAGCGTGCTTCCCTTCAGTTTGACAATCCTTGCGTCCCAGCTCAAGCATGTACTTGGGGTGGGTTTGTGGCTGCCAGTCAGGGAAGGGGCTAACTTGCACAGCCCCAAGTCCCCTCACAGTGTTCTTTGAACATACCCCGCCTTTTTTCCTGCAAGGAACCCAAGGCGGCTTACATTGTCCTCCTCCTCCTCTCCGTTTTATCCTCACAACAACCCTGTGAGGTAGGTTAGGCTGAGAGTCAGTGACTGGCCCAAAGTCAGCCAGTGAGTTTCATGGCTGAGTGGGGACTAGAACCCGGATCTCCCGATTCCCAGTCCAACACTCTCACCACTACACCACACTGTCTCAGAACACTTCCATGCACAGTATAAAGGACCATCACATGTTCGCAGTCTCCATGATCTCTATGCTGAGCATACTCCATTCATTCAGCCTTTTGGCACGCAGCTCGTCTGCTACACCTTTGTCTACCCTTCTAACTCTTAATCCAGTTGGGGTTGTCAATGTCCTTCCTAGACTGTGACATCTAGACCTGAGCATAGTCCTCTAGATGTGGACTGCCTTCTGTTGCATGTAAAAATAGACTATAATGACTTTCCTGGGTCTTGAAAATAAGGCTTCCATAACTTCCTTTCCATGTCACAGCATTGTGTTATTATTGGCCTGTGTCCACTTGTGATCCAAAGTGCCCGTCTTGCTCAGGTTGCTGCTCTACGTAGCCATGCATGCTAACAGGATGGAGGGATCTATCTTCTCCTTATATTCCTTGTGGGATGGAGAGATGAATAACATTGCCCCGAAGGCTGCAGCAAAGGCCAGGAGGTCAACTGCAGGGACTCACAGGGAATATGGTGTCGTTGACAGTTATGGGAATGTCTTCTAAGAATAACATTGGCCTGCTAAGATGGAGGAGCCCTGCTTTGAACTTTTAAAGAAAGCATTCATTTGAAGGCGCCTCGCCTCCTTCCTCCCCCATTGGGTTCCACTCAGCCTTGCCTCACATTCCCAACCACTTGCATTTGCTCAAATTTCCGCTGAAAAGCAAACAAATCCCAGCTCCGTTGAACCCTGCCCATCCACTCAGCCAACACTCTGCTGTCTCCCACACCACCTCTCTTGCCTGGGTTTGACGTCAGTCAGTTGCTCCTCCATAAACAAATGTCAGCAAAATTGAACTGAGGCTGTAGGCGTGTGGGTGGGGAAGCCGAGACCTCTTGCGTCTCGGTGTAACCCACGTTAAGGCAGGCAGGTGAACTCGTCCTAATGCGGGGAACTGAAGGATGCATCGAATGGATAACCTTGTTTGCTTAAAGGGTTGAGGCAAGGCCGAATGCGGCTCTGTCCCTGCAGGATCTAATTAAAGCAGAGGAGCACAACATTGGACTTACTGTAAGAAATGAAAGAAATTGAACTTGATTGGATTAGTGGCCAGCAAGAATCCTGATGTAGCTGGCCACATCGTCTGGAATCTCAGCATCCATCACACTTCCCTTTGCGTAGTTTATTTTATTCATTATATTTTTACCCTGATGTTTCAGAGATAAAATAATGATGATGATGATGATGTCTCCCAAAGTGGGCCATGCTGATAAAAAATCCCAGAGAGTGTCACTTTCCCTCCTCCCCAAGAAGTCCACCAGAGGTTTCCAGTCTTTCTTGAATGAAGATAATTTCCCCCCCTCTAATTAAACAAGTCAATTTCGCCATCTCTGCTAAGTCCAGCATTTTCAACAGCCAGTCTTCTATAGTTGGTATTGCTGCTTCTTTCCATTTTTGAGCATAGATTATTCTTGCTGCTGTCATCATATATTGTAATAATGTTCCATAGTCTTTCTCAAGTTGTATATCCATTATACCCAATAAGAACATTTCTGGTTTCAGTTTAATATTCACTTTTAAAATCTTTTGTATCCATGTGTGTATTTGTACCCAGTATATTTTCACTTTTTTACATGTGCACCAAACATGATAAAATGTTCCTTCATGATTTTGACATTCCCAGCATACATTTGACACATTTTTATACATCTTAGCCAATTTCACAGGGGTTAGGTACCAACCTAACCCCTGTGAAATTGGCTAAGATGTATAAAAATGTGTCAAATGTATGTTGTAAATGTACCTATGTTGGATTTTGAATAAGTGAAAATATACTGGGTACAAATACACACATGGATACAAAAGATTTTAAAAGTGACTTAATAATTTTGGGTTTTGATTTTTGAATATTGGTAAGGTGATAGAAATTCTTTCTGTGAAAATAGAGGAAACTTAGATTGGGTAAGGATTGGTAATGTTTGTCAGACAATGAGGCGGAAGCCAAATATGATTTGTTTTTGTTTTGGAAAATTCAATTAAAAGAAAAAAATCCAAGGGAGTGCTGGTCACAGGCACTGCTACAGAGATGAAAATGAGAGACATGCCCTGCTCTGAGAAGGGAGAGACTCTAGAGGCCTGTGGCTTATGCTGGCTCAGCTTGTCTGAGCGTAGAAAGCTAAGCAGGGTCAGGCCTGGTTATTACTTGGATGGGAGACCCCTCCTCTAGTTTCCTGCATTGAGCAGGGGGTTGGACTCGATAGCCTTGTAGGCTCCTTCCAACTCTATGACCTATAAAACCTATGAAATCTAGGACAAGGGTAGTGATGTAGTGACGGGAGATCAGTTTGACAGTGCCCGAACAAAGCGGTGATTTGTAAACGGGCCTTCAGCCTGGTCCCAAACTGGATGTAATACTCACTTGCTCTTGCTTGAATTGGAGTGGCTTTTCTTCCTCTGATAGTGACACCCTTTAGGCTACCAAGCCCAGCATGGTTCCAGGTCCAGTGAATATTTCGAGGCTGTCCAGTGTGGACGGATTCCCCACCAGCCGTTACCAAGAACGGCTAACCATAGTGTAAAAGCAGCGTCAGTTCTTCTTGGGCCTTGCCTGAGCAACTGAGATGGTTCTGAATCTGCCACCATGTGGGCTTTCGCTCTGTCCCAAACATAATGATAATGCTTTAAAAAAGAAGAAGGAGAAGAAGAAGAAGAAGCAGCAGCCTAGCATACCTAGAAGGAGGTTTTAAGAAAGCTCTCTTCTTCCTGTGCTACTTTTCTCCTTGCAGTGAGTTTTATGTGGTGGTGGTGGGCATTCAAAAAACATTCCCCACCCACAGAAGAATGGTTGGTCAAGATGCTGGAGCTGGCAGAGATGGCCAAACTCACATCATTAATCAGAGAAAGGACAACGTCCACGTTTATTGCTGAGTGGAAACCTCTAATTGACTTTTTGCAGAGACTGGAAAATAATGGTTTGTTTGTTTGTGGGTTTATGGAATAATAAGTGAATTTGGGACAGTGGGAAGAAAGAGATTTCTCATTCTGATTATCGAGTAAGAAAAATTGTTGTTACCTATATTTGCTGTAGAAGAAAATCGGAGGTCTGTTTTGTTTTGTTAATTGTGATATATTTGATATTATGTGTTTGTTTTATATAGAAATAAAATTTAAAAGTTTGAAAAAAACAACAACATTCCCCACCCCACCACATGAAGTGATGATACAGTTCATTCCTCCCCCCCCCCCCCGACTCCACCACCTCATTCTGCTGTACTCTGTTGGTGGCCGCGTGGATGCAGTTTTCAAACTCTGCAGAACACCAGCAGGTCTTTAGATCAGATCTTTTATTTTATTCCCCCCCCCTCCCACACTCCCAATGGCTCACACACCCTGGCCTTCCCTCCCCCAGAACACGGGAGGGCCATTTCCTGGCTTCTTCCAGCTGGTCAGGTGCAAGTCTCTCTCTCCTCGCATGTTCCCCGACACCTCCCGCAGATGGCCCCACTTTATTTGAGCTTCTCACTTTGGCCAGAGATGTGACAGGGGACCGGGTGCTTGCAGGAGACCGCCGGGGAGCTATGAACAAGAATCCTGCTGAGCGTGTGGGGTGCTCTAGGGCGGCAGGGGTGCCTCTGTACCTTGGAAAGGGAGGAGGAGTTCAAAGGGGCCAGGGATGAGCTCATGCCACCATTGGCTCTTTTCTAACACCAACCAAGGTCTGTCTCCCATCCCTCCTCCTTGTCCACAAAAATAGAACACATTTTCTCATCCTGCTGCCTTTGCGAACTGCTCATTTCGCATCATGCCAAACCTGTCCTTGCGGAGCAGAGAGTACTGGGTGGAGGGTATCCTTTGAGTACTGGCTGCAGGGGCAATTCAGAAGCATCAAGGGGCTAGCTCTCATTGAGGAAATCCACCTCGATCTGGGCTGTATCACTTTGAGATTGCTGTATGTACCTGTACATTTTGTCCTGCAAGGCAAATAGCTGTGGAAAGAAGGCGGCAACTTCAACAGTGCAAATGGGGGTAGAGGGCGGGCGTGTAATTCTGATCTGAATTGCCTCTCCCCATGGCCTTATTTGCTATTAAAACAAAAATACACTTAGGAGATCCAACCGTGAATCTCCAACCATCTTCTCTAGTCATGTCCTTAGACGAAGAAGGCCTAGATTCAAATCCCCACTCAGTTTCTTAGGTCACTTGAGGCTAGTTGCTGTTTCTTAGCCTTAACAGGGAATAGGGTAGTTGTGAGAAGGGAGAGAGATGGAGAATGATAATGATGAGGATGATGATGATGATGATGATTAATAGCAGCAGTAGCAGCAGCAGCAGCAGCAATCATTGTGTCTTTTTAGCTCCTCCAGGCTAATCAGTAGCTGGGTTGGATGCAGATTATTATTACATTTCTTACATTCTTTTAACAGAACAGAATTGATTCTCATGACTATTGTTTTTTTGCTGTTGCTCTTTTCTCTAGTGCCCAAGATTCTGTTAATCCCAATGACTTTCTGTGCCAGTGTGGCGTAGTGGCGAGAGTGTTGGGCTGGGACTCGGGAGATCCGGGTTCTAGTCCCCGCTCGGCCATGAAACTCACTGGGTGACTTTGGGCCAGTCACTGACTCTCAGCCTAACCTACCTCACAGGGTTGTTGTGAGGCTAAAATGGAGAGGAGGAGGAGGATTACCGTATGTAAGCCGCCTTGGGTTCCTTGCAGGAAAAATGGTGGGGTATAAATATAATGAATGAATGAATGAATGTGCGAATGCTGCAATCCTAAAACACACTTACCAAGAAGTAAGCTCTCAGTTGCTTTGTATCCATGCATTGATTGATTTATTTTAATTACAACATTTATATTCCGCTCCACATCGAAACAGATTCCGGAGCGGTGAACAATAAAAGATAAAAATAATTTAAAAAACCACCAAATTAAAACATATTAAAAAAAATAAAATAGCATATTAAAAGTTTTTAAAAATAGAAAATGAATAAAAGCCATGGCTGGTCAATCAAGGAAGGCTTCTTGAAATAAAGATGTCTTCAGCCTGGTGCTGAAAATGACACATTGTTGGTGTCTGCCTGACCTATAGGGGCAGTGGGTTCCACAGAGAGGGAGCCACGATTGAAGGCCCTTCTCTGGGTGGACTCCAGTCAGGCCATCGGTCTGTGCAGAATCACCAGGGACATGCCATCTGCTGAGCTCAGTGACCGGGCAGCTTGATAAGGGAGAAGGTGCTCTCTCAAGCATCCTGGTCCCGAGCTGTTAGAGCTTTATACACTAGTACCAAAACCTTAAACCTGACCTGGTAGTGAGTAGGCAGCCAGTGCAGTTCCTTCAGAATGGGAGTTGCATGCTGAAAAGGGGCAGCTCCTGACAACAGCCGAGCTGCTGCATTCTGCAGTAGCTTCAGTTTCCAGACCAGCCTTAAGGGCAGCCCCACATAGCACGCATTGCAGTAATCCAGTCTTAAGGTTACTTGCCCCTGTAGCATTGTGGCAGGGATGTTGAAGAGTCCTTGGTCTCGAGTCACGAGTCGAGTCACGAGTCTTTGGACCCGAGTCTCGAGTCCGAGTCCTTGGTCCAAAATGGTGACTCACGAGTCCCGAGTCACTCCCAAAGCTGACTCCACGAGTCCCTATTAAAATCAATGGGGTTTTTTCCCCAACAAAATAAGGCTACTTCAGATGTGTGGCTTAAATAAATTCTAGGCACAAGTGTGCCTTTTTATTTCAAAACTCTGCAACTGATTTTGGCAAGAACAGACCAAGCAGACAAACCCAAAATAACCAGGCAGGCAGAGGAGGCAGGGAACCCCAAAGCAGGCAGGCAGAGGCCTTTGTCTTGGACAATTCAAACTGTGGAACTGGTTAAGAAGAGACCAGGCAGGCAGAGGAGGCAGGGAGCCCCAAACAGGCAGGCAGAGGCAGCCAAACCCAAAATGTCTGACCCTAACCCTAACCCCCCACAACAACACATCAGTCAAAATAAATCTCAACACATCGTTGGGGCTGTGCTCCTGGTAGCTGTCCATAGTGGCCGAGCAGCGGCGCACCTCGCTTCCATGCGCTCTTCACCGGTGATCGCGCTCCTTCTGGCACAGCCAGAAGACTCGTCAACAGCCCAGGGATGTTGACGAGTCCTTGGTCTCAAGTCCCGAGTCGAGTCTCGAGTCCCATTAAAAATATTGGGACTCAAGTCCGAGTCGAGTCAGAGGGGGGACTCAGTCCGACTCACGAGTCGAGTCCTCGAGTCCGAGTCCCCATCCCTGCATTGTGGCCATGTTATTCTCTGAAATCAACCCCACAGGGAAGACCAGGACCACTGTAACAGAGTGCCTCCAATGCCCAGCCCATGGAATCGATCCAGGAGGTAGGCGAGCACTCGTGACCGAGTAAGATTGTCTTCCAGGATAAAATTACAAAAAGAAAATTATATAAAGAGGAAATTCTAAAATTGTGTAGACTCTAGCAATGGGTCCGTAAGTGACTGTGGAGGCCAATTCTAGATCCACACAGCTTCCCACAGTGAGGACACAGGTTACCAGATGGAAGATGGTCCTGTAAAGGATTCATTTGACGTGCTTTTCGCTTAGCACATTTCTCCCTTTCACCTTGCACTCGGGCTTCTTCAAAGTCCATAGAACCTTTGTGAAAGGCCAACCTCCAGTTAGATCGTTCATGGGCCAGAGTTTCCCAGTTTTCGATGTTTATATTGCATTTTTTTAGATTAGCCTTAAGAACATCTTTAAACTTCTTATAATGACCACCAATATTCCGCTTTCCATCCTTGAGTTGGGAATAAAGTAACTGCTTTGGGAGACGGCAGTCAGGCATTCGAACAACATGACCGGTCCATTGAAGTTGGCGTTGAAGGATCATTTTTTCAATGCTAGTAGTCTTTGCTTCTTCCAGTACACTGACATTTGTTCGCCTATCCAGGAGGATATCATGGTTGATAGTATTAAAAGCTGATGAGAGATTGAGCAGAATTAATGGAGTCACGCTCCCCATGACCCTCTCCTGATAAAGGTCATCTTTCAGGGTGATCAAGGCTGATTCAGTCCCATATCAGGTCAAAACCCAGACTGGAATGGGTCTAGATCATCAAGTTATTTAAAATTCTGATTATCCAAATATTTTGAAGTTCATCCTGGCCATTCCTGTATAACAGGATATGCCCTTTTGCTATCAAGTAGGTGCAAAAGAACATAGATGCTCTTATTTTAGCATGCTTTGGGTGGCTGGATGGTGGAATGTAATCTATTACATTTTATATTCCTTCTTCCAAGGAACTATCCGGGGTATAGATAGACCCAGCCCCATTTTATCTTCACAACAACCCTGTGAAGTGAATCAGGCTGAAGGATGGTAACTGACTCAAGGTCTCCCTGTTGGTGCGATGGCTGTGTTGGTATTTGGACCCAAGTCTATGTTCAGTACTATACCATACTAGCACTCTCTCACACATATGTGTAATACTGATGATTTTTTAACTTCTAAATTGCCTACGAACCCATCCCACTTCTGACCTTTTAGTTATGATCTAAATCTAACAAATGAAATCAGATTATCTCTTTAGCTTCTGTTGTTCCTTCCTCTGCTTCTTTTTGCTCAAATGGGAACATTTCCTAAGTGTCTGGAAGGCAGAAACAGATGTGGGTGACTCAGGATACCTTGTTAAAGGCAGTTGTGTGTATTTGGGGAAGCTGACAAAGCCCCAAACAGTGGGGAGTGTTGTATTGGCTTCTATTTATATCCTTTCCTTTTATAGCTAGCTTAAAGAAAACCTTTTTACTACTGTCTGCCTCGGATCTTCTCTCAGATGCGATTTTTTTAAAGGTGTATGGACTAATCCTAAACATATTCGTTTGGAAGAATTCTTGTTGAGTTCAACCGGACCTACTTTCTAGTTAAATGCCCTTGTCTCGTGAAAGTCAAGTTTTCTGACATTGCTCAAGACAAAGGCTTTGACCTCATTGACATCTAAGATAGTCAGCCTATCTCTCTGGGGTGGTAGCACTTCAAATTCCAGGTGAGGGCTCACGTGTGTGAATGTCCCAATATTAAATAAATAAATAAATAAATAAACAAATCCTTGTATGGAGAAAACTAGCATGTGAAGAGAAAGGCTTATCCCTGACATGCTTGTTTTCTATATGCTGCAAATTTGAATGGTTGTCTCTGTGTGCGTGTGCGTGTGCGTGTGTGTGTGGTTTATACAGGGGGAAACATGTGTCCATGCAGGATACAAGCATGACAGGGATAAGGCTAGGTTAGAACCCCAATCTAGCACACAATAAAGAGCACAGGTTCCAAATCTTAGGAAAGCAAGGGCACAGTCCAATGCATGTTTAGACAGAAAAAATGGCCTACAACTCCCAGCATGCCCCAGTCAGCTTTTTCTTTTTTTTCTGTAGGCGTTTTTTCTGTCTAAAAATACATAGGGATTGTGCCTTCAGAGAACATTTCCATGTGAATGCGGGCAGAGACAGTGTCATGATGAACTCGCCAAGTGCAAGGTGGTCTCACTTCACTTTAGCTTCTCATTGGTATGTGAGGATTATAATCCGTCCCCCTGTGGGCAGCCATCCACAAATCTACTTGGCAGTTGGCGGGGGACACCCCACCCCACCCAGCTCCCTACGCCAGAGGTCCCATTTCCGCCTACATTTTTCAAGAAGGTAAGAAACAGCAGGATTCCCTTCCGACCAGTGGGAGAGACTCCAACTTCCCTTACCAACAGTTACCTTCTCCATATCCTGGACATATGAGACAAGACCCTGCCTCTCACCCAGTCCTCTGTGCATGCCAGAGGATGTGGGGTGGTGGTAGGAGAGTGTTGGTGGTGGCCACAACTAATGGCTAGTTAGCAAGCCAAGCCAACACTTGTGGAGCCCAGCTTACAACGTTGCAGGGATGGAGAGATTGCAAAGCATTTCAAAGATCATAGAATCATAGAAAAGTAGAGTTGGAAGGGGCCTACCAGGCCATCGAGTCCAACCCCCTGCTCAATGCAGGAACCCAGGTCAAAGCATCCCTGACAGATGGCCGTCCAGCTTCACCTTGAATGCCTCCATAGTGGGAGAGTCCACCACCTCCCTAGGTCGTTGGTTCCATTGTCTTATTACTCTGACAGTCAGGAATTTTTTCCTGATGTTTAGGTGGAATCTGGGTTCCTGTAACTTGAGCCCATTATTCCGTGTCCTGCACTCTGGGATGGTGGAGAAGAGATCCTGGCCCTCCTCTGTGTGACAACCTTTCAAGTCCTTGAAGAGCGCTATCGTATCTCCCCTCAGTCTCCTCTTCTGAAGGCTAAACATGCCCAGTTCTTTCAGTCTCTCCTCATAGGGCCTTGTTTCCAGTCCCCTGATCATCTTTGTTGTAAGTAATGCTTGCTGCTTGAAGCTGATTTGAAAAGGGCCATGGTTGAATTAGGCCCTGCCCAGCTTAACCCGTGGTAAACTGTGCATTGGCTGACTTTACAATATCACCACTATATCACAAGTGGTTAACCTAAATGTTTTGGAAACACCTTCTTTTTTTTTACTTTGCCATAAAAGAACTTGGAATAGTTGCCCCTGCTGAAGAATGTATCATTGAGCAGGGGGTTGGACTCGATAGCCTTGTAGGCTCCTTCCAACTCTATGATCTATAAAATCTATGAAATCTATGAAAAAGCATTGGGCAACTCAATACATTTCCCCCATAGCAACCGTTTGAGGTGTAGGGCACAGTCCTATGCATGTTTAGACAGAAAAAAAGTCCTACAACTCCCAGCATTTCCCAGCCAGCCATGCAAACAAACAAACAAGCAAAACCTACGGTAGTACATCAGCTAGTGGACAGAGCTGGAACCTCTGTTTTGGTTTCTGTGTTTGTTTTAATGTTGGGAAGCATTAACAAACGTGATCCACCCCTTGCAGTCTGGAATGATACAGTCCATTTAACCCCATGAGGATTCTACGACCTCATTCTCCTGCATGTGTAGGTTGAGAGCCAGCGTAGCGTAATGGTTAGAGTGTTGGACTGGGAGTCAGGAGATCTGGGTTCTAGTCCGCACTCGGCCATGAAGCTCACTTGGGCCAGTCACTCTCAGCCTAACCTACCTTACAGGGTTGTGTGAGGATAAGATGGAGAGGAGGCAGAGGATTATGTAAGCCGCCTTGGGTTCCTTGCAGGAAGAAAAAAGTTGGGATTTATTTATAATAAATAAATAAATAGGTTGGGTATTGGCTATTTCTTCTGACAAGAGTTTTGTCAGGATCAGGGTTATTAGGGTTGTACACCAGTTGCTGGGGAACATGGGCGGGAGGGTGCTGTCGCACTCATGTCCGGCTTGTGGGATCCTGTGGGCAGCTGGTTGGCCACTGTGGGAACAGAATGCTGGACTAGATGGTCTGATCCATAATGGCTCTTCTTATGTCCTAAGCTCACCACTCTTGCTAACCCATTTATTGGTTGCTTCTTTCTAGGCATTCAAGGGGGCCCTCATGAGCTCATACTGGTGCTCAGGGAAAGGAGATGTGATTGAGGACTGGTGCCGATGCGACCTAAATGCCTTTGACGAGAATGGGCTCCCCAGCTGCAGCCCCCTCCCCCAGCCTGTGTAAGTATCCCTTTGCAGACAGACAGATCGCCTCAGTGTGGCATCCCAGAGTATTTGGTGTGCACACTTTCCCCTGGCTTCTGAAGCGTTCCAGGCCAGCCAAGGACCTCCTTTTTTGCTTTGATTTCTGAGCTGGGGCAACTACCCTCATGTTCACAAACATGCAGGTTGATGAAAACCGTTAGGACAGTGGGAGGAAAATGTGGATGCCGAAAAATAGGGGTGCCTGTGTCTACAGGCAGATGGACTGCGAAGATAGATGTGTTTTGTGATAGGAGTGTGTGCAAATCTCTACAGCATCACAGATGATGGATAGGAGCAGAGAGGGCTTTTGCACAGCAGTGTGCAGGGAGTGCCTGACGCGTGTGTGTACACGTTCTTATGTGAAGAGCTGTGCATGAGAATATCTGAGCACAGATGCATTTGTGTACAATGCCCGCTTCCCAGCGGCGTTGAAGGAACAGTGCAGTCTTTCAAGGCACCTGTCTTCTCCTGCTTGGCCCAGGTTGCGACTTTCCCCCAGCGTGGAACCTTCCAGCACCGTCGTCTCTCTGGAGTGGCTCGATGTCCAGCCGGCCATTGGAACAAAAGTCTCGGACTACATCCTCCATCACAAGAAGGTCGATGAGTACACAGACACCGATCTCTACACAGGTGAGTGGGGACCGGAGAGATGGACGGCAAGGACGGAATCCTGTGTCTCAAGCAGTTATTGAGTGAGGTCCTGGGCCCGTGTTTGCTTGGTGTCAGTCACATGGCAAGAACCTAGTTGGAAATGTTTTGTACTGGAGGGTGGTGGTGGGGAGTTTCAGTTGCTGTGTCATTTTCTCTACAATTATAGCTATGATGGGATATTGCGATTACAGATACATTATTTCAGATGGCAGAGTTATCAGTTGAGAATCACTCTTCCCTTTCACCTGGCTTTGGATATCAGGTCATATTTTAGACCGAGGGAAGCTCCAACTCCTGGGTCGAAGGTGGCGCATGAGGCCTCCCTGTCTGGTCCGTCAGCCTCCTGCCAGGCCCTGTCCCCTCTCTCATTGATAAAAGACCATCTTTCTGCCAAAGCACTCGGGTTGGTTTACAATATATAATAATGGTTTTTATTAAGAATCGAAGAGACATGATAGGAAAGGAAAAATGACTGGGGAGGGAAGAGGAAAAGCAGCAAATTCAGGCGTTGTCTCTTTCATACTGCTAGATAATCCGTAGTGACCAGAAGAAATGATCACAGAGAAAGGCAGTTCTGGGAGGGGAGGAGCTGAGTGGTGGCAGTCGGTTGCAATCAGCTGATGGAGGGGGACTCATTATCTAATCCAGGGGTAGGCAAACTCCAGATATTTTGGACTACCGCTCCCATAATCTCTGACCATTGGCCATGTTGCCTGAGGCTTAGGGGAGTTGTAGTCTAAAACACCAGGTTGCCTACCCTCGGTCTAATTTATGTCTCAGATGCACCTGTGGATGCAATTCTGGAAGAGAAGGAGCCAAATGGCCTCAGCCAGACTGATGGGTGGGGCCACGCTGTCTCACCTCTCCCTAAGATGGAGTCAGGTTGAACAGTCGATGATGGAGGTAGTTCTGGGAGGGGAGAAGCTAAACTGCAGTTGTTCCTGGTCAGGCTGGTGGAAGAGGCCTCACTGTCTCACCTCTCCCACTGAGGCAGCCTGGTGGAATCCATCCTCTTAGTTGGAACATACTTAACAGTAGTACTGATTTTGTATCCTACCCCTTTGTCCAAGAAGCTTGAGGTTTCCAAGAGATTTCCAGGCAGTCTCTCATTCACATCATGGCATCGTATGCTAGAACCTGAGAGCACCATATCCCACACTTTATGGAAGGAAAAGCCTTCCAAAACAGTGTGCTAGATCTCTGGTGGAGATGCAGCACCTCCCTTCTGATGAGTTAAGCACTGCCATGGTGGTCATGGTGGGATCTAGGTCTCCTCTAATGAGTTGGAAGGAAAGAAGAGTGCTTCTGGATATGTGCGGAGAATTTCAGGGAACCGACCTGAAGGTATCGGGCATAGCGTCCAGTAGAGTCCCGACACCACTCTGTGTTTTTTTTCCAGCTAGGCATGTCTGTTACCCAAGATGGCAAAGCACACAAAGTCCTGGTCAAGCTGTCCATGGATTTTTTTTTTGGGGGAGGGGGGGCTGCTGGAAGCTGAGAACGAGTGGCGAGGGATGAGTTGTTGCCTAATTGTCCTCCCCTCCTCAGCCCAGGTTCTTTCCTCCTGAAGCATCCATCCAGAGCCAGAGGGCTAGGTAGGCCATTGATCTAACCCAATATGGCACTTCTGCTGTCCATATGCATCTCACACTTACTACTTTGCCATCTTTGGGCCCCAGGAGCCTTTGCAGCTCAGTGCTGCCCTCTGTGGAAATCCAGCACTCTTATGTGCCACTATGCCAGTCTCTGGCATATTTAGGAGAACAGACCTGGCTCTGGAGGAGATTTTTTCAAAGGTGCTAGTGGAGAAATTGAGGGTGTGTCTATCTACAACAGTATTCTCCAACCCTGGGTCCCCAGATGTTTTTGGTCTACAACTCCCAGCATGCCCCAGCCAGCGTAGCATAGCTGGCTGGGGCATGCTGGGAGTTGTAGGCCAAAAACATCTGGGGACCCAAGGTTGGAGAACACTGATCTACAACCTCCATGTGCAGTTCAGCAGGTTCGCCCAAAGGCACCTAGAGGGCAGCACATCCCAAGATGTCTTTCTCACTTTCCCAGGGACTTGCCAACACTCAGAGACCTTGGATTGTTGATTCCACAATCATATTACACTCACATTGCTCTTGCCACTGTCAAAGATGCTTCATTTTCCAGCTGGGTCTTCTGCCCAAATGGGAGTGGGACTAAGTGCTGTCTCTGACTTTGGAGGGGCCTTTCTGAGCAATCTTACGCTCCGTGGCACGCTCTCCCAGGGACCATAGGATTGCTCTCTAAGTGGTCCTGGCAAATAGGCCTGAGTGGCTTATGCTGGCTCAGCTTGTCTGAGCGTGGAAAGCTAAGCAGGGTCAAGCCTGGTTATTACTTGGATGGGAGACCCCTCCTCTAAGTTTCCTGCATTGAGCAGGGGGTTGGACTCGATAGCCTTGTAGGCTCCTTCCAACTCTATGATCTATGAAATCTAACTATGAAATCTATTACTGTTCCGGGTTGGGGGGGGGGTAGAGAAAACAGAGGCAGAAGATGGAATGGAGTAACCTGGAAGAGGACATGGCTGGCTGGCTGGCTTTTCTTGCTGCTATGTCTGAATCGGGCAAACTACTGATAGTTTGCCTGAACAGGAATTGCCTCTAGTCTAGACTGAGGTTTAGAGCAGGGGTGTGGAACATGTGACCCTCCAGACGTTGATGAACTGCTAACACCCATCATCCCCGACCATTGCCCATGCTGGGTGGGGCTAATGGGAATTGGAATCCCAATATCATTTGGAGGGCCACAGTCTCCCTAGGGTGGTTTAGGGGGTAATCCATGTGGGAGAGGAGCGGGAGGTCTGTGTTCAGCCACTCTCCGGCAGAAGGCTGGGAAACTCGGGGTAAGGCAGCCTTCCACAAGCTGATGTCCTCCAGATGCGTTGGACTGCAGTTCCCATAATTCCCACCCTTTTCATTTCAGCGGCCACACATAGGGAAAGAGGCTCTGCCCACTTCAGTCAAAAAGAGCCCTGCCTGCATCCAAAACTGTTGGATAAGGCTTGCAGAAATGTGCCCCGAACCACGGTGCAACTTTATACAGCTGTGCGGTGCTCCTTGCTCGCGATGGACGGCACGTCCCCCGTGTGCATGACTGAACCGCATGTGAGGCCACCCCACAAGCCAGTGGATTATGTCATAGTAGAAACAGGCCCTGCATTTGAGAGGGGGGGGGGAAGCGAGTGTGTGTGTGCTTTTTACGGGGTGAGGTACAAACTGAAGTGGCTTACCCGCATCTGGAACTAATATTAGGCTTGGAAAATGATTTCTGTCACACTAGTGCTGCTCTGGTGGAAGGGTGAGAACCTCTGGAGGAGGAGGGGTGGCAATAATCCCCTCCTGCCGGTGCAATATTGCACAAAAACATTAATGGAAACATGGGACAAAGGGATTGTAATGTATACAATGGAGGGCAAATCTTTCATATGCAGCTATTGGCAGAGGTTCTCACTGAGATGGTCAACCTGTGTTTGGGCTGTACCACTTCAGACTAAGACCTTTCACTTAGAACACTAACATGTCAGAGGGAAAGTTGAACTAAGACCCTTCTCCCTGACATCTAGGCCTCATTCTCCCTTAGGGTAGTAAACCTGCGTCTGGGCTGGGCTATACCTGGTAGAAGCATGCGTGACTGAATGCCCCCTCCATAAAAAACAAAATACATAGTCCTGTATCTGGAGCTATGCTGAAGTATAGTTGAGAATCAAATGCACAAGTATGGGATGGGGGCTGCCTGGCTTGATGGTAGCACATGTAGAAATGATCTTGGGATCGCTATCTGTTACAGATGGAACATGAGCGAGCCAGCAGTGTGACGCAGCTGCAAAAAAGGCTCACACGATTTTAGGCTGCATTCCTAGACCAATAGTTTCCAAGTCACAATAGGTAGGCTTCTCACTTTATTCCGCACTGGACAGACCTTATCTGGAATACAGTATCTAGTTCTAGATGCCGTGCTTTTAGAAATAGATAGACCAAATGGAACGGACTCAGAGGAGGACAATGAAGATGGTCGTGGGTTTAGAAAACAAGTCCTGTGATGAAATGTTGAAGGATCCTGTGAAGGAATGTTGAAACAAAGCCCCGTAGGGTGCTGTGCACTCAGGAGAGACTGATGGCCATGAGCAGGGCTGTTTCTGAAGGCTGGACAGAGGGAGGCTTTCCCGAGGACTTAAAATCCCAAGCTGCATTTTTCGATGGCTCATAGATTTCATAGATCATAGAGTTGGAAGGAGCCTACGAGGCCATTGAGTCCCACCCCCTGCTCAGTGCAGGAAACTAGAGGAGGGGTCTCCCATCCACGTAATAACCAGGCTTGACCCTGCTTAGCTTTCTATGCTCAGACAAGCTGAGCCAGTGTGAGCCACATAGAAGCAGGAAACTGCTGTCACAACACTCTCTCCCTCTGGGCATCCCTAATGCTAGGAACAGTCACCTCTGGGTGAGCCAAGCTGAAATCGTGTGCTGGATTAGAGCTGACCCATGACCCTTGGCCATGCCTTGAGTCATAAACTCATAAACCTGGGTGCTGCTGTTCCATGATCTAATCTGTGAATTAAAAAAAAAAAAAAAAAGCAAACAGGATCCATTAAGTAAAATAAAAGTTTGTCCTTGAGCTGAATAAACATCCAGGAGGGGTGCTTATGCTGGCTTCTCCCCCTCCCTTTCCCCTCTCCTTTGTAAATTACAATGATCTCATCTTCTTCTGTGGTGGGAGGGAGGGTTTGCCAGCGCCAAGTGTCTGCGCAGAGAATGGCAACAGGGTCGGATTGATTTGCAGGCAGGGAGCCCGAAGCAGATGGCGAGGAGGAGCCCTCCCCGCAGACCCGGCTCAAGATGTTCCCCAAAGCTCAACGGAGCAGCGGGAGGAGGCCTGTTCTGGAAATAACCGGCCACCTGTCCAAAGGAGTGTCCCCCACAAAGTGGCTTGCAGTGCAGCATCCTCAGAGAAGAAGACTCTTTAACAGGAAATGCAGCATGCAGAGAATAGCTGAATAGCTACACTTGGGCATGTGTGATTATTAACATATACCAGCACACACACATACACAAATCTAAACACACACACACACCCTCCCACACCAAACCCAGCATTTTAGATTGTGCAAGTGAGTTGTGCAAGGGGTTGATTTCATAGATTTCACAGATCATAGAGTTGGAAGGGGCCTACAAGGCCATCGAGTCCAACGCCCTGCTCAATGCAGGAAACTAGAGGAGGGGGTCTCCCATCCAAGTAATAACCAGGCCTGACCCTGCTTAGCTTTCCACGCTCAGACAAGCTGAGCCAGCATAAGCCACATATTGCAGCAAGGACCAGATCTTGGGAATTCTGACTCTCTAAGGCGCCGAACTAGATGTAACGCAGGAGACCTTGGATGGGGATCTCCCATGGTGTTTTTTTTTTCTTGTTGTTCTGCTCATTATCAAGTGCCTTGAGGATCAGGGAAGTGGCAGTCTGGGCAAGGGAGTTCCTTCCTTCCTTCCTTCCTTCCTTCCTTCCTTCCTTCCGTAAAAGCACCACTAAGCTCTGTGACATCCACCCCACCCAGTGGTATGGCTATAACATTGTGAGCAAAGCAGCTTAGGGTGCAGTCCTGTGGCTGTGTTAGACACTGTCTAGACGGCCATAGGAAAAGTCGGGAGTCCCAGCTCTGACCTTGGGGAAGCACTCCGAGGTCGGAAGTGGGACTCCAACTTCAGAGCGCCCCTCCCTCCACCCTCACAGCAGGTGCGGAAAGAACCCCACCGCCTGTGCTGCCAAGGTCGCAAGAGCGACCTCGGAAATGGTATTTTGGGGGCAGGGCAGGGAGGAGCAAGGCGCCGCCATGCTACGAGGGATCCTGGCAGTGCTTCAGCCTCCTCTCCTCGCAAGCCAGCCAGGGGGAAATGTTTAGACAGCCCAAATCGGCCGTCTAAGTGCTTTGCAGGACGAGGGAAGCACGAAGGCAACCTTCTTCTCCCTCCGTGCTGCTCCTACCCTCCGTGGCTGTGGTGTGATCCTCTGCGTTCGGAGGGGTGAAGGGCAGCCACGTTGGATCGCGCTGCCCCCCAGGTTCTTTTAAAACCAGATTTGACTTTAACTTTCTCTGCACTGTGCATAATGATTTAAACCACCGCCATGTCCTCCCTTGGTCATCTTTTCTCTAACCTAAAAAATAATAATAAATAAATAACCCCAAACGCTCACAGAAAGATGCTGAATTGTTTCGATTGCCCTTTCCTAGACCTTTTGTAGCTCTCTCTCGACATCCATTTTTGAGAAGGGGCATGCCTAGCGTCGGTTCCGTTCCCAACATGCCATCACTTGTGACCCCCCTGCAGATGTCCATGACCCATAAGGGAATGGGATACACCATTTGAGAACTGTGTTCCAGGTTGGGGAAAGGGCACAGAAGGAAGGAGCTATACATGAACTCCTCCCCTGTCCCAAGTGGTTGCTGTCAGCTCCAGAGTTTGGGCCTCTCTCTGAGGCTTTTAACCCACCACTTTAGCGAGGCTTCTGTTTCTAGATTCTTTGCAGGATTAAGAACAGCTCCTTTATATGCGTCCCCCCCCGGGGGGGTGTTCTTTCTCGCCTTTTTATATGTTCTATTACACAACCATCAGGTGGTGCTGCCCTATAGCGGATTTGCAAAAAATATACGAACTTCTCATTCCTGTTCATTTCGCCATTGGAAAATAATAGCACACTTTCTTCGATCTAAAAAGAAAGCTGCAGAAATGGTTGCAAAGAAAAAGGAAATGCCCTGGAGGATGACGAAGTCATGTAAAGCACCTGCAACAAGCTACCGTGAGTGAGGAATCACAAGAGTGCACAATGCATGCCTGGTGTAGAGAAGCCCATAGTGCAGGGCTCTCGTCCAACCTTGGGTCCCCCAGATGTTGCTGGCCTACAGCTCCCAGCGTACCCAGCCAGCATGGCTAATGGCAAGGGATTCTGGGAGCTGTAGTCCAGCAACATCTGGGGACCCAAGGTTGGAGAGCCCTGCCATAGCGTAAAGGTGGGATCTGGTAACTTGCAAAAAAACAAGCCAACCAAACTTGGGTAATAAGAACGTAAGAAGAACCATGTCCATGTTTGTTTGTTTGTTTGTTTATTTATTTATTATATTTATACCCCACCTTTTTCCCTGCAAGGAACCCAAGGCAGCTTACATAATCCTCCTCCTCCTCTCCATTTTATCCTCACAACAACCCTGTGAGGTAGGTTAGGCTGAGAGTCAGTGACTGGCCCAAAGTCACCCAGTGAGTTTCATGGCCAAGCGGGGACTAGAACCCGGATCTCCCGACTCCCAGTCCAACACTCTCACCAGACCAACCTGGCCCCATACATCAGCCGGAGAGGGAGCAGCTGCAGGGAGCTCGTGTCACCCCTCTCTGCTGGAAGGAACACACAGCTCCAACTGACAATTCCCTGGGGAGACCAACCTGGCCCCATACATCAGCCAAAGAAGGAACAGCTGCAGGGAGCTTGTTTTGCCCTTCCCTGCCCCCCCCCCCCCAAAAAAAAGAAGAAAAAAGAAAGAAAAACCTATAAGAACCATTTTAACTAAGAACTGGTGCCTGAGTTTGGCATTCTTCCTCCTCCCTCCCAATCCCTTTTCCTTTTGTGTCATGCCTTTTAGATTGTGAGCCTGAGGGCAGGGACTGTCTTTTTATTAATCTTTGTAAACCACTCTGAGAGCCTTTTCTGGCTGAAGAGCGGGGGTATAAATGCAATCAATCAATCAATCACTACGCCACAAAGGCTGATTTAGTCCAACATTCTTAAAGGCTCTATCTTTTTTGGTGCTTGGGGCTTTTTTTTCTTTTTTTTTAAACCCAGGTGTATAGCTCATTGATACTATTTATCGTACCTCTGTGGCATGTGTTCTTGTATTGGTATCCGCCTTCACATTTTGACCAGTCTGACATTGCAAACTCCTTTCTTTGCCTGTCTATCCAGTCAGTTCCCACCATGTTCTTCCTATAACCTGTTTTCCCCACACTTTGGGGGAAAACTCAGCCATAGCTCTCAGGCTCAGTGGTAGATCACCTGCTTCGCATGCAGGAGGCCCCAGGTTTGGTCCTTGCATCTCCAATAAAAAACACCGCAGGTAGCTGGTGATGTGAAAGATCCCTGCCCTGCTGTTGGTCAGATTAGACCAGTGTTCTCCAACCTTGGGTCCCCAGATGTTTTTGGCCTACAACTCCCAGCTTGCCCCAGCCAGCGTAGCGTAGCTGGCTGGGGCATGCTGGGAGTTGTAGGCCAAAAACATCTGGGGACCCAAGGTTGGAGAACACTGGATTAGACAGTACTGGGCTGTTGGGGAGAAGGTCACAGTTTTGGAAGATGCATTGAGGGTTCTGCTGCGGAAGCAGAAGCAAGCTAAGTTCATTCTAGACATCCTATTCCTTCTTGAGAATGGTGTGTGTGTGTGTTGTGTGTGTGTTTCTCCCATTGGAATAAGTGTAGTTGTTTCCACCTACCCAGTCTCATGTATATTTGTATCACGGGAAGTGAGAGAACGGGAGGAGATTCTTGGCCAGGGTTGAAATATATGCCTAAATAATCCATTGAATCAGGTTTTCCACAGGACGGTTCTAGTTTTGCTTAATTAGTAAGGTCTTTCTTGGGTGCAGCAGGTTCTGGGCAGGGCTGTTGATTCCACCCCAGGAAGTTATTTTAGGTAGGGGCCTTGCGACGGGAGGAGGGTGCTGAGTTATGTTATAGCGGTTCTGGAAACTCTGTGCTGGAGACAGGGGGTGCTTCCCGATGAGGCTTCTATCGTGCAGTCACACACACTGCCTCATTCACAGAATTCTACCAGGGGTCCAGATGACAATGCCTTCAATTTGTGGACCTCCTGTGTTTTCCCACCACCTCTTCCATCTTTTTTCTTAGCAGGAAAAAAAAAAAATGGTTAAGTAAGAAAAAATGCAATAACTACACAATGCCTTTTGATTATTAGCACTAGGAGCCCTCTGTCTGGAAATCTTCAGGAAAAGGGAATTGATGAGAGGCTTTACACATCGGCTACATTCACACATAATGCTAAGCCAGGAATCCTGGCTTAATAAACCACAATGTGAACGAGCAACACGCGAGTCCGAGTCCTTGGTCCAAAATGGTGACTCACGAGTCACGAGTCACGAGTCCCTCCCAAAGCTGACTCCACGAGTCCCTATTAAAATCACTGTGGGTTTTTTCCCAACAAAATAAGGCTACTTCAGATGTGTGGCTTAAATAAATTCTAGGCACAAGTGTGCCTTTTTATTTCAAAACTCTGGAACTGATTTTGACAAGAACAGACTAGGCAGACAAACCCAAAATAACCAGGCAGGCAGAGGAGGCAGGGAACCCCAAAGCAGGCAGGCCGAGGCCCGAGGCCTTAGTCTTGACAATTCAAACTGTGGAACTGGTTAAGAAGAGACGAAGCAGGCAGAGGAGGCTGGGAACCCCAAACAGGCAGGCAGAGGCAGCCAAACCCAAAACGTCTGAAAGGTTGCATTTTAGGAAAATGATGTTAAAAAATAAAATCTTCGCCGGCGATCGCACTTCTCTCCACTCCTTCTGGCACAGCCCAGGGATGTTGAAGAGTCCTTGGTCTCGAGTCCCGAGTCGAGTCTCGAGTCCCATTAAAAATATTGGGACTCGAGTGGGACTTGAGTCAGAGGGGGGACTCAGTCCGACTCACGAGTCGAGTCCTGGAGTCCGAGTCCCCATCCCTGCCCAAACATAGAAAGCTCCCTTATACCATGTCAGACTCAGTCCATCTAGCCCAGGGGCCCACTGGCACCCACCAAGACCCCCAAGTGTGCCTGCCAGATCCCCTTGTGTTCCCCTCCACTCACCGCTGCATGTTTTCCCCACTGCCCCCCCTCCCAGTCTGCTGCTTCTTCTGCTACTGATCTCTGTGCTCATGTCAGCAGCGCCAAGCCCTAAGGAGGAACCAGGCAGGAAGTCTGCTGCCCCTCCATCTCCCAATCTGCCTGCCCCCTGCTGAGGAAATGCCAAGAGAGAAGCCAGAAGGAAAGAGAGAAAAGTCAGAAATCAGAGAGGGGGTTTTTTTTTGGCGAACTCCCAACATGTTGTGATTGGCCATTCCACCCGCAGCAATTTATGATGGTGCCTGGGACACTTTTCTAGAACGTCAAACAGTCCCCACAGGCCCAGAAATGTTGCCTATTCCTGATCTAGCCTAATGTGTCCCTTTTGACTGGCAGCAGGTCTCTGGCATTTCAGTAGAGAGCTCTTTCCTGCCATGATCCTTTAACAACAACAGCAACAACAACAGAAGGAGATGCTCGGCATGAAGCCTGTCCTGCATGGAAAAGCATGAGCAACAGTCCTTCTCTGCAGACTGGGAGCTACCTCCAAAGGGGCTGCTTGTATGGCCACAGACAAAAAGGGGTGGGGGTGGGGATCAGAACAGGCTGTGCATCACCGCAGAAGTACACAGACGCATAAAAGAGAGCTCGCAAGATGTCTTGTTCCCAGTGTGTTTCCATAATATCTCTATCAAGGGAGAATTCTTCATATTACCTTTTCATGAAAAAAATGCTCAACATGGAGCTGCATGCTGCATTCGTCCCAAGCAGACTAGCTTGCTTGTCTCCACCCCACTGCGGGTGTTCTGATGACATTTTTTTAAAAGGCTGCCGTTTCAGAGGGCGTAACTGGTTTCCCTTGATGCGTCTCACATTTCCTTGCTGCCTCTGCTGTGGACTGAGGTTTGCTTATAGCATTGTAGAATTGGAAGGGCCCTCGTAAGCCATCTAGTCCAGCCCCCTGCTCCTTACCAGAAATCCAGAGCCAGAGGAACTTGCGCAGCCTCTGCTTGAAGACCTGCAGTAAGGGAGAGGCCGCCATGCCACTATGGCGTTGGTTCAAACTGCTCTGAGTATTTAAAAGTTTATCCTTTATCCTAAGGTTCAACTGAAATCTACCTTATTAGATGTACTCCTGCCCTCTGGGGCAGCAGATAACAAATTATGTGGCCCTCTCCTGTGTGACATCTCTTGGAAGAGGAAGAGGAAGAAGAAGAGGAAGAGGAAGAGGAAGAGGAAGAAGAGATAGCCTAGCAGTGCCTGGAACCTCTCCCTAGCCATTGTGCTCAAGTACAATCCTAGAAGACTTCCCTCCCAGCTAGGCACGCTTCCCACCCACACTGGTAAACTATAAGCTTCCAGACCAAGAAGGTCTGTTGCTGAACAAGCCCAGACATGCTTTTCTGCTGCTGTTCAGTTATTTTTGCCAGACGCATTCAAAGGAAGTCTGAGGGGGCTGTGTGAAAGCCCTGATGCCACAGTTTGCATAAAAGAAAAGGGGGGGGGCATAACAGGCTCCCTTTTACACACAAACCACCCTCCCAGCTCAGAGAGTAGATGAGCTGGAAAGGGGGTTTTGAGCGTCTTTCATCCCTTTGTTATCATCAGCAGAGCAGGCTTAATTACCTCCCGTTCTAATTTTGGCTGCACCAAAACCTTATCAATCACTCTGATAGGTGAAGCATATTTGTGTTCCTCAACAGAGGTGGCAGAAGCAGGATTCCTCCCGCCGCCTCCTGCCGCCTGTTTTACAAATTATTAACTTGATCAAGGCACCTTTGAAGCTCTGACTTCATCAATGGGCCATAATTTGCCTCTGCCGTTACTTATGCATGCATGATGGGTATCTTCCATTTATTAGGATTAATTTCTCTTCTGCAGTTGCTGGTGCTGCTGCTGTTGTTTTTTCTTGGGCTGTTAGGACAGGGGCAGTGAGTGATGTATTTTCTGGTTTGCGCTACACAAGCACAATTTCCTGCTTTCTTTTGAGGCTCTGGGATACTTTTGATTCATGCTGAAACATCTCCAAAGGAAAATGAATAACGTTATGTCTTGGACAACAGGGCTCTGGAGAAAACTGACTTGTTCCAGACAGGATGCTAATGAACTTTGCATTTGTTACCCCTTTCATCTTAATTTTCATTAGTGTTCATCATGTCCATATTAGAGACAGGCAATTGATGGTTACCACATTTGTCCCGCAGCATGAAAGAGAGCAAGGGTGTAACCCAGTTAAATCCGTTTTGATCATTGGGGCTTGAGTGTGCATAAGCTTTGCTGGAATTGAACCCTGGCTAATTTCTTTTGGTGAAAAAATGGGACAAGCTTTTGCGCTTCATAGAGCTCCTCTTCAGCTAGAATTAAGCATCTCAACTCTTGGAAATGTAGGACTACTGAGTTTCAGGTGTGTGTATGTGCAGGTGTGTGTATGTTTAAAGGTGTATTTTTTGAAAGGGGATTGGACAAATTCCTGGAGGAGAAGGCTATCAGTGGCTACTAGTCCTGATGGCTCTATGCTGCCCCCAGTGTCAGAGGCAGTATGCCTATGTACACCAGTTGCTGGGGAACATGGGCGGGAGGGTGCTGTTGCACTCATGTCCTGCTTGTGGGATCCCATGGGCAGCTGGGCAGCTGCTGTGTGAACAGAATGCTGGACTAGATGGACCCTTAGTCTGATCCAGCATGGCTCTTCTCATGTTCTTATGTCCACTTCCAAAAGATGTAGTGATGGCCACCAATTTGGACAGCTTTAAAAGGAGATTAGACAAATTCCTGGAGGAGAAGTCTTATCAATGGCTACTAGTCCTGATGGCTCTATGCTGCCTCCAGTGTCAGAGGCAGTGTAACATGGACGAGAGGGTGCCATTGCACTTCCATCCTGCTTGTGGGATCCCGTGGGCAGCTGGTTGGCCACTGTGTGAACAGAATGCTGGACTAGATGGACCCTGGGTCTGATCCAGAATCAGGGCTCTTGTTATGTTCTTATCTTCCATTTCATTCAGCCCCCCCCCATGTCAGTTTCTTCTGACAGATCTGTCATCTCTGGCCTGCGAAGGACCATAGCTCAGTGGTAGAGCACATGATTATTTAGCGCAAAAGTCTCCAGGTCCAATCCCTGGCATCTCCAGCAAAGGATCAGGTAGCAGGTTCTGGGAAGCCCCTTTACCTGAGACCTGAAAGAGCTGCTGCCCATTAAAGCAGGACAGCACTGGGCTAAATGGACACATAGCCTGGCCTGGTCCAAGGCACCATTCTATGCTCTTGTCTCAGCTGTGCGTTGAAAGTCAAAGAGTATTAATATTTGTCCAAGGCTTCTTGGGTTATTGAAGCAATTGCTTTCATGTCTACTGAGATTGAATTTAGCTAGCTAGTTAGTTTACTTAGGTTTCTGTCCAGTCTTTCTATTGGCATTCCCATAGTGTCTAACAAAATTACCCACATAGAAATCAGCACTGTACAAAATTAACGCTGTACAAATCAGTTGCAGATTGAGCTCTGTGCTTCACGAGCTCCACCAAAGCTGCCTGAGCACTCAGTTGGCTGACACCTATGGACCCATCCGTCCCATGGACACCTATGGACCAATCCACCATGCCTTATAAAGGCAAGCTCTAAGGCTGTGTCCTTCGGTCTTGCTGTGAGAAGACCCCACCTGCCTAAGTTCCTGCTCCCTTCTCTGTACACTGCTATTTTCAGAACTTGGTCTCCCATCTGCCTTGGATTACATTACCTACTACTGGCCCTTCTGATCTTTCGTTGATGTTTTTGGAACTTGACCCTTGCCTGCCATGGATTGTGCTCCTACTCGCCTCTGGCCCCATCAGGCTAAAGCCAGCTCCCTCTAGACCCTGAAATCTGATCATTTAGGGCCTGACCCCATGATGGATCCTGACAAGGAAGCGTGAAAGTTCACACTTTGGACAATGACTGTTTGGTGAGAGCGTTCTTGGCAAAGTACTGAAGAAGAAACCTGTCAGATTTAAAATGTTGACATGCCAACAAAGACTGGGCCCAATGACCAGCTCTTAATTGTGGTAGGCAGGGAGATTCAGTCACTGCATTTCAGCTAGGGGGTAAGTCTTCTAAAATGCCAAACCAAAATTCATAGTTCAGAAGGATCGTTGGCCTTGGGAAAAAGTTGGAGTTGTACCTAATTCCTTGTACAATTCTCAGAATCCAAGTTGGATCCAAAGTCTTGATTCTTAAGCTTCATAACTTTCCTCCCTGCAAAGGGTTTCCTGATTGAACTTGACCTTTGCCTGCATTTCTCGTCTTTTCTGGGGCTTGTCTCTGCCCATCTGTATGTTTCTGAGCTTCAAGGAATGTCACTGGTCCCAGTCTTGCCAAGGTCACCAATGCCCTGGCTTCCTAGAAGATCCCTGGAAGAGAAGCCCAGGAGGGGAGCACTGAGACAAGACAGCTGGAAGGAGCTTAGATGGGACTGGGAAACAGTGCATCAGGCAAGGAGAAAGGTAGAGGTGCAGTCCAAAAAAACAACAGGTACAAGGGCTTGTTGCAAAGATGGGGGTGGAAAGGAGTTTTAGACCTGAGGGGTTAGTTCACGAGGTTTTCAGAGTTGAGGCCAGGGAGAAAACAGCATCCACCTCAGCCAGGAGCTTCTTTGCTGCATCCACATGAAAGTATGGCTTGGGTATGGTTTGGATGAGGGGCCTGTATATGCCTTTGCGGCGCTGGCTTTCCCCCTGGTACCCAGTTTTCTCAAGATGTTCTGTAGTGTAGACAGACCTGGCTGAAGAGGGGACTTGGTGATCGGCGTCTGATCAGCTCTGCCACTTGGCCAATAGAGGGGGCTCCTACACCGTCCAGATCAGGGAGGAATGAAAGAGAAATGAAAAGGGCAGTGAACGTTGCCAGCTGACCTTTCTCAACAGTTCATGGGTTTCCAGAGCAGCCGAGGTGTCAGCGGTGTAGAGCAGTCGCAGCTTCCCAGTCACTGCCGAAGCAAGGCGAGGGGGCACGTTAAAGGGGAGGCAGACGGCGTGCGGCCCAGGATGGATGAAAACCTTGTAGTGTATTATTAACCATTTCCTTAGCAGATGCGAAAGAGAGAAGTGTGTGTGTGTGTCTGTGTCTGTGTCTGTGTGTGTCTGTGTGCGCACGAGTACCTTCTGCTCCCATCTTTGGCACTTCTAAACCTTATTTCGTGGATTAATGTCCCAGCAGCAGCAGCTGGGACGAACCTCCTCTGTTGAGAGACTGAAGCACCTTTTCTGCCTGGCAGTGCATTCATGGTCAGTTCCTGGAGCTTCCCTAAAGGAACACGACTTGCTGTGCAAAAACATTCTACTTGGTAGAAGTTGTTCATCCATGTCCATGCGCACGTACCCAGGGACAAATGTCCCTTACAGAATGCTGGTTTCCTCTGTGGCCACCTAAACCTTCTTCCCATGCACGGTCTCTTAAAGCAACGCTGGTGTCTGCTCATATGTGTGCTTGGTGGTTGTTTGTTTAGCTGGGATTTATTTAATCGCAGTGGAATTTCGGCATGTGTCAGTATTTAGCAGCATGTGCAACAGAATGGTAAAAAGAGAGGAGTCCCCCACTCCAGGGGTGTCAAAGCACGTGTTAAGAGGCTGGTGTCCTCAAGCTGCTTTCTGGCTCCATTCATAATTCCCTTGTTGACGTCACAAGAGGGAGTGTCTATAAATACAGTAGAACCTGTTTTTACAAAACCAATCCACATGTGCTCTTGTTTCAAAATTGAAACAGATTGGGGGATTGTCCTGGACGAAACATAGGAAGCTGTCTCATGCCAGGTCAGACAGGCAGCGGCTCGCCAGAGTTTCAGACAGAGGCGTTTCCTGCTGTGCGTTCTCCTAGCTCCTTTCTAACTGGAGATGCTGGACATCGGACTTGGCCTTTTGCTTGTCTTTTACCAGTTCAGAATATTTGTCTGTCTAGTCTAGTAAAGTCTGCCCTGATCTGAGCCTCAATTAGACATACCTGAGATTGAACCCAGGATCTTCTGTTGTCAAAGCATGTGCCCTGTCGCTGACAGGCACTTCACACAGATTATCTTGCTGTAGTCCTTACTAGGAGGATTTTGCAAATCAGGAAAACTGGAGCTCTCCGAAGTTCTCCAAATTCCATCTCATTCCAGTTCATTCCAACGTGAGTCACATCAGGTTTAGGAGCTTTGGGTTGTTTTTTTCCTGCATGAAAATCTGTATTTTCTTGCATATTTTTCCAAATTTACACATCTATTGTGTGCATCTTTGAAATGTACACATTCTTCTCCCATTCATTAAAGAGTATTTGTGCACATTTTTTCAAAAGTACAGTCATGCCTTGGGTTGAGAGCATAATTTGTTCCAGAAACATGCTTGTAATCCAAAACACTCTTTTATCAAAACGAAATCCCGCCCAAAAAATTTGTACAGAGATTTTTAATTTAAGCCGTACTACAGTACTTGTATTGTAAGACATCGCTTGTCTTGCAAAACGCTCTCAAACCAAGTTACTTGCAATCCAAGGTATTACTGTACCCATTTTTTCGTGTGCATTTTTTACGCATGTTGTCAAACACATTTTTTTCTGGTCCACGAATCGCACTGTGAGCTCGGAAATGGATGGACCTCAACCACAGCTTGTGTCCTAGGCCGTGTTTGGTCTGGAAGTGCGGACTGTGAAAATCCTGATCAAAACCAAACTGAAATTAATTTCTCATATATCCCTAGCCCATATAAGGGGGAAAGTGACTATTGTCTCCATATTACAGATCAGGGAGGGTGCGTGTTGAGGCTGAGAGAGACTCTGGCTTGCCTAAGACCACCTGGTGAATCCATGCATGGTGGAGGAGAGATTCAAACTGGAGATTTCCCAGTTTGTAACTCAGTCTCTTAAACACTGCCCTTCACCAATTCTCATAACTAACCTCCTCCAGTAAACTGGCACATGCTTGCTCCTTAGGGTTTTAAGAGCCAGTGTGGAGTAGTGGCGAGAGTGTTGGACTGGGACTCGGGAGATCCGGGTTCTAGTCCCCGGTCGGCCATAAAACTCACTGGGTGACTTTGGGCCAGTCACTGACTCTCAGCCTAACCTACCTCACAGCACAGGGTTGTCGTGATGATAAAATGGAGAGGAGGAGGAGGAGGAGGAGGAGGAGGAGGAGGAGGACTATGTAAGCCGCCTTGGGTTCCTTGCAGGAAAAAAGGTGGGGTATAAATATAATAAATTAATAAATAAAATCCAGAATGGCTCAACCCTTCCCTTGCACAGCCCATGCTTCAATGCGGTCCCCTGAACCGGCTCCAGATTTTGGTGTGGGTCCTAGTCAGGGCTTGGGGTTCTCAGGCATCTGTTGAGGCCCTGTCACCAGCAGGGGGGCCCACTGCCAACCCCCAAAGCCCTTTAACCCTCTTGCTCTTTCCTTACTGCTACTGCCTGGTCACTTTGCCCTCTCCCACCAGACGAGCAGTGATGATGAGCAAAGAGAAAAAGCAGCAACCTCTGCTCAACTTGCCATCACCCTCTTGCTGGTGATGTTGTTTCACCCTGAGGGACAAGGCAGGCAAATGGGCAGAAACAATGAGGCAGTGGGGGCTACTCTTGGAAAGCCCCTCCTCTAATGGCATTTATTGATTTATTGATTTATTGTATTTCTAGATCGCCCATCTAGCCGGTAACTCGACTACTCTGGGCGATGTACAATATAAAATGAAACAAAACAGAATAAAATACACTTAAAACAGTATAGGATTTTAAAATCCTAAGCCACCCCATATTCCCGACTGAAGAGACATGTTTTTAATGAACGGCGGAAGCTCATCAAAGAAGGGGCATGGCGGAGGTCACTGGGGAGAGAGTTCCACAGTTTGGGGGCTGCCACAGTAAAGGCCTGTGGCTTACGCTGGCTCAGCTTGTCTGAGTGTGGAAAGCTAAGCAGGGTCAGGCCTGGTTATTACTTGGATGGGAGACCCCTCCTGTAGTTTCCTGCATTGTGCAGAGGGGGGGGGGGTTGGACTTGATAGCCTTGTAGGCTCCTTCCAACTCTATGATCTATGAAATAAGGCCCTCTTCCTAATCCCCATCAGCCTGGCTGCTCTGGCTGATGGGACAAGGAGAAGTCTGTCCGTGGCGGATCTTGTTGAGCGGCCCACTTGGTGTTGCTGGAGACGCTCCTTGAGATAAACTGGACCGGAGCCGTATAGGGTTTTAAAGGTCAAAACCAACACCTTGAATTCGGCTCGACAAATAACTGGTAGCCAGTGCAGCTCCTTGAGCACCGGAGTGATGTGATCATGTTGGTGGCTGGCTGCCTTTAACGAGGCGAGCCGCCGCATTCTGTACCAGCTGTAACTTCCAAACTGTCTTCCGGGGCAACCCCACATTGGTGTGTGCACATTTGTGTTTTCCTGCACGCTGCATGGCTCCAAATGCCCACGAACGCATGATAGCAGGCACTTGCTAGAGAGCTGTGATTCCCCCCCCCCCAGTGTATTCATAGCCACCCCTGTTGCCACATAAAGCGGGTGCATAAGGACACACACATCTTTTCCTGTGATATCTGCATAGCTTTGGTTTGACGAAACATCCAATACACAATATGTATTACTATCGCGTCAGGAGTTCACTTGTCTGAATACTGTCAGGTTTGCTTTCCAAGCCAGATATTCTATGTATTGGTGTAGACAATTATACTGAACCCTCCTATGTCTGTAGTTCTGTTTGGATTTACTATTTTGTTGTCAGGGGAACACTGAGAGCCAGTATAATGCCATGGTTAGAGTGTTCGACTGGGACTCGGGAGACTCGGGGTTCTAGTCCCCGCTCAGCCATGAAACTCCCTGGGTGACTTTGACCAGTCACTGACTCTCAGCCTAACCTACCTCACAGGGTTGTTATGAAGATAAAGTGGAGAGGAAGAGAAAGACCATGTACACCGTCTTGGGCTCCTTGGAAGAAACGCAGGAAATAAATGTTACAAACAAACACAAACAAATGAAATGAAATAAACATTGGCAGCTATATGCTAAAAGTTGCACAAGCTAGTTGGAGTGGGGGAGGGGGGAATGGTGGCTGGATATGGTCATTTAAGTCCCAGTACATGGTCTGAAGGCACATCATGATGCAGCCATCTTGCTGAAGCTACGCAGGTCTAGGTCTTGTCACTGCCTGGTCAGAAACAACTTTGTGTGCTGCTTTGAGTTCCATAATGGAAGAAAGGCTAGATATAAATAGGGTGGCCTGACCTGATGCAAAAGAGGACTGAACTCCTGCACTTTTGAAGTTGTGTAGAACAGGGAATTTCAGCAGGCATACTTTATCAGGAAAGGTCTACTTGCTGAAATCCCCTCATCTGCACAACTCTAAGAACCATTCCGGAATGCACATCTGGATACATGTCCCACACACAGGGTGCTTCCAGACAGAGGGCTCCTCGTGCTACTGGTTAGAAGACATTGTACAGCTGTTCCATCTTTTCCTCTAGAACAGATTTTCTGCACTGAGGTGAAAAGGTAGCAGCCAGGAGTTGTTAAGAAAACACGGAAGGGTCATGAGTAGAAGACGATGATGTCTGGACCCCCTGTAAATTTCTGGCAGGACAATGACTCCATAAAGCAGGGATGGTCAGAAGGTAGAATTCCAGATGTGCCAGCCTACAACTCACATCAGCCCTAGCTGGCATAGCCCAGGGGTGGGCAGAAGGTAGATCTCCAGTCAGTTTGAACTTCAACTCTCCAAAGCCCCTGCTAGCATGGTCAATGGTTAAGAATGCTGGGAGTTGAAGTCCAAAACATCTGGAGATCTACTTCTTTCCACTCCTGCCCTAAAAGCCTCAGTGGAAGCAAAAGAGTTAGCTAGGTGCTGCAGGTCCTTAAAACAAGGATGTTTTAACAAGGAGATCTCTGCAAAGTTTCCATGGATATCCAAAGACCTTGGGTGGAGAATTCTGCACGTGGCACCTATCAGTAGGTCAGTATAAAATCATGTGCCTGCCAAAAGAACATCCAAGATTTAGTTAATCAATGTGTCTTGCAGTACAGTTACAACAGTTGTCACTGATCTCGGAGTCTTTTCCATTCTTAATCTTCTACTCTTGCAGGTGTGTGTGTGTGTTGTTTTGTTTTTTTAACATCAGTATTAATATTCCGTTGGGAGATGGGAAAGAGAGAGACAGAGAGTAGTTTGTGCCACCTGTAACAAAGGAACTTTCCATGAGTTGTGCAAAGTCATTTTCATCCAGTATTTTTTTACATGGTAGTCACAGTCAGGTCCATCCCTAGAAGACATGGCTATTCAAAGCCAGTTAGAAGTCCCAAGAGTTGAATGTATTTGGGTGGGAACTAGATGGTTGAATTTGGTTTGTCAGACCTAGCTGAGTGCCACGTTTAGGTCAGGATGGGGTAAGTCATGAAACAGAAACTCTGTTGGTGATCCTATAGTTTTCTCCCATCCCTAATTGGACAACCCAATGCCAGATTGCAGTGCCTGATTTACTACAAATGGAATCGATAAGTACCGGTAACCCATTCATTTTAACTGTGCTCAGTGTTTACCCACAGAGTTAATCTTCAAAGTACTCAGCAAACATTTGGTAATTCTCTCAGCACCCATAGGACATTGACAAAGAGGTATTGCTAATCCTGGGCAAATAACTTTGAGAGAGAATTGAGACTCTGAGAATAAAGTTACCAAGTATATTCTTTTTTAAATATATCAATTTAAAATGTTTTTTTTTAAATTCTTTCACAGAAAATGCAAAACAATAATACTGTAGTATTGCTCAGATGACAAAAATGGAAACATAGAAATAATATTTATTTATTTATTTATTAATTTATTTATTATATTTTTGAATCGCCCATCTGGCCAGTCATCCGGCTACTCTAAACTAATATAAACTAATGAGTAGATAATACTCAATAACATTAAGGCTGTGCACACTTACCTGAGCCTAACTCAGTGGGACTTCTGAGTAGACACACTATAGGGATGTCCTGTAATAGTACTTCACTGTTACTTAGGTGGCCATGCTACCAGTGAGGAAAGAGTATTAGAATCACTGGGGGAGGGAATTTGGCAGTGAGGAGGGTGAGGGCTTACTCGTAGGCCACAATTGTGCAGCCCTGACATACACACATGCACACATATATGCATGCATACACGTATGAATATTGACACTTTAAAACAAATGGCACCATTCAAAGAAGACTTCCAAAGCATTCAATAGAATTTTAATGTGTGCTATATCAATGTCCTGTTTGAGCTATATCAATATCCTGCTTTAAGAAGTACAATATATGCTTTTAAAAAGCATTTATTCACCATTTTGAAAACTAGGGCTCCAGTCTTAAATATACTTACTAGAGCAGTGTTCTCTGGGGACCCAAGGTTGGGGAACACTGTACTAGAGTGTATGCCCCATTGAACACACTGGGGCTAACTGACATCCTAGTAAACACGCATAGGGCGGTGCTTCCTGGTTTAATGCAACCATGGAAAAAAGGAGAGAACCAGGTTCTCAGGATGCAAAAATCTTTATTAAAGGAGCCCGATGCGTTTCGGCCTGTGTATTTTTCAAGGCCTTCCTCAAGGGGTTGTAAAAGAGTCTGCAGATTACTTAAACAACTAGTGTCTTCCACTGTTTCACTGGCGACGCGTTTCGGCCTTGAAAAATACACAGGCCGAAACGCGTCGGGCTCCTTTGATAAAGATTTTTGCATCCTGAGAACCTGGTTCTCTCCTTTTTTCCGTTGCATTTGGATGCTTATCTCCTCCTGTTTCTGTCTTTAATGCAACCATGACAATACCTAGCCTTTGCATGGGGCTTTTTAGTGTTCCGTTCGCTTTGTGTACAGTATATTGTTATAATTTGTACAATAACTTTGTAAGTCTGGCCAGTTGTTATCCCTTGCGGATGGGAGGCAGAGAGAGAGAGAGAGAGAGGCTTGCTTAATTAAGTTCACTGTGCGAAACCCCAACAAGTGATGTGAATCAGCCTGATTTGCAAATGGCACACCTTTCTAAAAGGTAAACACTTTGCTGACTCCTCCTGCAGAAAGAAAGGCACTCACTGTTTCTTTGATATACTGATGTCACCCCTCCCTCTTTATTGTTAAAAAAAAAACAGGGGAGTGTACATGTGGTGGGCAGGGGATGCGGGGGGAGAGGGTGTAGGCTGCAGTCCTATACCCACTTACCTAGGAGTAAGCCCCATTGCAATCAATGGCACTTTCTTCTAAGTACATATGCAGAGGATTGTGCTGTTAATTTCCATGCTGGCTGGCTTGGATGCTTGTGTATTCTTGCTTGCTTTCCTTTCCTCCACCCCTTCTGTCCCACTCCCCAGTTCACTCTGCTTCTCGTCCATCTCCTATATGCAAAAAGAAGCTGACCCTGAATACCGGAGCGGTGCTGTTTCTCCTTGGCTGAGAAGTAGAGGAGGCCCAGTCTGGGTCTCCCCGTCTAGTTCCTCCTGTTCAGTGTCTCTCTGTGTATTTTTGCTTCTTTGGGCTTCAAACCTACCCCCATGTACTTAGGACCTCTTACTGACTCGCCCACTCCCTCTTGAATATGTGGGGCTAGGATAGGGTGGATTTCTGGCTTCACACCTGCTGGCCAGGAACAGGGCATTGCAGTGGGGGGTGTAATTTGCTGAGGGCTGGAAGCAGAAGTGGGATAACTACCTGCCAGAAGCGGAGGAGGCATCGTGACTCATGATGGGGAGCGGTGGCAGTGGGGGTGGGTGGGTGGGTGGGTGACTGTCTCTGAGTCAGAGCCTCTCGGGTCTATTCCTAAAACAGAGAATCTCACGCACTGACCACCATTCCAGATTTGACTGGGGTTGGAGTCGGACCTCTCCATTTGGCAATGTTTTTTTGTGTCTCCTAATACAGATTCATTTGAAACGCACACAACCATTCCTCCCCTCACCCCCCCCCCCCACACACACTTTTTCATTCACACAGACCTCATCTGCAAACACAGTCAATGTTTAGGTGGTTGGGAGTTGGCAGAATTTAGCATTATACAGAAATGCCAGCATGTTGCTTCTAGAGAAAGTTGTGCTCTTTCTTTCCACACGTACGGAGGACTGCATGCTACCAGATCACCAGCTCTGTGTAACCCAAATCCAGATTAGATTTGCTCCACTTGTGAGGGTACAGGGTAGTCTCTCTCTCTCTCTCTCTCTCTCTCTCTCGTTTCCTTTCATTCATTCTTCCTTCCTTCCTTCCTTGAATAGATCATAGAGTTGGAAGGAGCCTACAAGGCCATCGAGCCCAACCCCCTGCTCAATGCAGGAAACTAGAGGAGGGGTCTCCCATCCAAGTAATAACCAGGCCTGACCCTGCTTAGCTTTCCACTGCTCAGACAAGCTGAGTTAGCATAAGCCACAAGCCTTTCCTTCCCAAACAGATGCTATAAAGCTATAACGAATACTGAATATCATGTATATCTTTGAGAAATCATGGAGGACAGGTGAAGTACCAGATGACTGGAGGAGGGCAAATGTTGTTCCCATCTTCAAAAAGGGCACGAAGGAGGAACCTGGGAACTATAGGCCAGTCAGTCTGACATCAATCCCTGGGAAAATTTTGGAGCAGATTATAAAGAAGTCAGTCTGCAAGCACCTTGAAAACAATGCAGTGATTACTAGAAGCCAGCATGGATTTGTCAAGAACAAATCCTGCCAGACTAATCTGATCTCATTTTTTGATCGGGTAACCTCCCTTGTGGACTGTGGGAATGCGGTGGACATAATATACCTGGACTTCAGCAAAGCTTTCGACAAAGTGCCTCATGATATCCTGATTAGCAAGCTAGCTAAAAGTGGGCTAGAATAGATGAAACAACTATCCGGTGGATCCACAATTGGCTACAGAATCGGACTCAAAGAGTGCTTATCAATGGTTCCCTCTCAAACTGGGGAGAGGTAACGAGCGGGGTACCACAGGGCTCGGTCCTGGGCCCAGTGCTCTTCAACATTTTAATTAATGACTTGGATGAGGAGGTACAGGGAATGCTTATCAAATTTGCAGATGACACAAAGTTGAGTGGAACAGCTAATACTCTGGAAGACAGGAACAAAATTCAAAGTGACCTCGATAGGCTAGAGCGCTGGGCCGAAAACAACAGAATGAAATTTAATAGGGATAAATACCAAGTGCTGCACCTAGGGAGAGGAAACCAAATGCAGAGTTACAGAATGGGGGACACCTGGCTCAACAATACTACAAGGGAGAAGGATTTTGGAATTGTTGTGGATCACAAACTGAATATGAGCCAGCAATGCGATGTGGCTGCAAAGAAGGCAAATGCTATTTTGGGCTGCATTAATAGAAGTATAGCTTCCAAATCGCGTGAAGTGATAATTCCCCTTTACTCGGCACTGGTTAGGCCTCATCTTGAGTACTGCGTCCAGTTCTGGGCACCAGCACCACACTTTCAGAAGGACATAGACAAACTGGAGAGGGTTCAGAGGAGGGCAACAAGGATGATAAAGGGACTGGAAACAAGGCCCTATGAGGAGAGACTGAAAGAACTGGGCATGTTTAGCCTTCAGAAGAGGAGACTGAGGGGAGATATGATCGCACTCTTCCAGGACTTGAAGGGTTGTCACACAGAGGAGGGCCAGGATCTCTTCTCGATCATCCCAGTTTGCAGGACATGGAATAATGGGCTCAAGTTACAGGAACCTAGATTCCACCTAAACATCAGGAAAAATTTCCTGACTGTCAGAGCAATAGGACAATGGAATCAACTACCTAGGGAGGTGGTGGGCTCTCCCACTCTGGAGGCATTCAAGGTGCAGCTGGACAGACATCTGTCGGGGATGCTTTGACCTGGATTCCTGCATTGAGCAGGGGGTTGGACTCGATGGCCTTCTAGGCCCCTTCCAACTCTACTTTTCTATGATTCTATGTATGGTGCTACTTTCAGAGGAACAACAACCCAGGAAGTGTTTACATGCTTAAGGCACAATCCTATGCATGTGCAGACAGAAAAAAGTCGTATAACTCCCAGCATGCCCCAGGCAGCATGACTGGCTGGGGAATTCTGGGAGTTGTAGGACATTTTTCTGACTAAATGTGCATAAGATGGCACCTTTAGGTGGGAGGCAGTTCATGGCAGTTTAATTTGACCATAGCTGTCAATGGTGCTGGTCACTTGCAATGTTGCAATTTAAGAGAGACATTCATTCCCCTCCCTCCACCTCCGCTTTCTTTTACATTAGGGGGAACAGCGCTAATTTTAGAGAATCTGCCTTGGTTCAGACGTCACACCAAACCATGGTTGAGAGCTCAATTATGATTTAGCACAACATCTGAATCGACAAACCATGCTTTGCGGTCAGACAGCAGGCTAGAATTGGAAACTGAGATCACCCAAGGTCAAAGATTTGGGTTCTAAACTATGGTTAACACAACCCATTGCTTGGCAGAATATCTGAACTGATATGATGCCAAGAGGAGCATGTTCCCCCAAAAATTATATTCTCAGGACTAATACTGCTGATGTGTCTTATTTATTTATTTATTTATTATATTTATACCCCGCCTTTTTCCCTGCAAGGAACCCAAGGCGGCTTACATAATCCTCCTCCTCTCCATTTTTATCCTCACAACAACCCTGTGAGGTAGGTTAGGCTGAGAGTCAGTGACTGGCCCAAAGTCACCCAGTGAGCTTCATGGCCGAGCGGGGAATAGAACCCGGATCTCCCGAGTCCCAGTCCAACACCCTAACCACTACGCCACACTAGCACAGCTGTGAGTTGCTTTTCAGTTGAATTCAGTAGTGACCTCACTGTGATGAATGTTAATTTGAAGGCAAACTAAAATACTAAATAAGTACCTACCTGCCTTGCAGGCAGTGTCTCCTGACTGAGATCTGGTTCTCTCCAATGTTGCAGTAGCAGCTCAGTGGTGGAGCACATACCCTGTAGACGGCGCAAGTTCAATCCGTGGTATCTCCAATGAAAAGACCTCTGTCCAAAACTTGGAGAACCACTGCCAGTCAGAGGATACAATGCTGGACTAGATGGAGCAATGGTCTGAATTTACATATGGTAGCTTCATGTGTTCAGTAACCTAGAAGACCGATATTTGAAAGCCATTTCAGGGTTGTCACAATGGGCCTTTTCAGGTTGAAGTTCTGGGACTGACAATTATAGTCTCTCTGGCAACTTGTAATAGCAATCAGACCCGTGGTGGTTGTTGTTGTTTTCATATGAACATTAGGATCTGGAAGTTTCAGGCTCCAGCCTCTGCTTAATCCATGTCATCACCCATAAGGCTGTAGTTGCTATGAGGATGCCACCACCGGGATATCCCTGTCAGTGCTTATTTGGGTCCTGACAACTGCCATCAGTCAAACCGTGTCATGCTTATCAAGAGTTGCTGGGGTTAGAACTTCAAACTGACAGCTCTGTGTACTGCCACCCTGTGTGGTGGTGAGCCATCGCAGCTACAGATTGGAGAATTCCTGGGCTACTACGAAATGTCTCTGTTCACCCAAACTGACTGTTGGCTCCTCTTGACCCAGAAACACTTAGAAAGGCTCACCCAATCCCAACTACAGGCTGTTTCAGCTGGGAAACTGTATCAACAGATTCCTGGTTTCTGATCCCTGGATCGTGATTTCCAGATCCTGGTTCCCAGTTCTTGCTTGGCAGTAGCTTATAGCTCACCCAATCTGACCATGCTTCTTCTTTTTTTTTTTAATGGGGGGGACACACACAACTATCTCCTGCCTTTTAACACCTCTGCTAATGTCAACAACATCAAGGAAAAGGAATGTTTCATGCAATATTAATTTGGAGTAAGCATTTGTGCAAAAAAATACCCAAGACATCATCGGGACATATCAGACTTTACTTATCATCAGTGGGCCTTTCCTCCTTGTGATGTTATCCCCACGCCCAGAACAAGACAAGGGAGATGACAGGTAAGGCTCCTTCTCCTTTTACTACCAGCTTGTTTGTTACTTTGCACATTTGTAGGAAAACCAAAGTTACTTGAGCCCTCCCTTATGTCTGCATGTTAATGGGCTCAGGGCTTATTAGCTGGAGTGTACAGACATTTTGACAGTGGTGGGGAAATGAAAATTTGCATACATTCCTGAGTTAACAAGCGAAACAATCTGGCGTCTGCATCTTTTCTCTGTGCCCCCCCCCCCAGGAAACATCGTCCTCAGGAGGCAAAACCAAAAACTTTGGATAGGGACAGTTGCCAGCGCATGCAGAGCCAAGGGCCGGGAGTGGAACGGCATTGTGTGTGCCTAGACGTGCAACATATGGGCAGAAGTACAGAGAACTTGATCACCAAAGTATCTTGCTCCAGCCAAATTCATAACATACCATCTGGTCTCCTGAGTTCTGTGTGCTTGGGATTGGGTGACACCCCCACCCCACCCCCGCTGCTCTGGAATCCAGACTCTGGATAAACCTGAAAGAAAGCCCAAAATCCTATCACCGACCGTTTCCAAAAAAATTGGCAAAACCAGGATCAGATCTCAGTCCAGACCTCCAGTGTTACAAATTCCATGTTCTTATGTAACTTTGCTCTGGGAATGCTGACTAGCAGAGGACTTTAATGGGCAGCGACTGACCCTGCAGTTCCTGACTCATAAACCCATGATCCGGAGCGGTTTCTTTCCTTCCTTCTGTATGGGATGTTTCTGTGTAATTCTCCAGAGGCTCCCGGAGGGCATTCCTTCATTTTGGGATGGTGCCTCCCCCTGGAACTCATTTGTCAGGGCCAAAAAGTTGCTCTTCCAGGGGGTCGGGCCACCTGTACCTCCCAGACTGGCTCTGCTTCAGGAGCCAGTAGGTTGGGTGGAGTTGCTGCTCCCGAGAACTCAACTCAGTTCTCTCTTTTTAAAGTTGTTTTTAGTTGTTTTGCTTGCTTCTTCGTCTTCCTTTCTCCCCAAATGTCCTAGATAGGGGTGTTTCCTTCACTTAGTTAGTGGGGGACGCTAGGCCTGATCACTATCGGAGCCCCCAGCCTAGTAGTGCAGTCTGGGCAGATCTGCAATGCAATAGCCACTGCAGAGCATGGTGTCAACTCAGCCCAGTCGGCTCCGTTGTATCAGCCAGAAGCCGCAGGAAGATTGGAGCCAGAAGTGAGTGCGACAGCCCTGCTGTTCATCCTTGCCATTTCCCAATCCCATTCCTTTCACAAGAGGAAGAAAAACACATGGAAGAAGGGGGCAACAGATTTAGGGGCTGGTCCAAACATAAACGTAGAAAAGACCAGAGAACCCACTCCAGGTCAAACTCCTCCAGCTCTCAAGCCTCCAACAAGGACTCGGACTCCTCTCTCTCCTAATTCCATCCCTTCCATGGGTGAACTCTGGTCTCCTGAGTTCACCCATCTGGGTCTCAAAAACCAGGGAAAGGGGAAAACACTCCCATAGATCTCCTTCGGGAGGAAGCTCCATGCCTAAGGCTAAAAAAAAAACATGCTCTCGGATTCCAGTGACAAGAACAAATATGCGACAACGACAGGGCCCTTTTCACTTTAGGACCAGGTGCATAAACCCTTCTCAGGCCAAGCATCAACACTTGAAAACCTGAGGGGAGGGTCAAATGAAACCTTTCCCCTACTAATGAGGGAAAAGATTAATGCTGGTTATTAAGGATCTAGCTTAAATTTATGATGCTGTTGGTACAAAGGTGTGTGTGTAGATTTAAAAGTAAAGCAGGTTAATAACGCCAAGCTGACACATAGGATTTGGGTAGCAAACAAAATAAAAATAAGTTTATTTCAATTCTCAAAACCTTAGTTCCAGAAAATAAACCTGCCTACACCAAACACTTTGTAACTAACCTAACTCCCAAACTTTCAACTCTCCCCACACACTACAAACACTCTCCCATATCACACTAACTCCAACCACCTAAAACTCTCTAACCCAACTCCACACTCCCATAACTCGACTCACTAACTCGACTCACTGACATAAAACCTTCTGTGGTGGATATAGAAGCACCTTCTAGTCAGGGGAAGTTGTTCTCCCATGTTAGCAAAGCATGTCAGAAGCCGAAACTTCCTCAGAAGCAAAGGTCAGAGGGTCAACATTCTGCCCGAAAAGGAGACAAATTGACTTTCCCTCAGGGGTCCTCCAGGCCCAAGTCAGTTCCCATCCCAGAGGTGTGTGGGGGTTTTTTTGTTTGTTTTTTACAAGGTCTGGAAGTCAGAACAGACCAACCTTTCTAAGACAAAGTTAGTACATAGGCTAGTTAGCCAGTTTTATGTTCTCCGCTCCCCAGCAAGACTATGGATCTGCTCAAGGTTTCTCCTCAAGGTGGTGAGTGCCCCAGTGGCAGCACTCACATAGTTTTCATAGATCTATAGAGCTGGAAGGAGCCTACAAGGCCATTGAGTCCAACCCCCTGCTCAAGGCAGGAAACTAGAGGAGGGGTCTCCCATCCAGTAATAACCAGGCTTGACCCTGCTTAGCTTTCCACACTCAGTCAAGCTGAGCCAGCGTGAGCCACAGGCCTGTCTGCAGCAGTTCTTCCTTCAGAAGGGGAGGAGGCCCGGAGACCTAGGAGAAAGTGGAGACAGCTCTTTGAAAAGGGTTTGAATCCATGACTGCAGCCTTCAGGGCTTCTGCAACTAATTCTTCTTCCCCACCCACCCCAGAGCAATTTACTTTTGGCTGGGTGAACCGGCCATGGTGAAATTTATACCCAAGGTGATTAAGAATGGGCTGAAGAAGAACTGACAGACTCCACTTTAGACGCAATTCAGTTGAACGCCAGGATACTCTAGCTTAAACACCCTAGCTCATTGACACATCTGGCTGCATAACTGGGATATTGACCCAGGTTTACATAAATGTAGAAATTCCCTCCCTTTGAGGGAGTCAAGCTCTTTGGTCAGCCTCTGGAAAAACTCACGGTCGAAACCAAAGACAAGGCTAAGGCTCTTCCAACAGCTCAGAGAGAGAGAGAGGTATGCAAACAAAAGGTATAATATTCCTTTCATTCCAGCAAAGTCTCTTCCAAGGCCAGACCATCAACCAGATTTTAAGGCACAAATGGAACCAAAGGACAAAACACTCCACCAAGTCCAGCTGCTCTTTTGCCCTACAACCCCTCCTCAGGACTTAAGGAGGGAAAGACTTACCAGCCCACCGGACAACACCTGCGCCCCAACACATCACCAGACAAGGGGGGGGGGCAACTTATTTATTTCACGCATATTTGGAAGCAGACCACCTCAGACCTGCAGGTGCAACAAATGACACCTTGAGGCTATGTACTGAAATTTGCTGCCAGGCCCAGGAACAAATGAATTGCCTCTCCATGATCAAGGAACCTGGAGAAACATCAGAAGTTTCTACAAGCAATAGAGCATCTCATGACAACCAGATCCATAGATCCATTCCCTCCATCGGACCTTTGATCAGGAGTTTATCTGATATTTTTTTCTTAGTGCCCAAAAAGAATGGCAACACCCATGCTATGTTGGGTTTGAAATAGCTGAACAAGCAAATGGCCAAGAAGCAATTCAAGATGGGAACTCTAAAATCTATAGTAGAGGTCATTACATAAAGTGGCTGCAGCTGAGGGTGATCCAGCTGGCCTGGCACTTCTTGCCTTCAGCAATCAGGCACAGGGAGCTCACATGTAGATTCGAACAGCCAACAGGTCTGCAAAGGCTTACATGAATCGTCAGGGGGAAATTAGGTCCATCTCGCTTCACAAGCTTTCCAGGACACTTCTGGTACGGGCAGAGGTTCATATTTGATCGATCAATGCAGAATACATGTCCAGAGTCTCCAATGCGACAGCAGATTGGCTGAGTTGCTCATTCCTATGAGAGTTTGAGTGGGCCCTCAGTTCTTACGTATTCAAAGACATTGGAAAAAATATTAGGGCCAGAATACCGCCCCCTCCCCAGCCCTCCATGGGTCAAATGATGTCAAAGGGGGCATGGCTACCCTCCTGATGTCATTTAGTCCCTGGCAGATGCATCAGGAGGATGATCCCTCACTCTACCTGCTGGGAAATGGTGTCACTGCCTGCTCCTGCCCCCATGCCTTCTCCCATTGGAGAGAGCAGCTGAAGCTGCCACAGCTGAGCTAGCAGCTGGAGGAACACTCAAGATGCTGAAGGAATCCAGGAAGGCTCATGGGCCAGATGGGCAACCTCCATGGGCCAGATGAGGCCCAAGGGCCGGAGATTACCTTCCCCTGCCTTAAGGAAGCAGCCCCCTGGGGGATCCTGGCCCATTCTCTCAGGGCAGCGGCCACATCTCCAGACATCAAATGCAAAGCCCACAACATGGGCTTTGATGCACACCTTTACTAGGCATTGCAGATGCTGCATTTGGTCACAAGGTTGTAGGTCTGTAGGTCGCTGGTTCTCCTGTTGGCCCACCTTATCTTACTGCTTTGTTACATCCCGAGGTGAAGGAACGTTCCCTCAGGAGCTTCTGGAGAAAATGTAAATTTGCTTACTTTGAATTTCTGTTCTTGGAGAGTACTGGAGGGCATTCTGCCCACCCTTTCCCAGGATCAGTGGCATGGACAGATGAAGGTCACATTATGTCTTATGACTCCACTGTACATGTGGGCAAGGCAGGCAGGGATTCCTGGGTTCAATTCCCTCCCTATCCCTTTCATGAATCATGTTAATGCCTCATAGTACAAGGTAGCATGCTTGGCTCTGTTCCACCAGTCTCTCTCAAGAGGCCAGGTTCTGCACTGAGTTCCTTCCCTTCGATAGGGAGGGTCTGTTTAACTAAAAAAATGGATGAACCCATGGACTTCATACAAAAGGCGAAAAATACTTCTTGACGTATCAGATTATGACAACAACTCACTTCTCACAAACAATGTAAGTGGTTTTGCCAACCATCCTATCAGTAATCAGGGTACCCAGTAGGTCAATCTTTTCATCAGCCATCAACCTTGGTACTGAAATGGCAGTATCTGCCTTCCAAATTCGGCAGTCCTCACAGGAAGCAGGGCAGCAATAGTAAATGCTGTTTTTGACTACCCCCACTTCTTTCTTTGTCCTTCTGTCTGTCATCCCCCCCCCCTTAAGAACTTGTCTGGAATCTTTTCTACTGGCCTTGGCACATACCACATCACGTTTTGCAGTTCACCTTGTCTCTTTACAAGGGTTTTAAACTGTCTTACCTGACTTTCGGCTATCTCTTTCTCTCACACTCCAGTGGAACTGTTTCTCTGATTTTTCACACCCACTCACTAAGCAGTTTCTTCAGGGTGGATGGAATCTTCTCCCTCCTCCCATTCGGCTACCGGTACCGACTTGGAGTTTGACAGGCCCGTGGCTCACACTCGGCTCAGCTTGTCTGAGCATGGAAAGCTAAGCAGGGTCAGGCCTGGTTGTTACTTGGATGGGAGACCCCTCCTCTAGTTTCCTGCATTGAGCAGGGGGGTTGGACTCGACTGGCCTTGTAGGCCCCTCCCAACTCTATGATCTATGAATCTATGACTTGAGTTGTTCTGCAGACCTTGGCTGCCAAGCCATTTGAACCACCTGCAACAACAGATTTCCGTCTCCTGTCTTGGAAAACTGCCCTTCTGGTTGCTATTGCATCAGCCTGCCAGTTCAGCAAACTGTGTGCATTGCATATAGACCCGCCTTATATGACTTTCCATCGTGATAAGGTTGTGCTCCTGTCTCTGCGTCATGCCCAAGGTTGTCTGAGTTCCACTTGAATAAGGACATCATACCCCCAGCTTTCTTTCCATCTCCTCCTGCTCTGCTTGAATCTACTCTTCATACCCTGGATGTTTGATGGGTGTTGACTTTCTATAAATCAAGGACTGAGCTTTCTATAAATCGTCAGTCCCCTCGGTTATTTGCGTGTTATGGTGGCAAACAGCAAGGACTACCAGTGTCGTCACAGAGACTGTCATCCTAGAGGGTCCACATTATTAAGTTGGTGTATAAACTGGCTGGCCTCAATGTTTCTGGTCTAATCCAAGCTCACTCAACTCATGCCATGGATACCTCAGCAGCATCTAGGAAAGGAGTCTCCCTTCCTCTGCAGAGTGACCATCTGGTTGAAACCATCGACCTTCATCAGCCATTACAAGCCTGATGTGCAGGCCGGAGCAGACTCCTTCAGCTGTGCAGTTCTGTCCCCTGTCTTTGAGTAGGACACCAACACTACTCGCCCACATGTAGCAACCATGAAGACCATGAAGAAGAAAGACAGGTTGCTTACCTGTAACTGTAGTTCTTCGAGTGGTCATCTGTGCATTCACACGGCTCACCCACTGCCCTGCTTCGGTGTCAATGTTGATATTGATGTTGGTACCAAGGCTCCGCTCGGTTCTGAGACAATGGGCAGTCTCAAGGAACTGAGGGAATAGGCAGGAACCTGCCAGGAACATCCACACTGGGACGGTGGGGGAGGGTTCCAACCAAAAATTCCTCAGCTATAGAAGCTTCTGTGTGGCCAGAAGCTTCTCCAATGCTGAGATTATACTACCTGGGCTTTTCCGGAGTTTAATCAGGGATCATGGAGTTACTGTTTTGATGATTGGTGATTCTTATGAAGGGCATCTCTGTTCAAGACGTTCATAAATTATACTTATTACATATCCAACCCTATGTAATAAGGGTTATAAGGGTAATAAGTTATTCCTATCTGTAGTACATGAAGATTTTCCATTATATAACACTGATTAATAGAAATGGAGACTATTTTAATGAAAATTAGAGCAAAAGCTGTAAGAATAATATATCATCTCCTTCAGTGGCATGAAACTATTGGAAAGAAAAGAGGCTTCTAATAATTAAACTAAGTCTTTGGGGTTTTTTGGGGGGGGGGTTAGCAATCTTGGGCCTCTGCAGAGTTGCTGACAATCCACCCTTGTGTTTTCATTTAGAAGAGCAGGAGAATCAGGAACAAAATAGAAGATACATTAGGAGGGGCGAAGGGCAGGAGCCTATGTTTTGGCTCAGTGATACTTTTGCACAAAGTTTTGGGGTGTGGGGGAATGAAATACAGCCCCCCCCACGCTGCAAACACAACTCTGCAATTTTGGGGTAGGGAAGAGTGTTTCAGGGTAAAATTGGCTGATGGCAAAACGGTTAAGCACACCCACTTTGAAGCCGCGCCCCCCCCTCACCTGCTGGTGCTTCATTACTCATTGGCTACGGTGTAACATGTAGTTCACCCCTGGAGCAAAAAATAATAATAAAGATGACTACAGACTGCATGTAGAGGAGCAGCAACGCTCTGTGAATTGCAACAAATTCCCGTTCTCCCCCAATCCCACCCTCCTACCTGCCTTTCTGTGTCTCCTTCTGAATTACTTTTAAGCCCAACACCCCTGCATCCCCATCCAAGCCAGGCAAGAAGACAGCAACAGCAGCCCCTCTGCCAAAGGCAAGCTTAGAGGCATGCACAGACACAGCTTCTTTAAGCCAAGCCGAGTCTTACGGGAATAGTTCCTGGCCGTGTCTTGAGAAAACAAATATAGCACGTTGGTTTTCTTTGGCTGTTTCGAAGAGGGGGGGGGCTTGGGGAGGAGGGAGGATCACTCAAGGACACACATTAGCCGTTCTGATCTGGGAGAATAGCTAGCGATAGACCGCAGTGCAGTAGTGGGGGTGTTGGTGCATCAAAGATGAACCCAACTGATGTGGACAGTGAGTGCTGGTTGCAATGAGGTGTCATGCCCAGTGAATAATTCAAGTAGGTTGGGATGAGGCTTATATCCCCCCTCCCTTCTCTCTCTCTCTCTCTCTCTCTCTCTCTCTCTCTCACTTTCTCCCTGAAGTAGAGAGAGGGACCATTGTTCTGTGATCAAGCACATGCTATGCATGCAAAAGGCCCTAGGTTCAATCCTTGGCAACTCCAACCTAAATAGTTCTTGGGTCTTATGGTTGGGAAAGACCCCCTGCCTGAGACCTTTGCTAGTCAGAGCAGACTGTGAGTATGTGGTATGAGTAGATGCTCTGTGAGCAGGTTGAGGTCCTGGTATCTCCTGTTAAAAGAATCAGGCAGTAGAAGATGGGAAAGACTCTTTTCTGCCTAATTGCAACATTAGAGTGGCTTTATATTTACTGATTGATATCCTTATTCTATTCTTTTAATAGCGTTGAAAGCATTTTGCAAAACTACTCCAGATAATATAAGCGTACAGTACAAACACACAAGTATTAGCCATGTGAAATCCCAAAATGTTCTTCCACCCGGGGTCCAGAAAGTGTAAAGGCTTTGAAGATCTTCTAAACGAAGAAAATGTAAAAGTCTCTTAGATGCAGCAGAACCAACAATGTCTTAATTTGCTATATAAAACAAACCAGGCAGGCTTCTCTGGGGAGAGAGTTGCATAACAGTGTGGTGCTACAGCAGGGTTGGATCTAGAGCAGGAAGATCTCAAAAAGTGAGTAGGTTCATGCGGGAGCAGGTACCTAAGGCCATTACCAGTACCTTAAATTGTGCTCTGAAGCAAATGGTCTGCTAGCACAGCTTGGGAAGAACAAGTGTGACAAGCTTCTAGAACAGGGCTCTCCAACCTTGGGTCCCCAGATGTTGCTGGACTACAGCTCCCAGAATCCCTTGCCATTAGCCGTGCTGGCTGGGTATGCTGGGAGCTGTAGGCCAGCAACATCTGGGGACCCAAAGCTGGAGATCCCTGTTCTAGAAGGTGACCTGAAGATCCTGGGCCGTCCCCAAGGGTAGCCCCCAGTAGCGTGTGTCACAAACATCAGTCTACGCGATTACCAAGACATGACTAAACCTCTTTATATTTTTAAAGCAAAGTTAGTACACCCTTCCTGATTACAATACTAGGCAGATGGGATGGTGGCATGACTGTTCTGCATGCAGAACCTTCCAGGTCCAGTCCTTGGCATCTTCAGGCAGCAGGGCTGAGAAAGACCCCTACGTGGGACCCTGGAGAGGCGTCGTGTCGTGTAGACACGACTCAGGGAGGTGGAAAATGGTCTGCCCTTGTTATACGGCAGCTCCCTCTGTCCATATGTGGAGCTGAGCTGGACCTCTTTCACAGAACTTTTTCACTCCAAAGTGGGGGATCCAGGGAGAAGTTTTCATTCCACCCTCCCTCAACGGTATTGCTGCTGCCAAAAACTGGGTGGTGACGATCATACTTCCATTTGCTGCAATTATACACACACACACACACACACACAGAGGGAGGGAGAGAGAGGGAGAGAGATATCTCCAGAGTGAAGTCAGGAAGAATGACCCATCATCACCTAACACCCTCATCAAGCCAAACCAGAGTGAGGGCAATGTTTCCTGCCATTACTCTGGCACCAAGCAGCAATGGAGAGTGTGATGATTGCCACTGCTGGTAAGTTTGCTGCATGCTTTGCCGTACGCATGCTCCCACCCACAAATCACCCACATGCCCCCCCCAACTTCGCACCCTACAAACAGGATGGTGAAGTTGGAGGCGAGGATGTTTTCAGCTCAGCGTGGTGCCAAATAGGTTTTCTGGCTTAGGGGTGGGCTGAAGACACTGGAGATTCAGAAATGAGGACACCTGGGACTGGAGGAATGAAAGACAAGTGGGCTGGAGGGAATTCGCTGTGTACATATGCATTGATGGTGCATTAAATCCAAGGCAGCTTAGCTCTTTCTTTGGACAGCGTGCCGTGTGTGTCTTTCGCCCTCTCTGTGTTTCCCATTGGCTTGGCTCCGAAGGTGGATTCTTCCCGTTGCTTCTGTAGTCTCTCAAGGCAAAGGGCTGGAAAGCTGCCCACACAGAGGTGTTGTGTGTCTCCTCTTTCATCTTTGCAAAAGGGAGTCACTCTAGCAGACGCTGCCATGGCCTCGGGGGCTCCCCCGCTCCCAGACCTCCTGCCAGGGGTCGCCCCCAGCCTGCTCGGCAGGCCCCATTTGTCTGCAAGCCAGCGAGCCCCCTCTTGGCAGCTCCTCAGCCTCCGACTCGGAAACAACCCCAACCGGAGCACCTTCCTTAAATCATGTATATTGCACACACAGCCTGAATGTTCATTGGAAGGCCGCGGCGATGGCAGGAAAGGATTTACCACATCCAAATTCACTTGACAGAAAAACAAAATTCCAACATAATTTTAACCAGCTGTGGTAGGAAAAGGAGAGAGAGAAAACAGCGTGAGGAGCGAGCGGGGTACAGGAGAGGAGAGGGGAGAGGTCGGTCGCCACCATGAATGTGCGCGCTGCGAGAGGAAAAGGCTGTGTGGCAGGTATCGCTGTGCAGGAATCTACCCAGGATTCCTTGTGGTTGCTGATACAGGTGACTGTAATTATCACCAGGACACCAGAGATGGCTACACTTTTGCATGCAAAACCTCAAGACCACATCCAGGGACCTTTCTTTCCCCCTCCTAGGAAACCCCTTCTTTTTCTTTTAATCACCAGAGTGGGAGGTGGGAGGGATGGAAATGTAAGGACAGGCCGAGATTCAAATGTGTAGCACTGCTTATTTATCAGTGTCAACTCTAGACTATTCTGCAGTCTCAGACAATCGGTGTGTCCTCCCCGACGTTTGTCCTCGGCAGATACCAAAGAAACTCACATCTGTAAAGGAGTAGTCAGAGAATTAAGACATTTGGATCCTGTTTGCATAGGGTGGGCTGGGGGAGGCACATTTAATGGCAGAAATACTTTTTTCAGTCTTTCTTTAACCGAGCCCCTGGGAAATGTTGCTTTTTCCCCATGTCGTGTGTATGCATGCCATATATGGGACAGGACCAGCTCCAGGTTTGTAAATTGCGGGGCCTTGGTGGTCCTGCATCAGACCGTGTCAGGACAGAGAGGCTAGAAACCAGCAAACAGTCAGCACTCAAACACCAGGACTTTTTCATTAGCATCTGCCACATCCCCTCAGGTTTCTCTGTTCTGCGGAAGCTTAGCTGCAATCCATAGCCGGACAGAGAAATGTTTTTGTTTTGTCCCCCCCCCCCCCGTCCCAGCAGCAATATACTGTTGCAATATATCCCTGTTGCAAATTTGCAACATATTTTGGGGTGGTTTAGTCTTGCATGGGCAATTAAGACTCATCAGCCTTACGAAGGCCCCGGGGGAGATGAAAGTGGGGGAGAACTACTTTATCGATATGGATCAACACCACTGCCTATACCTTTGGACTTTCCCCCGGGGGCTGCGGCTCTGGGCACTGCCAGGCTGAGCACACCTGCATTTTAAAATTTACCAGTGCCAGCAAAGGTCAGTACTGAGAGCAAGATCCAAAGGCCCCAAAGTGCAAGCACACAGGATCCCACAGGGAGACAGAAGCTAGTACAGAGTGGAGATATTGCTCCATCCACTCTCTGCCTAGAACTGAAGGGTTTTAAGGTAGAGCATCCATAGGCACACCTGCCAGCCATCGGAGTCACCCGAGGGAAGGTCTTACTCAAGAGGAGTGTGCTCCTTATGAGCAACCGCTTATGCATAAGGAGTCGTATTCCTGAGGCAGGCATGTCTTCCCCTGGCTGCTGACCCAGCCTGTACCTGAGGTGCCTGTGTTCCCTGAACATCTCAACAGCCCTGAAAAGAACCCAATCTCATCTGATCTCGGAAGCTATTTATTTATTTATTTATTTGTTATATTTGTTAATCACCCATCTGGCCGGTCACCTGGCCACCCTGGGCGATGTAAGCTAAGCAGGATCGGGCCTGGTTAGTACTTGGATGGGTGACCGCCTTGGAATACCAGGTGCTGTAGGGAGGGACCACAGCTCAGTGTGATGGAGGAGCACCTGCTTTGCATGCAGAAGGTCCCAGGTTCGATCCCCGGGCCTCCAGGTAGGGCTTAGAAAGAATCCTGCCTGAAACCCTGGAGAGCCGCTGCCAGTCAGTGTCGACAGTCAGTGAGAGCCAGTGTGGCGTAGTGGTGAGAGTGTTGGACTGGGACTCAGGAGTTCCGGGTTCTAGTCCCCGCTCGGCCATGAAACTCACTGGGTGACTTTGGGCCAGTCACTGACTCTCAGCCTAACCTACCTCACAGGGTTGTTGTGAGGATAAAATGGAGAGGAGGGGGAGGAGGATTATGTAAGCCGCCTTGGGTCCCTTGCAGGAAAAAAGGCGGGGTATAAATATAATAAATAAATAAATAATACTGGGCTAGATGGACCAATGGCCTGACTCAGTATAAGGTAGCTTCCTATGTTCCTCAGACTAGGTGGTAGCTCAGCTTCTGCTTCTGAATCAGGAAGGGGGCTCTCAGCATCTCTCCAAGTCGTTTTGGATAGGGGCAGATCTGCCTCACAGTCCCTGAAAGCAGGCTGCTCCTCCCAGATCTTAGGCTGAGGCAGGCCGCCAGCCCAGGTCTTCCTCCAACGGGATTCCTCCATAGGGGGCATGCATGGCACCCTGGGCCAAGTGTCCTCCAGTGGGCTCCCTCCTCTGTCAGTAGGCCCTGACAGCTCTCCAAGCAGTGCCAGCCGGCTGGGTCTAGCCACCTGTTTAATTTCCCACCAGTGTGCCCCAGAGTGATGGTAGGGTGGGGGCATGGTGGGAAATTTAAGGGTTGGCTAGATCCAGCTGCTTGGAGCTGCTCAGAATGCCAAGCCAGGGGAGGAAAGGAGGAAGGCCGGGCAGGCACCAGCAGTGCGTCCTGCTAGGGCACAGAGACCATGGCAGCGATGTCAGGGTGCCAAGTGCTGATGCTATGCCCCGCCCACCATCATGATGTCCTGTCTGTGGAATGCCTTCCACTAGAGAGGCTTGCCTGGCACCAACTCTGACATCATATTGGCTCCAGGCAAAGAATGAGGCCTTTTTCTTTTTCCTTTTTTTTTTTAAAGCATCTAGATTTCCCCCTCATTCTCTTTAATTTTATGGTGGTTGTTTTTAGCCACCTGCTCTCTGCTCTTTTATCTCTTTTATTATTGTTCACTTTATGTTTTCACTGTTATCTCTTGTTTTTTGTGGTTTGTTTGTTTGTTTAGAGTCTTGTTGCAATGCGCCCTGGGAGTATTCCTAAAGGGAGGCGTAATAATATTTTGAATAAATGCGCTGCATAGTGGCTAGAGAGGCTGAGCTGCAAATCAGGAAGTCCCTACTTCCAATCTCACCTTTGCAATAAACACTCTGGGCGGTCTTCGGCAAGCCACTCACTCAGCCTCAGTCCCCTGCCGTCTGCAACATCTTGCCGATGGCCTGCTGACCTATCTTATACGGTTGCTGTTCTAAGGCAGTGTTCTCCAACCTTGGGTCCCCAGATGTTTTTGGCCTACAACTCCCAGCATGCCCCAGCCAGGTTGGCCCAAGGTTGGAGAACACTGTTGTAAGGACTGCAGCTAGATGATGCATACTGCCAAGCACTTTGAACACTTGGATATGCTATACAAATCAGTTAATTTGTATTATTAGTATCATTATCATCATCATCATCATATTATATTATATTATATTATATTATATATTATATATTCCCCAAGGTGGTTTACATACAAGGCAAAACCTAATACATATAAAACAATTCAAACACAAGAGCAATAGTATATAATTAAGCACATTTGGAGTTTAGTCCCAAATTGGTGCCAACGTAAAGTTCTTTTTCTTCCTTTAGCCCCTGGAGAGGGTGTGCGTGTCCGAATTTAGTGGGGGGAGTGGTAGGGTGGGAAGCTTTAACCCTCCCACCCCCCATCTATGCACAGTGAAGGGCCCTGTGCACATACACTAAAGTGGGGGGGAAAGGTTAGAATCTGCTACACACTATGCATTAAATGTAGCGTGTAGTTTAGCCGTCAGTTTCATTCTAATATTATGAGAGGGACGAAGCTTCAGCCTTTCCTCATATGGAAAGTGAGTAATCTTTGTTCACCCTTTTCCACATCTTTTCCAGCTCTACAATATCCTTTTTGAGATATCAATCAGTAAATATAAATCCACCCTAATGTTGCAATTAGGCAGAAAAGAGTCTTTCCCATCATCTACTGCCTGATTCTTTTAACAGGAGATACCAGGAATCCTTTGACCTGGATTCCTGCATTGAGCAGGGGGTTGGACTCGATGGCCTGGTAGGCCCCTTCCAACTCTACTTTTCTGTGATTCTATGATTCTACGTTCGGTGGTAAGAAACCTCCCCTCTCGACCGGATGCACCACTGTTTGTCCACGGAGATCCACCCAGCATAGTCTGATCTGAGACAGACTATGGCCCTACTTTTTCACGAGATTCTATTTAGTCCCCTCTGGCTCTTCATTACATAGGAACATTAGAAGCTGCCTTATACCAAGTCAGACCATTGGTCCATCTATAATTCGGTATCATCTACACCAGGGCTCTCCGACCTTGGGTCCCCAGATGTTGCTGGACTACAGCTCCCAGAATCCCTTGCCATTAGCCATGCTGGCTGGGTATGCTGGGAGCTGTAGGCCAGCAACATCTGGGGACCCAAGGTTGGAGAGCCCTGCTCTACGCTGATGGGAAGCAACTCCCCAGGTCTTCGGATGTGGGTCTTTCCAAGACCTTCCTGGAGATGCCATGGGTTGGACCTGGTACCATATACGTTCAAAGCATGTGCTCTACTACTGAGTTAGAGCCCTTTTTCCTGAGGACTGCCCACACAAGATGCATTTAGATACTGAAATAAATAAATTATTTGTTTCACTGCTCAGAGACCTCTGTTTAGGAGTCTGGCAAGCCACCCTGCATTGGGAGAGGTTCCAGTTCACGGATGTCACCCAGAAACTCCTGGGATCCAGCTGCTTCTTTGTTAGATGTCCTCCCGTACCTTCCAGACATTACCTTCTCTTTGAAAGGCGTGGTGCCATTTCCCGAAGATCAAAACGCGCTTTGGCCCAGTCCGCTGGCATTTCCTTGTCCTCCTGTCTGCTCCTATTAGGGGCGGAAGAATGCAGAGTGCATTTGGGAGGCCTGAGATGGACAGCTGTTCTGTATTTCCAGCTTCACTTCACCTAGGGCAACATCTGTTTTGTTTAAATACACCCAACGTCCTCCTGCTGTTTTAGTGGAAGGCAAGAGCATGGTGGTAAAGAGCAGAAGGAAATTAAGAGTGCCGCACTGGCTTTTGGATTGTCTGCCAACCCATTTTTAGCCTGTTGAGTGTGTGTGTGTGTGTGTGTGATGTGTGATCACACATTTTACCCATTTTTTACTACTGACTGCAACATGATTTTGTGAGAGAGTTCTGTGGAGAGACAACATGCAAGTCCATTTTCCCTGGTCTTCAGAGATCGATTACACATTGCAGACCAAGTCCAGGGGCTGGCCGTTGAACTCTGAAGATTAGCAACGTTATCCTAGAAGTGCCAGCTTCAAACTGCAGGGCACAATCTAGACCCCCAACTATAGGCAAGCCCTCTCTCTGAAAGAGGTGCTTTTCGCATAGCTGTTACCTGGCTGGAGAAGAATTGTTTGGACCAAGATGGATGTATTGTCGCCTTTTCAATTCAGTTTCCACCCAGAACTTCAGCACTTGCTGGCAGGGACAGCTGATGCTCAAAGGGAACTTCGAGTTTCGTCTACTTTCTCTGCAGAATGAGGTTCTGTTTGGCTAGAGAGTGTAACACAGGGAACCAGTTGTCCAGTGTAAGCCACTGCGTTGGGCTTGTATTGAGTGGTGGTTCATTCAGCTATGCTGAGCTGCTTATTCCAACCATTTGTGATTATGGCACAGATGGCATCATTTGGTAATCAAGGCTCTTCCATGCTTCCATCCACTGGCACCTTTGCTAATTGAGAGGAACACCCTATGGCTTCCTGTTGACTGGCCAGATTATGACCTTCTTATACTACCGAAGAAGCATTCTTGGTGGAAACAGCTACAATTGGGCAGGACCAGCATCAGAAGTTGGCATTGATGGGCTCCAGCTGAGGTCCACACACCATTTGGGGTCCCATTGCCAGTCCTGGAGCCTCATAGCCCTACTGCTGCTCCAACTTGCTGTTGCTTCCTGTTCGCCTGCCTTCTCAGAGCTAGCAAGCAGTGAGAGGGGCAAGGGGAAGGAGCAGTAACTTCTGTGTGTCTTGTCCTCTCACGGTCTATCTGCCTCTCCTGGAGATGGTGATGATTGTTCCCAGAGGGAGATGCAAGCTCATGGGGAACACAGAGAACATTTTCCGCAAGGGGTCCCACAAAGCCTGGCACAGGCACCAAATGTGGACGGTCCATCAGTGGTGTTTCTGCCTGTCTCAGGTCTGCCGCTCCTCATTCTCTGCCTCGGCTCTTTCCTGTCTTGAAGTCCTGCTTCAACCCAGACTGTGGACATTGCCCTGTGATACTGCTCTGACTGTTTGGTTCCGAGGCTGCCTGCCTACTTGGTTGTCCTGTGTTGTCTTGACAAGAACGGAGTCCCAAATTTGAACGTGCCCCTTGTACTTTCCCCCATCTTGATTTCTGGCAGGAAGAGAGAGGGAGGAACATCTTATTCAGACTGTACATGACCCCCAGAGACAAAAATTGGGTTTAGACGTGTTTTCCCTCTGCTGATTAGGCTGGGTGCTGTTTCCTCTGCCAGCTAGTTTGAAGATTCAATCTTGTTGAAGCCAAATGAGCTGTTTTCACTATTAATTAGAATGCGAACAACACACATACACACCCAAAAAAGAGTGATGAATGGGTGTACTTTTTTCAGACTTAAGGGCACAAATGCACAATCCTATGACATGTTTAGACAGTAAAAAGCCCTACAACTCCCTGCTGGCTGGGGCATGCCTGGGAGTTGTAGGACTTTTTTCTGTCTAAACATGCATAGGATTGCACCTTAAGTGGCTTTAGCAAGCCATCCCTCTTGTGTGTATGTGTTTTTCCAAGTTGTATGATGATTCTGTACTGCCAGCTGTTGCTCAGATCCCTTTCTAAAGGTTTAGGAAATAGCGTCCAAATGCACATCACATTTCAGACAAAGGAATGGCAGTGGATATGAGTTTAGGGCCTCATACTGCAACTTCGCTTTTTTTTAAAAAAAAAATGCGCTTACAGAGGAGCAGGTGATCTAAGGTGTGATTCTGCAAGACAGTCCAAGTTATTGACTGGGTGTGGTTTGGGGGGGGGTAGGAGGGGGAGAGAGACTCAGGACACACTCGGGATTTACCAGCCCTTTGAAAGCGTGAGGATGATCAGGGCATACCACAAAAATTACACTCTCTTGAATCTGTGCCGAAATACCACGGTCATGGCTAGCTGGGAAATTCCTAGACTGATCAGACTGATATGTTGCCTTTGATCTCCCAAATGTATCCCCCTTGACTCCATCCATACAGATGAGCTGAGTGTGTGTGTGTGTGTGTGTGTGTGTGTGTGAGAGAGAGAGAGAGAGAGAGAGAGAGAGAGAGAGAGACCTGCCATTCTCAAACTATAATGACTTCCATCTGGGGCTGAGCTATGTGGATGGTTTTCCTTTATCGATCGATTCATCACTGCTCCCCCCGCCCTCCTGTCTCTCTTAAGGATAGAGGGGGAAGCATTGACGGCACACAAAGGAGCTTTCCTATTCCACATGGATAACTGATTGATTCCATCCTCACCATCCACTTCCCACTCGCCTATGGTGGGTGGCCCTCCTGTGATTTCCCTTCCCTTTCCACCGGGGTCCATTTTTGTCAGAGAGAGCCCCCATGAAACATCCTAGCAGAGGAGAAGAAGGTAGTCTGAGGGCGTCACCAGCTCTCAGAAAAGGACTGCTCGGTACTAGGGAAATTTTCCACCACCAACCCAAGGTAATAAATACATTCATTCTATTTTTATTCCACCTTTTTTTCCAGACTATATATATATATATAGTCTCCTGAAGCAGCTCACATCCATCAAAACAATACAGTGCTGGTGGCACACACTGCTGTAGATAAAATAAAAAATGAGATATAAAAATGAGAGCCAGTGTGGCATAGTGGTTAGAAGAGTGTTCGATGGGGAATCGGGAGATCCGGGTTCTAGTCCCCGCTCGGCCATGAAACTCACTGGGTGACTTTGGGCCAGTCACTGACTCTCAGCCTGACCTACCTCACAGGGTTGTTGTGAGGATAAAATGGAGAGGAGGAGGAGGAGCATTATGTAAGTGGCCTTGGGTTCCTTGCAGGAAGAAAAAAAGGCAGGATATAAATATAATACATACATACATATAAGCCCTGCTCCTAGGCTCAAAAACTAAGCTACACTAAAAAGGTTGGTGATTCTTCTTCTAGCTGGTGACACAGGCCAGAAGTTCCCATTAATGCCTGCATTCCCAGGGCAAGGGGGGGGGGTGCCTGGAGGTCCGTCCTGGATGGGGCAGCACTCTCGCTTGAAGCACCAGACACGCAGTCCAGCACACTAGCATCAAATTCAATCCAGGACAAGAAAAACTTAAATCCAGAGCACAGGTAGCTTAATATTTTTTGAAGTTGAGGGCGCAATCCTATGCAAGTTTAGAGAGAGAGAAAAGGCCTACAACTGGGGCATGCTGGGAGTTGTAGGCCTTTTTTCCCTGTCTAAACTTGCATAGGATTGTGCCTTTAGTATATTAATCTTAACAAAATTTGATTTGATTTTTATTGTCTGTATTTTTTTTTATTTTTTTAGAAGTGCCTAGTGTTCATCATCAGTCATTCTGGTGCTTTTGCACTCACTGGTCACAATGCTGAAGGGCAGGAGCAGTTTCACTTCTTCCCTGGCACTTGGGTAGATAGCTATCTCTGTTTTTATTCATATATTTCCATAAGTAAAAGGGCGAGAGACTTCCTCCCCCTTTTTTTAAAAAAAGACGAAAGATGAAATCCAGGGAAGGCCCTGCAGTCTCCCTGGGGTACAAAGTTCCCACAGTTCTCTTCTCTCTGTCCCCTTCCTCCTGCCCCCTTTCCAAACTTTCTGTCTTTCGTGGAGCCCTTTCTTCCACACTGGCTTATCGACAGGAGCACTCTGACATCTGGCACAGAACCCTTGTGGGATCTACAAGCTTCTGGAAAGTGTTCTAGTAGGGCTTACCCTCCGCTCATTCAGGGTGCAGGTCAAACCCATTATTTTTATTCTGCCCTTGGAATGGTCTCCTCTCCCCCTCTTTTCTCCTCACAACAATCAGGTAAACACACACATTTAAAATCAAAGGATAAACATGCCCAGTTCAAATGTTAAAAACGGGGCAACACAATCAATCAGGGAAGGCCCGGGTGAAAAGGCAGGTCTTTAACTGGCACCTAAAACATGGCCCACGGTTGGTGCCTCCCGCCTACCAAGGGGGAGGGCATTCCACAAAGTGGGTGCCTCCGCAGAGAGAAAGCCTGCTTCTGGGTTGCCACGGGGGATGCAGGACAGGCAAAGCCAAGCTGGCCGGGCTCCTGCTTCATGCGCCACTCGCTGTCCCCCCAACCGGGGCGGCAAGCGGCACATGAAGGAAAGGGGCTTTGCCAGTACTTGCAGGAGCTTGCGCAAGCACTAGCCGAGTGTGCAGCCAGTTTCGCAGGGAACGGGAAGTTAGCAGCAGTGGGAGGAGCTCCTGCAACTCCCAGCCAAACGTGCAACCAGCTTTGCTCGTCCTTCGGCTTCGCCAGTGTGTGGGAAGCCAAAGGACGAGGGAAGGGCACTCGGGCGACTGTGCAGCACATAGTGCGCTGCTCCCCCAGAGGAATCCCCTTCTTACCTCCAATTTCAGGTCAGAGATAGCAAGGGGATTCCTCTCCCCACCTCCTCCCTAAGTCACCGGTAGCCTCCAGGCCCGGGCACAGGGCTTAGGGAGGAGAGTGGGCCAGGCCGACGAGGGAGCCTGAGCCTCCATGGCCAGATGGGGAACCTCCATGGGCCAGAACCTCCCGCCAGTGCCTCAGTCTGGGAGCTAGCTTTTTTTTTTTCTGCCTGGGCTTTCCGGAGCTGGGAAAAGCCCGGGCCGAGTGAAGCAAGCTCCCTGAGTGAGACATGGATCAAGTGCCAGGCAGTGCTTCAACCAGGAATCCAACTCCAGCAGGAGGCTTGGTCCCACCTTGGGCATCATCTGCCTTGCTAGGGGCTCTGAGGAGCAGTCCAGAGCCAAAAAGGTTCCCCCACCCCTGCTGTATACCCATACCACCCTCCTCCAGTCCGGAACAACCCCCACAACCAGGCCCAAAGTATGTCCTGCTATATGAGTGAGGCTCAGTATCGTTCGGGACAGTTGCCATGGAGGCCAGGAAGTTCTGAGCCACTCCCAACAAGGCAGCCGCCTTCTGCATGGATGCCAAAGTTACCCAGTACCATCAGTCTGGGAGACCCCTCCACCGCACCCGAGACCGCTCTGGCAAGCTCAGGAAAGGGAACTCTTGGTCAGCAGGGCCGGTGCTACCATTAGGCCAACTAGGCAGCTGCCTAGGGCGCAGGGCTAAAGGGGGGTGCCAGAAATAAGGAGGGAGGGCTCCAGTGGGAAGGGGGGGGGCGCTAAATATCTGATCTTGCCTAGGGCACCAAACTGCCTTGCACCGGCCCTGTTCGGCAGCAGTGTGGGGGACCTACACTGGCAGAATCCCCATTCTGTCCCGGCCTCCTGTTCTCCTGTTCTCAAGAACCACTCAAAACTGGTAGATTGCTAGAAGGGGCAGCAGTAATCATGTTAGTAATCATGCCACCCCTCCCCCCCCCCCAGTTTTGGCTGGTACTGTACGGAGAATCTTGGCGGGCTGAGCTGGGATAAATCCGATTGCAAATGTTGATAACAGCGAAACACATTTCTAATGCTTACTGCAGAGGAGGGAGAGAAGTGACTCAGGCGAGATGTTTCCCATGCGGCCTCCTTAGCTCACTTGCATTTTGCACAGTCGCTGCACACGGATATTCTCCTCTTAACGTGCAGTTCTGTTGGCCCACATCGGCTCTCTCGTGCGCCTGTGTCTCTTATGCTCACGCAGCAGAGCGCTTCCCTCTGTCCCGCTTTCACGCTGCGAGCCCGGCCGCTCCACCTCCGGTCATGCATTCCATTGCTTCTGTTCAGCAGTGATGCAAAGTGGGGGGGGGGTGGGGGGGCGGAGAGAGATGGGGGCATTTTGATTACTCTTATGGACTTGATTTATTGGAATCATTTTAAATCAGAAACCATCTGTGTGCCTCCTCGCAATCCAAAATGGATAAAAGACCAAACTACCAATCTGAATCCCCCTCCCCAGCGTGGCCCCCCTTCACCACCAGATCTCATTTCCCCAGTCTGCCCTTTCCCCGTCTCTTCTCATTGTTGGCTGCGTTGCCAAAACACTTGCCCATATTTAACTGTCTTCCCCTGAAGAGATGGTGCATTTGCATTTAGTTTTATTTCATTTTATTTTTTCTTCCCCCAATGGATGCCAACAAGGCAAAGATGGGGGGGAAAGAAGGCAAATGTTTGCTGTTCCTTTGCAACATGATCTCTTATCCATCTTTTCTTGGAGGATGCCTTTGAAAGTGGCGGCGGCAGCGGAGGTGGGGGGCCACTTGGCTGCATAAAGTTCCAAAATGACTTCATCTGTGAGTTATGCTCATGTTCACCCTTTCCACATGATAGGCATACCATCGCTCGTCTCACAAGACCAAATAGAGCAGCCTTCCCCAACCTGGTGCCCTCCAAATGTTTTGGACTACAACACCCAGCAGCCACAGCCAGCATGGCCAGTGGTCACTAACGCTGGGAGTTGTGGTCCAAAACATCTGGAGGGCAGCAGATTGGGGAAGGCTGAACTAGGGGATAGTGAACATATGAAGAAGGGGATGTTCTATGCATAGAATCGTAGAATCGTAGATTGGTAGAGTTGGAAGGGGCCTACAAGGCCATCGAGTCCAACCCCCTGCTCAATGCAGGAACCCAAGTCACAGCATCCCTGTCAGATGGCTGTCCAGCTGCACCTCGAATGCCTCCAGCAGCTGACACAGCTCTTCAGAGAGGAGACCAGTCTCAAATGCCTGGTTCTGAGGGGCTCCTTCCTTAGAGCCAGGCACTGCCTGGAGAGGTGTATATAATATAAATTCCTAAAAAAATATCTCATCATGGCCACTGTGCTTCTTAAAATTCACCCTGTCTGTCAGCGTGCAAAGCACTACAAAATCATCATGGGGAAATCTATATAGTCCTACCTAAAAAACAAAAACCCAGCATACATAATTCTCTATTAGAAGAAAAAAAATATTGAATCTAAAGGTTGATTCCCATGAGTACAGTTGTCATATTTTGACTGTAGAATCATAGAATCATAGAGTTGGAAGGGGCCTATAAGGCCATCGAGTCCAACCCCCTGCTCAATGCAGGAGAACAGATGTGGGCAGCCCAGACAGTCACCCATCTAAGCACTGACCCGGCTCATACCTGCTTAGCTTCAGCATGTGGCCTGTATTATGTGCTCACAATGCTAGTTTAGGTGTGTACAACCACAGCTCACCATGGAGTGCATGCCCTGCATGGGAAGGTCCCACATTCGATCCCTGCCACCTCCAATCAAAACAAAGCCCTGACATGAAGTGAGTTAGCATAGATATAAGTTGACCAGAGAATCAGCAGCAAGAAAGAAGGTCAAAGACAACCTAGGTGAAGTTGGTAGAAAGCATTCCTGGCTAGCACTACAAGCTGGGCATTCCAGAACAGTAACCAATCCCAAGAGCACCCCCAAGGTCGCATAACCAGCAACCAGAGGGGGTCAAAGCTCATCAGTGATGGGTCTCAATCCAACCTCATCCCCATCCATCACGCACCCTGCAAATCATCACTGCTTTACCCCACACCACAGACGCTGGGCCAGATGAAAGCGGAAGTGTTGTATGCCGTATGCGACTCACTGACAAGGATGGAAGGATAGATTTATACGAGACATGGATCGGCATGGGTTTCCCACAGTGAAATGTTATGAGGGAAATATCTCATTTCTAAGGAAGATCTCTATGTACACAAGACTGTAACTGTTCTGAACATTATCCAGTCTATAAAATATATATAAACAAGTGGGGCCTGCAACAAACTGGTGTAGGGTAGAGTACTCCTGTTCAGGGTTCCAGCTAGCCAGCCATGCCCATTTCCAAGACACTCCATTCCATTTGCCTCTGTTTTTTGTCGTCGTCCCCCACCAACAGCATCCTGTGGCCACTGGGGACACTCAGTCACCATTAGAGGTGTCCCCATTTTTTCCTAAGGTTGATTATCATTGCCGTTACTGTTATTTATTTCTGCAAATCTTGAGGTTTCCCCGTGGGTGGTGCCATTTTGGCAACATAAGAATCACTACTCACCCCCAGATATATCGCTAATAGAGGGAATGATGCAGATATAAACAGACATCCATACACACTTAACACTTATTCTAGCTTTTTTTCTAATTAAAGTGTGACAACACCCATGAAGTGAGCATTGTCTTGTGCCTTCTTTTTATTGTTCGAATTCTGAGTTTTCTGGAACAGATGCCTCCCCCCACCGCTCCAATGGCTTGGATTAAGAGCCCTTCAAGTAGCCAGATAAGGATTTGATTTTTGTGCACTCGTCTGCCTATAAATAAAATGCTCCTTCCCAGCCCTTCAACTCCACCCTACTCCAGCAGATGATCCCATAACTGAGCTCTCTGCCAGTCTCTCAACAGCCTTTGACATGAATGACTGAAGTATTAGCTCTCCCCGATGGTTTTGATTAAGAGCCCTTAAAGTAGCCAGATAAGGATTTTATTTTTGTGTACTCATCTGCCTATAAATAAACTTCTCCTCCCCGGCCCCTCGACTCCACCCTGTGCCAGCAGATGATCCCAAAACCGAGCTCTCTGACAGTCTCAACGGCCTTTGACATGAATGACTGAAGCATTCGCTTTTAATATGGTCACTTTCAGATTTCAAAGAGATGGGGAATCTGGAAAACAAGGTCACTCTAGGCCAAACCCGATGTAAAGAAATACCTTTATTCTTCCTTTTCTTTGAGATAACCCTGGTCACATGACCTGTGTTGTTGCTCCGTGGTCCCAGTTTAGCAAGGAAAGGCCTTCTTTCTATTTTGTTGTTTTTATCTGTTCCTTTGAGGAGAGGGGGGCTCCTTGTTAGTGTGGGTTGTTAGTTTGGGGGTTCAGCTCCCTTCGCGGGATCTCCAGAAGTCACATTTCTGAGCAACACCTAGATGCATCTCGTCTCTAGTATAGATGCATGTAAAATGCACACTCATGAATACTAAGCCATCATGCAGTACCTGCCTGGTTCATGTCTGTGCAGAAACTCTTAAGGTATCATGCAGTACGCAGCTCTGCATTTCACAAACTGCCATTGCTGGGGCATATTTTGAATTCTGACTACCAGGCAAGGATATTCATTTCATATATCACTCTAACCAAAACAACCAATGCCATCTTGGCTTTTGATAATGCTGAGTTGAAGGTTCTTAACACTTTTGGCTGAAATTTGGGCACTGGGTAGGGAGGGGGATCAGTGGAGAACAGGTTTTTGCAAAATAAATGAATGGAGTAATGGAGTAATAGAAGAGGTGTTGGTGTTCTGAGTAGGCGTGACTCGCGTGAGGCCCAGGAAAAGTGGACTGCAACATGGTACTTGCTGTCCATTCTGGGTCACATCAGCACCTTGGATAGCACATTGCAGGAGGTACAGGCTAAAGCAGGCCTCTCCAAGCTTGGGTCCCCAGATGTTGCTGGCCTACCTACAGCTCCCAGAAAAAGTAATCTAATAATATTTCTTTGGGTTACTGCTTAGAGGTGTTTGGGGTTTTGCAGATCTGATAGTGATCGTTAGCATATCAAATATCAGTGCCAGCTCCAGGCTTGTTAAGATCCTTAGCAAAGTACCTTTTAATGGGTTCCTTTTTACACTGTTGGGTCTCTGGCCACTAGCAGCAGTTGTAGGCTACCATTTTATATTTCTGACAATGCCTCAGTGATGCTACATTGCAGGCATTGTGGGAAACATAAAATGACAATGTGCAGACCCAGCCACCCAGTGCTGGGGGCCCAGATGCTGATGGCAGCAGCCCTATCAAAGATGTCAGAAGGGGTGATCGTCTCTCTTTTTCTCTTCATGGTGTCCTTTAAGTAAATAGAAAATAGCTATGTGCCAAAATCAGAGAACCTTTCACTGTTCTGTACTGAATGGGGATCTGGGAATTCTGTGGCTCAGGCTGCAGTCAGAAGCACACTTACTACAGAGAAAGTCCCATTGAACTCAGTTGAGACTTACTTCTGAGTAAACATGCCGAAAATTGTAGTTCATGTTGTTTGTTTGTTTCCTTTATCCTCATTCTTTCAAAGAATATGTTGCGATAAAACACTGTTGCGATAAACACTGTAAAATGTGTTCCACATCTGGTCCATTATCAACATGGATTTATTTTTTTTATTTTTGTTTCGGACAGTGTTTCACCTTCCTGCCAAAACCTCAAGGGCAAAATTATGCATGTTGTGGAAAAACTAGATAGGGAGACATCTCTCTCTCTCTCTCTCTTTTTCATATAATACTAGAACTTCATCCCATGAAGCTGATTGGTGGGAGATTCCAGACAGATAAAAGGAAGCATTTCTTCTCACAGTGCATAATTAAACTATGGAATTCACTTCCACAAGATGTAGTAATGGCCACCAATTTGGACGGTTTTTAAAAGGGGATTGGACAAATTCATGGAGGAGAAGGATATCAATATCTACTATTGCTGATGGCTATATGCTACCTCCAGTATCAGAGGCACACGCCTATGCACAGCAATTGCTGGGGAACATGACTTGGAGGGTGCTATTGCACTCCTGTCCTACTTGTGGGCTTCCCAAAGGCTGCTGGTTGGCCACCGTGTAAACTTAATGCTGGACTAGATGGACCCTTGGTCTGATCCAGGATGGCTCTTCTTATGTTGTCCATATTTGGCTCGTCACATTCCATTAGTGAGGCAGACTAATTGTTTCTTACAAAGGCAGCTGTAGGAATCTGAAAAGGAAACTATGCCCTGTCTGGCCAAGATCACACCTCGCCCAGGCCTCCAAACCTCGCTTTGCTTAATCATATGTCAGGGTGATCAGAGAGCTACTGCTATGCGCAGGGAGTCATCATAGCTTCACCATTGCCCTTTACTTTTTTTTTTTTTTGGTTGGTTTTTTGTTGTTGTTGTTGATTTTTAAAAATATATTTTTTTACTATGTAAAGCTATAAACTGTATAGGTTAGGTATGAATTAGAACCTTATAAAACGTGTTTACTCATTTCTGTGTAACTCAAAGCAGGGGATTAAGCAGTAGGAAAAACTGACCTGGAAAAATTTTCCAAGCTAAAAAGCCTTTTACAGCTTTTCATTGTGGATTTGAGACTAGAAGTTTCTTCCCCGCTCCCCCCCCCTTAAAACATTTCCCCACCACCACCCTTGAAAGAATCAAAATAGGGTACTGTGCTGTTGAGGAGGGGGGAGTCGAGGGGAGCTGGAATTTAATAAGTGGAGAAAAGGATTAAATGGTGGGGAGCAAAGTTCTTTTCCAAAACACAAACCGGCGTTTCCCCCCCCCTCCCGCTTCCAGACCCCCATGCATGAGGCAGAGAAGAAGAAAGTTTCCCCAGGCCTTGCTGATTCGCAGCTCAATTGTGTTCGCCTGTCAGGTCCGTGAAGGGGGAGAAGGAAAATCGGACTAGCTCGAAGAATTCGTTGGGCAGCCGCTGCAAGGCTCGCTCCCACTTCTTTTCAGTCAGGCATCCCTAGAGCTCAAAGCATTTGCTAGAGAGGGGCCCTGCTTTTCTCATCTCTTTGAAGACCAGTTTTATGGAAAAAACAGAAATCTTTTGTAGCTCAGAGGCAACGGGGGGGGGGGGAGACAAGGTGGGTGATGAAGCAGCAGTGGTGAAGGGAGGCGCAGCCTGCAGGAGCTGGCAGTGAATGGCTGGCAGCAGGTTCATGCAGTGGTTATGCAATGCCACGAGCTTGTGAACAGGCACCAGGGGAGGTGCAGCATAGGTTTTAGAGCAGGAGTATTTATTTTATTTATTTATTTATTATATTTATATCCCGCCTTTTTTCCTGCAAGGAACCCAAGGCGGCTTACATAATCCTCCTCCTCCTCCTCTCCATTTTACCCTCACAACAACCCTGTGAGGTAGGGTAGGCTGTGAGTCAGTGACTGGCCCAAAGTCACCCAGTGAGCTTCATGGCCAAGCGGGGATTTGAACCCGGATCTCCCGAGTCCCAGTCCAGCACTCTAACCACTACGCCACACAGGAGTAGGCAAACCTGGTGCCCTCCAGGTGCTTTGGACGGGAAAAATGAATGTGCATTTTTTTTGGAAGTGCGCACTTGTGTTCATGCATGCTTTTGAAAGCGGATGCAGGTTCAGGAAATTGTTAAAAAGAAATTCCCGAGAATTGCGTTCCTGCTCTCATTTGGGGTTACGAATGGGACATGTTCTCATGATTGGAGACCAGGAATGACATTCTTATATATCCCTATCCCTTACAAACCTTTGCAAGTTGTAAGATCAGGTAATGAGACCCAGATTCAAGTTCCAACTTATGTGGAAGCTCAGTCAGCCTCCACAAATAGCAGGGCCTGTTCAGTGGTAGCTCCTGAATGCCTTTCTGCTGGCTATTTCTCTCCCTCTTTCACAACATTCCGGATGCTGTTAAAAAAACACAACCTAGTTTGTTCTTCTCTGCTTTCAAGAACCAGTTCTTCAGTGTTGTTTGTGCTGCTTTCAGTGCTGTTTGCAGCTTTCTTTAATATTTTTATAGTTCCATATATTTTCTTTCTTTCTTTCTTTCTTTCTTTCTTTCTTTCTTTCTCGGTCACTCTCCCTGTCACTCACTCTGCTTTTTAGTTTTTGGCATAGATGTTTAAGCTAGCTTACACTGTTTGGGGAGTTCCACTTGAAAAAGCCATCTATACATTTGGGGTTGGATCCAGGTGGATCTGCCTTTTGTGAGAGGAAGGGCTCCACACTCGCGGAAGATCCCTCTGCCCCATTACTGGGGCTCCCCCCCCCCGCACACCACAGCTCAGCCCATTCTGCAGGGTCTCCTGCCTTCCTGTGTAGCATTTTCAGGGGGCTGAAGGGGCTGTCCTGGGAAAGTGGAAGTGGGGAAGTCCACTTCTGCCAACGTAGTTAATCCAGCTTAAACCTGGATCCAACCCTTTGCAAAGAAGCAGAACCAAAAGCGTTTCCTGTGTCCTCTATGAAGTAAAAACGGTGACTGCGTAGTCTTTTATTTATTTATTTATTTATTTATTTATTACATTTATACCCCGCCTTTTTTCCTACAAGGAACTCAAGGCGGCTTACATAATAATCCTCCTCCTCTCCATTTTATCCTCACAACAACCCTGTGAGGTAGGTTAGGCTGAGAGGCAGTGACTGGCCCAAAGTCACCCAGTGAGTTTCATGGCTGAGCGGGGACTAGAACCCGGATCTCCCGAGTCCCACTCCGACACTCTCACCACGACGCCACACTGGCGAACCTACACAGATCATCGGATCACTCCCCAAATACATGATGTCCTTGTTTGTTGCTGCACAAGCACCGGATCTGCTGGGTGGCATGGGCATCTGCCATCTCACAGAGGCATAATGAGTTACACCAAGGTGATTAATGTTATAAGAACACATTGAAGTTGGGAAACATGCTCTGATGGGGAGCGTGGTTGAACTAGGACTGGGGAGACCTTGGGCCAGTCGGTATCTCTCAGCTCGACCTGCCTCATAGGGTTGTTGTAAAGGATCAGAAGGGGAGAGGAGAAGAACTATGTAATGTATTCTGCCTTGAGCTCCTTGGAAGGAAGGTGAGATACAAATATAATAAAGAAATAACAACAGAGCCTGCATTTCCTGCTTGAAGGGTGTTGTTACTGTTTTCTTAATGGATGCGTAAAGGCATCACGACTGGCCTCACTCAGCAGCCCCACCACCAGCCTTGGCTGCAGCCTTGTTTCCCAAGAACTGAAATTTTGCAATGTTTATGGTGGGCACATCTGAGCAAAATCCCTTCCCCGATCCCAACCCCGCTCCCGGGCATTCCTCCTCTCCAGTCTTAACACCTTGAGGTGGAAAACTGGGAGAAGGGAAAGGTGTAATGAACACACACCACGTGTGGCATATTTTTACAGACATCCGAGGGCCAGGTGTTTCCTGAGCAGAGAAGAAACCAAAATGGAAACGATTTTTATGCCTCACTCACCTTTCTTTCCACTGCCTCCCTCCATCACTGGCATCATCGGGGTGTGTGTGTGTGAGTGTGTGTGTGTGTGTGTGAGTGTGTGTGTGTGTGTGAGTGTGTGTGAGTGTGTGTGAAATCCTACACACACACACGCACACACACACACACACACCATCCACCCTTCCAGGCTCTGCCATTAATGCCCATTTGGGCCTCTTGAGGATTCTATTCCGTTTCCCTTTCCTTGAAAACAGATAGGCAATTGGGAGCCCCTCTGCAGGTATGCGCCTGTTCTCTATTACGTCTCCGTTGGGGCTGAAACACAATTGTGCCTGTGCCGGTCTTACCAATATATTTATTTATCCACACACGCTTTCCTTGTTTTCTTTACAAGAGAAGGGTGTGCATGTTCTCTGTTCGTTTGGTTGTTGTTGTTGTTGTTGTTTGCAGGGGGGTTGTTTTGAGTTGCTCTTTTGTCTGCTTAGTTTCATAATGAAGCAAAACTAGATGAAATCGTATTTTGAAAAGAAGGGGAAATATTATTCTCTCATCTTTCTTCATCCCCCACAGAGCCCATTTCATCTGTAAGTCCCAGACCGAGTTAAGATCACCGTGAGAGATTCCCACAGCAGCAAATTAAAAGCAGGTTAATACACACAGAGAGAAGGGAGGTAATAATCTGGAGAAAGTGTTTTATCTTCCTGCAGTAATGCACAGGAGTCAGTGGCCCAGTTCACATGAGCGGCAGGCGGTTAACAAGCCAAGGTGGCTTGTTAACTTACAGGGATGTTGAAGAGTTCTTGGTCTCGACCGAGTCACGAGTCGAGTCACGAGTCTTTGGACCCGAGTCTCGAGTCCAAGTCCAAGTCCTTGGTCCAAAATGGTGACTCACGAGTCACGAGTCACTCCCAAAGCTGACTCCACAAGTCCCTATTAAAATCAATGGGTTTTTTCCCCCAACAATATAAGGCTACTTCAGATGTGTGGCTTAAATAAATTCTAGGCACAAGTGTGCCTTTTTATCTCAAAACTCTGCCACTGATTTTGACAAGAACAGACCAGGCAGACAAACCCAAAATAACGAGGCAGGCAGAGGAGGCAGGGAACCCCAAAGCAGGCAGGCAGACGCGTTTGTTCACATTCAAACTGTGGAACTGGTTAAGAAGAGACCAGGCAGGCAGAGGAGGCAAGGAACCCCAAACAGGCAGGCAGAGGCAGCCAAACCCCAAATGTCTGAAAGGTTGCATTTTAGGAAAATGATTTAAAAAATAAACTTGGATTGTTACTGCAACTAGGTCCAGACAGCACCTGCAGGTGGCATCCAGCAGGGATGTTGATGAGTCCTTGGTCTCGAGTCCCGAGTCGAGTCTCGAGTCCCATTAAAAATATTGGGACTCGAGTGCGACTTGAGTCAGAGGGGGGACTCAGTCCGACTCACGTCACGAGTCGAGTCCTGGAGTCCGAGTCCCCATCCCTGGTTAACTATGCTGAGCATGCCGGTTGTATTTGCACAATTACCCTCGGCAGCGTGGCTTGTCATGTCATGAGAACCAGGCCAGGATGGCTTGTTATCACATGGGTAACAAGCCACCCAGAACCCGACAGCAACAAGCCACCCTGGCCAGGTTCTAGCGACACAACAAGGCAAGCTGCACTGCCAAGGGTAATTGTGCAAATCTCCCCAGCATGTGACGGGCACGTGCCACCATAGCTTGTTAACTGCCGGCCAATCGTGTGAACCCGCTCACTGTCTTTATCCTTTAATGTGTTTTTTTTTTTCCTGGGAATCACATTTGCTGAACTACAGCAGAGAATTCTTTTTTTTCTTTTTTTTTTAATATACAAGCCTGCTTCCTTTTATTATATTACTATCTTTATAACCTGCCTTTTTTTTTCCTGCAAGGAACCCGAGGTGGTTTACATAATCCTCCTCCGCTCCATTTTATCCTCACAACAACCCTGTGTGGTAGGTGAGGTCCTTTGCCTCACTTCTACTGTTTCTGCTGTTTCCTTCTACACAGGCCTATGGACCTCTCCTGGGTCCAGCCAGAGACCTAGTCTAAATCATCCCTTTAGTAATATCTCAAGGACCCCACTGTGCATTCTGCACCTGGGCCAAAATCAGGATCAGACCTGGGATCCTTGGGCAACTGCCAGGCCCACGGGCTCTAGTGCCTCGACTGTGCCTTTTGTGCCTGGCAAGAGCAGGTAGCCATTTTAATTCCCCACAGTGCCCTGCAGCAATGCCATGTCAAGGCATTCTGGGAAAAATAAAATGGCTGCTCACCACTGCTGCTTCTGCCAGGCAATCCAGTTGTCAGAGAGCCTCCAGAAGGCACTTTGCCAGGGGACCACTCAACCCTGGAGCCAGCCTTGACAGTATTCATTTTCCAGACAAAGAAAGGTGCCACAAGTAACCACTTCAACCTTGTCAAAAAGAGGAAATACATCACCCCCCCCAAAAAGGACACAGATTTGCATAAAACTGCATATGCTAATTTATATGTTAGATGCAACTTTTGAAATGATGGCTATAATTTAAATAGGAATACTATACATTTCACCATAGTGGGGCAGGTTGTGAGCATGTGAGTTGTGTGTGTTGGTTCAGTCTGCTGCCCTGGCGCTAACTCTTCATGGGCAGCTTCGAGGCCCCTGAATGCTCCCTTCTTATGGTTCCTTATCTTTAAATCAGACTTAAACTGGGCAGCCCTTCAAACAGAGGACTGTCCTCTGAAAAGTAGGGCACATGGGCACGCTACGATCACAGGGCATCTCTGGAGCCTCGGGCCTTTGTCTTATCCATAAGCTGCTATTTCAGGCCACTTTTGCCCACTCCCAAATTTTGGTCCAGGCCTGCCTTTGGTGACTCTGCTCAAGCAAGCAGTGGTGTGATGGAAACAGCTTCAGCAGGATTCCGTCTGAGGAACTGCGGGAGTTATTAAAATGGCTAATTTTGCCTTTGGTTTCTTTAGGGAGAGAATACATTTTTCTGTTTCTCTTTTTCTCTGCTGGTGGGAGAAATGTGTTACCCGTTTGTTCCTTTTGTGAACAGACGTTGTAAATTTTTGGTTGTGCTGCTTCTATCACTTGGATAATCAGCTCCTGGCTTTATGGGTTGCTGGTTTGTTACACCAGGGGGGTAGGCTGCATCCCAAGAGTGCCAGCTATTCTTGCACACCTTCCTCTCGGCGGCATCTTTGATCGTGCTGAAAAGAAAAAAGTGAAAAAAGGCGGATGGGCACGAGAGCCATTCCGTTGTTCTTTGTCAGAGCCAAAGCCTGACTCACAACAGAGTGCGGAATTGGCAGTTTCCAGAGTTGGACAGGTTAGTGGCAGAGAGGGGGCCTGCAGTTCAGGGAAGAGACCAGTCAGAATTTCAGGCATTCTGGAGTAGCAAGCACATCTCATTTTTATATTAAACCCAAAGGACAGTGGCAGTGATCCAGACGCGCACGTGCCTGCGTGCAGGAGAGTTATATTTTTTTAACATTTGCAGAGCTATTTGGGGGCTTTATGTGACAGTTGCCACTTCCGTTCCACAGTCAACCATCCTTAAACCAATATAACCATACAAATTGCCTTTCAAACTCTTTCAAGGCTGAGCCAGAAGAACTTGCCAATTAACCTTGCAGCCTCCTAAGTTGCGCGCTGTGCGTGTGCACACACACACACACACACACGCCCGTTTCCTTAACACTTTGGCAGAGAGCATGAAGTTTACCCATTGCATCTTCCGAACATCCCACTGTGCCCTCCAGTTTACCTTCACTTGTTTTCTTCTGTGGCTGTTTGCAGACATGATGATCGCAGGCAGCAGGCATTTTTGTTGCCAGAAGACAAGGGGAAAAAAAAAAAAAGACTCTCTTTCCTAAGTGACCCAGTGACTTTGACTTTCTCTCTCTTCTGGCAACAAAATACCTGTGATGGTCATGGCTGCGAACAGCCACAGAAGAAACAAATCTCAAGTGACATTGGAAGGTTACTGGAGGGGAGATTTTGCACCCCACAGATCTCCAGTTTCACCCCTGAAATTTCTGCAGGGTGATACTTTGGCTCAGGTCCTAGCTGGAATAGCAGTTTTGATCATTGTTGATGGGAATTATATGCAGAGTGACCCACGTCCTCAATTCTCTTGCCTTCTGTAGTGGCCAACCAGTTGCCCTTGGAAAGCCCATATTCAGGGAAGGAAAGACCACATCCTCTCTCTATTTGGGTGCATAGCGGTGACCCAGCTCCAAGAATGATCTGGATTCATTTCAGTCTAGATTCAGTCCACTTTTGAGATGGATACGGACCTTGGTCACCCTAATACAACAGCTTTGCCAGGAGCTAGAAAGGGGGAGTGCATCCCTGTTGGTTCTGCTGTAGATTCTGTTTAGCTATCATGGCTAAGATCCGTTGATAGATCCCATCGTCTATGGATTAGGAACATAGGAAGCTGCCCTATACTGAATCGGACCATTGGTCCATGTAACTCCAGTCTTGTCTACTACGCTGAGAAGTGGCTCTCCAGAATTTCAGATAGGAGTGTTCCCCAGCCCTGCCTGGAGATGCTGAGGATTGAACCTGGGACTTTGTGAATGCAAAGCAGGTGCTCCACCATGGAGTTGCAGACCTTCCCTGAAGCTTTTGTCTAGTTCCCCTTTAAAGCCATTGACGCCAGGAGCCATCACCACCTCTTATGTGAGTGAATTCCATAAGATTAAGTCTGTGTTGTGCAGGAGAAGCCCTTCGTATTGTCCATCTTGAATCTACTGCCCATGTGTTTCACTGTGTGATCCAGAGTTCTAAAGCAGGGGAGGGCAGAAGGTAAATTGGGATCTACTGGTAGATCTCCAGGTGATTTGAAGTAGATTAGTGAGGATTTTTGGTTAGTGACAACAAAAAGCCTTTTCCCTCCTAAATTAGGCTGCTGAGATCAAGAACATTTGTGGGGAAATAGGAATACTTTTGTGTGTGCGAATGTATGTGTGGAAGCTGCAGTTCTGGTACTGAAAACAAATTCCTGGGCCGAGCTTGTGCTAAGAAGCACCTCGTTCTGACATTCTGTGCCTCACCCTTCCTGAGCTACTGTTTTGCACCTGGTTCCAGTTGCTAGACCTTGAGGTTCCTGTGAAAAACAAAGTACTTCCTGCAAGCCTAAAAACTGCCCACCCCTGTTCTAGAGTTATGGAAGAAGGCAAAAAAAAAGTCTTCCACTTTCTCCATCCCATGCATAATTTTTTGTAATTTTCTATCAAATAAAGAAACAAATGTGATTAGTTTGTGATTAGTTTAAATTTAGACTTATTACGGTCATATGACCCAAATAGAACAAATCAACCACATTTACACATAACTCACAAAGTATACGTTAAAAAAAAGATAGAAAAGCTCTTTCCCTCCTTTGCATTACAGCTAAAATGAATTTAGCAACTTGGGTGGTAACAGTTGGATTCTGGTCACGTAAACAGTAAGTAACCAGCCACTTGTCGGGGAAAGCCTTGAAACATCCTCAAAAGGGGAAGAATTATACCACCCCTCGGCTCTGCATAAAATCTGCAGTGAAGTAAGATGTGGGTCAGAGATTCAGGGCCCCCCGACTGTGCACGGGCAATGTCTCTGCTGGTAAGGGATACCCAAGAATGAATCTTCCCTGGAGTATTGCTGAAGGCAGGATGTCAAATCTGGCTAACATAAATGCTCTACGGGGCTGCTGGGTTTGAAGACATGATGGGTCAGAAGCGGGAGTTCCATATGTTGGCAGCACACCATTTGCGATGGGTGAGCAAAAGAAATAAATGCATTTGTTGTCTCTTTTCTTTGGCCTACAGGAGAATCCTTGAGCTTCGCTGACGATCTACTCTCTGGCCTCGTAACCGCCTGTGTGGCTGCCGGTAGGAGCCACGGCGATGCCCCCGACACCAGCCTCTACTCTGTCATTTTCAAGTGTCTGGAGCCTGACGGATTGTACAAGTAAGGAGGGAGGGCGGGGTGGAGGTGGGACACAAGGGGAAGAAACGGGGCAAAGGTCCTTCAGTGCCCAAGAGACTTGCATTGCCTCTAGTGAATCCAAGCTGGTATGGCAGTAGCGTCAAAAAGGCTGAAGACAAGCCGCTGTTCCACTGCTGAGTAAAGGTTCCGGGCAAAAATATGTGCAAGGGGGGGCATTTCTTTTATTTCTGCATGCGCACACTGTTTTGCAGAAGCATCCCATAGAGCAGGGCTCTCCAACCTTGGATCCCCCAGATATTGCTGGCCTACAGCTCCCAGCATACCCAGCCAGCATGGCTCATGGCAAGGGATTCTGGGAGCTGTAGTCCAGCAACATCTGGGGACCCACGGTTGGAGAGCCCTGCCTGCCATAGAGGCGTTGCATCTTCCATGTGTACTGGGTTGCTAAAACTTCCTATCGTGCCTGTGTGCCACTATCTCCTTCCTGGAATGATCAGGTATAGCTAGCGTATGATAGCTTTGGACTAGAGCTGAAGCGAAAGCTCTTTTGAACCAATTTGGCTTGAACTCAGATATATATATATATATATATATGGGGGGAGTAAGATTTTATGAATCTGCCCCTCAGCTTTTTCACAGCTGAGTGTGTGTACTAAGTCTGGATGACAGTCCATGCATCTGTTGAAGTGGGCTTGGATTCATGAAAAAAAACTTATTCCTTAGCAAATTTGTTAATCTTCAAGGTGCCACAAGAATTTTTTGTTGTTTTTAGCCAACTCCTGTCTTTGCAGTCCTGATCGTGATGGCAGCATTACCCCTCCTACTTCTGTCTATCGTTGAGCCATTTCTCAAGGCTTCCTACCCAGAAGAGAACAGAGTGAGGGCAGGAGCAAGAAGTCATGCTTCCTTGCCCTCACTCTGGTGTCTTCCGTGTTAGGAAACATTGAGGAAGTGGCACTGGGTTCCGAAGGGAAGTGGAAATGCCATCAGTAGTAAGTGGGGCAAGCACTTAACCCGTGTTTGCCCCACCCTAAAAATCTTCAATATCATAGAATCATAGAAAAGTAGAGTTGGAAGAGGCCTACCAGGCCATCGAGTCCAACCCCCTGCTCAATGTAGGAATCCAGGGTCAAAGCATCCCTGACAGATGGCCGTCCAGCTGCACCTTGAATGCCTCCAGAGTGGGAGAGATCCCACCACCTCCCTAGGTAGTTGGTTCCATTGTCTTATTGCTCTGACAATCAGGAAATTTTTCCTGATGTTTAGGTGGAATCTGGGTTCCTGTAACTTGAGCCCATTATTCCGTGTCCTGCAAACTGGGATGATCGAGAAGAGATCCTGGCCCTCCTCTGTGTGACATCCGTTCAAGTCCTGGAAGAGTGCGATCATATCTCTCTCCCCTCAGTCTCCTCTTCTGAAGGCTAAACATGCCCAGTTCTTTCAGTCTCTCCTCAGAGGGCCTTGTTTCCAGTCCCTTTATCATCCTTGTTGCCCTCCTCTGAACCCTCTCCAGTTTGTCTACGTCCTTCTTAAAGTGTGGTGCCCAGAACTGGACGCAGTGCTCAAGATGAGGCCTAACCAGTGCCGAGTAAAGGGGAATTATCACTTCCCGCGATTTGGAAGCCATACTTCTATTAATGCAGCCCAAAAGATGCCCCTTACGCAAACAGTGGTCGCCTTGGGGCCCCCAAATGGCCACCCAGAGAGCTGCAGGTGATGAAGGCGTCAAGGTAGCAGAAGCAAACTCCACTTTATTCCTGTAGTCGTGGTGGTGCTAGGATTTAAGCGACCTTAAAATGCAAAACTGTACCTGCTCAGTGTGTGTGTGTGTGTGTGTGTGTGTATAAAATCAGGCTTGGCAAACATTCTAACATATAAGCAATGTAGAAGCAGTTGTAAAGCATGAATGTGGTGTGGGGAGAAGAGAGATGTTGGACGTGTGCTTCACAACTGAAGTTACCGGTATACACAAAGCCATCTAAAGGGGGGCCCTTAAGACCATTAAGGGCACAGTCCTATTGCGAGGATCATAAGCCCCCAATCTTGGAGGCTCATGAACATCCTATGCAGGGCAGGAAGGGTGGCGGAGGCAATCTTCCCCCCCTCCCACCCTGCATTTTCACTTGATGGGCTTTTTTGAGCATCTAGTGAAAGCATTTCGGGGGGGGGAGGGAAGGAAGCTGGAAAGGCCTCAGGATAGCTCGTATCCTGGCCTCTCCAGTTGGTCCCTTCTCCGCCCATCGAAACACCCCCTTTTACACCGCTCTGAGGTTGCATTCCCAACCTCGGACAGGCAGCTGGCGTGGTTCTTCCTGTGCCAGCTGCAAGGGGGTGGTGGAGTGGGGGGTCAGAGCTCCGATTCCCTCCTTAAGGTCAGAGCGCAGTCTCCGACCTTGGATCTGGGCATCCTTAGATGCTGCCTAGGTGCCACAGGATTGCTCCCTTAGTCTAGGGCCTAAAATGCATGCAAGGCTGGCCCAAGACATTTTGCTCCCAGTGGCAAAGGGCGAGATGGCGCCCTCCCACATTCCATGTACAAAACTCGACCTCCGTGGTGGCAGCTGAAACTTACTTCAACACCGACAACAGGGCAACATCCTCTACTGCACCTGAGGACAGCAGAATAGCTTAGGGGGCACAGGGCAGGGGGCAAGGTACACATAGCTCTGCCCTCTCTAGCATCTGTCACCTGAGGCACCTGCCTCACTCTGTCTCATGGTAGGGCCAGCCCTGCCCCGACCAAGAGGAGCCTAACAGGATGGTGAAGTTGAGGAAGGGGTGTGCATTTCAGCAGCACTATAGGTGCTGAACTCAAAAGCTTCTTCCGTTAGGATTGCCCCTTTATCATCCTAAAATGAATCCAGGATTTGCCAGGCAGTGCAGCACACTAAATCTTGGCATCCAAAGACCAGCCCCATGCAGGGCTGGGGAACAGGTGACCTTCCAGATGTGGCTGAATTACAGCTCCCATCATCCTGACCTTTGGCCATGCTGGCTGGGGTCCCACAACATCTGCAGGGGGCCACACAGGTTCCTGGTCTCTGCATTCCCCCTCTGCCACAATCATTCTTTTCTATGCCATATATATATCCCACACACACACACACACACACACACAACTGCTGTGGTAAAACATTGAAGAGCAGGGAGGGCGTTCTTGTTTGCCTAGGATTAAGACCCCAGAAAGTTCAAAATGAAACATAAGACCAGAAATATATTTTGAAAACAGAAAAGAAGGTTAGAATGCCAGAGAAGCCTGTGATAATTAAAACCCATTTTTGGAATGAGTAACTTCTCCACCCCCTACAACCACAAAGGCAGTTAAAACTTGTTGACTGGCAAATCTACCATCATTGAGAACTGTTCAGGCTTGATTGATACTTTCCTTTTGCCTCTCCAGTCTGCTCTGCTTCCATAAGCCCCCCACCCCACCCCCAGCGCCACCCCCACCCACCCCGCGCACACACACCAATTACATGTGTCGACAGGATCTAAAAAAAGGAAATGGCTCCATTTCTCTTTGCTTTATGAGGCACACCGGCTTGAAAGCGTGCTTGCCATTTAATAATTTTTTAATGTTTCCTTTTTTTAAACACACACACACACACACACACATACCCCTCTCATCAAAAATCAAATCATATATATTAATATCACTGGGGACCAGGCTCTTCTGAAAATGTACCCAGTATGAATGTGGAAAAGTCCGCACGCCTGCCAGTAATTTGCTTCTAATAAATTGCTCAGACGCTATCGGTGGCTGACTCTTTGGTTACCAACCATGCCAGAGAAGATCACATTGTTTCTATCCTTCTTCGAAAGGCGGTGGAAAGAAGCAATGCAGTGAGGGTTGGCCTTTATGACGCCTAGTTCTCTCCCTGCCCTGCAGGACTTACAAAATTACTAACCCTTCTGGTTTCCCTTGCCTGCAAAAATGGGCAGCATTGTGTTTATCCTCTCCCTTGACTGTTTGGGTAGGACATTTTGGCCTTAGCTGCTTGTTTCACTGTACTGTTCATGGTTAGGCAGGAATAAAACCTATCCTTTTATTTCCACATCCTATTCTGCTCCCTCCTCCCATTCTTCAGAGAAAGTCTGTGGTGTGGAATGTCTCAGATATCCTTTGTTTTCCAAAAAAAAAAAAAACACCCCAACCTTCTGCTCATCCAGGGTTCCTGGATTTCTCTCCCCACCCTGCTCCACCAGCAGGAAAAAGAACTTGCACAAAACTGATGTGCATTTCAGTGATAGGATGACTGGCACAGGCATGTGTACACTTTTCGGGCATAAACGCATGTGCAACGTTCCTGGTTGCACCACAGTTTCAGTTTCATTATGCTGCCTTGCCACAGGGGGGAAGAAAAGCAATAAGTTAGATTTGAAGAATATGCACATACTGTAGAAAGTCCAGAAGTACCATGTATATCCTTAAAAATGTACCGCCTTGCTTGTCTATGCTGGAGATCGGCTTTGCCCACATATGCCCTCATCCAGCTCTAGACGCACACAATCACTAGTAGTGTGGATGAAGATTTGCATTTGAATAAACTGAGAGTAATAACAGCAGCAACAGATATCTGCACTTGGATGGTCATTCCAATGCGTGTTGCGATGCACGTTCAGGGCCAAACTAGTTGTAGCACTGAATGTATCTCTAGCAACCACAACAGGTTTAAAAAAAAAAACAAAAAACCCCAAAAACAAATAGAAGGCACCGGAGGGTGAGGGGAGGGTCTGATTTGCAATGGGGCTGCAGTGCATGGTTTCATCCTTTACTCATCCCACATTCCCAAAGAAAATTGCCCCGCCACCATGCCAGCTATTAGCGCTGGAAGGAAAGCTCTGATTGGCACCAATGGGAGCTTCCCTTGCTATTGGAAATAGCAGGGTGTGTGGAGATTTTCATCAAGATTGTGACAGGGCAGGAAGGAATTAAACCTCTCCTCCCCATGTGCTACATTGAAAATTGGAAGCCCCACTGGTGCCTGCTAGTAATTACCCAAAAAAATAAAATCCTGATGTGGTTGCTAAAGATACATTTAGTGCTGCAGCATTAGTTTGGTCCTCACACTCTTTCTTTCCCTCTTCTCTGCATAGCGATCCAGGTGCCCACAATCCTTTCTCCTGGTGGAAAGCAAATTGGATAGACTCTCAGGCATGACAAAGGTTTTTGGTATTTTAATGTATTCCCTTTGTAAACCACTTAGAGATGATAGATAGATAGATAGATAGATAGATAGATAGATATTTTAAAGATGGTAAGCAGTATATAAATTTATCAAATAATGATAATAATCACTGTGTCCACACCAGCAATACAATAATATCCATGACATGATCGAGCCTGGTATTCGTATTCATCATTAATGAAGCAGCAATAGTTTCTTGGATGTTGTATAACATGGGAACCTTTTTTCTGTCGAGGGCCACATACTCAAAAGTAGATTGTTAATTGGTGATTGGTCTTCTTAAACATTGCCAAGAAGAGAATACTAAAGTATAGATGTGTAGGCAGATGCAATTCTTATTGGGTTGGATCCAGACTTGGAGTAGACCCATTGAAATCAACAGGGCTTAAGCTAGTCATAAAGGAGGGTGGAATAAGCATACAGAAGCCCTCCAAATGCTGGATGTTCCTTATAGCTCCTCAGTCAACTCCAAGGAGGGCACCAAAAGAGTGTCCATAGCTACCACCCTTTTAGGCTTGCCTCTAGCACACATGGAGATCTCACAGGAAAGGCTTTCATACTCAAAATACCATGGTCAATAAATGGCCTTCTGTACATCTTCTAAGCCAGGGTAGACAACTACAGAGGGTCTGGGGGGCAATTTCGGTCCCAGAGACCCCACTGGGGATACACCCCTCCCCCCCCCCCAAACCATCACTGCCAAAATCACTGCTGGAGAAGACCTGGAAGAATGCAATTTCCCATCAAAACAAGGTGAGCGCTTTTCTCATGCCTTGTTTTAAAAGGGAAATTCAGTTGTTTTTGCTGCTGTACCACCAAAATTCAGTGGCAGCACTTTGGGGTGCAGTGGTGGGTGCAAAACAGGCAGGGGGGCACATGCAGGCCACGTGTTGCCCACCCCTGTTGTAAGCTCTCCTTCCCTAGCATTCGTGCATGTGGGGCTTTTCTGTCTCTCCTATAATTGCAGTCTTCACCTATATTGCTGTGTAGTTAAAGATGCACTAAAAGGCTAAATGTAGCTGAAAGGCATGTTTTTATGCCAAGTGCTCTGTTATTGTTGGCAGGATAAAATCACAATCAAAACACTTCCGAATAATGTTCATGTTATCACGAGCCAAATGGCCAAGAAGCAGCAGCAGCAGCACCGAAGGAATGCCTTGAACTCTTTTGGACAAGTTCAACTGTATAATGGCAACAGCTGGTGCAACAGAGAGGGATAACTCATTACCTGCCTGCAGCTGCCTTGCACAGAGTCAGACCATTGGTTCATCTAGCCCAGCATGATCCACCCCAATTGGCAATAGCTCCTCGGAGGGTTTCAGGCTGAGAGAGATTTCTCAGCCCGGCTAGCTTTAATTGGAGATATTGGGGACTGAACCTGGGGTCTTCTTCATGCAAAGCACGTGCTCAGCCATTGATCTAGAATCAACCTTGACCAATATTCCCTCACCCTGGCTGGGAGCAGCTCTCTAAGGTCTCAGTGGAAGGGCCTTTCCTTGGCAGACAGTCCATGGGATCTGAAATTGCCGGGGGTTGTAGCCATGGTTTTACCAGGTGCTTTACCACTCAGTGATGTGGCTCACGCTGGCTCAGCTTGTCTGAGCGTGGAAAGCTAAGCAGGGTCAGGCCTGGTGATTACTTGGATGGGAGACCCCTCCTCTAGTTCCCTGCATTGAGCAGGGGGTTGGACTCAATGGCCTTGTAGGCTCCTCCAACTCTATGATCTATGAAATCTATGGAATCTATGTCCCATCAGTATTATGAAGTGACCTTATGCTGAGTTGGGCCATTGGGCCATCTCACCAAATACCTTCTACTCTGACTGGCAGCAGCTCTCCAAAGACTTGGGCATGAGTCTTGGCTATCTCTGCTGCCGGATCATTTGAACTGGAGGTGCCAGCGATCAGATCTGCTGCATGCGAAGCATTTTCTCTACCACTGAGCCATGTCGCTGAGTGAAGCATCACTGAGATGGAAGCAAGGCAGGGATGCATGTTTGGATGTGAAAGATCTGAGCGGAGGTGTGAAAATGGGATCAGAAAACCTATACAGAAAGCAAAGAAACGTTGTAGGCGCAGTAACAACTGGGCAGAAGTAGAAGCAACCTTTGGCAGTGTTGTTCCTGTCCAGGATCCAGGCCCTGAAATGTTCACACATGCACACGTACACACACACACACACCCCTTGTGCCAGACACACTTGAAAAGGAAGCAGCTCAAGGTCTCCCCAGCTTCTCCACTGCTACTTTCCAAAGTGGCAACAGCCTGGGTCATAGAATGGGAGGCCAGCAATGTGCTCTAAACCTCTATGGCAGTGGCTGGGGCATGCTGGGAGTTGTAGGCCAAAAACATCTGGGGACCCAAGGTTGGAGAACACTGCTCTATGGGTATCATGAAAACAGAGGCTTGGAGATGTGTTTTTGTTTTGGCCTTGTGTTCCCTCCCCAGATGACGCCCTTATTGCTTATTTGCTTCTCCGCTTGGAGAGAGGGGGGGAAAAAACCCACACCTTTCTTGTAAGCCATTCCAGTTGTTGCCAGTCCATCAGGCAAGTTGCATTTTGCAGCCAGCCGCCTGTCGGGCAAACGCACATGCTGGGCGACCTTGTTCAGTGCATCCCCCCCCCCCCCCGACCCTCAGTTTGGATAATATGGTCTCAAGGCAGGACGAGACCTCGGGAAAGCACCAGAGCCTCTTCGTGGATTCCATAAATATTGTCTAATGTCCTCTCCATGCATCTGCATCGTCCCGCACTTCAACTTACCTCAAGCAATTAGTCCACACTGTTGACCAACTCTTTCCCTCCCACCCCACCCGCAGCACATTTCCTTCCTTAGATCAAAGCTGAGCTTGCGGTTCCAAAGAACAAACAAACAAACAAACAGAGGCTGATTGATTTCTCTGCATTTTAGACTTCTGCCATTTTAAAGAAATAAACAAAAACATTCTCTCTCGCTCTCGCTTAACATTTCAGTTTGGCAAAAATATGCTTCCCTTTCATGCTGTGGCTGTCTGCCTGTCAAGGGAGCAATGCGACGAGGCATCCATTCCAGCAATAGGCATTCCTTCTTAATGCTCATAACTTAAGGTTATGTGAAGTATAGCTAACCTAAGTGGATGCCCACACACACAGACTCCTCACTCCATGTGCGTAAGCACATACTAGCAGACACTTGGGTGAATCTGTCACTCAGCAATGGACTCCTTTGGTTCCGTCTCCTTCCCTAACTTCTTTCAGAATCCTTGGGGATGCCTTTTACCTAAACAAGTTTCCTCAAGGGAGATGTGTGTTTCCTGAAAGGACCATCACCGGCCTGAGAGGGCTGTTGGGGCAGCGCCTCCCCACCTTCCCTGGGACTATTTAAGACCAGTGTGCCCCGAGGGAAGGCAGAAGAGAAGCCCAGGCCAGGGAGATTGTACCATCAGCTCCAGAAGAAACCTTCAGTTGGCCTGAGAGAGCTGGTGTTTTGTTTGGTTTGGGTGTGTGTGTGTGTGTGTAACATTTGTTTGTTTGAGTATTTAACCATTGTAAACCGCTTTGGGTGCCTTAGCAGAAAGGTGGTATAGAAATGTATTAAATGAATGAATGAATGAATGAATAAATAAATAAATATAAATTTATTTTAAAAATACATAAATAAACCGTCTGCCTTCAAGCATTGCACACTCCTGGGTTGCCAGCCTACTGAGTTTATTTCACGCTTCTTAGAACTAGAGCCATAAACTGGACGCCGAGTGAGAGAGAGAGAGAGAGAGAGAGATTGGGGGGGCACACACCATAATCCCCCCCTCCCCTTCCCCAACCTGCTTGTCCCCTTGTAATGATACTGGATCAAGAAGAGAAGCACCAGTCGCTTTAGCTTCTGCTGCAAGGCAGTTTGGTGCAGTTTGGTGCCCTAGGCAAGATCAGATATTTAGGGGGGGGGGGCCCTTCCCACTTGAGCCCTCCCTCCCTATTTCTGGTGCCCCCTTTAGCCCTGCACCCTAGGCAGCTGCCTAGTTAGCCTAATGGTAGCACCGGCCCTGGCTGCAGATTAGATTAAATCCCAGCATTTTTCTTTATTTACATTCCTGCACGACCTTCCTAGTTTCTGGTGTTTCTGCCAAGCGTCGGCCCAAATGTTACTGGAAATAATATGGAAGTTATGGGGGGGGGGGAGAGTTGCTTCCAGGCCCCTGCCTTGGAGGCATTCAGTTCTCCGACCTCCTGCTGTGCATATCTCTGCGCCTTGCCAGATTGGCTACTCCAGTGTGGAGCTGACCTGCCCCGCTGTGCAAGCCTGTCTTAAGGGGCATTGCTGGGGGAAGGTGTGATCATGCAGTGATGCATCATTACCTCCTGGAGACAGGATCTTGGAAGCCTCCGCTGGCTTGGGTGTGTGCTGCTTAGCTCCTTGATGGGCAGCTGAAAAAGGGAAGGTTGCATCGTTGGGGTGGCAGTAAGTTAGGAGACCTCAGAATAGAAATGCACTTCTCTCTCTCTCTCTCTCTCTCTCTCACACACACACATACACACACACACACCTAATCAAGGCTGGCTCCAGGTTCAGAGAGGAGCAGTAGTAATATGTCTCCCTGGTAGACACACACACACACGCTGAAGGCTTATCTGGCAGCAGGGCCGGTGCAAGGCAGTTTGGTGCCCTAGGCAAGATCAGATATTTAGCGCCCCCCTCTTCCCACTTGAGCCCTCCCTCCCTCCAGCCCTATGCTCCTGGCGCCCCCTTTAGCCCGGCGCCCTAGGCAGCCGCCTAGTTGGCCTAATGGTAGCACCGGCCCTGCTGGCAGCAGTGACTGGATGTGGGAAACTGTCCAACATTTTAATGTCCCACAACGCCCCAGAGCAACTCTGGGTCAGCTGCGCTGGGTCATTGTGAGAAGTTTGAAATATTAGGTGGCTTCTCCCCAGACCCAACCAACTGGCACCAGATAAAGCCACAAGCAGGAGGGCCAAAGCAGGGATAACTTTCAGGCGCTCAAGGCAAGTGTCTGTGCTGGGGACCTGCCGGGGTTCTTGACCCCAGCAGCTGCCCCAGGGTGCCAGGGGCGGATAGGCTGGCCTTGATCCCAACCATCATCTCGTTGCTGCCAGACAAAAGTCTGCTTTCCACATAAAGGTTCTCCACCCCTTGGGATCCATGTGTGTGTGTGCACGCACGCGCACATGCGTGCAGCATGTGTGAAAGAGAATATTCGTACATGCACATATGTGCACACAGACATCAGGGGTCCCCAACCTTTTTGGGTCAGTGGGCACATTTGGAATCTTGATAGAGTGTTGTGGGCACTCTCACAAAACGGCTGCCATAGGTGTCTTTCCCCCTCTCATAAAATGGCTGTGGTGGTGGCCATGGCCAGTCACAAAACACTCATTTCCCAAAAGGCAAACTGGTGAGACTAAAAGAAAAGTAACTTGCCCAAGAACAGAGCAGAGGTGGGATATATGAGCTCCAAAACACAAAACCACTCCTTTTTAGTCCAAATAAAGACGGCACTGGAGGGCTGCACTTTGCTTAGCAGCAAGCCAGCCTCTCAGTTTATGTTTATTTTTATTTATTTTTTTAAATCAGGAGGGTCAGGGAGCCTGGCAGACACCAAGAAAGATGTTCATGAGCACCACATTGGCAACCCCTGATAGATAGATAGATAGATAGATAGATAGATACACACACACACACACACACACACACAAATGTAATGTGCAAATGTCACGAAGAAACTGTGGGGGCCATGGCAAAAAGCAGGAAAGACTATCTTTATGCAACCAGTGTCCCAACCTGAGCTTTTTATAACCCTTCCTGTTGAGGAGAGCCAATGGCCAGCCTTGGTGGGTGGAGCCACTCTGGGACCCTTCGCTGCCCAGAAAAATACTGCCATCTATAGGGTTGGAGGCTCATCACACAGAGCAGCTGTGTGCAGAGCTGGAGGCTGGCTGGTTCTAGTCCTGGCAACTTCTAGTATATGCGCTGCAGTTCTCTGTTGAGTACAGAGCATGACACACATCGGAGGTTTCCCCCATGCAATGTGTGAAATGGCCCTTTGTCTGTCTCTTCTCCACCACCTATCCTTAAAGCAATGGCCATAGTTTATGGTCAAATATCCTTATCCTGCTGACTGGGATGCGGTTTTGGAGCAGAAACCTTCCTCCGATGTTCCAGCGGGTTTTGAATTTTACTGCTCTCTGGATAGTCTGTGAGATCCTTTCTACACATGCAGGCAGCAGAACAAAGTGATAATGTGATAGTGGAAGCATTGGACCGATCCACTTCAGACTGCAGCTGGTGGGGGGTGAGGGAGAGAGAACCATTTTTTTTTTTAATGTTCCCCATATAGATTTCATAGATCATAGAGTCGGAAGGGGCCTACAAGGCCATCGAGTCCAACCCCCTGCTCAATGCAGGAAACTAGAGGAGGGGGTCTCCCATCCAAGTAATAATAACCAGGCCTGACCCTGCTTAGCTCTCCACGCTCAGACAAGCTGAGCCAGCGTGAGCCACAGGCCTGCTCTTATATTAAAAAAGCAAGCATCCTTCCCTGCAATTAGAAAACCAGCATGTACAGAGCAAGCTGAGCTAAAGCATTCCTTCCCGGTGTGCTTGTTTCCCCTTTTCTGGAGGTGTTTTGTTTTTTAAAAAACCCAAAACGAATACAGTGGAGCATTAAAAAAAATAGCATTCCCACTTGCATTTTGAAGGGCCGCTGTCCACTTTCAGGCTTCTCCCACCTCATTCAGTAGACTTGGTCTGAATCCTGGAGATTCAGAATTTTGTAATCTGGATGACAATGACTGGGTGATTTCCCTCTCTGCCTACTAATTACATGTTAAGAACTGTAAGAAAGGATAGATCTGAAATGGGGGGGGGGGAAATGAACAAAGGATAGATCTACAGTTATCCATGCTCTGGTAACTTCTCATCTGGATTACTGCAATGCATTATACGTTGGGCTGGTTTTGAAAACTGTCCAGAAACTTCAGCTGGTCCAAAATAGGGCAGTGGGATTGTTAACGTGGACTGGCCAACATGATCATATTATGCCAGTACCTTTCCATCTGCACTGGCTGCCTGTTCATTTCCAGGCCCAATTCACAATGCTGGTATTAACATTCAAAGCCCTAAATGGCTTGGGGCAGATTAGCTAAAAGAACTTATCATCCCATATATACCTGCCCAGACTCTAAGATTGTCTTCAGCTGTCCTTCTCCCAGAGGTCCCGCCAAAGGAAGTGAGGTGGGTGGCTACTAAGAAGAGGGCCTTTTCTGTTGTGGCACCCCGGCTGTGGAATGAGCTTCCCAGAGTGGCTCACCTGGCATCTAAGTTGTGGTCTTTTGAGCACCAGGCGAAGACCTATTTTCCCAAGCATTTTAGTCTTTCAGTTTCTGTTGTTTTTAAATCTGTTACTATATTTAAAATTTTTGCACTGCTGCTATGTTTTATTTTGTGTTTTTTTTATTTTTAGTTTGGTTTTATACTGTAGTTTTAAACTGTTTTATTATGTTGTATCATGTTGCATTTTATGGTTTTAATTGCTATGAACCGCCCAAGAGTTTCACCTACTAAGTGGTATAGAAATGTAGTTAAATAAATGTATCCATATCCAAGGCTCTCTGCTACTGCCAGCCAACACTGGCATCCTGCACTAGATCGATTGTTGCAACAGAGGCAGCTGCTTATCTTAGTTATCCCTTGCTGGTATAAAAGTGACAATAGCATCCGACCATGTTCATCCCCTCTCGTATTCCTATCTCCAAGTCCTAGTCTGAGGACGGAAACAAAAACTATCTTTGAAATTTCTTCTCACTCTCCTTCCCTGCCCCTGACTTTCCCCCAAGGTGCCAGAAATGAAATAACATTGTTTGCAATTTTGTTATGAAGGCAATCTCTTTCCAGGGCCCAGGTGTGTGTGTGTGTGTGTGTGTGTGTGTGTGTGCACGTGCGTGTGACATTGAGCTGTTTGAAGCAGATGGGGGAAACAAGTGAGATATGTAGGTAGTTTGGAACTAATGTCAGAAGGGCAAATTGGCCAAATGTTTTAGATGGTACTCCTGCCAAGGAGAAGAGAAAATTGCTGATTCTTTTTCTTCTTCTTTCCCCTGTGGAAATGAGGACAAAGAAACCATCGTTGGAGTTTCCATTTTATCTCCCTTCCAGTTTTTCTCATGCTCCTCCATGTGCAGTAAACTAATATACAGTCATACCTTGGATTGCAAGTAACTTGGTTTGAGAGCGTTTTGCAAGACAAGCAAATTTTTAAATATTTATTTAATTTTTTTTTAACTTGATGTACAAGCGACGTCTTGCAATACAAGTACTGTAGTACGGCTTAAATTAAAAATCTCTGTACAAATTTTTTTTGGGGGGGGATTTCATTTTGATATAAGAGTGTTTTGGATTACAAGCATGTTTCCGGAACGGATTATGCTCTCAATCCAAGGCATGACTGTAATTAAATTAACCTTTCCTAAACCTATGTCTCTCAAAAAAAGGGGGGGTGTGTGGAAAGAGCTCTAAGTGAAAGCAGTGGGCCGATTCACATGATTGACCAACCCACCATGGTCTATTTAAGCCATGGTGGGCTGCGGCATGTGCCAGTGGCCATTTTGAATATTCAACGTCCAGCCGCAAGGGTTAAACAACACTGGTTGTTTAACCCTTGCATAACCCGCGGTCCCCAGGCTCACACAGCACAAGCTGCAGCCGAGCACCAAATATGCAAATCCTGCCTAGCACATGCCACAGGCCACCATGGCTTATTTATTTATTTATTATAATTTATGCCCCGCCTTTTTTCCTGCAAGGAACCCAAGGCAGCTTACATAATCCTCCTCCTCCTCTGCATTTTATCCGCACAACGACCTTGTGAGGTAGGTTAGGCTGAGAGTCAGTGACTGGCCCAAAGTCACCGAGTGACTTTGATGGCTGAGTGGGGACTTGAACCTGGATCTCCCGAGTCCCAGCCCAACACTCTAACCACTACACCACACTGGCTTAAGCGAGGGCGAGCTGTGTTGATTACAGGGTCAATGAAAGCCTTCAGGCGTATTTTCACTTTCTGCCTAGCCTGCAGGTTTTTGTCTCTTAGCACACTCCTTAGTGGCAAGGTTTTCACTGATACTTGGCAGTCTCCCGTTGCCATCTGTGCTAGGCTTAACTTGTAGGATTTTCAACCAGAGCTGAATGATCAGCAGAGTTAGATACCTTTTCATCCTCATCATCTCCAGTTTTCATTTCTCCCCCTGTGGCAAAGAAGAAACGGAGAGCATGCACCCGTCCCACAGCTGACTCAGCCATGCTGGATGGTTGAAAGAGGTGCCCTGTGTGCAACATTGTTCTCACTCACAATTGTGACCCTTGTAGTGCGATACCCACAAGAGGGCAGTGTCCTAGAAGCTGTGAGAACAACAAGGAGTGTTGCCCTTCCTTCATCATATATGAATATATAGCTGCTTTACACCATCCTATTGTTGGCCCATTCTAGCCCATTCTTGACTACATTAGCTAGCAGCAGCTCTCCGAGGGTCTTCCCCATCACCTGCTAACTGGAGATATTAAGGGTTGAACCTGGGAACCTAGTGCCCTACTCCTGGGCTATGGTCTCATCCCTTTTGGCTTTTGATGACGCCCCCCACACTCCACCCTACAAGACTTACAAAACAATGTAGGCCGCTCAACAAGATCTGCCACAGACGACCTTCTCCTTGTCCCTTCAGCCAGAGCAGCTAGACTGGTGGGGACGAGGAATAGGGCCTTTTCTGTGGTGGCCCCCATACTGTGGAATTCTTTCCCGAGTGACCTCCGCCATGCCCCCTCTCTGCTGAGCTTCCGCCGCTCATTAAAAACCTGGCTGTTCAGGCGGGAATATGGGGTGGGTTAAGATTTTAAAAGTTTTATATTGTTTTAAATGTATTTTATCTTGTTTTTATCCTATGTACATTGCCCAGGGTGGCCGGTTGCTGGCCAGATGAGCGATAAATAAATGTTAATAATAATAATAATAATAATAATAATAATAATAATGGGATATTTTTGTCATTATCAGAATGCAAATTCCAGGTGGATTGTTCTGGCAACAGTCTTTATGTGTGTCCTTTTCTGTGATGCAGAAAACAAAGCCAGGAAATCCCACCACCCCCCGCAACGCCCACCTAGTATATTGATCTTCAATGAGCTCTTTTCCTTGGAATGGTTAACTCTGGATTAAGGAGGACTCCATTTCCCTGGAACGACACAAGTGTGTCTTTTGTGTGTCAAAGCTTCAGGCTGGGCCAAAAGAGCTCTCCCAGCCAGGGCCGAGGTCACAGTGTGCTCAGTTGGTCCAAGAATCAATCAGCCTAATTAAGGAGCGCCTCGCTGACACCTGCAACATATCGTTGTCTTCCTTTTTTTGCAACAACGTAAAAGCAAAACACACATAAGCCAAAAGCACAAGAAGTCCCTCTTGTACCCTTATCTCCAGAAAGGTGCTGGTGCTGGTGCTGCTGCTTTCTTTCCCTTTTTTCTAATTCTCTCTCTCTTTTTTTTAGTGTTTAAAGACCTCTTTCCCCTCTAATCTTTCATTTACGCAGAAACATTACGTCTTCACAGCCCCTCCAAGCCCAGCTGCTATCATTTATCAGGCTCCGATAGCCACCCCTGGACCCATCCCAGCTGTACGGGGGATTCTCACAATTCAAGGTTTTTGAGCCAAAATGTTTCCAGCACGGTTATCTCAGGGGAGGCACTGCCATGCAAGCTGCCTCGGCAGAGGGCTGAGGGGCAGGGAAGGTTGCTGAACCTGGGGCAAGGCAATGACTGATAGGTGCCATCCAAGACAAGGAGGAGTATGTTTCCTTTTCTCTTGTGTGAGCGCGTCCTTCCCCTTGGCTGGGAAAACTGTCCTGTTAACAAAATGCTCCTTTCACTGCCCTACCGTTCCGGATCGCCAGTTCCCAAATCCAACGCAAATACTCCCCTTGAATTCAGTAGGCACCGAATAGGAAATAATGCCAGCCAAAGCCTAGTTCCTTTGTTGTGACCTCGAGAGAGGTGAATTATTAGTATAATAGTGCCATAATAGTCTCTTTTAAGCAGGCGGAATGATTTGCCTTTCCTGCCTCACATCTTCGCAGCAACCCTGTGCAGAGGGGGCTTGCCTAAGTCTCCTGAGAGACCACCCAAAGAGTACGTGGCCCGAGCATGGAGTTTCTGAACATGAGCTTCCCATCTCTGAAGCTATCAGAGGGATGGTCAATGGAGTCTGTTGCTTATGTGGGCCTGTGGCTCACTGCTGGCTCAGCTTGTCTGAGTGTGGAAAGCTAAGCAGGGTCAGGCCTGGTTATTACTTGGATGGGAGACCCCTCCTCTAGTTTCCTGCATTGAACAGGGGGGTTGGACTCGATAGCCTTGTAGGCTCCTTCCAACTCTATCAGATCTATGAAATCTATGTGGCAGAAACACAGGTGGAAGAGAAAAACAGCTTCATGTGGCATCCAGTTGGGAAATCAGACGACAAAGAAAGAGCCAACTTAGTGGGGGCGGGGGAAGAGGGTGCCATTCTCCATGGAGTGAGCAAAGTGCAACAGTCCAACAAAGTAGGATCTCCTTTAGCAGTGTGTGCCTGTGGGTGAATTCTACATGGCATTCGTGGCGGCTGTGGGCAGAGTACGAGCGGCAGTAGTTACTGAACACGTATTCGTCGAGCCTAAAATGAGGTGTGGACTTGCAGTTTTCCCAACTCTTGCTGCTTTTTGGATCGCCACGAAACAAAGTTGCCTACTGTCTGGGATTCTAGCTGCAGCGGGTCCTTGAACGGGTGACCTGAAGGATAAGGGAGCAGGTATAGGGATTCAGCCATTCGCACAACCAAAGGGCAGAACTGCAGCCACACCAGCCAAGAGACCTCCTTAGCACCAGTAGGCCACACAGCAAGTCAAGTGACACTCCCTGGCTCTGATCAAAGCTGGCCTGTGCAACTAGATCTGTTCTTGCTGGACACAGATCGCCTCTATCTTGTTGCACCTGTGGTTTTACCTTCCCCTGCCCTCAGCTGCACAAGAGCGGAGTCCAACACGAACCCTTCCGATATCCACAGCAGCCCTCAAATGAAACAGTTGCTCCATTTCAGAATGCAAATAGTACTTCCGTGTGATTCAGCAGCACTGGGCTATCAGGGCTGCCCCTGCAGGAAATGTCCCATTGAACTTCCATCATCAAAACTCGAGCTTCTCAGGGCTTTACCGCCAGTTTTGCACAAAAGAGACTCTTGGCGTTTTCCCTGCGAAGCATCAACAGCCATTAGTCAAGACCATCAAGGTGTTCTTCCTTTTGCTGGAGACATCACCAAAGCCTTAGTCTTTCCAACCACTGGAAGTAAATCTCAGTTAAGGCCCAGAGTACTCCACTGTTGGCCAAGCGCCATTGTACACTTCCACAGCAACATCTGTTACCTCCCATCGGAGACAGGATGTTTGGCTACGCGGACAGCTGGGCCGACCCCAAAAGGACGTTCTTATGTGTTCAGCCTGGCACTGCCCAGCTGGAGGAATCGGTTCGGTGCACAGCCAGAGGTGGTTTGGGGTTGCTGGGTGCTCTTCCGGAAGCTTCTGAGATCTCACATTCCTTTCTCCATCCGACCATGTCGCTTGTTCTTTGGTTTTGCAATCAGTTAAGCTCTCGCATTTTGTGGTACTGCCACAAGGGGATGTTTCTCGGTACAGAGGCGGCACATGCTTTTTGCTGGGATCACATCCCCCCTGTGGGCTTCTCTCTTCTGTCTGTCTGGTTTCTAAGACTGCAAAATAAAGACCATTTAATCGTTTGTATAAATAGGAACCCTCCCATGTCGGGAGGCTTTGAGGGAAAGAATTCCTCAAACAAGAGACATTAGCATCCACAGATTGTGTGCTTTTGTTGTGCAACCCATGGAATCTAAAGACTGCAACAACAGAGGCAAACCAGCAAGCGTTCCCATTCTGTCTGTGCTCACTGCTGCCCGGGGGGGGGGGGGGAATGTTGGAAGTGGTGCAAATAATTGGTCTGGTTCTTCCAATTCCCAACAGACCTTCGGAGCCCACACCCACCCCACAGCTTGGGTCTGAATTTCGACAGTATGACTTTTCAGCCTCAATTTGGGGTGGGGTAGGGTTGGGGGCAAAAGAGGGAGAGAAACCACCTGCTCTCTTTTCAAGGATAGGACACACAATTTGTCGGGGGCAAAACTCACTGCAGCTCCTTTCAGTTGTTGTTGTTGTTGTTGTTGTTGTTAATTTTATTAATTTTATTTATATACCGCCGAACAGCCGAAGCTCTCTGGGCAGTTTACAACAATCAATAAAAGACACAGCAAAAGACAGTTCTGATTGACTGTCATTTAGTTTGTTTTCCTCCATTACAAGGGGCGTTCTAGGGTAAACAAGATGGCAGCCTCCAGCCAATCAGAATCTGCAAGGAGTTCAGGTCAGCACCTCCCCCACAAAATCATGCTCTGACTTCCAGAAATAGCTAAAATATCCCCCTTCCCAACATTGCAACCTATGATCAGAAAGGTTGTTAGCTTGCTTGATCTCTGAGGAAGCTGATATAGCTCTGCTGTCTCCATTATACAAATTCACCTTTCTCACAATGACGCAAGTAGTATCTAGCCCAAGCAAGGCTCAACTGGGACAGGAAGCCCTCTTATACTCCTTCCTGTTCATGGGGACTCAATGGCCAGCCTGGCTGGGCAAGGTCAATCCAGGGCTGAAGATACTAAAGGCGCAACCCTACGCACATTGAAACAGAAAAAAAGGCCCATTTATTTATTTATTTATTATTTATATTTATTTATCGCCCATCTGGCCGGCAACCGGCCACCCTGGGCGATGTACATAGAATAAAAACAATAAAATACATTTAAAACAATATAAAATTTTAAAATCTTAACCCACCCCATATTCCCGCCTGAATAACCAGGTTTTTAATGAGCGACGGAAGCTCAGCAGAGAGGGGGCATGGCGGAGGTCACTCGGGAGAGAGTTCCACAGTACGGGGGCCGCCACAGAAAAGGCCCTCTTCCTCGTCCCCACCAGTCTAGCTGCTCTGGCTGAAGGGACAAGGAGAAGGCCATCCGTGGCAGATCTTGTTGAGCGGCCCAATTGGTGTTGCTGGAGACGCTCCTTGCGGCTGGGCCATGCTGGGAGTTGTAGGCTGTTTTTTCCTGCCTAAATGTGCATAGGATTGCACCCTAAGCTGCCTAAGCAGCTGCATACAGGACACAAACCCAAAGGCTCCCAACTGGAGTACAAAGTATATCATAACCCCTAGTCCCCCTTCCTGCGACATCTGAGTAGGAAAGGAAGGGATGTGGAGCCAACACAACTTAATGCTAGATATGTCCTTCTTGGGATTTACTCTTGGCATACCCTTTCTTCTGTGGTTGGCCAGCAATCATAAAGTTTGGTTTAATCCCCACTGCGATGACCTTATGAATAGTACAGAAGTGAGCTTGTGTGCCTTTCACCCAGCCCCTTCTGCGTGGCTTGTGGGATGGGCTTCCCCATCTGCAAGCCTCAAGTATGTAGGGGAGATGGTTTGCTGTTACTTCCCCCGCCCCCCTCCTCTCCATGTTGGCCTTTTGCTAAGCAGCTGGAGCTCTGTCCTCTTCAGCTACCTTGCTGCTTGCATAAATGTTCGACATAAATACCTGGAAGTAGCTCTTGATTTCTTGCGTGTCATCTGGGTCCTTGTGAGGAAGTTGCTGCATCTCCTTCGCTGGGGCAACCAAGTTGTGCCCCTCCCTATGCCCCACTCCAGCATCAGCTAGCAGGCTGTCCCGGTGTGGGGTTTCCAGCGACCCCGATCCTTTCCCTTTGGGTAGCGGTGGGATGTGGGGCATTCAGCCACCTCCACTTCCTAGGGCAATGGACCTATGCACACGTTGGAAGTGCTCTACAAGTGGTGGCAAGGCTGGGGAGAAGTTTGAAGCAATTCTCTTCCCCCACCCCATTTGTAAAACATACAAAACTGGCCATGGGGGGGGGCACCCCACATCTGAGTCAGAAGAGAAATAGTATTCACAGTTACATTGGCTATGATTATGTACTTGCGTCCAGGCAGCTGTTTACAGGTAAACACATGAAAGGCTGTGGTAAGATAAGGATGGCTGAAGTGTATTAGATTATCTCAACCTTGAAGTCTTTAGTATGGAAAGATCTCTGAATGATTGGTTGCAAAGATGAGTGAAAAAACACAGGGCCTCTTCCACATCTGCACCTAACCCCTTGCCTTGTGCAACCAATCTGTCCTGGACTGGAAGCTGCTGAGGGTAATAAGGGGCAAGGAGAGAACTTGGGAAGGTGGAGCAGGACGTGATGAGATTTTCTATGAACTTTAAGCTTTGGCCAAAAGTTCAGAAAGTCAAAATTCTTCTTTGTGGTCTCTGTGCATCACACATATGGGCTCTGCGCCTGTGTGTGGAGCTTCCATTGGGAACCTTCTATAGCTGAGGAATGTATTGGTGGGAACCCTCCCCCATTGTCCCAGTATGCATCTCCCTGCCTGTTCCCTCAGTTCTATTTTGACCTTCACTGTGGCAGCCTCATAGATAATCTTCTTGTCTTGTTAGCTATTCCTTTGGAAAACTAGAACACACTGAGTTTTAATTTTTGTTTTTCTTTCTTTCTATCTTCTCATTTTCTCTCACTGTTGTTGTTTTGCATTCTGTTTTGTTTGCGATCTCTGTAATTGCCTGAGGGAGTAAGGCCTCTTGCGCGTCTTTTTGCAAATGTGCCTGCTGCAGCAGTAAACTCCCTCCAACAGATGGGCATTCGCTTTGCCTCCTCTGTTTGGAAGAAGGACACAAGGGCGATGCTTGTTTGGAGATGGATGCAGGGTTTTTGCTCCAGTACCCCACACCAAATTGCATCACTGTGGAGGCGTCGCAAGGGACGTCCCAAAATGCCTATTCCTTGATGGTGGGTAGAAAGTTGGACTTGATGGGGCATCACATTTATTCCTCTGTTGTGTTGGGGTTCAGAGTGGCTAACTATCAGGCCATGATGGCCTGCTATTGGCTTTTCCTATGGGAGAAGATAACATCTCTCTTTGATCATCTCCCTGAGGATAAACAGGAATTGTCTTGAGTCTTCCAGGGTGAGGCGATCTGTCTCTCTCACCAACAGATAAATACATCCAGGAACATGGTTGACTGGGATACAACAGTGACGGTTGGCTCAATAGCCTTGCATAGACATGTACGGCTTAGGTCTGCGGGTCTATTACAAGATGGTCCCATTCTGTGGTGAGATCTTGTTTAATGCCAAGAGAGACCGATGAAGCCATGGACTCGGTCCAGAAGGCCAAGAAATGGCAAGAAAGGTGGGCATTGGTCAGCTCTTCATATCACCAGAGAAAATGGTTTAGACGGCTACCTTATAAACAGTCTCTTTCACCTGTGGGACGATGAGCTTTTCACCAGGCTCCAGCACAAGCCCCAAGGCACGAGTTCCTTCCAATCAACAAATTCTGGAGCACCCATAGAAAACAAGAACACAATAGCAAACATCCCCGCCTCCTCACTTTCATTCTTCTGTCTGTCACCCTTCTTCCCGCATGGAAGCAGATCCCACATGGGTCCTCTCTGTTATACAGAAGGGTTATATAGAAATGAGTTCAACAACCTCTCTCCAGCAAGCACTATCAGGGGCACTGCACCTAATCCTGGGTAGTCTGCATCTCTGAGTTGGCCTATGAGTTGGCAGGCCTTCCACTCTTACATCCTGTTCAGGCTCACTCCACTTGAGCGATGGCTACGTCGGTAGCATTTAGTAGGGGTGCCTCTTCAGGCTTTTCCCCATCTCTGTTCTCTCATTTAAGCAAAACATTACATCTTTGCACCCCCTTTGCCCCCACCCCCCACCCCCCAAGCCCATATTTGTAAAAATGCATTTCCCCCAATTGAATAAAGTGTTTTTGTGTGCAATTTTTACACACAAAAACGCTTTATTCAATTGGGGGGGGGGGAAATGCATATGTTTACAAAAGTGTGCACAAAACTGCACACATTTGGAAAAAATGCATACAAAAATGCAGATTTTTAAAGAATGTGCACAAAAAATGTATACAAATATTTGTGCAGACAAAGAAGATTCACAATCCAATGCGGGAGGGAACCAATGTCTCATTGGGACACTGAGAACCTGATCGAAATTGAGCTTGACAGATTTGCCCATGGTCTAACTCAGCATCAGAGACAGTACAAGTGGTGGTGGGGAGGGAAGTCAACATGCAAATTCCACCCACCCCCCACCCGCAGTTCAAAAGATCTGGGTCTGATTCATTCATCTAGCTCAATACTACGATCTACTCAAGCTGACAAAGGGTCCCCAGGATCTCAGGCAGAGGTCTTTCCCATCACCTGCTCCCTGCTCCTTTTCTCTGGAGATACTGCGGATTGAACACGAGATCTTCATGCAAACAAAGCAGGTGCTCCTCCACTAAGCTAGGACCCACCTCTCCCAGTATCCTGACTGGCAGTGGCTCTTTGAGGATGCAGACAGGCAAGGGTGGGTGGGTTGGTTGGTTGGTTGGTTGGTTGGTTTGCTTGCTTGCTTGCTTGCTTGTTTTTCCCAGACCTGCTACCAAAATGCCTTTTGTTTGGAACTGCCAGAGACTGAATGGAGACCTTCTGCATGCAACACATGTGCTCCGCTACTGAGCTGTGGGCCTCCCCGTAATTGCTCAGTCTTGGAGATAATTGGGCAACCTCTGCTTGCATTGAGCTGCCTTTGTACATTGGAGCACTGTAGACCTTTGGACAGGAGCCAACAAATTTACATTGGTGTACGCCTGGAATCTGAATTCCATAGAGGTCCCCCAGCCTTGCATGGCATCGGCCTCCTGTAATGGCCATCTGTGACTTGTGTGTGATGGTGAATCATTCATGGGCTCTGATATAGGATCCCTTCCTTTCCTAACCACTGAAGTCAAGGTTATTTACCGGGTATTCTGTCTGATCAGCCAGCAATGTGGTTCAGATTATATGGCAAGTTCTCACTGGGGTCAGGACGATGGCAATGATGAGGTAGCTTCTACTCACTCTCCCCCCCCCCTTTTTTTATTTTCTCCAGAGATTTTAGTGCAGTGAAAAGGAGGAGAGGGTTTGAACACAGAGTGGAGCATTTTAATAAGGCTGGAGCAGAAAAGTCATATAGGTGGGGGCAGGAGGGTGATGTTAGCAAGAGTGATACATTATGAATAGCGCGTGCAATTTGTCAGAACTGAAGGCCCTATATGGACAGCAGGGACTTGAATACACGGAGATGCTGTCAGGGTTAGTTGCTGTAATTAAACTGGTGGGGAACCGTCTTCCAAGCAAAGGAAAAAAGGGTGCAAAAGTGAGATGCATTTTTAAGGGGTCTCTCATACCTTGGTGTCAAAACTGGAAAAAGGGTAAAAGAAAACTTCTAATTCAGGGCAGCCGCCACAACCTGGTGTGTGTGTGTGTGTGTGTGTGTGTGAGAGAGAGAGAGAGAGAGAGAGAGAGAGAGAGAGAGAGAGATCGCCTTCCTTGGAAGTTTTCAAGAAAAGTTTTGGTGTTTAGTTTATAGCAGAAATCAGTTAGCCCTCCCTTCCCCAACCTAGTGCCTTCCACATGTGTTGGACTACAATCCCTAAAACCCCTCAGTCAGTTATGCTGGCTGGGGGATTATGGGAGTTGTAGTCCAACACATCTGGAGGGCAGGAGGTTGAAGAAGGCCGAGCTAGCTCTCTCAGTTTACACAGCCGTTTGGATCAGACAGTGGTTAGCAGTGTGATATTTATTCATTTATCTATCCCTCCTCTCCTCATCCAGAAACGCTCCCGTACCGTAGCGACTTACATATATATATATATAATCAATAAAAAAACAGGATAGTCCCTGCTCACAGGCTTACAATCTAAAAAGACATGACATAAAAGGAAAAAGGCAAGAGAAAGATGGGGGGGGGGGGAACAAGAGGTCTTTTCAGCAGGGTTGCTGTTTCCCATCTCACCTCCCTCTGCTGTAGTCTGCTGGGATGGGTGCTGGGAGGAGCCTGATGGATGTGGTCTTTCTGATATGGGACTGGATAGGACAGGGCCTCTCCCCCCCCCCCAATCAAGCCCATACATGTGGAAGGAAGCGAGGGCATGTTCCTGCCTCTGCTACCTCGGACATTCCCACGGGGCTGTAACATTCAAATGCAAGTGAGGTGCCTAAAGCCCACAGTGCTCAGAACATGCAGACGATTGCCCGATTTGCTCCATATGGAAGCTGTCCTCAAAACTGTATGCCTCGTCAGGGATGCTGGAGGCCGGGAAGCGGCACCTCCCACTCCCACGCACACGTATGGGCCAGATTGGGAAGAGGTCTGGTTTAATCCAGCCACACTGGCCTTCAGAGTCTAAAAAGCACTTTGCATGGACTGCCTCAGCAATCTTTATAATTGCTCTGCAAGGTCTTGTTTGCCACGTATTACCAGGTAGCAGACAGAGGCCAAAACATAGCAGCTTGGCCACTAAGTGGCTTCATGGCAGAAGCAAGCAAGCCTTAAACCCAACTCACAGCTTCCACACTTGGCCACCACTACTTTAACCAGGTCTCAGATGTTCCACAGACTCCTCCCCAGCACAGATGGCATCAACTTAAAGCCACAGTTTCCACTGGATCTCCACCCTAACGACATGAGGCAGTTGATGGGAATGCATCTACTTGAGCCTGGCTAGGGGAACTGTAGGTCAGTGGTAGAGCTCACATTTTGCATGCAGAAGGTCCCAAATTCAATTCCTGGCGCCTTCGATTTAAAAAGGGATCTGGTAGCAGGTGCTGTGAGAAAGACCCTTCTCTGCCTGAGACCCTGGGAGCTGCTGCAAGTCAGGGAGTAGACAATATCGGCTAGGGACAGGGCTGGAGCTACCGCTAGGCAAACTAGGTGGTTGCCTAGGGCGTGTGGCTGAAGAGGGCGCAGAAACGCTGCGCCCGGAGGTAGTGGTGGGGCCGAGCCTGGGCGCCGCTGCCGCCGCCCCCCCACTGCCTCCGCCCCCTGCCGCCGCCGCCCCCCGCAGCCGCCGCTGCCGGACCCCCCCCACCGCCCCCCGCAGCCGCCGGACCCCCGCCACCTACCTTCTCCGCGCCGCTGCCGGAGCCCCGCCTGTGCTCTGTTTTGGCGGGAGGAACCAGGGCAACAGGGCTTAAACAGCCCTGTTGCCCTGGTTTCCCTGGCCAAAAACAGAGTGTGAGGGTCCCGTCGCGTCACTTCCTCCTCCTCGGAGGCAGCGGCCGGGGGGGGGGAGGTAGGTGGCAGGGGGGGGTCCGGCGGCAGCGGGGTGGTGGTTTTCAGAGCAGGGCTGCTTTGCTTCGGAGCCCCCCCCAACGGCACGAGAGGGGGGGCGCTAAATATAATTTCGCCTAGGGCGCCAAACTGCCCTGCACCGGTCCTGGCTAGAGATGGACCATATTCTGTCCTGCACAAGGCAGTTTCCTGTGCCCAGTGCCACGGAAGGACTCCTAGATGTAGCCACCTCTGTGATGTATCTGGCCTGCTTATCATTCTGTGATGTAAAAGCAACAGAATACATCTGTTGCTGTACTTCAGATAGAGGCACATCTTTCTGCTCACCAAACTTGTAAGCCCTGCTGAGCCTGAAGCGGTGAATGCCCTTTTCCAAATTTCCTCTGAACTTCAAACGCATTCTGACATGCATATGGTGATTTAAAAAAATAAAATAAAATCTCTATTCAGTTTCAAAGTTTGTTTGTCTCCTCTTCTCTCCTCACCCTCCACCCCTCCAACTGCTGCTCCTTTCTTAACTGGTAGCATTTGTGTGCATCCCTTGCCAACTATTAATTGTGCAATGCATTTTTTTCTCCCTAATGTAAGAGAGCTGGGAATGGAGAGCTACGGTTAAAGAGAACCATGGTCCTGGTCCAACCTAGTAGACTCCGCTTTAACCAGAGATAATGACTACCTCATCTACTATGGGTATTTCTCCTGAACAATCCTCTTCTTGAAGCCGATTTCCCCTTCAAGAGCCTATTTGTGGCCACCCCCGGCCCCCAGACTTGCACACTTCTACCCACTATCTCATCCCCCCCTTTTTTTCTTTTTGTTTATTCCAATTTCTGTTGTACCCTATCCTAAAAAAAGTCATGACATATATTTGCTGTGTAAACATGGGAGCATAAGGCTAAATGCTTTTATCGCAGTAGTGGGCAACTTGTGGCGCGCCAGATGTTTTGGCCTACAACAACTCCCATCATCCCCTCACCATTGGCTGTTCTAGCTATGGCTGATGGGAGTTGTTGTAGGCCAAAACTTCAGGAGGGCCACAAGTTGCCCACCCACCCCTGGTTCAACGGAATCATCAAACCAGACGGGATGTAATGGCTTGTCTAACACAGTATTTTTCAAACCGTCCACTTTCAGGGAAAGTTATTTCCTTGGATTTTTATCTCACCCTTCCTCTAAGGCAGGGCTCTCCAACCTTGGGTCCCCAGATGTTGCTGCTGGCCTACAGCTCCCAGCATACCCAGGCAGCATGGCTAATGGCAAGGGATTCTGGGAGCTGTAGTCCAGCAACATCTGGGGACCCAAGGTTGGAGAGCCCTGCTCTAAGGAGATCAGAGCAGCATACCTGGTTCCCCCTCCCATTATATCCTCACAACCGCCCTGTGAGGTAGGTCAGGTTGAGAGAGGATGGCTCATCAGGTGTGTTTTATGGCTGAGTGGGCATCTGAACCGGGGTCTCCTTTTGTCTACAACCAGCACTCTCTCCCCTGCACCGCACTGGCTCAGAAGAGCAGCTGCAGAGCATCCACCTTGGAATCCTTCTGGATACCAAAGGATTCTGCGGATGTGTTCTAGAATGCCTACTCATGGGGCTGTCGGGCATCAGTGTTGCCCTGCCTGAACCTAACACTGGAGACAAGACAATTGTTTTGGCAGCAAACTGAAGACAGATCGAAAGAGGGATGGCTCCTTGTGGAGTGTGCGCTTGTGTTTCTAGCAAGCAGGTTTCGCAGGTGTTTCCAGACACTGCAAAAACCTATTTCACTGGAGATGACCATGGAGCAAAAGGTGTGTGTGTGTGTGTGTGTGTGTGTACACCATGGGAAGCAGTGCTTCTCTCAACCCACTTTCAATTCTCTTTAAAAAAACAACAACTATTGATTGTCTCCAGCCTCAGAGTGTTCTCTGCACCACACCTAACAAAGTTGCAGCTGTGTATTGTGAGGAAAAATTGGTACTGGAGTGGTGAGCAGCAAACTCCCTTTCAAGGAAGCTTGTACATCATTGCCAGTCTTCTGATTGTGGAACTCCCAACAAGTTTCCAGAGAACTACAGGTTCTTCTTTGAGGTCTCTGTGTAGGCACATACATGGGAAAACCTGTGTCTGCACAGAGCATCTGCAGAACATTCTAGAGCTAGAATTCAGATGTGTTTGGTGGCAGGGCATGGCTCCTCTGTCCATGGTGTATGCTCAAAGGGGCGGACCTCTCGCCTTCCCACTCGGCTCTTCTTTGACCACCGCAGTGGTAGCATGTAGAGGAATGTTCTCTTACTCTTTACTGAGAAGGCTAGGCCTTTTTCCTCCTCTTTCATTGTCCAGTACTTCTCTGTTAATCGTGCCCTGCTAAGTTTCAAAGGAGCTGCAGGATTCCCCCAAGAACATTCTTTGACAAATCAATACTGTAATATCTACCCTCTTGCCTTAGAACACTCTTGTCTCAGTCTGTATCTGAGGACTTGTATGCATGCGAACAGCATTCTGGGACATCAACCTCTGACTCATTTCCTAGTTCAAAGGGTGCATCAGCGGTTGCACTCCGTTGAGATAGAAGCACCAAACTCCAAATAAAAGCAGGGCCTCTTGGGTCTTGGCTCCCCTTTCTTTTGTGCCATATTGCCAGACTACTGTATGTTCTCTGGAATATGGAGTATAAATTCCACATTGAAAAAAGTGATCTGGGAATGATTGCCCAAAGCTGCAGCACGCATGGGGTATATGTGTCACTGAAACACCCTCAGAATCCTTGTTTATATAGACAACAAGTGTTTGCAATCTCAAGTTAGCATCCCTAAAATTATGAGCCTGAAATAACACCTCTGCAGTCTGGAGAACAACTTTTTTAAATTTAAAATTCCAAGAAAAAGATTCCATATAACCCTGTTAAGTAGCTTGCTCTGATTCATGCTCCTCTCCACCACCAATGCATAACCTAAATTTATTCTCCCATTTCTAAAGCTGCTGCTCTGCTTCGTAGGGCCAAAAACAAGATGTAAGACACACATAACATCTAGTAGTTATTGGGAACGTTTTTTAGACTTCCCAGAATGCTAGATTGACTGGATGTTCTCTTTCCCTCACCGATTCTAGCTGCCCTCTTTAGCACTTAGGAACTGTTGTACGTTAATCATTAGCTGCTTATTTGTGCCTTTAAGGTGCAATCCTATGCATGCTTAGATTGAAAAAAAAAGGCCTACAATTCCATGCTGGCTGGGGAATGCTGGGAGTTGTAGAACTTTTTTCTGTCTAAACATGTATAGGATTGTGCCCTCAACCTTTGGTTGTTATCCGTAGATATAAGATAGACCTACCATTCTCACAGATTAATAAAGTCAGATTAATAAATGGATGAAGACATGGTTAATTTCGTCCGTCCTTTCATGAATCTACAGCGCTGGTACCAAACCTCAAATATAAAAGACTACCAGCGCCGAAGCAGTGTTTGCTGCTGCTTCTAGCTGCAGCTTTTGCACCATTTTTCTTTAAATGGGCTTCTTCTCAAGGCGGTCCCAGTTGATGATGGATTGCAGAAGCAGCATGATGATTTCAGGTTCTCACTGCGTGACTGTGTCATGAAGCCAAATCAGGCTTCATAAGGGCAGGACACACTGCCCTCACTCTGAATAGGCTTTGGGAAACACCACACAGCCAATCAGCTTTACTTATGTGACCATGCCATAAAACTACTAGATCTGGAAGGCCCATCTTGGAGGTAACAGTTGTTCAAAGGGAGCACTTCCATGTCAGCACAGCGGTGGGGCATCCACTCCCGCCACATCTCCTTGGTTACTTCAAGAGAGGGGTATTGATTTTCTTTCTCCTCTGCTCATTGTGAGCAACCTTCTCCCCTCCCACCACCTCCGGCTGTCAAATTGATGTCCTTCCCTAGAGACCCTCTTGCTAAAGGGGTCTTGCACTTTTAAACAGCTTTCAGCTGTGTCTTCAGGCGCTTCCCGCACTAGAAATGTGAAAAGCAGATAGGCTGTAACCTTTGACTAATGGATTCAGTGTTAACATTGACTATTTCTTCTAGGGCACCTTTGCCCCAAGGGCTAACTGTAACTGTTCAAAGGCTGCTCGCCTAATGCTTTGTCTCAAAATGATGCCGATCCGAGAGGCACTACTGATAGCAAGTTGCAGTTGCCTCTGGAGCAGCATCCTGGAAGTTTTGATTAGGACAGTTCCCCCAGAATGCAGCAAATGGTGGCATTGATGACGTAGCAGTAAGCACTGGTTTCACTGTGGGATCTCGCCAGTCCCAAACAGGCCTGTGCTGGCTCAGCTTGTCTGAGTGTGGAAAGCTAAGCAGGGTCAAGCCGGGTTATTACTTGGCTGGGAGACCCCTCCTCTAGTTTCCTGCATTGAGCAGGGGGTTGGACTCGATGGCCTGTAGGCTCCTTCTAACTCGATGATCTATGAAATCTATGAAACACTAACTGGCTCTGGCTCGAACTTGCTAAGCATCGCCCTATGGATCATTTCACCCTCTGCAAACCTGGCTACTGTTATCTCCACCCATTTGTGCTCCCAAGGGCTAGGCCTGCTGAAGGCATCATAAGAACATAAGAAGGGTCCATCTAGTTCAGCATTCTGTTCACACAGTGGCCAACCAGCTGCCCACGGGATCCCCCACAAGCAGGGCATGAGTGCAACAGCACCCTCCCACCCATGTTCCCCAGCAACTGGTATACATAGGCATACTGCCTCTCATACTGAAGGTAGCATATAGCCAGCAGGACTAGTAGCCATTGATAGCTTTCTCCTCCTCCATGAATTTGTCCAATCCCCTTTTAAAGCCATCCAAATTGGTGGCCATCACGCGACATCTGGTGGAAGTGAATTCCTTAGTTTAACCAAGCAAGTGAGAACCCAATGGCCCCTGGATTTTGTGGCCTCATCAGCAGGTGGAGAATTTGGAGGGAGGCATTTATCTCGGGGGTTTTTGTGGGGGAGGATGCAAGATTTGCTACAGGGTTCTGAGGTGGCTCGGCTGTTAGCAGGTGTCTTCCTCCCCCCCCTTTTTTTTTCTTGCTGTCTCTGCAGATGATCTCCTTTCATAGATTTCATAGATCATAGAGTTGGAAGGGGCCTACAAGGCCATCGAGTCCAACCCGCTGCTCAGTGCAGGAAACTAGAGGAGGGGGGTCTCCCATCCAAGTAACAACCAGGCCTGCTTAGCTTTCCATGCTCAGACAAGCCGAGCCAGTGTGAGCCACGGGCTTGTAGCCCAGACACCATTTTGTTTCCGCCATAATGCTCTGGGTGTACCACCACGGTCTATGGATTTGGCAGAGAGAAAGGTAGCTTCTCACCGCTGCTCTTGCTCAGCCCCTTTCTTCCTAAATGGTACCCTCACTGGTGCTAAACTTTGCACCTCTCCCCCCCCCCAATTTCATCGAAATTGTCCCCTACTTAGGGAGGGGAAAGACTTCAATTTTACTCCCCCCACCAAATTTTTTTTAAATAAATAAATCAAACTGGAAATGGTGCTATGAGGACTTTTGGTTCAGCCATACTCAGAAGTATTAAGGAGAGAAACGTTTCTGTACATTTGTATCTCTAGGTCACACTATGCCAGTTCCTAAGTTGAAGGGGGAAAGATCAGTGGCCGCTTGCTCTGGTCTAGGGGTCACCGACAAGCACCGAAGATCCTCCAAACCTGTGATGATTTATTTATTTATTTATGTGTTTGTTTATTTAAAAATGTATCTTTCCCTCTGAAAAGAACCTGAAGGTGGCTAAAAAAAGAGAGCAATGCTTAATAAAATGGTAATGAAAAGTAACTAAAAGCAACACACACCACACACACACACACACACACACCACTAGCAAACACACCAGCAGGAGTACTGAGCTACAAAGCAATCAACTGACAGCTACTCTCCACCCTCTAGAAAAAGCTCCCTGAAATAGCCTGAATTTCACGGATCACCCAAAGTAAGGCACTGAGGAGGCCAAGCTGGCCTCCTTTGGGAGGGCATCCCCACAATGGAGGTGCTGCAACCCAAAAGGCCCTGCCTGGTGCATCCACCCCATCATACCCCCAGACGGTGGAAGGACATCGTAGAGCAAGGCCCGATCTGATTGCTTTGGTTATATGGGACTAGTGCATTCACAATTGCATTTCCTCTGAAGGCGTGCCACCTTGGCCCTTTTGCACCGGGCCTCAGTGCATCAACTTTCTGCCATTTTACAATGGCCCCTGCTGAGCCTGGAGCACTGGTGAATGCACGGAAGAAAGGTTAGATTTAAATGTAATCAGTAAGTAGGGCACAGTGGGTTTCTGGGGCAACAAAAATGTCTTTCCACGAATTACGCCGCATGCCAGATCCCCACCCCCCACCCCCACTTGTTCTTTGGTGCTTCACAGCCACAGTGATCCTCTTCCGCTCTTCCACGCCATTTTTGTCGAGCTTCCCGGCGCTGGGCCATCAGGCTGTAGCACCGCGTGGCGAGAGAGTGAGTAGTATATTGCCCAGTTGTCTAAGCATCATGGGGTGGGGGTCACCTCCTAGCCCCTGCTCCCACACAGTGGGGGTAATTTAAAGAAGTTTTTTTTTTTTTTTAGAGCATCCCAAAGCATCAACGAAAGGATGGGGTGGTCCACCTTTACAGCCTGCGAAAAACGAGGCCACAAACTTAGGGGACCACTTTCAACTCAGCCCTAGTATTTTTTATTTTTATTTTGCCTTGTTTTCACCTTTGTGGTCTAAAAGGACAGCTGGGTTTTGCAAGACCATTACCGTCCCCATTACCACCCCCACAAAAAACAAACATGCTGCAGCAGCTGATGTATCAGAAAAAAAGAGGAGAGATCTTTCTGAAACACATTCAATAGCCTGTGTGGTTTTTGGGGGTTTTTTTGTTCCTGAGTAGTGCCTTTCACTTTGTTCCGTACACAATAAAACCGGGCACGTTCCGATCCCTTCAGATGTCCCATATAGCAGCGCTTCTGCTGCTGGGAACACTGCGATCCTCATCTTTGGGCCCATCCAGCTGCGCAGGCCCCTGTGAGGGTACGAGATGTAGTGGAGCGGGAGACCTGCTCATCCGCCACAGAGGCCGCTTTTAGATGAAGATCAAAAAACTTTCCATTTCTGTCCCAAAAGTGAAATGAGGTACCAGAAGAGCAGGCAGTTCCAGAGAAGAAGGGAAGAAGAGTTGAGTGGTGGGGGAGAGAAGTCTGGCCCTCCTGCCAAGATCAGTCTTCTCTGCTTCGCAGCCTCTGCTAAGAAATGTTTTACGAGAGAAGATAGGCATAAAGTTTCTTCCCTTCCTGCTACACACACACACGCTTCTCTCCAACTTTCTTTCGGACTTGTAGGGGCTGGGGGCTAGAGCAAAGGAGGCCCAGTTGGGGCTAACAGGGAGGCATCTGCCCTGAGAGCAAAGGGCAACTGGAATCCTTGCTCCTCCTGGTTTTTTTTCGTCTCCCTGATTTGACACAACCATCAGCACCGGATGGCTGGATCTAGCGCCCTGTTTAATTTCCTAGTGTCACTCTGGGGCACTGTGGGAAAACATAAAGGGTAGCTAAACTCAGCTGCCCAGTGTTGCTTGGAGCACAACCACCCCAGCCAGGTAAGCCCACTGACAGGAGGGCCCCATCAGAGGACCGTTTTCCTGGAAGGATGAAGGATCTGGATAGACTTAGCCTGGGGAAGAGATGGTCAAGAGAGCAACTATCTGAAGGGCTGCCACATAGACAAGGGGGCAAATTTGTTCCCTGTTGCTCCAAAGGGTGGGACCCGAACCAATGAGTTCAATTTACCATTTCAGCAGTTTGGAGAGGGGGGGATGTAATACAGGTGAAATGAGGGGCATAGCTTACCCATGGAAAGGAGAGCTCTTCTCAAAAATTGAAGCACAGGTTATGGGGCAAAAAGCAGAGCGCGGTCTTTGCCCTTTTGGCACTGCCTCTGCCAGCTCTGCAGCAGCGGTATGGAGAGCCTTCGTGGCGGCTCTTTTCTTCCCTAGAAGTCCCGTTGGAATGACAACTATGTCATCTTGTGGCACTATTCCCCGACGGATCCTGGGTTTTTTAAAAAAAAAACCTGTTAGTCCCTCTTGCCACCACTGTGAAGCTGACAACAGTTAAAAGAGCAAGGAAAGGGGAGCAATTCCACTCCCCCTTTTTGCCCCCACATTTGGAGATCACAGTTCTCAGCTGTTGACTTTATAATCTCACCCCTCACTGTTAACCCTGCTGGGGCTGATGAGGAGAGAGATGCACGTACCAGTACGGGCATCCTGAAAAATCCACAGGTCCAAGATTGTGATGAGTCCCAACCGGACATGAACGCAAGAAAAGGGGACTCGCGCAAGAGCAAGGCACCTTTTGCGCTTTTCTCACCACTAGTGGTGAAAAGTTACAGAGTATTTTTGAGCACCTAAGTCAGTATTGCCTACAGTGACAGGGTTCAGGCAACATGATAACCCGCATTCAAAGGTGGAGTATGAGTTGAGTGTGGGTTCTCATTGAACCGTGGGTTGTTGTTGAAACACGCGGGTTATTGTGTTGTCTGATCCCAGCCGGGATAACAAACCATGGTGAACAACCCACAGTTCACAAGCCCACAACAAATCATGGGTTCTATTCATGGGTTGTTTGTGGTTAACAAGCCATGGCTTGTCAGTGCAGCTGGGTTCAGACAACACGATAACCCACGTTTCAACAACAACCTACAGTTCAACAACAACCTACACTCAACCTGTACCCAACCCTTGAGTGTGGACTATCGTGTTGTCTGAACCCAGTCACAGACTGGCAGCAGCTCGCTAGGGTCCCTGGGAGAGAGGCGTCTGCCCCATCACCAGCTACCTGATCCTTTTTAACTGGCAGTGCCAGGGATTAGATCTGGAACTTCTGCATGCAAGTGATCTTGTCCCCATAATCAACGTGCATGCTGTCTGACTGTCTTATACCAAGACACATCATTAGTCCATCTAGCCCAGGAATGTTGGACCCTCTTTCAGCCCAAGGGCCAAATTCAATTTCAGAGACGCTCTCAGGGGCCACGTTCCAGTGGCGGTCAGGGCAGAAGGCAAAAAGGTGCAGGGCCGAAATACGAAAAACACCAGCATATTTTAGTTTAAAGCTCTTACTGCTAGTGGCTTACTGCCTTAGGAGAGGCATTTTTCACACCTTTTTAGAATGGGGAGGGGGGAAGAACCACCAAAAGATTGGGGGGTTGGAGGAAAGAGGGTGGGGCCAGAGGAAGTGGGCGTGGCCAACCCAAGGTTCTGCTCCCATGACCTAGCCCAACGCGGTCTCCTCCAACTGGCAGCAGCTCACCAATATCTCCAAGACTTTGCACCGGTACCGCCTGTGTCCAGAGCATGCATTCCACCACTGAGCGACAGACCTTCCCACCACGATGCTCCATGGTGCTGAACCTATTTTGGTGCTGGAGTTCAGCAGCACCATGGGTAGCTGCTATAAAGCTCAAACAAAACGTTGCGATGGATAAGGAGCCCCACCGACACAGGAGTCCCCCTGGCCTCCCCTGGCCCTTCCTTCCTTCCCCTTTGGAGCACCATTTGTGGAAGGCGAAGCTCAAACTGCAGATCAGTGGGCACCACCCTCGGCTCCAGCTATCGCAGTTCCTCCATCCCGTGGTTTATGAAGTGGTCTTGCTCCCCAACGTGCATTAGGTCTCGTCTCTCCTCCCAACCTCTCTTCAGAGTCTTACGACGAGCATAAATTACAACCGGGTGGCTGCCTGACTGCATTATCCCTTCTTAGCATATGATTTCCTCTTTTTCTCTATGCCACCCCGCCCCCCTTTTAAACACGCCATCGCGCATCCATCTCCAAAGAGCGTTTCCTTGTATTCTGCCCTTTTCAGCATCACTTCTGCATCTTGTCGCAAGATGCAGGTTGACAGTTTAAAAAGGCTACCTCAGGCTAGGCATATGGAGTCCTTCTAATGGTGCTTCGGCGCTCCTGCTACAGACTGCTGTCACCGGCCATGTGCTCCGCTGGGCGAGCTGATTGTAGCCATTGAGAAGCTGTGTTTGGCTTAAGAGAGGATTTCAAGTTGTCATGTTGAAGTCTGCAAGAATAGCGGGTGGGTGGGTGGGGGAACAACAAGACCACATTCTGACTAAAAGAAACCCCATCATACTGGCTGTCCTCTCTCTCATGACCCTCCTTGCTTGCCGTGTGAACCAGTATGGGTAGGCAAGAAGAGACCCCAAAGTTAACACAAAGCGCAGACAGACAGCTCCCACTGCATGTGATCGAAAGAGAATGAGCCACGACAGGTGACGTGACTCTCTCTGGGTCGAGGCGTTTTAAGCTGGAGTATAGCTCTCGCCACACGTGAAGAGATGTCTGGGATTGGCCTGCGGTTAAGTAGCCCTTCAAAATCCCACTTGAGCTTTGACAGCTTTTGGGAAAGAGCTGTTTCCCGCTCCTCTTCCAGAGCTTTTCAGGCCACCGTTTAGGTGGTGCACTGCTGTCTGCCTTCCATCACTGGATGCCCTGTCGCCAGGCAGCTTGGACCTCCAAGGCAGCGGCTGCGCTGATCCCCGACGGGCTCCTGCACTTTGTCAAAGCCAGCTAGCAGGATCTTTGTTTTGCACCACCTGGCTCAGAAAGGATAAAGGTGGATGGAAACTGGAAAGTGCTTGGGGTGGGTGGGGGGTGAAAGCTTAGCCAGGGATTTACTTCGACCACTTCTTCCTCCCCTCACCGCCCACCCCAGCTGATAAGGAGATCTTGGGCTTTTACATCATAAACTCCTCCAGATGCACCTCCATGTAGCTTGTTCGCCTCCTTTGATCCACATGCTCTGGACCTCAGTCGCTTTGTAGACATGCGTGCTTTCCTACTCTGTTGCAACTGCACTGTGAATTTAGGAATAGAGCGTGCGTTGTCCAGCTCATTAGCAGCGCCATCCAGTGTGGCTGCCTGTAACCCTCCAAACTTGAAAGATCATGGGCATACAATCAAGGAAGGAAGGAGTGCGGAGGTGAAGATGGCCTCTGCATTACTCCTGCCCCGCAAAACACTTAGATGGCCGATTTCGGCTAAGTGTTTTGTCCCTGCTCACGTGGAAGAGGTGCTGAGGTGCTGCTGGGATACATTGTATCCTGGCAGAGCCTCACCCCCCCCAGTGCTGGCTCTGACGAGGTTGCAGTTGTGACCTCGGAGCCATAGCAAGCACAATTCTTTCTGTCCCAGCTGCAACGGTGGAGGGAAGGCGCTCTGAATTCGGAGTCTCAGCTCTGACCTCAGAGCGTGCTTCCAAGGTCGGAGCTGAGGCTCCAAAAATTCCTATGGATGGCTGGACAGTGGCTCAGAGGGCAGCTCGGAGGGTGGCAACAAGGGCCTTCTCAGTGGTGGCCCCCCCAACTGTGGAATGATCTCCCCACTGAGGCCCGCCTGGCACCGACTTTGTCATCCTTTCGGCACCAGGTGAAGAACCCCTCTATGCCGAGGCATTTAAAGATATCCAAGGATATTTAATGGCTTGAGGGGGGTACCCATGTCAGGAGTTTTAACAGGTCTACTCTGTATCACATATTGTTTCAGCTGTTAAATTGTTTTTAAATTTTGTATTTTGGAATTTTTTTTAGGGTGTTTTATTGTATTATGGTCCTGTTTATAAACAGGAGAGCTTTAGATATTGGGTAGTATAGAAATGAAAATTGTTGTTGTTGTTGATTAATAATAATAATAATAATAATAATAATAATAAGCAGTAGTAATGTGTGTATCCAAGAGAGAGAGAGAATTTTCTGTCACTCCTGTCTGAAGTGACCTGCCTACCTCCTAAGCTCATTAGCAGGTAGTTTTCCTGTTGTCAGCATCACTCTACCAATGTTGCATATAGAGATCCAGCCATTGTATGTCCCTCTTCTCCATGTTAATCCTTTTTAATGTATTTATTTACATTTTATTGGTTGTCTTACTTGTTATTGCATGCGTTTTCATGCAATATTGTTAGCATTTTCATTCTAAGCCACTTCACTGGACCTAACATGGTCTAGTGATGTGGCTTAGTCATTTTTGCGGGTCGCCTCGGGACCTCCATCTAGTCTCTTCTTGCTCACCGTTTTGATGTACCAAAGAGGATGGAGGTGCCATTTTTTCTGGCCATTTTGGTGCATCGTGTTCCTCAAGTTGTCATGGTTTGGCCTTATGCTTCTCTTCTCTTCCAGATTCACCCTCTATGCTGTGGACACGCGAGGAAGGCACTCCGAGATTAGCACAGTCACCCTGAGAACAGCCTGCCCATTGGTGGACGACAGCAAGGCAGAGGGTAAAACACTTGGCCACACAACTCAGTTCTAGGCAAAAATGGCTCTTGATCTTGTCTTAATTTCTGCAGTTCCCTACACACCCTAGTCCATCAGTAGAATATTGGAACTCATCAGCTGAATGTTGGTGTTCTTCAAAACCCCACAAGGGTGTCCTACTCTTCCCTGTCCCTCTCAGGATCAAGGATTTAAGTACCAGGTTGGTGTTTCACAGCAGAGAACAAGGTGGGGAAGGCCTAAAGTGGGACAGTGCAGCCCCTGAAAGTCTTTCCTTGTATGACTATGACCAGATCCTACTTGGATTGTCATTGGAAAGATCTAGAGCTTGTGCACAAATGGTCTATCAAAGTTCTCCACCCTATTTGTGGGCAGAAAAATCTGTGGGGGCCATTTCACCAAATTTCTCCAGGGGGAGGAGACATTCTTCATCAGTTTCTTGGGGATGGGTTTTGTCATTAACAGTGGCAGTAGCATGGATTCTTTCTAAGTTTTTAGGAGAGATGATTGGCTGCTGCCACCAATTTAAGCAGCAGCGGCAATGTTGTCAGCCTGGCCACCAGTTTCCATCCTTGTTCTGGAGCATTGTGTACGTGATAGTGGTGGTGGGAAATGGGGTCTATCACAAGGAAAGGAGAAAATTTATCCAAGCGGCCTTCTTTTTTTTAGGGGAGTGACAGGGAAAACTTCAGATTTTATTTTGGAAAAAATGTCTTCTGAGAAATGTTGCCTTCAGCTCTGTAAAGAATGCCTGCTAGGGCATCCTGAAGAAACATCTTAATGTTCTTCCTTCATGAGTCTCACCTCATGAATGACTTCACAACAGCTTACAAAAACACACCTAGTAGTCTGGTAGACCCTTCCTGTGGGATGCCCGGCTTGAGTGGAGATCATCACTTAGTGTCAGTGTACCTTTTTCCCAGGACAAAGCTGGCATCTTTGATCCACCTAAAGTAGACTCGGCAGTAGCAACTTTAGCTAAGGAAACATCCCTACCCTTTGGAGGGATGTCTCCAGTATTATTTATTTATTTGTTGTATTTATGAATCGCCCATCTGGCCGGCAAACCGGCCACTCTGGGCGATGTACAACATGATAAAATATAAAATACAGTTAAAACAGTGTAAAATTTTAAAATCTTAACCCACCCCATATTCCCGCCTGAATAGCCATGTTTTTAGTGAGCGGCAGAGATCAGCAGAGAGGGGGCATGGCGGAGTATCTGCTGGCCAGTAGTTTTGCCACAAGGGATCTGCAACCCATTAACATAGAGACTTACCAGACAGTGATCTCAGAACTGCATCCAACAGCACTACATTTCCCTACTTCAGTTCTAGGTATGTATGAGTGTGTGCATGTGTGTGCATGCATGTGTAGGGTTATAGCCAATCTGGATGGGTTGGATGAGAATACAAGGATGGTACATTGCAGAATCCCCAGGACAGAATTTTCGGTTCTTGCACCTCCTCCTTGCACTGCAAAGAGGAGTATCTTCCGTTGTTTTCTGGCTGCATCCTTCCCCATGCTCAAAACACGTGAAGAGCTGTAATATTAGGAGGAGCCTTCAGATGCCTGCTGTAAGACATAATCTCACTCCATAAGGAAGTGTCTATGGAAGGAAGGTGAGTGATAACCAGGACGTCTGAACTAGTGCTGAGCCAAAATGCCCCCACTTCCCTGCAACTTCGCCATCCTGTTCACATGGTGCAAAGTGGGTGGAGGGGCATCTCAATAATGTGTGTGTGTGTGTGTGTGTGTGTGTGTGTGATTGCAAACAGTGGTGTCTGCCCCACTTACCACTAGTGCCACTCATGCTCCTCTTGGCTGCTGTTGGGCACCATTTCTTCAATGCTCCCTACTTCCTTTGCATCGAGAATACACCAAAGTGAAGGCAGAAACCTACTCCCTATGTTCCTGGGAAACAGTGTGCAGTAGTGGGGGGGGGGGTGATCCCCACTGTCCCATGCCTGCCTGCCTGCCTGGCCACGTGGGCCAAACCTAGCCTTTCCAGGAGTAGCCCTGTCTGTCGGTCAAGGATAAGAAGACCTTCCAGGTTAGGAGGAGAGGAGCTGTCCAGCACAGAATATACAGGAAGAGGCTTCTTGTTTCAGCCATGGCTAGGTGATGTCGCTGCTCTGGCCCTTCCTGGCTCGTCATTAGGGGGCCTCATCCAGAGCATACACCCTCCTCACAAGAAGGGCTCAAGGATCTTTGATGTGCTGCCAGGCAAGCCACTGCCCCTCTGACCCTGCCTGGACTTCAGGTCCTGACATGCTGGTGCTGCATTTTGCCCCTTGGATCCTGGGGCTCAGGTGGGAGTGTGGGATCCTTCCCAAGGGCACTTTGGTTCTTCCAACAGAGTGGCTTCCTTGAGTGGGACATCACCCCCAGGTTGTGGTCCCGGCATACTCTCACTCCCCCTGGCTCCTGCAAACACTAGGACCAGCGATAGCATCCTCCTCTTCCTAGGAGGTCTCATTCAGTTCCAGGATGGTCATACCAAGAAGGTGGCACCTGAGAAAATGATGAAGGTGGGACACACAACAGCTTATGAAATCTCACACAAGTTCTGGTTCAATCAAGCCAGAAATTCCTGTAAAGAATTCATGGAATTCAGCTCTACCCTGAATGCAGGTTACCTGTCCTTTGTACAGGGAATCCATGCAGTATGTTTTAAGGAGACGGGAAGGAAACTGCCTTAGGCCAGGTCAGATGTTTGGTCCATCTAGGCCCAATATTACCTATTCTGGCTGGTAGCAGCTCTGCAAGGTCCCGGGGCACAAAGAAGACTTTCCTATCATCCTTTTTTTTTTTTTTTTTGAATGGAGATTCTAGGGGTTGAACCTGGGACTTTCTGCATACAAGCCATTTAATCTACCACTGAGCTATGGTCCAATATCCCACCGTGCTTCCACTCCCGTCCCCACAAGTGCTGAAGTAGCCTAGGGTGGGGTCTTCTGCCCTGCCGTCAGTTTGTTCACTATATTGTCCATCCCTCTGGGCCCAGCTCTGCTCCCCACATACCTGGGTGTCGTCCACCTCTTTTTCCTCTCCGCTTCCTTTCCAGAGATTGCAGATAAGATCTACAACCTGTACAACGGCTACACCAGTGGGAAGGAGCAGCAGACGGCCTACAACACCCTGATGGAGGTCTCCACATCCATGCTGTTCCGTGTCCAGCATCACTACAACTCCCACTATGAGAAGTTTGGGGACTTTGTGTGGCGCAGCGAGGATGAGCTCGGCCCCAGGTAGTTATGCCCGGCAAGGTTTTGATTCCTTCCACCTTTGCGAAACACGCTGGCGCATTGTCAGACCTTGCACTGCCAAATTTCTCCCTCTCGGCAGCACACGGTTAGGTGGAAGTCCTACTGATTTGAGTGGACCTTCACTTGGAACTGAGCTTGCTAAGGGTGAGCCGGTCTTGAGGGTCCCAATCCCATCCTCGTCAAAAAGCCACCATTCTTTAAGGCTGCAGTCCTGTACCCACTTACCTGGGCATAAGCCCCATTGAGTTCAGTGAGAATTACTTCTGAGTAGACAGGCACAGGATCGCTCTGCAAAGTGCTTACATCCAAACCCCCTGCTTTGTGAGTCAGCCCCTTCCCCCGAGCAGCCCAGGCAGTTCCCCCACTGCTAAAAATCTAATTTCAGCTTCCCCCGCCATAAGGAGTCCATGGTCCCATGAGTACACTTCTAAACAAGGAGACCCAACGTGTACCCCTTCTGCCTCTTTGTCGCTGCACCATTTGGCCCATTCTGTGCTGTGCTGTGACAGCTCACGGCACATTGCCAGAAAAGAGGGAAATGTCGCCGAAATCCTTCCTTTCTGTCCCTGCGCAACAGGCCAGTTTTGCCTGTCTTCATACCCTTAAAAGGATGTAAGATGCCAGGGAGCGGGACAGATGTGGCAAACCAGGTTTCTCAACAGTCGGGCTGCTCCCGGCACCTTCCCTCCGGTGCCACCAATGCTTTGTTTGCATTTCACGCCTGGCACACAAGACTCTGTGGTTCAAGGGCGCCATCATCGAGGCAGAGCCAGCCTGCCCAGGATTCCATCAGCTGACACCCCTCCCAAGGGCCAGCCCCTGCTCCCGAGGCCCTATAACGGCCGAGCCTCAGAGCTTGCTCCTTGGTCTGAGAAGTTCACGGGTGGAGAATGTGTGGCCCTCCAGATGACGTTGGGCTCCCATCAGGCCAGCCAGCATGGCCAATGGTCTGGGACGACGGGAGATGTTGTCCAACAACTTCTGAGGGGTCAAAGGTTCCTCAACCCTGGAGTAACACGACTCTGGTCTGAGGACACTGCTTCAGTGCCTGCTCTCTTTCCCCAAGTGCTGCCTTGGATCTGGACCCCTGGACCCAGCCATCCGGAACTTGTCCTTTGATGAGGCTAAACAGGAGGAGGTCCAGCAGCTTCAAAGCCTGTGAACCAGGCTGTGCGTTGACCAAGGGGGGTCTGATCCGGCTCAGCCCTACTTATGTGGCACTTTGCCTGAAGCCTATGAGGCTCTGTTAGCCCTCCTAAGACACGTCTCAGAAGGAAAGCAATGGGGGATCATCCCCACTCCAAAGATCAATGTTAGTCTACTTGGGATGAGCATCATTGAAGATACTACCCAAGCTAGTTGGATGCAACTAGAAGCCTTCCTCCCTCCCGCCCCCTCTGACAACCCCCACCCCAATCTGCTATTAACAATCCTTTACGACCATTTACAACTCTTCTAGGCATTAATTCAAGTGAGCCTCTACTGAAATGTTCCTGGTTGTAATTTGTTTGATGACTCATTAACCTCCCTTGTATAGCTTTTCTTCTCTCTCTCTCTCTCTCTCTCTCTCTCTCTCTCTCTCTCTCTCTCCCCTCTCTCCTTCCTATTTCTTTCCTTATTGGCATTAAAAGTAAATCATGAATTTTAAGCTTCTGCCCCTCTGTGCAATTCCCCAGAGCTGCACTTCAAAATGTACTTATCTGGCATCCATTTGGATCAAACCAGATTTCTCAGGCATCCATTTTTGTTCTGTGTGTATTTGTGAGCTACAAAGTGGGCATTCCATAGGATCATGCAGTTGGATGCGTTCAAAAGGACATCAAGTTCAACCTCTGCTATAAGCCCAAGCTGTCCACCTAACCAACAAACACTTAGGGGTGCTTCTAAAATTCTCCCCATATAAATTTCATAATTTTTACCTAGTGTTGTTTAGGGAGTGACTAGGGCTGAGCAAAGATCCACCCACTTTGCCATTCCATTCACAGACAGCAATTGGGGGGTGATTTTGTTGGAGTTTTGTTTTTCAGGAGGCCGAAAATTCAGGAGAAGGCTTATCAAGTAGCAGCAGCTTTTTCTTTTCTTTTCCTGCACTGGTGGTAGAGTTCTCCCATGCCCCCTCTGAACAATGCTATGTCAGTGTGCCTCCTCTGCCAAAGATAATAAAATTCCACCCACCCCCCCGCCACCAAACTTCCCAAAAATTACTTCATTGGGAAACTTTCAGCTCATCTGTAAGCAGCACCCCTTCTGTGGGCATCTGCCATTCTTCTGTTTTGATTCCTGTGTCCTCCAGGGGTACATTAATGGCATTCCACCCATTCTTGCCTGCATCCATGTCACATGCAACTCTCTTTCCCCTGGCACTGTCTGTCAGAGCTGAACTGCCGAATGAAAGCCAAGAGCCCAAGCTGGGAAGTCACAACAACCAAAGAACAAGCCAAGTGTCAGAACCAGGAGAAGAAGAAAGATACACAATTGTCGCCCAAGTAAAGTCATAGCCTGAGCAGGAAGCTTTTATAGCCCTTCCAACTGAGGACCAGCCTGAGCGGGCGGAGTCACTCCAGTACCCCAGAATCCTTTACTGCCCAGGGAGATGCTCCCAGTGGGTCACCACATAGGGCAGGCAACCACAGAGCGAGAGTCTCCCCGTTTTAGCCCCAGTATCTCCTAACAGTGCCCCCCAAAAAGCTCCAGCTTTCTGCCCATGAAGGATCCGGCTTTCTAGCCTAATTTCTAAGGGGAGCCCTGGCATCTACGAATCCTCCAAGAGAGGAGGAGGAAGGCTTGAGAAAACTCCTGGGTGGGGGCGCTTTTTAATGAGGTTTTAATTGGCAGGCCATTGGTGTTCTTAGGGAGTCATTAATTTTCCTACCTTGAAATGTTTATCAGAGGAAGCACCGATCCGCAGCAAACGTTGGGTCATAAAACTTTGTGACAAGAGGGGAGTCTGTTGCATCTGTGCCGTAAATATATCACGCCAAAGGCCTCCGGAGGCCAGTTTCAGGGAGAGCCACAGGTTCCTGCAAACAGCTGCTTACAAGAAGACACAGTGCTTGTCAGCTGTCCGGAGCAGAAGGGTTTATTTTAAGGAGACGGGGAAAGGCTGAGCTCATAAGTGGCCTGTGATGCCAGCCATTGCATCTCTGCACCTGCTCCAATCTTCTCCAGTGTCCCTTTTTTGTAGCCAGCAGCCCTCCTCCGGCACCGCCACAAGAATCTCATTCTTCCCCCCAAAATTCACAGCAAGCAACTTGTTCCAGACAGACTGGGAGAGCATCTCTGCAGCACTGACCCAAAATATAATCCAAGAGCAGAGAAAATATAATACACAGGGGCAACCTTCAGGTTAGGTTTCCCCAGGAGGGATTTGTTCAACCACAGCCTATTTCACTGTGTGTGAAGCAGTGCAAAAAGGAAAAAGAAAAAAAGGAAAAAAAGAGGCAGGAGCAGTGGAGAAGCTGCCTGCAACACTCACTAAAAGTATAACACCCAGATGTCACTGATCTCTGTGCTCCACTCTTTGTGGATGGAACTTGTGTTTGATAAAGATACTGATTTAGGAAGAGTGAGTTTCTCTGTTCAGTTCCTTCCTTCCTAGTTTCTCTGGTTCTCTCTGTCCTGCATGCTCCTCCTGCTGAATTTTTTTTTAATTAGGACAGTTTCTAAAATTAATTCCCAAGTTGGAGCATGTGCAATTTGCCAGCGCTTTCAGTGCTTTCATTTCCATCCCCGCCCCCAACTACATGACCACGGTGCATGTGCACATAAGGATAGATGGATCTGTCAGTCTAGGTCTTACTGATACTGTTGGGTTTCTTGATGGCAACCTCATTCTGTGCTGTTTCCTCATGAACTGGCAATATTTTTTTTAAAAAAATAATCCATACAGAAATTTTCACTCATTTTTTTTGTAACGTATGCATTTTGTGTGCGTTTTTAAATGTTTTTAAATGTTTTTGGAGGCATGCAACATGATTAAAACATGTCTGTGTGCACTTTGGAAATGTCCTTTGCGCATTTTTCAAAGATGTGCGTGGTGTCGAATGCGTTTTTCTTGTTTTGCGGAACACATTGCAAGCAAGGAGATGTACGGACTTCCAACCGCAAGTTGTGTTTGTGTCTGCATTTGGGTCTGAGAAGAGCAAATTGGGTAAATCCATTTTTTAAAAAACTTGATGGAGCGAATTTTTCACACGTTTCTTGGTGCACTTTGATAAGCCCTGTGAAGAAGATAATGTATGTTGATGTGATCATACGTAGGAATACATCGACATTCTTTTTACGCAGTGTTCAACTGATGTTTCCATGTGTTCCTGTGCACGGGTAGAACACCACACACACAAAAAGGTTGACACAACAACAGCTGTACATAGGATCATATCAAAATAGCTTTCCCCCAGTGTTTTGCTAATGTACTTCAAAGAAACACTTCTTTAAAAAAAACAAACATGTGTATGATATGAAGCTCAGTTATACATCTTTTAGATCAGGGTGGGCTACATGCCCCCTGATGCCGCCAGCCAAATTCACAGTGGTGGCAAAAAAAAAAAATCAAAAAAAAATAATCAGCATTTTCCTGCCAAATTTCAGAAGGAAACTGCTATGGTGGGGTAAAAAAAAGGATAAATTTAGCTTGAAACGCAGTGCATCCTTTTTATGTCTTCATTGCAGTTTGCCGCCAGAATTTAGCAGGAATTCACATTCTCCCCCCCGCTGATTTTGAATTTGGTGGCATGACAGCAGGAGTGCAACACTTAGGGCCACTTTCAGCCTTCCAGACCACCCTCTTGAAATAGCCCACCCCTGTTTTAGATAAATCAAACAGAGAATGAGAGCACATGCGCTGCAGTTGCCTAAATACTCATGTTCAGACACACACACCAAGGTTTGAAGCACATAGATTTATTTCATAGACCATAGAGTTGGAAGGGGCCTACAAGGCCATCGAGTCCAACCCCCTGCCCCATGCAGGAAACTAGAGGAGGGGTCTCCCATCCAAGTAACAACCAGGCTTGACCCTGCTTAGCTTTCCACGCTCAGACAAGCCGCGCCAGCGTGCACTCTCCCTCTTTACATGTCTTCAAAGGGTTTAAATTAATGCAAAACCCAAGTGGCCCTCTGCATTTCATGGCTATGTGTGCAGAATGTGAAAGGGGTTGTGGGGGGAGAGACACAAGTCTGTCAGTGGTTACTCTCATGTCCTGCTTGTGGGCTGCCCAGGGGCAGCTGGTTGGCCACTCTGTGAACAGAATGCTGGATCCAACATGGCTCTTCTTATGTTCTTACTTACCCTCAGGCCCCTTACCACAATATTTCTGGCCACGGGCCTTTTCTTGAACCTGCCAAGCTGCCCTTATACCTGAGCCAGACGACTGGTCCCTTTAGCCCAGCGCTGACTGCTCTGGCACCTGCTCTCTTACAGAGTTATTTGCCATCACCTGCTAACTTTTCCTTCTAGTTGGAGATGTAGGGGATTGAACCTGGAACCTTCTGCGTGCAGAAAAACAGCTGCTGTGCCATTGAGCTAGGATCCTTCCATTCCGTGGACCGTGCATTTCAAAGTGGAAAATGTGGCAGCAGCCTTTTATAAATCAATTTCCCCCCTTCATACTTTGCCCTGAATGTCCAGCGGCATGGCGGGGTGGAGATGGGACGGGGTTACTGGTTGAGGGCAGAAGGCCTGGCATGGAACTCCCATCCTTGACCTTCCTTTCCTGACCTTGCCCTTGAATTAATTACTGTCACTTAGGAATGATTCCTCTTTTCTGGAGTCAGGTGGGTAGTAGGTCAGGTCAGCATTTGGGCCGATTTCATCTCCAAGTTTTGAAAACCCCGACTTCCGCAGGGAGCGCTTGGAGAGGACCCAGTGTCTGATTTATGACATGAATCTGGCTGCTCTTCTAATTTATCTCCTCGCCTGCTCCAGGAGGTGCCTCACTCCCCTTCCCTACTTCCTCTTTCTTCCTTTCCTCTTCTTTGTCTCTCCTTCCTCAAGGGAAGATGTCAGCCAAAGATAAGTCTAACCTTTAGACGTTACTTCATTAACCTTTTCGCACAAGTGAGTCACGCCAGCAGCTTGGCCTAGATATCCCCAATAATCTGTCTTTGGCTGAAAGGGAGTTTGTCATAAGGAAGGCCTCTGTAGACTCTGTTTCTGCCTCCTCCTCCTCCTTTCTAATCCATCCTCTCCTTTAGATCTGCTCCCCGCGTGTAGCTGCCGCTTCTTCTCCCAGCCCACTCGGGCCAATTCACTCATGGCTGTTTCCCATACGCCACACCCTTGAAGGGCCCAAGCGCCACTCCGTGGCTGGAAACAGGACGTGATCCAAAGATAGGGGGTGAGAGCAGGTCACGATGCAAATGTTCACATGGCCATGACGAAAACTGCTCAGACGAGAATACAAAAAAGGACACGGTTCTCTACGGGGAGCTGTGGGTGGGGTTAGGACTCAGCATCTGACTTTCTGTGAAGCCTCTGCATTATTCTGATCATGCTAATCATCGAGGTAGATAAAGTAGCTTTGTGGGTGATGGTGCTGTTACATGACCGGTGAAAGAAGATATACGTTTGACCTCAGCTTGTTGTCCTCCTTGTACAACATGTGAGGAATTCCTTCTTGGAGTCCTGGTCCATGGGGATAGTTCTCTGTGTGCATCGATAAATAGCCTGGCTCCACTCCCCAAACATCTTAGCTGACAATCCTGGGCTTCAAAACTCCACAAAGCTCCCCTAATCAAATAATCCCCCTGTTTAGACTTGGCTGGCTGACAGCCTTGCTCCTGACATGTCATTAGCTTGCATTTACATTCCTCCAGGAACTGCCAAAAAGCCCCAAAGCCGAAACCCCAAGCTTTCCTGTGGCACCAGAGGGAGAGGAGAAGAGTCAGTGGGCTTGGAGCTTTCAGACCACAGCAGTAAACCCTTCCTTTTGATTCAGCAGGGTCTCCGGCATGCTTTCTCCTGACCCTGGCCTGCCACCTTTTGTACCCTTTGTTTGGCTTCACTGCACTTGGTCATTCCTCTCTGGCTCACCACAAAATCAGCATCATCTTGATAGTGGCTGCACTCAGAGGTCTGGGAGAGGGCAAAATGCTAACAGCCACTGTTGCAGGGTAGTCCACTGGTAGTGGTCCACGTAAGCCACAGGACAGGGTGCCACAAGTGCAGAGAGGAGAAAGGAGTACATACAGAGTAACTTTCCTGCAGAACTGAAAACTTTGGATGGACTGAAAAGCTGACAGCTCCCCTGCCAATTTGCCCTCCATTCACGCTTCAAAAAACGACGAAGCAAAAAAAGATCCACACACAGACTTACACAAGAGAGCAACGCTATGGGCAATTCAAGCTCTCCACCTTGTCTCTCATTGGGACAGCATGCCTGCAGAGGCGAATCTCAGGTAGAAGGGAAGAAAGAGAGATGTGAAAGTTAACAAAGCTTTGAGTGGAACCAAAGTAAGGCTGAGCTGAACATTTCTGAGTGAATTTATTCATCTCAAAAGTGGTACTGGGGTTGGCGGTGGGCGCCTGCTACACCACACACACAAGCAGTGCACTCGCCTTTTTTGCTGCCACCTGTTTTGAACCGTTTCCCCCTCTATTTTGCTCCATCCTCTCTCTAATTTGGATCATAGGATCATAGAGTTGGAAGGGGCCTACCAGGCCATCGAGTCCAACTCCTCTGTTCAGTGCAGGAAACTAGAGGAGGGGGTCTCCCATCCAAGTAATAACCAGGCCTGACCCTGCTTAGCTTTCCACGCTCAGACAAGCTGAGCCAGCGTGAGCCACAGGAAGATGCCACATAGCCAATGAGGTTTGGTTACATGATGATGTCCCAATGTTTTCTGCCCTCACTCTGGTGTCTTGTGGGTAAAAATAAAGAGGAAAAAAAATGGTTTTCAGTAGCACCAGGGAATGGAATTGTTTTCACCACCAGGACGATAGGTTAGTGGGGCAAACTTTGCAAATCACCCCCACAACTTTGCAGACAGAGTCAGGTGACCAAGTGAGGGGAACATTTGGGCCACCCTAAAGTCCTCCAACCCCCCTGAAGAATTAGAAGGAGGGGGTGGCTGGTGGGTCTATGTATTTTGGACCTGAATTAAGGAAGAGTTTGGGGAGAGACTTGAACAAGGTATTGATAAGTAATGTCCACCACAAAGAAATGGTAGTTCTGGCTGCTTCTCTGCCTATCTAGCACCCTTCCTCTTCAGAGTCTCAGATTGTCCATTTTCCCTTCCAGAAAAGCACACCTCATCCTGAGGAGGCTAGAAAAGGTCAGCGGACACTGTTCCACCTTGCTACGCAGTGCCCACATCCAGAGCCGCACCGACACCATGCCCTACCTGTTCTGTCGTAGTGAGGAGGTCAGGCCGCCCGGCATGGTGTGGTACAGCATCCTAAAAGACACCAAAATCACATGTGAAGAAAAAATGGTCTCTATGCTGCGCAACATGTACGGTGAGTCAAAGGGGCGATGAAAGAAGGGCCTGGCCGGCAGATGTGGCAAGACCAGACAGGCACACGGGGGACTCTGCAGAGTCGGTCGAGGACTTCTGGATATCCTGCAATTTGAGGGAAAGGAGAGCAAGGAGGCCACACAGAACTTGAAAACAAACATGGACAGCGGCAAATTGAGAAATCAGCAAGATTACTCTTTTTTGGGTTGATTTCTCTTTTTTTAATTATTATTATTTAAAAAGGAAGTACATAATTTTGCTCATTTTTTTTTTTAAAAAGTCTCTCCTTTTAAATCTTTTTTTCTTACTAAACCCCTAGACTGTGTGCTTGGAAGTCAAGAGGAAGAGGCGGAGAGAGAAATCTGTCCATGGGGGAGGGGCACTTATAGCGGTGGGAATCTATTGTTCCAGCTGTACTCATGGTAGAGCTACTGACTCAGACGGCGCCATTGCCTGGGAGGACTGTGTCTCAGATGCCATGAGCCTGGTAAGTGAGGAGCCAGAAGGACCTGCAACTCAAAAGAGGCACCATCTTGGATGTAGATATCAAGCGAGCACTTTGCTAGCAAGCCATTAAAAGAATAATAAACGCAAAATGCTCCAAGTTTACAGTACTGCTGCGTGCGCAGCCATCTTTCGCAGGGTCCTGACAGGTTGTTCTGTGCATTAAAACATTCATATTTACTTCCACATTCCCTGCCTGACTGGCATTTCTTCAATCGGCAGCACATCCGTTCAGATAAAAGTTTACACGCTTTTTTCCCTTAATGGCCGCCTTGGTTGATCAGGGAGATATTTTGGAGAATAGACCTATGGAAGGGATCAATCTGGTGATATCAGGGTCTGGAGGGTGGAAAAAATGGAATCATACACATCACAGTTGGCATGGGCAGGTAAGGAAGAAGTGGGTGTTGGTGTAGAAAAATAAACTGGTCCATAAACGACTTTAGTTATGAAGACATGAATTTCCCAACTGCTTGTCTAAAAACCTAAGTTCTATTTAAAAGCAACAACACCAACAACCCTGCATTTTATGCCACATAGCTGTACCTGGAATCTTCAATGATGGTGCCCATGCACAAAGGACCTTATAGAAGAGGTCCTTCTGCCAGTGGGAGGAGGAAACCACTGGTGGTGCAACAGCAGCTCTGCCTTTTGTGCCAACCCTCCTCTGTGCCAACCCATCTTGACTAGCAAAAGCAAAAAATGGGGGCTTTCTTCCCCGCCTCACACAAATGGATTTTCAGGGGCTCAGAGCATTAGTCACCCACGAACCCATTTATGTGGAAGAGCTTCATCTTAGCTGTCACAGCCAATAGCCATCACTAGAGGTCTCTTCCATTCATTTGTTTGAAGCCCTCCTAATCACATCTCACTTAATGGCCAGTCACCAGGACTTGTGGCAGTGAGTTCCATAAATTAAATCATGTGTCATGCAAATAAGTTTCTTTTGTCTGTCAGGGCTCCCCTGCCAATCAGTTTCATTGGATGTCCTCCCAAGTTTGAGTGGGACAAGAGCGGGAGGAAAACCTCTTTCTTTCAATTTTTTTCTGTACCATACAATGTTTTTAAAAAACCTGTATCATGTCCCCACTGTCCCAACTAAAAAGCCTCAAACTACCTGGGAGAGAAGGTGCTCCCATCATGTCCTTTATGTTTCTGTATGGTTTCCAGCTCCATGATATCCTACAGCAGGGGTGTGGTGGAACCTTTTTCCTGTCAAAGGCCTGCATTACCTCCGTCAAAACTGGTCCAGGCCCACATTCCAGCAGTGGTGGGGCAGAGTTTGCAGTGTGGGCTGGGCTTGAATCTAGGGAGAGGTTCACATGCGACCCCTTGGGCCAGATGTTCCCGACATGTGTCCAACAATATATAGGCATTGTCTACCCTGTACCCAGTTTGCTGAACTACAGAATGTAACTGAGTATACCCTACACTGGGGAGTATACCCCACCCAGTGCCCTGCAACTGTCAGCCATCTTTTATTATTTATTTTCTCTGCCATCCTCTCCACCTACCCCAATCAGCCATTTCCTCCTCCTCCTCCTCCTCCTCCTCCTCCTCCTCCTCCTCCTCCTCCTCCTCCTCCTCAGCAGCTTGGTTGCATCCTGTGCCATCTGTTAATCACAGAAATGGGAGAAAAGGTTAAAGCAATATTTGCTAAGATCTACTATTGTAAAAAAAAAAAAAAATCTTCAAGTGCAGATGCGTTTTTATTTGATGGCCTAGCTGGCACTTTGGAACTGGGCTGTTGGGACTTTTTTTTTTCTTCCTTTTTTCTTTCCTTCTCATCTGCTGCCATGAGAAATACCAGCCACGGCATTGAAGAAAACCTCTTGGCAGCGGTTAGTCCAGCACTGAACAAACCTGCTGCTTCTCCTCCTCTGTACACCTGCAAAGCTCTCCTGTCGATGGGAAACGAGACGCAGGACTAGCGGTATCTCTGTTGGTTTGTTGTGTTTTGATATACTCAGACCCCCAGGTGTGCTTAAGATATACCACCCCCTCCCTAAAAAATAAAAAAAAGCATCTACAGAAGACGAGGTCTCTCCACGCAGTCTACTGGAAAGATGTGAATGTAATTAGGAGAGGCAGTAAAACACAAACGTCTGGGGTGGTTTATCCATTTTGGTAAATGGCTTGGTTTTATTTTCAGTCCCTGTATTTGTATTATGTTTATCCCATCTTTCCTCCAAAGGGCTCAGTGGACATGCTCCCCACCCACCCAATCCATCTTCTCACAATGGATCTGTGCTAATCTGGGTTTGAACTTGCACCCCAGGGGAGAGAAAGCATAACCAGTGACAAGGATTACAGACTCAGGATTTTAATGGAAAACAAATGCACCGGTTTTGCTCAGCTGAGCGTTGATACACAGTGTGCCTCAAAGAAATAATATGACTACATAGAAACATAAAGGAGAATCCCATCAAAGTAGTACATTACTCTAAGGAAGCCATGCTAAATAAAAGGAGCAGCAATTTCAATGAGAACCAATTGACAAAGCAAGTACAGATACAAGCAATCTGATTACCAGACTCTACATTGCTTCCTCATAATATGTCCTCCAGCCCATCAAGTGTAAAAGCTTTCTAGCTGTTCTAACTAGCATAGCATTTCAGCATGTAGCGTTACGTTCAAGAGAAAGTCATGGCTTACAAGGCAGTGTGCTGGGTCCAAGGATCCCTCTGTCTTCTCCAGCAGAGCAAAGCGAAAGCAGGAACAGAAAGAAAGAAAGAAAGAAAGGGGAACAATAGGGTGCCCAGCAAGACCAGGTCTCACTAGTATATTAGCACCCTGTGAGATAGGTTAGTTGGAGTGAGTGGCTGGTCACCCAATGGTCATCCCAGCTGAGTGGGGGTTGAAACCTGGGTCTGCCTAGTCCAATACTCCATGTGCTATGCTACAAGGACCTCCTTCCCCCTTAGAGAGCTGGCAGGATGATTGTGAGAATAGACAGCTCCATGGGAGATTGAGGTCCCAAGCCATTCAGGGCTTTTGGATTGTGCTTGGAAGCAAATGGGTACTTGGGCAGCCAGTGGAGCTTAGAACAAGGGGTGTGGCAAAAGTTTCACAGGATACTTTTTTCAGTCGGGTGGGTGGGAAGCAGAATGTTGGGGGAAAAACGTGGGCTACCAAAATGTCCAAGCATCTCAAGTCTTCTGTGGGTGGGAGACTTACATGAGTATAAGTAAAAAAGCAGAGGCTTCTCTTCACGCCCACCCCCACTTTTGTTCCTTCCTTTAAAATGTTTTTGACCTCACGGCAAAGTGGTGGTCATGCTCCTACGGCTCTCTGGGGCTGTCCCCACCTTCAGAGCGTGAGGATGGGGGTCTGTGAAGGTGGAGAGGCACTTATCTAGTAAAAACAGGTGGTTCCCATCAACTTTCTGGCAGCTATGTTTTGCAGTCATTGGCGCTTCCAGAGAGTCTTCAAAGATAGCCCATGAAGAACACATTGAACTAGTCCAAACAGGAGGTTACCGGAGCATGGATAACCATTGCCAGGCGATTTCTATCCAGGAGGGTTCATGGCTGGTGAACGAGCCACAGCTACCCTGCTACAGAAAGAATAGGGGCATGATACAGATAGCTAGCATATTTTCCCCCACCCCGACAAGCTAATTGCAGCTGGGAAGGGTAGATCCTAGAACAGGGCCCTCCAACCTTGGGTCCCCAGATGTTGCTAGACTACAGCTCCCAGAATCCCTTGCCATTAGCCATGCCGACTGGCTATGCTAGGAGCTGCAGGCCAGCAACATCTGGGGACCCAAGGTTGGAGAGCCCTGCTATAGAAGGAACAGCCCCTCCCACAGCACGGCTCCCTCTGTCATATTAGATGCCCCTGCCTGAGATGATGATGACGATGATTTTTTAAAAAATGATCCTCTGTGATAGGTGGCCATCCAACCTCTGCTTAAATATTTCCAGCAAAGTTGGTATTTAGACGGCGGCTGAATTTGCCATATGCCAGGGGTCCTCCTCACGTCATCTCTGATTTGGCCCTCAGATCCTAAGCAAAAGGGTCTGAACCTATCCAGCTTGTTGGTCCAGCGCAGGGATGGAGAACTTCCAGCCTGTGTGGACCTGACACAGCAGCCTGTGGGAGGTCCCCATCCAGCAGGCCAACTTCCCTGCCCTATCTCAGATCACTGATCAGAGATCAGAAAGTTCACCTGCCCCACACTGCATTACGACTCTAAAAGCCCCCCTCCCCCTTGGGTGCCTGTGGAGGCTTCGTAAAAGCCTAACTGCAGCATGGGAGGCATTTTCTCAGGAGTTGGCAGCTGCTGGGGAGGAAAGGGCTAACCCTCCCCTTTCCAATACCGTGCCCCCCCCTTGAAAAATCACCCCGCCCCCGATGCCAATGGAGGCTTTTAAAATGTCTGATTGCAGTGCAGGAGGGGCAGTGTGTGTGTGTGTGTGTGTGTGTGTGTGATGTTGCAGGGCCACATGGTAGCAGTGGGGTGGGCCTACCCATGCAGGCATGTGGCCCCTGACATGCTCGCCTGGAATCATGCTCGCCTGCTTCCCCACTACCTGGTCTTTGAGGTAGAAAAATGCGTTGGGAGTGAAAAGTCCCAGGTTCGAACACCAGACAAGCCCTGCCCGGAGGGACAGAACGGCTGTTCCTTTAGAAACTGGGGATGGGGCATAGCCAAGGGGTAAGATAGCCTCTGCCTAAAATCCTGGAGAGCCACTGCCAGCCAAAGTAGTCAATCCTGGATCGGGTGGACAAGTAATCTGACCTAATACAAGGCAGATGTAGATCCTACTACCCACCTGCTTTAGGTACAGGGATGACTAGACCCTCAACATTCTCATCTCAAGTGGTCCCAAGGAGGACCGTGGGGAAGGAAAGAGCGTATATGAGACACTGGAAGTTGTTTACATCACAAGCATCCAGGATCAACACATATAACTTCCAGTAGTGGTGAAATGGGGGGGGAGGTGTTTGGCTCCCACCTCCCATCTTGATTGACAAATAGTCAGCGGGAGGGTGGGTTAAGGAGTGACGGGACATAGACATCTTCCCCAGCAGCTCTCCATCTCTCCCTGCCTCACACTGATCCAACACGAATGGTCCAGCCCTCCGGATCAAAGCCAGATGAAAGCACCAGAGTGCTGCGAGCCCTCGATGCCCGACACCCGAGCCAAACCAAATGCAAGATGAACATGAAAGAGGTCTCGGCTGAAAGGAAGGTTCTGTGGTTCCTTCTTGGAAACTTTTTGACCATCTTGTGCAAGGGCTTTGAAGCCAAGCCTGTTGCACTTTCCGGCTTGCCGAGACTTGGCAGGTCGCCGAACACTCTGTGAATATATACACAGGTGCCCCTATCCTGGCTGCCTGCCTTCTTCTGTGGATGGTTAAACGCCAACCCCACATTTTATACTTGACCTAGAGGAAGCAAGAACCTTCCACTTCCAGCCCCTCCGCCTGCAGCTCTGCTCTGCTCGGATTCTATAGCAGCCTTCTCCAAGCTGGTGCCCTCCAGATGTTTTGGACTTCAACTCAGCTGCCCAGCGGTCAGGAATGCTGCAAGATGGCGTGCAAAACATCTGGAGGGTGCCAGCTTGGGTGGGAAAGGCTGCTCCGTAGCGCTGCCAAAATCTATCAGGTGAACGAATTGGCGGGGGATAGGGTCAGCACTGGGAGCAACGTAAGAACCTGGATTCTTGGAAATCTTGCACCCATGATGATGATGATGATGATGATGATGATGATGACGATGACAATGGTTTTATACCACTTAATATAATATCTTTAAATGGTTTACGGTGCAATCCTATGGCTGCTAGACAGCGACTAGACAGCCATAGGATGTTTTCGGACACCTGGCTACGAGGTTGGAAAACTGCTCCGACCTCATAGCTGGGTCTCCATACTTGGAGCACCCCTTCTCACAGCTGGCCTGGAAAGAACCATGCTGACTGCTTCTCCGAGGTCATAAGAGCAACCTCGGAGATGGGGTTTAGGGGGCAGGGAGGGGAGGAGAGTCAGGCACCGCCAAGATATGAGGTATCCTGGTGGCACCTCAACCTCCCTCCCTGTCTGAAACACCTCAGCTACACGGCCAAAATCAGCCGTCTAGCTGAGTTGCAGGGCAGGAGAAGCGCAGAGGCGACCTCCGCCTCCGCCCTCTTCCCACCCTCCATAAGATGTCCATAATCTTCCAAGTTCAGAGGATTACGGGCATCCAGATTGGATTGCACCCTTACATACATAAATATGAAGAATCACAGTTAAAAATACAACATAACACTAAAAAAAAAAACCCCACTTACAACAACAAATGTAAGATAAAAAGTGACTGTAAAGCAGAGCAGCAGCATGATGATCAATTATAATCCAGGAAAACCTTGCTTAAACAAGTACCCTTTCAGGAGGTGTTTAAAATACACCACATTTTCTGCCTCCCAAACCATACTGTGGAGGGTGTTCCAAAGGGTGGGCGCCACTCCCGAGAAGGCCTGCTTTCGAGATGTTTTTGATATGTATATGCCCCTGTGAGAAAAAAAAAACCTGCTTAGCCCTCTCAAAAATCCCATTTTATAAAGAAACCTGTGTTTTGACAGCTCCTGTCAAAACTGACATCTCCCATAAATGGGGTGGCTCACACTTTCCCAAGCACGTAAAGGGTCAGGGAAGGGTGGAAAGGTGCAGGACACAGAACTGTCAGGTCCTCATATAAAACTGGAGGATCTTGCCAGGAAGGGGGTGATCTACTGGCCACCCCCTTTCACGAGCAAAGATCCATGCACAGCTTTGCTTTCATTTGACAGCTCGCCTTTTGACAGCTGTCAGGAGAAAGCAAAGCAACAATTTAACCTATTTGTAGCCTTGTTTTCTCAATGTCCCTGGATGGTGCCTACTGCATAGCAGACACTTCCAGAACATTGACCAGGCAAGGCTTTTCATTTCAGACCCCTGTAAGTATGCAAGTGTGCACTTGCAAAAGACAGGTGTTTTTTTTTGTTGTTGTTGTTTTTTAAAGCAATTTGTGCAAATTTCATGACCAAATTTTTAAAAACTGTGCAGATTGCCACCATTTAAAAAACAAACAAAACAAAAAAAAACCACACACACCCTGGAATTGCATGTGCTGGCTTGACTTGGTACAAATTGAGTTGACACCAGTGGTGGGTAGGGGGCAACAAGGCCTCCTCTCAAGATTTCAGGAGGCAGAGGCTGGTGTTTTCCTCCAGTTCCTGCTGCTGCTGGTGCCTGTGTTGTCTAGGCCTGTAATTGTGCGCTGACAGAGAGACCGGATTTTCTGAATATCAGCATCCCACCTTTTTTTAAAAAAAAAGCTGGTCTTGCTCCTATGTCCTTACCACCAGCCTGATACCCAGCAATGAAACTTGTGACGTTTTACCAGGAAAAATATCATTTGCTTCCTTTCTGTATGCCAGTCTATTGTTGAAGGCACAGGGGCAGGTTTTAAACATTAAAAAGTTGGCAACCGAATCTATATATAATATTGGATTTCTGTAACAACAACTGGAAGAACTTAATGATCCATGCCACTGAAGTTTGTTTTTCTAAAAGTTGGCTGTATTGCAGTGCAGCAAAGCACAGTCTTCCCCCCCGTGCATTAAAGATTCCATCCTTCCTCGGGTCCTCACTCATTTTGGCCAGCCCTACCATTATGCAAAGTGAGGTGGCTGCTTCAGGCGGCAGATGCTGGGCGTGGGGGGTGGCAATTGTGGCTGATGAAGAATGCTGAAGAACACAAAAGCTTGCGCAGCCTTTGGTGGGATTATGTTTGGTCCCTAATCAAGGGATTGCCGAACTGTGGATTTTGAATTAAAATAAGCGGCAATGGTGCACTTGCAGAGTTCCTGTTCATTTTAATGTGCAGCAGAAGTTCCCCACGTTATCTTGCCATCTCTTAATTAACAGAGATGGGGCCGTTGCCATTCGGATTTTCCATTTCAGGGATTGAAATCTTGTTTGCTGGCCCCTGTGAGAAATCCGTGCCGGCATTCATATGTAAATGCGCTCTGAAAAGTTACCAAGGGTCCAAAGCACATGTGGGGCCATCGAAAAGGTCCGTCTGTGCGGGTTATTCTGTTGGCAAGAAAAAAAAACCCTGGGCCAGCCGTATCAGGGGGGAGGGCATCCGTTTTATGACTCCTCCTGGGTGTTCTTCAAAGGCGAGGCCTTGGCTTGCAAAAGGAACCCCGTGCAGTGCAATAATTGTGTCTCTCCATTCTTTCTTTCCTCCAACTCCCTTGCTTTTGTATCCTTCCATTTGGTCCCAATGGGGACTGTCCCTCCCAGGTTGAAAGGTTGCAAGAATAGGGTCACGGGTGGGTCAGAGGGGGACCATTGTTCGCCATTGGTAAATGGGGAACGGTCCCTCGGTCTGAAAGGAAGGGCACTGAGACAAATGCAGGAGGAGCAGCCAGGGAATTGGCGTGAAGCCGCCAGATTTGAAATGGAGGCTCAAGTTGCTCTGTTTGGTCTCACCTCACACACACATACACACACAGGCACACAGGGCATAGCTGCCCAGTTTTCTGAATTCTTTTTATGGTCTTTCCCTTCAAAGGAAATGGTAGGAAACAGGCTTCCTTAGGGGTCAAAGATCCCCAAGATTCTCTGATGGGGCGGCTGTGCATTTCCCTCTGAACAGATTCAGTCTCGGGGACATCTTCACGAGAGAATTTAAAATCTGTATTTCAATCTCCCAAGTGCGTGAACCGGGCAATTCAAAATAAATACATAAACTGGGCGATTAAAAATCAGATTAATAAAACAAGTGTCTTCGGCTTTTTGTACTGCGATATTGACGTTCAGAAGGAAAGCTCTTCTGCAGACTGAAGGTGGTCGCTGCGTCACTTGAGGGAGAACCAAAAGGAGCCTCGCTGGCAATTCAGAGAGATTTTTCTCCCCTGAGAGTAACATTGGTACCTGAACTCTGCCCACGGTGAAATCGACACGGAGTCTTGTGGTACCTCTTGAACGCTGAGGTTGAGATGCACCACCGCATGCTCACCCGGACACACTTGAATGGACAGAAAAGAAGGGGAATGATGGGCAGAGGCGGAAAGAGAGCTTGAAGGAGAGAAAGAATGGGGAAAAGAAAGCACACATTGGCGAAGTAGAGTGTGGGGGAGAGAGGGATGTGGTGGGTATACAGATTAATGGATTAGAGGATCTGAGACACAAGCTTGTGCTGCCAAGTTTGCTGGGTATTCCGGAGCGAGCTACTAGCTCTTACAGCAGTGCCAGCTCCAGGTTTTTTGAGAGCCCTTGGGCAAAAAGCCCTTGATGTCAGCCTCCTCCTTCTGTGAGCCTATTTTCCCACTGCCATCGTCACCAGAGAAGAGAACAAGGAGGCAGTGCTCCTCCTCACCACCACCTCAACTGCTCCTCCTCCTCCTCCTCCTCCTCCTCCTCCTCACCACCACCACCGTTGTCTGGGCAAGTTGTTTACTTGCCTTCCACTGTTGTCTGAGTGAGAGGCAAGTAAGCAAGACAGTTGCAATGGTGAAGAGGAGGAGCAAGTCCAGCAGGACACTCTTGTCAGTGGGCCCCTACTAGGCTTTGGGCCCTGGGCAGGTGCCTGACTATGCCTACCCTTGATGCTGGCCTTGTCTCAACAGATTCCTGCTAGAGCAGGGCTCTCCGACCTTGGGTCCCCAGATGCTGCTGGACTACAGCTCCCAGAATCCCTTGCCATGAGCCATGCTGGCTGGGTATGCTGGGAGCTGTAGGCCAGCAACATCTGGGGACCCAAGGTTGGGAGAGCCCTGTGCTAGAGTAAAGGAGATAAATTGTTATACAGTAATACCTTGGATTGCAAGTAGCTTGGTCTGAGAGCGTTTTGCAAGACAAGCAAATTTTTAAAAAATTTTTTGACTTGATAAACAAGCGACGTTTTGCAATGCAAGTAGTCGTAGGGATGTAACTGCTCGCCTCGAGCGGGTGTAGCGGGCCGAAATCCGCCCCCCTCACCCGCCCGCCAGACACTCGCTTTGATATAAGAGTGTTTCGGATTACACAAACACGCTTCCGGAACGAATTACGCTTGCAATCCAAGGTATTACTGTAAAGCAATTGGTCAGGAAGCTCCCCCTCAGGCTTGAAGTGGGTTGGGCCAGGAAATTAGCACCAGCAAGAGGAGAGGGGACACTATGGTTACTGGATTAGAGGACAGGAGACACGAGCTTGTGCTGCTGCCATCTTTGCTGGGTGTTCTGAAGCAACCTGCTAGGACCACCTCTGCTGCTACTGGGCCTGCTGCTGTAGCAGCAAGGTGAGTGGTGGGCAGCGCAAGGGGGTTGTCCTTCTCTGACTCAGGTTAAGATTGGAGTCAGACAGGGACTCAGGGGCGCATAACACACACACTCCTCTTCAAGGTGAACCACCAGGGTTTGTAATGTTGAGCCTCAAATCATGAATTTTGCAGGATTATCTTCCCCAGACAGTGCTCCTTGCAATGTGAATTGTTAACAGAAGGCTTAATTCTTCCTTTTGCCTGTGGCAGCCCTGGGCATGCGGCATGCAGTCCAACTGAGAGCTGTCTGTGTGTGGGGTACCTTTTCACACATCCTGTTTTGAAAGGAATTGCTTGGGGGGGGGGGCTGTCCTTGAAATCTAGTACATTTTTCCGATACTTTAGAGTTCCTGACGCTATAGGAGCTGCAAAAGGCAGATGCCAAGGTTTCTGTGTGGCTGGATGGAAAGTTTGAGTTTTGAACTTCTGAGGGTGGGGATGAATAAAAGGGATTCCCTTCCCCTTTTCCTCTCCAGACATTTCTCTCTCTCCTGTCTGTCGCTGCAAAGCTCATTTCCAGCAGCCTCCTTGAACTGGAACAATAACGTGTGATGGAAAAAGCAGTTGGAATTTGCAGAATTTAATGTGGCACAGCATTTGAGATAAAAATCTGGACTCCTTGAGAAGACAGCGGGGGTTTAAACCACACTCCCAGTGCAGCAAAGTCCAAAACACTGGCAAGAGAAGCTTCATTAAGGCTTTCCCACAGCCTGTTCTAGAAATCAGGATGGATGTTTTAGCAGGCAAAATTAATCCACTAAAATACATGGGAATCTCACAGTTATTTTATTTTTTTAGTGGCATGAGATCTGTCGCTTGTATGTGAGTGCATTAAAACTGAATTGACATGATATTAGTGAACATGATGATAAAATAGCTTTTTACTGGGGCAACACGGACGAGTGGTTCATGGCTTAAGTGTAACTGCACTATGCTGTCTGGGAGGGTGCTCATGGGATCATCAGATATGGCAGAAGTGTCACTCTCTACCAATGGAGAGGAAGGCAGGCCTGATGGTGGGATGGCCCATTTGCCACCAGAGGTCGTCCCCCCCCCCCTCCGGTGTGGCAGTGGAAAGTTCCAACACTGTTTTTCAGGCAGCCAAAATGGGGTGTTCCAAGGGGGTTTGGGGATTGGGGGAGATCATGGCTCCACAGGATCCTAAGCAACCTTGTTTCCCCAACCCCCTCTCCCCCACCCAAATAGGCCCCAAACTAAGCTAGCCTAACGCACGCACGTGCACACACACACACACACACACACACACACCTCTGCATTCCCATCTGGACCTGCCACGGAATCGCACCACCACCAGTGGCACACAGCCACAAGATTGCTGTGTCGGTGCCAAATGTGCTTCCTCGCCTGGCCCAGTGAGATTCCCCAAATGGCCACGCCCCTCCCCCTTTCCTCCAATCCCCGGTCATTGCGTGGTTTCCCCAGCTTTTGTGCAGTCCCCCCACCCATTCTAACAGGTGGACATGCCTCTCCTTAGGCTTAGTTACCGGCAGTAAGAGTGTGAAGCTACAAAATCCTGGGATTTTTGGCCCCATCCCCATTGCCTTCAGACCTGCCCACTGTTGGAATGTGCCCCCCCCAAGAGCTTCTCCAAAACTGAATTCAGCTTCCAGGCTGGAAGAGGTTTCCCACCCTTGCTCTTGAAGGTCGGTTTAATCCTCTTTGCAAACGCAATGCCCTGGGTGAGCGGTAAGGAGATTTCTCACTCCACGGCTGGTGCCCAGCTCAAGATCTGCACACTGCACATGCATGCTGGATCCCTGAAGGCTGAACCTAGCCCCTCAGTTAGCAGACTGTGGGCAGTGTTCAGCTCCTTTGCTCTTCTCCTCAAGAGGGCTTGTTGCCTTTCCTTCTTTCCTCTTCCCCCCACCCCATCTCATTTTGTTCTGTGCGCTGTGTGGCCCATGCCTTAGCAAGAGATGAATCATAGAATCATAGAATCATAGAAAAGTAGAGTTGGAAGGGGCCTGTAAGGCCATCGAGTCCAACCCCCTGCTCAATGCAGGAATCCAGGTCAAAGCATCCCTGACAGATGGCCGTCCAGCTTCACCTTGAATGCCTCCAGAGTGGGAGAGCCCACCACCTCCCTAGGTAGTTGGTTCCATTGTCTTATTGCTCTGACAGTCAGGAAATTTGTCCTGATGTTTAGGTGGAATCTGGGTTCCAGTAACTTGAGCCCATTATTCCGTGTCCTGCAAACTGGGATGAACGAGAAGAGATCTTTGCCCTCCTCTGTGTGACATCCCTTCAAGTACTGGGAGAGTGCGATCATATCTCCCCTCAGTCCCCTCTTCTGAAGGCTAAACATGCCCAGTTCTTTCCGTCTATCCTCTTAGAGCCTTGTTTCCAGTCCTTTTATCAGGGATGTCGTGGTTGGTTCCAGCCACATTCCACCCCCTTTTCTCCTTCCTTTTGGACCTGCACCTTCCTTTGGGCATGTAATGGAGCCTCAACTAGCTTCAGCACACGCGGAAACAATCTGAATGGACCAGAGAGCCCGGTTGTTGAGGAGGGGAAGGAAGACGAACGCTGCCTCTCTCTAGGCAAACAAGGAAGCGAAACATTTAAAACTGGCACTGTGCAATGCTTTGGGCTGCCAATCGGGCAAAAGCCAGGGGGCGAAGCCCATGCGCTCTGTGTGCTGCGCATTCTGTGTGGACTGAAGAATAATGGGGGCTTTGGTCTGATCTCTTTGCTCTGTGGTTGAATGGAGACACCGCCCCAATGCCCGTTTCTATCTGGTCCCTGTTAGCTATGAAACCTCCATATCCGGGGCTCCATGCCAGTGAATATTAGTTTCTGGACAGCAGCAGCGGGAGAAAGACCCTGCCTTCATGCCCGGCTTGTCTTGCTCCCTGGAGGCAGCTGGCTGGCCACTGTGAGAAGCAAGATGGTGAACTTGGATGGGTCCCTGGTCTTGGGTCTGACCCACCAGGTCTCTTCTTATGTTTGTAAGTATAGAACAGGGCTGCTGGGCAACCTATGACCCCGGCAGCGCTTCATGCAGCCTCGATCTAGTTTTAGGTGGACTTCAGCCTAGTTTCAAAAGCCTTCTGCAAAGCAGATCTCTGGCAAGTGTGCTCTTTCTCTCCCCAGGCAGCTCACTCTGCGTGTGTGCATGTGTGTGTGTGTGTGTGTGTGTGTGTGTGAGAGTGTGTGTGAGAGAGAGAGAGAGAGAGAGAAGGGGTGACTGAAAGAGAAGGAGGAAAAGGCTGGTGTCAGGGAGAAAGAGAGAGGGTCACACACACACACACACACATGAGAGGAAGGGAAATGGGTGGCAGAAAAAGAGAGGAAAGGATGGTCCACCCCCTTTTGGCTCTGGTCTCACCCACTGCTGGCTTCAGCCCTTCCCACCACTAGCATGTGGCCAACAGATTACCCCCAAGGGAATGTGGCCCCCAACAGAAAAAAGGTACCACACCCCACTGTAAAGGACGAAGAGAAACTCATGGTCTAACCAGAGTGCTCGGTAGATAAGAATAAACCCTCCATTTTCAGAGGCAGTATAACCCTGAATACCAGTTATTGGGGAGCAACAGCAGAGAAAACCCTGTTGCCTTCATAGGTACTTCTCTGGGCTTCCCAGAAGTGCCTGGCCAGCCACTGAGTGAAACCAGATGCTGGACTAGTTGTGGCTGCAATCGGATCCAGAGGGGCACTTCTTGGATTCATGGCTGAAGCAGACCTTATCGGCAGCGCACGAGGAGCCCCTTTGCCTGCCACAGTACTGAAGGCAAGGCAAGCTTTGCTGAGAGGACCACCCCACGCTCATATGTGGAGCACAGCGATTTATTATTATTTTCCAGTGCATGTTGCCGCTGGCCCCACGCATGCTAATCGTTGGTTGACTGGAAACATCTGCGTAGCATCCTTCCCAAATCAAGTGCCACCGACGGAGGGTTCACGTCGCCTCAAAAACACGGTATTTTTTTACACGTTGCGTGTCAGATCCTCAAGTAACGAGAGAGAGAGAGACGAAGTGATGTGCAGTCATGTCAGGATCAGTACTGATTCCCATGGCAAAGAACCCTAGAAGTGTTGTTAGGAGAGGGGTTTCTCCCCCCCCCCCGATCTAACTCCACATATGGTAGGAGGAGCGTAATTTATCCTGCTTCTGATTTACGGGCTTTTTGGGGCGACGGAAATGGGTGTGACTGTACAAGGGTGGCTGTTGAGGGTTTGATCGGCCCGCCCACCTTCCTAGCATGTACACGCGTGTTTACGTATATCTCTGAAGTCCCACATCCTTACACATTGCTTGGTATCAGTGCCGGCTTCGAGTCTGCCCATTCCCGGGGCAAAGTGTCCTCTAGTGGGGGAGGGGGGTCTTTCTCCCTCAGCATGCTCCGGCGGCAGTGGCAGTGCTCTAGGCAGCACTAGATGGCCGTGCCCAGCTTTCAAACCATCCTTTTAATCTCCCACAATGCCCCAGAGTGGGGAAATTCAAAGCATAAGGCATCAACATGGTGGCAGCACATGAACGGAAGGACCCGGTTATCAAATTCAGCCCCACTCACTGAGGCCCTCTTGCGTGGGTGCTGGTGTCCAAGAGTCGGAAAGCCTGTGTGGCGTACTGGTTAGACTCTAACCGTTAGAGAGTTGGACTAGTACTAGGAAGAACCGGGGTCAAATCGCCAACCGGTGGGTGCCCTTGGGCCAGTCAGCCGAACCTACTTCACAGGGTAGTTGTGAGGACGAAACAGGAGTGTAGGGGACACCACGTACACGACCACCTTGAGCTCCTTGGGAGAAAGGTACGATATACGTGCACAAAATAAATTAATATCAAGGTTGAGTGCCACTGACTCGGCAGGCTTTTTTTTTTTTGCAAAGGACAAAAGATTGTCCGCCTACTTGAATTCTCTTTAGCGCCACAGGACTGTTGACTCTGTGCATCTAGCAGTACTACTCACGCGGGAAGGATGGCGGTTTGCCCCTCAGTGCAGGTCTGTCCAGACAGGCCCCAATTCTGCTGGGTTAGGAACCTGGCACCCTCCAGCTGTTGTGGACTACAACTCCCATCACCCCACCCAGCATGGCCAATGGCCATGGCCCAATGGGGAATGTGAATGCTACCAAAGTTGTTAACGTCCAAGTCAGAAGTAAAAAACAACACACAAACACACAGACATACTCCAAACCTGCTGTTGTGCACAAATGCCTCATATGCTAGGCCTGTGGCTCACGCTGGCTCAGCTTGTCTGAGCGTGGAAAGCTAAGCAGGGTCAGGCCTGGTTATTACTTGGACGGGAGACCCCCTCCTCTAGTTTCTTGCCTTGAGCAGGGGGTGGGACTCGATGGCCTCGTAGGGCCCTTCCAACTCTATGATCTATGAAATCTATGCTTATGGCTCCTGAAGAAAGGAATCCTTTGCCTTTCCATTTGTTTGTTTCAGGGTCTAAGGGCTCTAACTCAACTCTGCATTTAATGGATTATCCCCGCACCCCACCCTATATGCTTGTGGGACCTGCAACACACAATGTTGCAGCATGGAAGGGTTTTCTTCAGGAGTCCACACTCTCCATTCCACCCCACCCCAGTTTTCCATTTTCCCTGCCCCCCCCCGCAACAACAGTCAGTCGGCATTCCACACCCACCGAGCAAGCTCAGTATCATTGGGCTGTTTGGGGGGGCAGTCTCCCTGAGGTCTCCCCCTTCTAAAGATATTTTTCATACTTCTGTCAATCCTGGAGTTCCCCCAAGGTTGCCGATACCTCCCACATGTACCTGGATGGTGGCACCATTTTGGCTATTTGAGGACCAGCACTCAGAGAATTGAGATCGACGTTAGCATATATGTTCCATTTGGAACTTCTTATACTAATCGGAGACGTTATTATAGTGACAAGCTCTCTCGATGAGATGCTAACTACTAAATAAGTAGGTTCCTGGCATTCCTTTCCCTTTTCTGTCCCCACCTCACTTATTTATTTATTTATTTATTTATTATATTTATACCCCACCTTTTTTCCTGCAAGGAACCCAAGGCGGCTTACAGAATCCTCCTCCTCCTCTCCATTTTATTATCACAACAACCCTGTGAGGTAGGTTAGGCTGAGAGGCAGTGACTGGCCCAAAGTCACCCAGTGAGTTTCATGGTCGAGCGGGGACTAGAACCCGGATCTCCTGAGTCCCAGTTCAACACTCTCACCACTACGCCACACTGGCTCTCTTATCACTGCTGACCAAGGAACTGGGTTCTTGTCTTTTAGGTCAGTTTCCCTTATGTGTTGGATGGAGGAAAGGAATCAGGGGGCATTTCCTTTTGAAACAGTAAATGTGAGCAGAAAAACATGCTTTCAATTTCAAATGCACTAGCATACCATAGTGAAACTGGCTGTGGCTGTCAAGTTTCTAGCTCTAATTAATTTATTATTATTATTAATTAATTAATTATTATTATTGTTGTTGTTGTTGATGATGATGATAATAATAATAACAACAACAACGATAATTTTATTTATATATTTTTTTATTCAGGCTGTAGTTTTGTTGCTACCATTGCTTTAAGTCAGTGTTCTCCAACCTTGGGTCCCCAGATGTTTTTGGCATACAACTCCAAGCATGCTGGGAGTTGTAGGCCAAAAACATCTGGGGACCCAAGGTTGGAGAACACTGCTTTAAGTGTTCAGAACACAGCATTTTCTCAAGTGATGGCTGGAAACGCTGACTAATGTGTTCTCTCAGAGGCCTGGATCTATTCCCACCCACCCTCCTTCTTCTGAAGAAAGTTGATCTTTTTGTTTGTAAATCGTGTCGTGTGGCTATTGTTCGTTTCCCCAGCTCCCTCCGTGCATAGTAAGCGAAAGAAATCCAGCAAAAGACACAGCAAATGGAATAATAAAAAGGAACCCACACATCCAGTTCAGAACTCTTTTAATACGAGCTTATACTGTTGCTTTTGAGCCTTTGTTCTTCCAGGTAAAGACCACCTATGTGTGTGAATCATGGATATGAAGGGTATATACAAAACCACACTGTTCAATATTGGGTGCATACAAGGTATTATATATTTATATAATATAGAACTTTAACATACAGGAATAGACAATGGGAAAATAGTTCTGATGTAGCCGACATTACTTTTTTTAAGAAGTAAAATGTAACCTGAAAACCGGTGTGGGGGGGGATGTTGAAAAACAAATGAACACCAGACCTGTAAAATGGCTTTTCATCTTTTTTTTCTTTTTTTTTAAAGGAACTGACCAGAAAAAGAAAACACCAGGGCAACTGTAGAGAAAAGAACTGTACTAAAAAAGTAATAAATTAGATGAACAATTGTGTAAATATATTTTTTTAAAAGAAGATGATCTTAATAAATAAGCTTTTTTTTTTTTTACTATTTACATCTTTATATATTGCTTGAAGATTTAAATTATTCGTTAAAAACAAACCAACACAGCAACAAAACAAAAACAAAAGAATAACCAGGAGCAGCATACTTACAGGCGTGAGGTACAGAAGTAAGGTTTAAACTGTGTTTTTGTTTTGTCTCATCATTTTCTTCTTAATCTCTCTCTCTCTCTCTCTCTCTCCTTTTTTAAATTTTTTTTATACAGTAGACCAGTTGAACTCTTATGAAAATAATCCCATAACATTTTTTGGAGTATTTGCTGACACCGACTTCGAGAGATGGTGCCAAACAGATTCCATAATAAAATTACAATAAGACTAAACAACCTAACTATAACAATAATAAAATGATACAATATGGTATTATCAATATGGAGGAGTGTTTGGTAATAAGAGTAACTATATAGATATAGATATATATTTCACTAGAAGAGATCACAGTTTTATTTGCAAATATTACAATGTATATATGTGTGTATACACATACACACACACACACGCACACGCTCGCACACATGTAATATTACACCTATAGCTCAAATGCACAGGATGCCTCGCCTGCTTCTTTTGAAGTCAGCAGCAAAAGGGTGGGGAAAACGGGGTCTGCCCCCACCCCTTTTGTTTCAAAAGAAGCAAGGGGCGCCCTGTAACTGCAGTCAGAGAAGTGGATGTCCCAGGCACTCCACATTGTAAACAGCACAGATTGTTTCCTGTTCCTCCTCCTCTTAATTGCTGGTGAAAATCACACATCCTTAAAGCTCATGGCCCCGATCCAGCACTGGGGAGTGCTGAATGCACTCCAGCCAACCCAACAGGTGTCGGAGCGGTGAAAAACCACTTCACATCCAAGGCTGTGTATACGTCTGGTTACCCTTGCCAAATTGAGTCCATAGATAGTTATCCTAACAGGTAGGCTGTCCGCTCTGAAAACACTGATTACTAGTTCAGGGTGGAGATGGGGGGGGGGTCTGAATCCAGCCTCCCCACCCCCAAAGGTGATAAGCATTGTTGGTGCCAATCATTTGCGCGGTAGGCTTATGTTCAGAGGAGTACCATGAACAGCAAGGATTCATGCTGGCATCCATGGCATGGGAAGAGCTGCTGGTGGTGGTGGTGGTGGTGGTGGTGGTGGTGGGGGATACTTTACACTCAGTTTCCTAACAAGCTTCTCATTAGAAAAGGATGGAGAACAGAACAAACAAGATGGCCCCAGGCCACATTTCCAGACTTGAGCTTGTGATCCAGGGCTAAGCCTCTCTACTCTCTTCTCCAAGGGCTGAGTCGTGGTGTTCAGCCGTGAAGTTTCAATTGTTGGAAGCAGGATTTGGAGGTGGGCTTTGTGTGTGTGTGTGTGTGTGTGTGTGTGTGTGGTGTTCTGTGATGGTGTAATTACAGACCTCAGTGCCTCTTGAGGTTGACCCCATCAAGCCATCCCTGGGCAACTCTTTGTAGCCATTAGGCAATCTTTTTAGCCTTTTCCCAACTAAGGCGGCCATGTGTCCTACTTTACAAAGGACAGACATCTGTTTGAAGGGCTGTCCAAGTTTGGGTAAAGATAAGGAACCCTAGGAAGGGAGAGCAGCAGGGGCCTTGGAGTTGCCCATCAATGGTTAGCAGCGCCTGGACGGCCAATTGAGCAACAGGCACATGGGTCACCTGGCCACAGTCTCCCCACTATGGTGAGATGTATTGTCCTTCTACTTAAGCTACAGTAATAATAGCTTCTAAATTTGCATCTACACCTATACATTAGCACGTGCAAATTTTGTGGACATCTGAGTCATCTTGTCTGGTGACGCCTATATGCCCAAGGGCCAAAAAGACTTAGACTGTGTAGACCCAAGCAGGTAGGTAGAGTTTGAGCCACATAGGCATTTGTTCACAGGCACAGCCTTGTTCCACCCCTGCACAAACATGCAACCAATATGCTGTATGAATTGTCGCAGCTTTCTGTAGGATAACAACAGACCAGTCTCCAAACCGAGGAACCTGTTATTTTATGGTTTGCATGGATGATAATGCAAGGTCCACATCATCCCGCTAATATTTTATGAGTCTGTTTATCCTCTTGGGAATGCAATCCGGTAGGAGTCCTCCTCCGGCCGCAATTGGTATTTATTTACACATCTCAGCACACATGGAAATTAGATGCAAAGGACCTGACCTGTTGGGGGAATCGGAGGCAACTTGTTGTAGCTCTACAAGGACTCTGTGTGTGAGGCTGCGGTAGACGCCAAAGGGATGAAGCATATGCTGTGAAGCAACACGGATCCTGTTATGCTGTCCGGGCCTTAGCCCAGGACACGGACTTAGCACTCAATGCCCGGCATCTCCAGATGGGGCTGGGAAGGACCTCTCTCTGAAACCCTGGAGCTGTTGACAGCCAATGTGGACAAGACTGGGTCAGATCATCTGGCTTAGTATAAGGTAGCTTCCTAGTCGTTCCTAGCAGAGGACTCTTTTACCTTTTCTGTGTTTATACAGAAAAGCAGGATGTCAACCGGTGCAGCTTTCCCCATACCTATGTGAGAAGCTGTAGCTAGCAGCCAAAAATCTCCCTTCTACACAACAACTATGCAATATATACAAGATTTCACTCCTGCTTGGCATCCGGTCATTTTACACGGGACCATGGAATAAGTCCCTTGGTTGTGAATGGGGCTTCTAAGGAAGAAGGCACTTGGATCACACCCACAAAGTGTGTGTGTGTGTGTGTGTGTGTGATCAATCTTGGCTCAAAGCATCCCATAGTTATGCATGCTGCAGAGTTCAGGCTTCCAGACAAGGCTTTTATCCAGCCATTATCCGGCCTCATTCTTGGAATTTTACGTGTGTGTGTGTGTGTGTGTGTGTGTCTAGACATCGTCGTCATCTCCCACTTGCAAACCTGTGTTGTCCTGTCACTTTCGTCTCTTTTTCTTACCGTGGAAAAATCTATGAAGGAAAAATTCAGACTAGCTGCATAATGCCTTCTGACTGTTAGCGCTAGGACCACTTCGTCTGGGGACACCTGTCACCTGATTGCTGTGCCCCATGGCTGTGTGTTTTGCTCACTTTTTCAGTCTGTGGCGCTATTAGGCAGAGCATCTAATGCACGTCCGCCCCTAACACCTCAGCCAGAACTGCGTGGTGGTGTGGGTGTTGTTTCCGGTTCTGTGGACTGGGTAATAAAGACGGTTTGTGACAGGGTGCAGGCCGATGAAAACCACCCCAAGGACCCTGAGGTCCTGTTGCTAAGCTGGATATGAACTCACTGATAGGACAACTTAGTGGCTGCTCCAATGACTCCTTGAACACACCCACTGCCCATGAGAAGAGAATTGTTCCCACCTAGCCTGCTAGATAGCAAGCACCGGCAGCGAATGCCGTCCAAATCAACCTGGATTTGACCTGTTGGGGGAGTAAGAGGCACTTGGGGATTCTAGAAAAAAGGATTCCAGTAAAGGATTCTGACTGGTGGCAGGAGTGGGAGCTATGGGATGGGCAAGGGAGGGTCTCGTTATGCTGTTAGAATCAGGCCTGGGATATATAAGGCATCAGTCACCCTCCACACGTCGCTTTCCAAATGTACTGTCCGCAGGCGCATCATACACAGGAATAGTGCTTTGGCAATTCCTGCACACCCTCTGGTCTGCAGTTGGTCTATCCTTTCGGCTAACCTCACACCACACCATCTAATATAACAAAGGAGAGAATTTATGGAAATGAAAACAAACAAACACTGGTGTTCCCCCAAGAATTGGAACCATCACCTGCCAGATCATTTTAGCAGCTTTGCGGTGTCTTGTTTTTTTTGCTCTCGGCATTTTTTGAATTTCGGCTGTGCAGTTTGGAGAGCGGTGAAATACTGGTAAACGTCTTATTATATACAGTCTGATCTTGCGGTGCGTGGTGGCAGGGCAGGGCAGAGGCCGGGCCGGGGCGGGGGGAGAACCCCCATGCACAGAAGCAGAAATGAGGCACGTCCTTCACTCTTAAAAAAAATATCCTTAGGGGGAAAGTTACCCCTTCCACAGATACACACAAATGAGCAAATGCCGAGGGGAGAGGCAGAAGCCTATCAACTACCCCAAAGCACAATGGGAAAGGAATTAGGCCATGGACCTGATCTCTCCCCCACCACCAACGGGAAGTTTACTGTGTTCTTGTACAGCTCCCATGAATTAATTTCTATGGGCCTTGCACTGTAAAACTTCCTGGGAGATTTTTGCACCCACGGCATTATAAAAACCCTTGCGTTGTTCTTTAGGAAGCCGACATATTTGAGGTTGCAACCCTATAAATACCCTCTTAACCTGGAAGTAAGCTCCCTTTTGCTCAGTGGGACTTACTTCTGAGTTCGACACACATGCATGTGCTGTAACTCTCTCTACTTGGTGGGCAGAAATGGATGTTTCATTGAAAGCACGCAGAGTCACTCCAGAAATGAAGTCGCTCTCTGCCCACGTTTCTCTCCTCCACCACCACCACGCGCTTTTCGTCCATGCAAAGACTCATGGTTTGTTTGTCCCCCACCCTCGAATCCATTGCAGTAAGGACTATTCGTTGGCAATCTTTCAGATTAAACAATAAAAACAAAACAAAACAAACAAACCTCTCTCTCTCTCTCTCTCTTAAAGACAAAAACAAAACACAGGTAAAACCTAGAACAAACCGACAGTTACAACCAAGTGACACCAGAATGGAGGTAGCTGAGGCCTGCTTCCAAGGAACCTTCTGGGGCTGGAACCCCCCCCTCCTCCCAGCCCCTTTGGGGGAGAAAAAGGGAGGAGAAGGCAAGAAGATGCAGGCCACCAACCGGGTCTGTTTTTTAAAGGGATGGCGGAAGAGAGGAGTCCAGCTGTGGTGAGGAGCCTCCTGCCATGGGCATAGGCCAGCTTGACCCAACCTGGAGCCCTCCAGCTGTGTTGGACTACAACACCAACCACCCCAGCCAGCATTGGCCATGCGAGCTGTAGTCCTCGACACATCTGGAGAGCATCTGGTTCACGAAGGCTGGTATGCCCGATGCCCTTGTTTCAGGCACAAAGCCATTGGCGGTGGCAGGACGGGCGGAGGTCGGGGGACACAGCCAGTCCCTCCCCACCCATGATTTCGGCAGATACTGGTGGCCAAGGCATTGTGCTGCCGGAGGTGGAGCCGCAAAAGGTGCCCCCACCCCCCCGCGGCCGCCAAGTCAAGGTGCACAGTACCCAAGGCTATCCAATTCATGTTGGCACTTGAGGCAGAAATCCCACAAGTACCTCTGCCCGCTCCCTGACAGGGAGAAGGCAACAATGCGTCCAAGAACTAACCATTGGCTGCCCTTTTTATGACACCCCAAATCGGCGGGCTGAAGTGACGGCCTCACTCTACCTAATGGTAGGGCTGGCACCAGCTTTTTGCCAGCAGAGAGCCACGGGGATGTTGTGCCGACGGGGACAGGACATTAGTGGATTAGTGTGTTGGGCAACATTGAGTCTACGAAGGTTGTGGAGCCTGCCTGGTTGGCCAATTACCCACAATTCTGATCTTTACCTGCCCCCCCCCCAATCTAGGCCACTTTCTTAGGTATTTTAACCTGGAACTGAAAAAACAAACATTGTCCTCAGGAGGAGAAAAGGCAGCGTCTGAATTCAGCCTTACTTGGATGCACTTGAACTGGATGGCTTGAGAGACCTTTGGCTTAGAGGGCAATATCTCCAAATAGCTCTAGAGGAAGGGGGTAATTTACACTGAGAAAATGGCATGGGGTGGGGAAGTGTTACGCCTCCCCCCCTCCGCCACCTGTGCCAGGGCGCTGCTCTAATTAGGAGGGGGGTGCAGCTAATTTTTTTTTTTTAAAGGTGGGGGGAGAGAGAGAAATACTGGAGACCTGCACACAGTTCTCCAACATCTGATTTAATTTTTCTCCATCATGCCTTTCCCCATGGAATCCTGGGAGCTTCAGTTCAGTTGAGGGTGCTGTTGGGAATTCTTTAACAGGCTCCGCTCCACATAGAACTACAGTTCCCAGAATTCCTTGGGGTGAGAGAATAGGTATGAGACCAGTTAAAGTTTGGTGCAGAGATATGCCCAGGTGGAGCATCTGCTGGAAGCTTTTATATTTTTAAAAAACTACACAGCCCCAAATGGTAAAGACCAGGGTTTCTTTTCACATGAAAGACCTCCAGTGGTTCTGAATATCCTCCCAATGTGCTCTCTCCCTCTCTCTCTCTCTCTCAGGGCAGACACAAGGAAGATGATGCCTGATATATGTTGAATCATGGGTTGATTCAACCATGACCGGTACCACATCAGCATCGAGACATGGCACTGAAAAGAGTCATTATTATTTTAAAACAACAAACAAACAAACAAACAAACAAACAAACCCAGCCACTGTATGTTAAATTGTGCTCCCATTCCATCCCTGGGCCACCTACGGCTTGTCTCCCGTTTTCTTTTTCCTTTTCCTTTCTTTTTTGGCAAAGGCCAAGGGGAATTGTGGCATGCGTTGCAGATTCCCTGCATGGAGAGGAGACCCAAGTTGAGCAAGCCCAGGCCTCTGTGTGCAGAAGACGAGGTTCTAGCAGCAAGAATTGCACAAGGGGCCCGGTTGACAGGGAGAATGGGAAGAGGGGAGGGAGGCCCCAGAGATGACCAGAAGAAAGAGGTTAGACAGGCAAAGGTGGTAGCACCCAACGCCTCTTCTCTTGCAAGAGTGGAATCCTGCCGGAGAAATAAATACTGATAAGGGGTGTTCCTTGGAACTTCTGGGTCTGCAGCAAGTAGTCTTTCATTTTGGGAAACATCTCTCTCTCTCTCTCTCTCTTTCTCTCTCCAGCTATAGCCTGTGTTTCTGTCCCAGGGAAATGAAAAAAAAAAGAAAGAAAGAAAGAAAGAAAGAAAAGAAAAAAGGTGTGTGTATTGAATCCTAAATGCAATATACAAAAGTCGGGCAGAAGGGAGGGAAAGAAACCTTGCTGGCTGATGGAAAAGCCACCTGCCTGTGTATGGTTGGTTTATTTGTTTGTTTGTTTGTTTGAATTCCATTTGGTGCATTGGGGTTTTTTTGTTTTTGTTTTCGGTATGGTTGGTGTCCTGTTTCCTTTGCGCCGTCACCCTATCCCCCAATCGCTGTGGTGAGGAGGGAAAAAAACCCAAGGAGGTTTGGAAGGCAGGCAGTAGGTAAAGCAATTTAAGGCAGACTGTTTGGTTGCTTGGAGGTTGAACACGGCACCCTGTTCCTGACACAGTAAGGGAATCAGTTGTATGGGACATAGCAGCAGCAGGAGTAGCAGCAGCAAGATGGAGGTCTGGTTGACGTTCTTCTCCTTCTTCTCCTTCTTCTCCTTCTTCTCCTCCTCCTCTGTTCCTTGCGGCGGTGCAGTATGCCTCCGGTCCTTTGCCCCAGCTTAGCAGCTTCAGCCTCTTTGGCCCTCAGCTCATTGCCACAGGTGCGTGCGTGCCCCACGTCATCTCGGGGATCCCTCCCTCGTAAGCGAAGCCAACAGACAAAACTTGCTTCTCCCCCCCCCCCCACAGATTGCTCACTGGGAGCCCTACCTATGGTGAAACCACCTCTCCCCCCCCCCCCCAAGTTTTGGTGCTGTTGGCATTCAGCACCAAGGGAAGCCAGGCCTAGCTAGGGAGGCCAGACTCTTCCACAAGAGGTTTTGGGGCTGTGAACCTTGGAGAGAGAAAAGACTCTGAGCTCCCTTCTATTGCTGTGGCACACTTTTCTCTCTCCCCCCCCCACTCTCTCTCTCTCTCTTTCTCTCTCTTCCTTCTTCCTCTCTCCCTAGTTTCTCTCTATAAATATTAGGTATATATTTATATATATATGGCTTGTTTCTTGCCTTAATCTGGATACAAAAAGCAAAACTGAACCCAAAGATGTACACATCCCAAACTGAACCACACATTGCTCGAACCAGGTGGACGTAGACCTGCGTAACACAATGCTTCTTCTTCTGCTTCTGCTTCTTCTTCTTTTTCTCTTGACTCTAAAAAGTCTTCTTTCACGCAGCTATTTGCTGTTTTGCTTCTTCTTGCTAGTAAGATATGTTTAATATAATAACCTCCTCCTTCCTCCATCTCCCCTCCCCCAATATTTCAGTTCTCCTCGGGCAAACAAATTAAAGGCAGACTGGTTGAATTCTAAGGGTCCCTGGTGCAGAATCGCCATTGAGTTGAGCAGCTGAAACGGTTTAAAAAACGATACCAAGAAAAGGGGGATGTGATGAAGTCTCGCCTTGCCTGCCTTCGGTGGTGCCTCTCTTCCATTCCTTGGCGCTTTGCATTATCCAAAGCTGAAGCCCCGCCGCTGGTCCCGCTGTTTGTGCTCCTCAGCATCCGGATCGAGGCAAGCGCATTCGGCCTGCAGATCGCAGGACATCGGGAAGGGGATGATCTGCGCAAAGAGAGCCAATGAATAATAAGGGCCCGTCACGGTCAGAGAAAGTCAACTTTGGTTTGGAAGCTGCCTCATACAGAAGACTGGCTTTCACACCAAATAGTGACTCATGTCATGAGCTATGCAACGTAGCTTTAAGCCCATTAAATGTTTCAGCTAATGAACCGTGAACTGCTAAATGGCAATAATGTGCCAACACATTGGCAAATCTAGGAGAGGTGGTTTTAGCGATGACACTTTTTCATCCTTGCCCCCGCAACAGGCAAATTCCCACATAGATCAGATTCTTGCCACTCAGAATTCCCTTTGCCATATTTTAGAGCAGAAGAACAGGATACACCTCGCTCGCTCTTCCTCTGTACTGCTCTGCTTCTAAAGCAGCTGACTCCCTTGCAAATAAGCTTTCACCCAGCTTTCCAGTAGAGTAAACCTCTGCTGGGAGTGGTGGGCAGCTCAGGTTTCTTTCGCAAGGAATGGAAGCAGACCAGGCAGGCTATTTTGGGGGGAAATAAATAAATGGCTACCTGTCTCTTTAAAACAAGTGAAAGCAGGAGCTAAAGCAACTGCTGCTTTGGTGAAAGGAAGTTGATTTCAGAGGATTGCATCAGGAATTTACATAAAGGAAAGAGCAAGGACAAAATGCCTTGGGACAGGGGGAGACGTTGGTGCCTGGAGTGAATTCCCCCCCCCCCCAGTCTTCCCCATCTGCGCAGGCAGAGTTAATGACCTAATTCCCCTCCCTTCCTGGACGATGCCACAACCTGTTCAGATGTTTTCAGTGAGCATAATGTACATTCACTCCCTACTGACACATTGGTTTCCTCCTTCTGTGGCAAGAAAGTCCAGGTCGTGTACCCAGCCACTCCCCTGTCATCATGGGAATTTCTGGGAATATGCACTGCACACGCACACACGGAGATGCACACGCACAGATGTTCCCATTGCGATGCAACCTCTCCCTCCCTGCTCCATGCATGTGCTTGCCTGCCTCTTTGTAACATGCCACTCTCATTTACACCCAAATTATGCAAAGTAAGGGCTGGGTCATCTCTGATTTCCCAGTGATGCCTGCCCAAGACCGTAATCATGTAATGACAAAAAACCTACAAAATCTTTCCCAGCTCCAATGGGAAGATAATTCCACAAGGAAAACATCATACTGGGATTATATGCAAAGGGAAAATTGAGAATCGTCTTGGACTATTTGATGAGGCATCGTGCACACAGTGACTGGCCTTTCGGAAGAAGGTGGCCTTTTCCCTCCATTAAAAAAGTGCCGAGAGCTCTCCATTCCTGCCCAAGGAGAAACACACCCAAGCTTAAAAGCCTGCTTCAAAGGTCCTCCTCCGCATCTCACTGCTAGTGAAGTCTCAATAGGGTAAGCACGAGCGAGAAGGTCTTCTTCTCCTTGGTGGCACCAAGACCGTAGAATGCCTTCTCTGCACTGATCCACCACTCTTTATCTGCTCTTATATGTGAAACCAAAACGTATTTGTTCCAGCAGCATTTTCTTTGATCATCAACTTGGCAGAAGACGGCACTATATCAATTTGGTTGCTCTGCTTCTATCTCATCTTTTATTGTGATGTTTTTAATGCAAATTGAATTATTATTACTACTACTACTACTACTACTACTACTTTTATTTATTTATTTATTTAGTGTATTTCTAGATTGCCCATCTAGCCAGAACCCGACTACTCTGGGCGATGTACAATATAAAATGAAACAAAACAGAATAAAATACAATTAAAACAGTATAAAATTTTAAAATCCTAGCCTACCCCATATTCCCACCTGAAAAGCCATGTTTTTAATGAACAGCGGAAGCTCATCAAGGAGGGGGCATGGTGGAGGTCACTTGGGAGAGAGTTCTACAGTTTGGGGGCTGCCACAGAAAAGGCCATCTTCCTAGTCCCCACCAGCCTGGCTGCTCTGGCTGATGGGACAAGAAGAAGGCTGTCTGTGGCAGATCATGTTGAGCAGCCTACTTGATGTTGCTGGAGACGCTCCTTGAGATAAACTGGACCGGAGCCGTATAGGGTTTTAAAGGTCAAAACCAACACCTTGAATTCGGCCCAGCAAGCAACTGGTAGCCAGTGCAACTCCTTAAGCACCAGAGTGATGTGATCATGTCGGCGGTGACTGCCTTTAACGAGGCGAGCCGCTGCATTCTGTACCAGTTGTAGCTTCTGAACCATCTTCCAGGGTAACCCCATGTAGAGCACATTACAGTAGTCTAGGCGAGAGGAGACCAAGGCATGAACCACTGATGGATAATGGTACTACTACTACCACCATTATCCCCCTCCTCATTATTTATTAGCTGCTTTGGTTACACAATTTTACAGAGATGTGGGATATATAAATGCAAGAAATAAATACATATGTGAATGTGTGCACCACCACATTTAGGATTCTAGAAGATCAGTCCACTTACAGAAACCAACCTCTTCTGGACAATGGTCAGCCTAGGGGTGTTAGCCACCCACCACTACCCATCAACACACACACACACACACACACACCTTGTTTGCTTGCTCAATTTAACCATGTGGCATTGCTGTTCTAAATATTTTTTCCCCCCTTCCTTCACCATGTCTTGCACTGGGAAAATAAGAAGGGAGAACGCTTCTGTAAGCATTCAGGCTGTGTGGGAGAGAGCAGGGAATCGGGGCTGGATCAGGAGGTCACAGACATTAAAAGGAAATAGGATTTTGCTTGTCCTCAATGGAAGACCTTATATTTCCTGTGGATCCCTAGCAGAAGCCCTCGTGCCCTGCCACTGGTTAGGAAGGGATGGACAGAACGCTCTTTCTCAAGCCAACGGAGACACTCCCGGGTCAGCTGCAGGGCAAGTGGCTCAGCAGATTAACACGCTCCTTCCCCCAGCTGGCTCAGAACACACCCTCCCCGTCCCTGTAGGTTAGCAGCACAGCCTGCCTGGGCCCAAGGTGGGTGGTTCTGGACCTTCAAAGCCAACTGCCTCTCCTAGGAGCAAAGGAACAAATTCACAACCATACCAGGAGACAGGTCACCAGCTGGGAGGCCTTAGTGGACGAGCTGGAAGTTCTAGTGCAGGGCAGGGCTCCCCGACCTTGGGTCCCCCAGATGTTGCTGGCCTACAGCTCCCAGAATCCCTTGCCATTCAGCCATGCTGGCTGGGTATGCTGGGAGCTGTAGTCCATCAACATCTGGGGACCCAAGGTTGGAGAGCCCTGCTCTAGTGGATAGCAAAATGAATGCGCGTCATCAACTTAATTTTTTTAATTGAATTTAAGAGTAATGGTGCCTATATACTACCTCCAGTATCAGAGGCAGCATGCCTTTCAATACCAGTTGCTGGGGAACAGAAGGGTTCCCCAGCAACTGCAGGAGGGTGCTTTCACACCCTTCATTCATTCATTCATACATACATGCAGGCACGCACGCACGCACAGAGAGACTGAAATCAAAATATTAAATGCATCACCAACAACTATACTCATATCAGTCAATACTACATAAGAAACAAGAGACACACGAAACACAGGGCTAAGTCATTCATATAAACCAGGGCTCTGCCACCCTTGGGTCCCCAGATGTTGCTGGACTACAGCTTCCAGCATACCCAGCCAGCATGGCTCATGGCAAGGGATTCTGGGAGCTGTAGTAGTCCAGCAACATCTGGAGACCCAAGGTCGGAGGGCCCTGATATAAACGGAGTCTAAAATTTCCACCATCTCAGTAATAGCAGCTAAATTAGACCTATTACAAATGTTAAGACAATAAAACCATACAAAGCCTGAGATGATACAGTCTTTGCACGGTGCCTAAAAGATGTCAATGTGAGTCCCACAGAGAGAGGAGCACTTCATAACTGAGGGGCCACCATGGAGAAGGCCCTCTCTGTAGAAGTCTTCCTACCGAGCAACTGGAACTTCTGCTATGGAAATGAAGGGGGGTGGGAGGTGGAGCAAAAGAGGAACAGCCAAGCACAGGGTTGCAGCAATACAGTGAGGGGGGTGCCACCTTACCTTTTTAGACTTCACTGTCGAGACACAACAGTCCCCACCATCATAGTTGCAAAAGGCTCGGTTGTTGCTGGAGTCACAGTAGTTGTCTCCCATGAAAGGCTGAAAGGAGAAGCCAGAAAAACAAGGGAGGAAGATGAGAACAGGGCGAGGGACGCCATATAATCCTGCCCATAAATGATCTATCTCAGGGGTCCTTCTCAAATGCCCACAGTTAAGGTTGGTTAGGCTGGCATGCATGAGAGACAAACAAGACCTTCTTGGTGGTGGCCCCAAAACTGTGGAACTCCCTTCTAATGGAATTATGCCTTGCCCCCTTCCATGCCCCCCCTTTATTTTGCCAAAAACCCATCCACTTGCATCAGTGAAACACTTTTTGGCACTATAAATGGCAGAAGGTGGGGTTCCAATCCGTATTGGGACTACAGCAGGAAGCAAAGGGTTAAGGCCCTCTTTAGACCCCCCCCCTCCTCCCTGCACGCTTCTGTCCCAATCCGGATCAGGTCCTCTGTGCTTACTTTACAGTAAAAAAAAGAAGAAGAAGAAGAAGAAGAAGCAGCAGCATCATCTTTAAAGTAATGTATTGTTAGGCTCTCAGTGGAGTGGAGGTGGGTGTGGTTCTACCTGTCCTCAGGTTATTTTGTTTTTAAAGAAATGAAACCACTGGCCCTCAGGAAACCGTGGTACTGCCAAGAATGAGATGGACTCTCAGCTAAAAAAACACAACCTCCTCAGCTAGTAAGTCTCGGTAGCCAAAGGTTGGCAGCAATCTGCCCTTGATTTGTAGTGCTGCTGCAATCCGCTGGAGAGACAGTGCTGAAGTGGAAAGAGTGTTGCACACTAAGGATCGGGGAGACCCAGCTCAAAATCTCCCCTTGCACACACACACACAGCCACAAAGCTCACCTTGGAGTGTTCACCCCCCCCCCTCTCTCAGGCAGGGCTCTCCAAGCTTGGGTCCCCAGATGTTGCTGGCCTACAGCTCCCAGCATACCCAGCCAGCATGGCTCAGGGCAAGGGATTCTGGGAGCTGTAGTCCGGAAAACATCTGGGGACCCAAGCTTGGAGAGCCCTGCTCTAAGGTTTGTTGTGAGGATCAAATGAGATGCGGGGCTGAGCGTGGGAGAACCAAGCCCCATTGCCTTGAGCTCCGTGGAAGAGCAGCCGGGAAATAAATGAAGAAAACCTACACTTGCCAACCTTGGAGGAAGTCCCACTGGACTCAGTGAGACTTCAGCTGCCAAGTAGTTGCGCACCGGATTGGGAGCCCGCCACCGCACAAAATGTCCTCCTGTTAAACGGCCCTGTGCCTGCTGCTGTTTTCGCAGGCTGGGCAGTGCTGGAGGTGGTGTAATTGTGTGTATTGTGTGTGTGTGGGGGGGGGGGCGGTGTCATTCCACAGTTCCCACTGCATGACCAGGAGGGCCTTCCCGCATGTCTCCTTTTGTTCCTCCCCTTCTAAATGGAGACACGCATTGTCCTTTCGCAGAAGAAGCCGTCTCTGGAGAAGGGCGCAGGGGGAGCTCGAAGCAGCTGTGTTTTTTGTTTGCAGCTCATCTCCTAATTAACTGCATGGCTTGTGTGTGTTTAAAGAATAAAATAAAATAAAGCGTTGGGATGTACGAAGAACAATAAGCGAGAACGTTTTTTGGCTCTTCTTCCCTTCGGAAGAGCCAAGGTCAAGCTCATAAATATTTCATGGACACATTGTGCAACATTTTTAGACCCCAGAAGCTTTTATTTGCCGTGACTGCTGTCGATATATGTAAACAGTCCCTTGCAGGGTTGGAGAGGAGTTCTCTGCCCCATGTGCCATAACCAGGAAGTAGAGCTGTTGGAAGTTGGCTCGTATCCAGACAAAGATACCCTTGTGTGCTTGTAGCACACCCCTATAATTTCAAAGATCACTGTCCGAGTCTCCCAATACACTTGCTTTATGTTATATGTTATATTACCCTGCAAACCGTAACTGATTAATTGATCAGATGCTAAAATCCTTCCGCAGTGGGGGGGGGCGGCGGGGGGGGGATGCCTTTTGATTCCATCTTGCAGCCCTCCGAGGGAGTGGTGGTGGTGGCGAACTGCCTCGAGCCAAAACAACACCTATGCGCACAAAGACATGCACATCTCCAGAGCCAGTGACCTATTTGCGAGGAGATGACTTCAGTGCAAAGGGTAAACACAGATCTATTAATGGAGTGGTGAGACAACTTTTTAATCATGGGTCTCAAGGATCCTCCCCCCCCCCACACCATGTTAAAAAAGCCTCCAGTTCCTGTGTGCATTGACATCTTTTTTGACTTACCCAAAGGACGGACATTTGGGTAATTTTAACTAAGGGAAGTGTGTGAGATGCATGACGTAAGTGTAACCGGACAGCTCTGAGGTAAGAAATGATGATGATGATGACGACGACGACGACAACAACAACAACAACAGATAAATGGTGTTTAATGTATACTTGCCTAGAGTCTACGTAAACGGTGTATCTTATGCCGTTTTCTAGGAAAAAAACGTCGCGCTGGAACCCGGAAGTCGCTTTCCCCGGCTCGGCTCGCGAGAACACGAGCCGAGCTGGGGAAAAGTAGGTCGTGCGGAGCTTGGGGGAGTTGAGCCTGGCGAGTTTCCGGACCTCCATCCCCCAATCGAGCTCCGCACACATCCCTACTTTCCGGGTCCCGACGCTACGTTTTTTACATAGAAAACGGCATAAGATACGCTGTATAGTGTATAGTATAGTGAAGTATACACTCAAAATGGTGGCATTTACACAAACTGTGGCCGTTTTTAACCTATACGACGCTATTTTCTACATAAACTACATAGAGCCGGGGAACCAGGAAGTCCAGCAGTGAGCACTGTGGCGTAACCCCACAATTCAGTTCCCTGGTGTATGTCCGCGTTAGTATGTTTAGTGAGCATGGAATGTTGAACTGAGTGGGTGTGGCTTGTGATGTCTTGGAGAGGGTGGGGGGAGGAGTCTATAAGGAGTGTTTGAGTGAAGTCAGTTAGTTTTATGTGAGTTGAGAGTTAGTGAGTGGTTGTAGGGTGTTGGGAGTGTTAGAGAGTTTGGGAGTTAGGTTAGTTGGGTTATTCGTGTCTTGTCAGGAGTTTTAAGAGAAATCAGTGCTTGTATGGGGAGTGAAAGTATTTAGAATTATAGGGACTTAGGTTAATTATCAAGTGTTTGGTGTAGGCAGGTTTTAAGTTATTTTCTGGAACTAAGATTGTGAGAATTAAAATAAACTTATTTTTATTTTGTTTGCTACCCAAATCCTACGTGTCAGCTTGGCGTTATTAACCTGCTTTACTTTGAAATCTACACACACACCTTTGTACCCACAGCATCATAAATTTAAAAATAGATCCTTAATAACCAGAATTAATATTTTCCCTCATTAGTAGGGGAAAGGCTTCATTTGACCCTCCACTCAGGTTTTTAAGTGTTGATGCTTAGCCTGAGAAGGGTTTATGCGCCTGGTCCTAAAGTGTAAGGGACCGTGTCGTCGCAAGCACCTTAGCTGGCGGGAGCGCTGGCCGAGCGCTCAGCGAGTCGGGTGCCAGGCTGGGTGCCCATCCCTACGACTGAGAGACATTTTGCTTACCCTTTCCAGTGTCTGCCTTTCAAAAGTACCACCTGTACAGATAATCTGGACAATAAAAAGACAACCTGGGGTATGGAAGTTGTTGGGGTGGGGAGGAAGAAACCAGAGATTTAGGTGGTATTCTCTTCATTATGCTGGAACTTGCAGTGTTGGGAATTCAGGAAACCAGTATCCAAGGGTCAACATGGTTCCTCATCTTCCATAAATGAGTGCACCTGGTCTACCATGAAAGTGATGGATGATGCAAACAATTCAAGGTGGGTGTTGATTCCTGGTGGCAATTGACCAAGGGTCATGCAGTGTTTGGACCGGCAACTCTCTTTACAACTTTACATGCTGATAATGCTCAGCTGCCTCCCAAGCACAAGGAGATCTAGGACATGTCGTTCCCAGGGTGTCCAACATCCAATAGTATGGATCTGGGCATCTCAGAGAACTAGATTTCCCAGGCTCCCTGGTGCCTGGGAAATTGCCATGGCAACATTCTAGGCACCAGGAAGGGAGGTCTCACCAAAAGGCCTTTTTAGCAAGATTCCCCCGCTGCCACTGCTTCCTGTGCTCTAATGCCACCCCACCCCACATCACAGAAGGGGGCACCAGGCCAGGCTAAGGGGCTCACAGGGATTGGTGAAGGCTTCGGGCCCTTTTGCATGCTCAAGGATATCATCGGGAGCATGATGGGGTCCACATTCTGAATCAGGCTCAAAAAATCTGCACTACTTTCCCATTTGGGGGGGGGGGGTTAAATAGATGGGGTTGCAGAGTTCAATTCAGAATTGAGACAAGGAGAATTCACCCATCACTAGCGCAGGACGTATCCCAAGACTTTGGATAACTGTCTGCCAGTGTGGCGTAGTGGTGAGAGTGTTGGACTGGGGACTCGGGAGATCCGGGTTCTAGTCCCCGCTCCGCCATGAAACTCACTGGGTGACTTTGGGCCAGTCACTGACTCTCAGCCTAACCTACCTCACAGGGTTGTTGTGAGGATAAAATGGAGAGGAGGATGAGGATTATGTAAGCCACCTTGGGTTCCTTTCAGGAAAAAGGCGGGGTATAAATATAATAAATAAATAAAAATAAAAACTACATGATATCTGCAGTGGAAGTCAAACCTGCTGGGTTATGCATGCATGCATTGATTTGGATCTGAATCACCAATTCCTCTCGCTAGGTTAACTGATACGATAGCGAACAAGGCTCTTGTACTTGCAATGGCTTGTCTGGAAGAGAAAAGCTTGGCAGTTTGCAGGTTCTCTCCCCTCTGCAGACCTGTGACGTGACAAGCACCCAGCTCTGTAGGGCTACAACGCAGGGAGTCAGCTTAGCTCATGAATGCTCACCTCACAACCCTTGATGCAGTGAATCAGTGCAGGATGTGGATACCACTTGAGTTCGCCTGTGCAGACGACATTCTGCAGGGAAGGAATGAAGAACAGAGACATTGAGGGGGGGGGGGAACTCAGTGTAGAGAAAGCTAGCAAGTTTGGCTGACTGCATGTGTGGTTGTCTTTGCCTCCCCCCCCCCCTTCTTCTCCTGGCCGCTCCTCATCTTGTACCCTAGACATTTAGTTTAGTTCCTAAAACACCAGAGGTTTGCAGGATCTGGCTCCTCTCCAAGTATTTACAAGAAATGCTGGTCCCGACACTTGCAATAACAGAAAGCTTGAGATTAAAATAATATTTAAGGTTCCCTCGAAGCGTCGTGTTTAATATTTCACTCGTGACAGGGAGGAACAGCCTGAGCTGTGGAAAACTGGAGTGGGGGGGGGTGGAAGAGGGGAGAGACATTTGGTCATGGCCTCAAGGGGGGTTCTGTATCACTTCAAGGGCACAGACGCCTTACCCAGAATGCCCAAGAAGGAGATGACTGGGACACACTGTCATGGTGGGAGATTTGGGGCAGGAATTAAAGACGAGAACCCAACAGTAGGGGTACGTAACATGGTAGCCTCCAGATGTTAGATAGATCATAGAGCATAGAGTTGGAAGGGGCCGATGAGGCCATCAAGTCCAACCCCCTGCTCAATGCAGGAAACTAGAGGAGGGGGTCTCCCATCCAAGTAATAACCAGGCCCTGTTCCCTGACTACTGACTGGACTTATGGGAGTTGTACTCTGAAACATCTAGAGGGTGCCTGGTTTGCTTATCCCTGCCCTGTTTGCTTATCCAGCAGGGCTCTTCTTATGTTCTTTACGCAGAGTAAAACAAATATGGGTGCAATCTTCTGTTCCTCCCACCTTGTCTGGTGGGACATAAAACAGGGGCTGGCCCTGGAAGGCTCTGCGACCTCGGAAATCCTTTCCGAGGTTCGCAGAGCCATGGAGCGCCCACCCACCCCACCTCGTAGCCTGCACGGTTCTTTCCATGCCAGCAGGGGAACCAAATATGGAAGACCATGTCTGGTTCCCTCATGGGGAAGGGGCGTTCCCGGGGGCGGGGAAGGGAGGAATGAGGCTCTGCTGGATTCTGAGGAGAGGTAAAAGATCTAGATGGCCAAAATCAGCTAAGATAATTTTGGAGAAATTCTCATGGGTTTGGTTTGGTTCTCTTGGGCTTACCTTACTTAGGAAGTGGCCAAGGAGTGTGCACAAGTATGCCATTTTTCATTCATTGTACAATAACCTCTGTGGCAGCCCGTCGCCTCCTTGGCTTCCCACACTTCTGTTAAAGCCAAGGGGAAGGCATCGCAAGGTAATTCCTCCCATTGGGCTTTTCCAGATCAGGAAGCGCAGGCAGCCTGGGAGGCTGCAGAGCAATGTAGAAATGCGTAATAGAAAGCAAACACACACGCACAGCAGCACCCTTGGCTACCTCAAGGTGATTAGGTCAGCTCAAAAACACTGCAAAAATAAATTATAGAACATCCTGAGAATGAGTCAGAACATTTGGAAGCCTCTTCCACGGGGGAAGGAAACTTCCAGGAAATTAGAGGACAGATTTCGGCACAGCACTTACTCCACCTCTTCCACAGAGCTAGACACAACACTGCCCCCCCCACACACACACCTGCACTGTGGTAGATGCCTGCCAACACAGGTGATGCTGTTGCCACTTGCGGTGGCAGAAAAAAAAAAATAACCCCACCCAAAACCCTTACAAAAAAAGAGAGACGCTGTGCTACAGACCCTGCCAATGGTGAGCCCTGCCTGAGAGAAAATGTTGAGAATTTCTCCTCCCCCCTGGAGAAATTCAGTGACGTTGTCCCTCCAGTTTCTCAGCCCACAGATACGGTGGAGAATTTCAAGAGGCCATTTGTGCATCACTCTAGAAAATGCATCCAAATTTTAATGCGGACTTTACAGACTGGTTCAGAAACAGGACTTCAGAAACTTGTGCTTCAGAAACTTTGAAAGTTGTAGAAAGCGTAAAAGACAGATTTGTCCATTTCTAAGGAAGGGCAGGATATAAATGGAACACATAAGTGAAGTAGTCATCTGGAGCTAACATGAGTCATCTTTTTGCTCTTCTCGTGGGGACATTTCATAAGTGAATCTTTGGAAGTTTTGTCCTGGGGACACATTTGGACATTTCAAAGATTTCCTCAACAGTGCCTCCCTGTCAAAATAGTATCATGGCACCAAAGAATTCCTTTCTGACTCTCCTCTCTGTTTCCATTTGTCATGGAACAGGAGGAGAAGAGCACCTATCAAGAGGAATTAGACAAAGGAAAATGGTTCGTTTCTTCCCGTTAGGTCTGCTTAGGCTTCTGATGAGAGAGAACAGAAGAGTGGATATCCACAGGATGGAGATGGTAGTGCCCAATGGGGTAGACCAGTCAGGTTCACCCCATTCAAAAATCTTCTGAGCAAGGACAAAAGACCGAACCTGGGACCCTTCGACATGTGAAGCATGTACTCTGCTACCGACCTATGCCCCCCTACAAACAAGACTATTGGTCTATCTAGCTCAGCGTTGCCTTCTCTTGACTGGCAGAAGCTCTCTGAAGTGTCAAGGCACCCAATGTCTTTGGGTGTTTGCTATTGTTACCTTCAGTCAACTGCTAATATTTCTCTCCCATTCCTACTTTTTATTGCACCTCATTTGGAATTAGCGAGTCTGCTTCCACAAGGAGGCAGGGAACTATTTTATCAAGCCATGTATTGGCAGCACAACGGGGGCATTTATTTTGCATGGGCTCAACCTCACCCGTTTTTTAATTAAAAATGTGGAGGGCTGTATACACACACACACACACACACACACACACAGCAATTTACCCTCCCCCCCTGCTAATTTGAGGGCTAATTTAATCCGTCTGCAGGGGAAACTTCGGTGTGTTTTTACAATTTCTGTCATTTGAGGCTTACCTGGCATGTGCTAGAAAAAAGGACTTTTATATTATCTGCACAGGGCTGTTTATCTTTCCGATGCGCTAGGATTTTCCACTATTACTCAGGGCCCAGATTGCTCCACCTGTCTTGCAACAGGCCTGGTCTGTGTGAAATGGAAGGGGAAGGACTCTGGGTAAAACTGGACTGGAGCGGGGAGAAGGCCAATACTGTTTATCCAGTGAGGGCGGGAGACCGCAATATGCAAGGGCCCCATGGTGGGGTCAGGTAAGTTCCCAACAAGTTCTTGAAGCCCTCTGGAAATTGAAAGGCCAACACTCATGACAAGCCTGAAGACAAAATTGATTTGATTTGATTTTGCCTCTTATTTCCTGCATATCAAGGTGGGGTAGAAAAACAGAAGAGCCCCCCCCCCCAGTGCTGCTGCTCTAATTGAAATGGGGGGGGGGAACGCACCCATGACTAGAATCATAGAATCATAGAAAAGTAGAGTTGGAAGGGGCCTACAAGGCCATCGAGTCCAACCCCCTGCTCAATGTAGGAATCCAGGTCAAAGCATCTCTGACAGATGTCTGTCCAGCTGCACCTTGAATGCCTCCAGAGTGGGAGAGCCCTCCACCTCCCTAGGTAGTTGGTTCCATTGTCTTATTGCTGTGACAGCCAGGAAATTTTTCCTGATATTTAGGTGGAATCTAGGTTCCTGTAACTTGAGTCCATGATTCCGTGTCCTGCAAACTGGGATGATCGAGAAGAGATCCTGGCCCTCCTCTGTGTGACATCCCTTCAAGTACTGAAAGAGTGTGATCATATTTCCCCTCAGTCTCCTCTTCTGAAGGCTAAACATGCCCAATTCTTTCAGTCTCTCCTCATAGGGCCTTGTTTCTAGTCCCTTTATCATCCTCGTTGCCCTCCTCTGAACCCTCTCCAGTTTGTCTATGTCCTTCTTAAAGTGAGGTGCCCAGAACTGGACGCAGTACTCAAGATGAGGCCTAACCAGTGCCGAGTAAAGGGGAATTATCACTTCCCGTGATTTGGAAGCTATACTTCTATTAATACAGCCCAAAATTGCATTTGCCTTCTATGCAGCCACATCGCATTGCTGGCTCATATTCAGTTTGTGATCTACCACAATTCCAAGATCCTTCTCACTTGTAGTATTGTTGAGCCAAGTGTCCCCCATTCTGTAACTCTGCATTTGGTTTCCTCTCCCTAGGTGCAGCACTTGGCATTTATCCCTATTAAATTTCATTCTGTTGTTTTCAGCCCAGCGCTCCAGCCTATCGAGGTCACTTTGAATATTGTTTCTGTCTTCCAGAGTATTAGCTGTTCCACCCAACTTTGTGTCATCTGCAAATTTGATAAGCATTCCCTGTACCTCCTGATCCAAGTCATTAATAAAAATGTTGAAGAGCACCGGGCCCAGGACCGAGCCCTGTGGTACCCCGCTTGTTACCTCTCCCGAGTTTGAGAAAGAACCACTGATAAGCACTCTTTGAGTCCGATTCTGTAGCCAATTGTGGATCCACCTGATAGTTGTTCCATCTAGCCCACTCTTAGCTAGCTTACTAATCAGGATATCATGAGGCACTTTGTCGAAAGCTTTGCTGAAGTCCAGATATATAATGTCCACAGCATTCCCACAGTCCACAAGGGAGGTTACCCAATCAAAAAATGAGATCAGATTAGTCTGACAGGATTTGTTCTTGACAAATCCATGCTGGCTTCTAGTAATCACTGCATTGTTTTCAAGGTGCTTGCAGACTGACTTCTTTATAATCTGCTCCAAAATCTTCCCGGGGATTGATGTCAGACTGACTGGCCTATAGTTCCCAGGTTCCTCCTTCTTGCCCTTTTTGAAGATGGGAACAACATTTGCCCTCCTCCAGTCGTCTGGCACTTCACCTGTCCTCCATGATTTCTCAAAGATAATAGACAGTGGTTCTGAGAGTTCTTCTGCCAGTTCCTTTATTACTCGAGGATGCAGCTCATCAGGCCCTGGGGATTTAAACTCGTTCAGAGCAATCAGGTGCTCCTTGACCATTTGCCTATCAATCTCAAGCTGCAATCCTGCCCCTTCAGTCTGCACTTCAGGTTTGCCAGGGGGGTCATAGACCCTCTTTTGGGAGAAGACTGAGCCGAAGTAGGAATTGAACACTTCTGCCTTTTCTTTGTCTTCTGTACTACTTTAAAGTTTTGTTTTGTTTTTAGCTTGGGAGATCTGATAAAAGATTTCCTACATCACATCTGTTTGGGCTTTTCCCCCCCGAGACAATTTTTGGCAGGGACTTTGCACATAGAAAGAGCAACTGCGGCCAGGCCGGCCCTACCGTTAGGCAGCCTGAGGTGGCCACCTCAGGGAGCTGGTTTTGGGTGTTGTGTGAAATGGCAACAAATTGCTAGTTGGGGAGGGGAAGAGATGCTTTGGGGTTGTTTTTTTTTTTTGGTTTTTTTTGCCTCAGCTGTCAAAACAGCTTGGCCAGCTACTTTTCTACAGAGTCAGATCTAGCTCAGCAGCACTATTGATACTGACTGGCAGCAGCTCTCTGGGATTTCAAGCAGGGGATATTTCCCAGCCCTTCCAGGAGATGCCCGGAAGGAACTGAGTCTGCGAGTCACCTTCTGCATGCAAGGACGTGAGCACCATTTGCCGCTCTAACACAGGCAACAGAATGTCTTGGATCTGCCCCGAAAACACAGCAGTGCCTGATACTGATGCTAACACAACAGCAGCTGCAGGACTAAAGTCTCCCTGCTGCAAAGCTCACTGCAGCAAATTTGGTCCAGCTCGAACCAACAACAACCTGTTTTCAATTTGAGGGACAAGAAAGAGTTTGCTGGGTGGTAAACGGCATCGTAGAACTCTTAACGGCTGTATCGTATATAACACTCTCCGGACACGGAGCAAGAAGGGAAACCTAGCTGTGGAAGTGCAAATGGCTCCCAACCATCTCTGGTCTCTGATGCCGCCTCCAAGACATGCCTGAAGACATACAGGTCTCCCTGACACTTACAACTGCCTTCAAGTTTACAACTGCCCTGCAGTCTTGAATATCTCCTTTGTGGCTGGATGTCCCTGTTGTCCTGTTTGTTATCCCTGTGCCAAGGGGCTGGGGCGTTCTGTCTCCCAGAGGTAGTCATAAGGAAGGAGGAACCTGTACTTAATCTTTCTGTCCCGCTATATGGAAGATCTACTCTTGAATTCTAGTAGGTCTGGAAATGTATTTCCTACATAGAGGCTTGGGAATTGTGGGATGGGGATGAGCCAGAGAGGGCATGAAAGGCAACCCTTTCTTTGGAAGTGGGTTCCTCCACATAATAGACTCTGACTCCTTCTCCTCTACTTAGATTAGCAAGAAACCTCATTGCTTAGATCCCAGTATGTGCATGATATTATTATTATTATTAATAATAATAATAATAATAATAATAATAATAATAATAATAATAATTATTATTATTATTATTATTATTATTATTATTATTATTATTATTATTATTATTTTAAATGGTTCAGTAAAGGAGAATCCAGATGGTGCGAAGCAAGAGGAAGCTTTGCCACATGACGTCCATCTGCCCTTCTCACAGTGGCCAACCAGATGCTTCAACAGGAAGACCCCTAAGCAGGGTGGAAAGAAACTAGCCTCCCCCTTTCTTTGTCACAGAATAACTTGTATTCAAAGACACATTGGGCCGGTTCGCACGACCCAGGCTGCGGGCGGGGGGGGCACCACGGGGCGATCTGTGGGGTCCGGTGGGGCGCCGCAGACGACCTGCGCCCCGCGCGCATGGGCGGAACCAGTCGGCAGTCCCCACACCGCAGTGCGGGCCTCCCAGTGCTAGGGGGCGGGCCCCAGGATGCCCAGAGGGGCCATTTGCCCCTACAGCCTGGAGCGACAGGCAGCTCTGGCTGCTCTGGGCTGCCGCCTCTGTACGGCCCCCCGCGGGACGGCCGCCCGCTGTTCACACGGCAGGGTGGCCATGCGCGGTAGGGGCTTACCCCTCTACCGCCCATGCTCATTTCGCGTGCGTCCCGCGCGCGGCTGTCCCACGGGGGCACCCCCCTGGTCGGCGTTTGCAGGGCACGGGAACCGCGGGGGACTTCTGCTCCCCCCGCGGTTCCCGTGTCATGAGAACACGCCCATTGTCTCTGAACTTGGAGGTTCCATTTAATGATAAAAGAATGAAAGAGAAATAAATATCTGGTGCCAACCAGATTGGCACCAGGCATTTCTTTCTCTTTCGTTCTTTTTACACGTTGGTGCCTTTCCCCTCTTGTTTTGATTTCGTTCCATTTAATGATATTCATTACCCTTGACAGACCTCTGCCCTTGCCTCATCCTCCATAAATTTGTCAATTCTTCTTTGAAAGCCCAGATCTAAGGCTCATCCCCAAATCCTCTGGCCGCCTACTCCATAAATTGTTTAGGGTTTCATGAAGGGTAGGGATGAATGAATCTGTCAAGCTCAATATATCCTGGATTCTCTCTCTCTCTCTCTCTCTCTCTCTCTCTTTCACTTCTGCATTCATTCCATCTTTTTTCCTGCATCAGATTTCGAATTATTTTCCTGTCTGCATAAAAAAAAATTACAGATTTTTTTGTGCATTTTGTTGGTGTGTTGGAAAAATAAAATACATTTTTTTGCTGCACATTTTTAAAATGTATGCCTCCCCCCCTTTTTTTTTTCCAAATTGCATCGCAAACTTTGGAAGTGTATGGCTTTCAATGGTAAACGACATTCCACTTCGTGTTTAGGTTCCACAGAAGTGAAAATTTAGTAAGTTTGCATTAAAATGCAAACTGAACAAACTTCTCACCCATTCCTAATGAAAAGTACTTTCATCATTTGTCTGTCCAGAATTTTGTCTTGTTTCCTCCTCCTCCACCTCCACTTCTTCTCCTTCATACACACCACCAAGGAGCAGCCTTCAATGATTAATTTAAGTTTGCTACTGGAAATGGATGCTTCTCCTGGTGCAGTTGTACGTAGGACATGGGGCACCAAGTTAAGAGAAATAGTCGTGGGCTGCCGATGGGTAAATAAGTGCACATGCAAAGCCATCTTGAACGTGAAGCAAAAGACACCCACTGATCCCCCCTTCATCGAAAAGTGTCTTTGCCACAACTCTACCCACTCATCTCTGATGCTTTATAGCAGGGCTCTCCAACCTTGGGTCCTCAGATGTTTTTGGCCTACAACTCCCAGCATACCCCAGCCAGCATAGCTGACTGGGGCATGCTGGGAGTTGTAGGCCAAAAACATCTGGGGACCCAAGGTTGGAGAACCCTGCTTTATAGTCACGGGATTATTTGAGAGCTGGTGGCTGCTTAGGAGCTCATAGATTCATAGATCATAGAGTTGGAAGGGGCCTACAAGGCCATCGAGTCCAACCCCCTGCTCAATGCAGGAAACTAGAGGAGGGGCGGGTCTCCCATCCAAGTAATAACCAGGCCTGACCCTGCTTAGCTTTCCACGCTCAGACAGGCTAAGCCAGCGTGAGCCACAGGCCTCCTTGCCTATAATGTCCAGATTTCCAACCGGTTGAGAGGCCAGTTAAAAATCCAACTCATGGTGAGGCCTTCTGTGCAGCCATGCAGAAGAACATAAGAAGACCCATTGCTGGACCAGACCAAAGTCCTATCTAGTCCAGCCTGTTTCTACAGTGGCCAAGCAGACACCTCTGGGAAGTCCACAAGCAGGACATGAGCCCAATAGCCCTCTCCCACTGTTAATCCAGAGACAGCCTGCTGTAGCCTTCCCCAACTTGGTGCCCGTCAGATGCTTTGGACTTCAACTCCCATCAGCCCCAGCCAGCATGGGCAATGTCAAGGATTATGGGAGGTGTCGTCCAAAACAACTGGAGGGCACCAGGTTAGCGAATGCTAGCGTACGGCTTCTGGTTCCGTAGGTAGCATGTCACACAATCATGACTTGTTAGAATCCTCCATTAATTTGTGGAATAATCCGGGGTTATCGAATGAAGCTGATTGGTAGGAGAAGTAGCAGCAGCCAGAAGAACAGAACGATCCCAAAACAGCGTCAAACAAACAGTGCAAATGCTCAGCGAAATGAGCCCCTTTGAGGTCATTTTGTCTACCTGCATCCGACGTACCACTTTTTAAAGTGAATTATCAACATTAGAGAACATTCATCAAGGCCCTAATCTAGATGCAGTTTCTGCACACCTGTTGTCACCACGTGTTTTTGTCTGTATTCCTGGAATACATCAACCCACCCACCCCAACCTCGCCTCCCCCAGTCCTGGCTTCCTTTCCCCCCCTTTTTTTTTTACCACCAGTTATTTCCCCACTGCCTCCGGCTACCTAATGAGCCCTCCAGGGATATGCAGGTATATAAAATTCGTTATGGCTCCCTCCAAGAGAGACAGCATCAATAAAGGAGGACAGGATGGGAGAGGGAACCAGGACTCTTTCAAGCTACAGCTTTTCTTTCACAGTGAATTACAAAAAAAAGCACTTGAAAGCCTACAGTTCAGGAAAGAAAGGGTGAGAAACAGCTTCTAATGCAGAGATAAGGAAGTTTTTTATGTGCTGTGCTAGGCTAAAAAGTGAGCAGAAACACACTAAGAGTGACAGGGGGGCCCTGGAAAGGGGCAGAGAGTGCACGCCACCAATGCTCACCCCCCCCCCGAAAGAATCTATCTCAGGGTTTGGGATTCTTTTGTTCTTTCTTTCCATTTTCCGAACAGCCGTATCAATGGTAAGACGTTTTTGAAATGATCTTAGCATTCTGAAACAAACTCAGGTAAGGGAAATGAACACGAGGAAATTCAGCGCTCTTCCGTGCAAAATGTAAGGGATCAGGGAATCAAGCACTGATGAGGACTCTCACGTGATGCTAGATTTGCCCAAAAAGTAGATTTATGTAAGGACGAAAAGGCTGCAATCCTATGGTCCCTGGGTGCCCCAGGGGCCAAAAGGTTTTCAGATCTCCCCCTCCAAGAGAGAGAGAGAGAGAGAGAGAGAGAGAGAGAGAGAAAGAGAGAGAGAGATCTGCTCTTGATGGGGGGGATCTGCCTTTGAATACCTTCTCCCAGTCACTGCAGAAACTGGGGATGTTTAGCCTTCAGAAGAGGAGACTGAGATATGATAGCACTCTTCCAGTACTTGAAGGGTTGTCACAAAGAGGAGGGCCAGGATCTGTGGCTTACGCTGGCTCAGCTTGTCTGAGCGTGGAAAGCTAAGCAGGGTCAAGCCTGGTTATTACTTGGATGGGAGACCCCCTCCTCTAGTTTCCTGCATTGAGCAGGGGGTAGGCTCCTTCCAACTCTATGATATATGAAATCTATGAAATCTCTTCTCGATCATCCCAGTTTGCAGGACACGGAATAATGGGCTCAAGTGACAGGAACCCAGATTCCACCTAAACATCAGGAAAAATTTCCTGACTGTCAGAGCAATAAGACAATGGAACCAACGACCTAGGGAGGTGGTGGGCTCTCCCACTCTGGAGGCATTCAAGGTGCAGCTGGACAGACATCTGTCAGAGATGCTTTGACCTGGATTCCTGCATTGAGTAGGGGGTTGGACTCGATGGCCTTGTAGGCCCCTTCCAACTCTACTTTTCTATGATTCTATGATTCTAGTCCCCTAATATCCCCCTTTTCCTTGGCATCTGATGTGTGTGAGCTTGGAAGTTTGGAGACACTGCATAGGAATGACTGAGGAAAAGCGTCCAGATTCAACCATAGTCCTCTCTCCATCAAACCACATTGGTTCTTTGACTGAACACTCACCTTCACCCTTGGAGGCTTCATCCAGTGCTGAATGTCTTGTAATGTTTCATTGGCACGCAGGAGGACGGGCTCGCTGTGATGGTCCAGGCACAAGATGGTACACTCGGCTCCTTCAAAAAGCAGAAGGAAGAGGAGAGGGAAAAGGACAAACAGCCCATTAATCATCCACTCATTCTTGCCCAACTATGGCTCGTCCATAGGGGGCTGGCATTAATGCCCCACCCACCAGGCGGCAGGCCCAAACACCGATTCCAGTCCTGTGCTTCCCATGGATGCAATCCTGCATCCAGTCCTGGGCACTTGCTAGGAATGTATGAGAATTTCATTCCGGTTTGTTCAGTGGTGAGAGTGTCAGACTGGGACTCGGAAGATCCGGGTTCTAGTCCCCGCTCAGCCATGAAACTCACTGGGGTGACTTTGGGCCAGTCACTGACTCTCAGCCTCACCTACCTCACAGGGTGGTTGTGAGGATAAAATGGAGAGGAGGAGGAGGATTATGTAAGCCGCCTTGGGTTCCTTGAAGGAAAAAAGGCGGGGTATAAATATAATAAATAAATAAACTTCAGAACGTTCCGCATTTGCAACCCTGAATGTGAGCACATTATTCCCGAGCTTGCAATTATGACCATGAGAAAATGCGCAATTTAGGAATGGGCATTTTGAAAAAAGAAACAGACATTTTCACACTTTGGTCAATGGGGAGGGAAGTATGTATTTGGGGGGGGGCGCTTTGTTTTATTTATTTATTTGATTTCTTCTACCCCACCCTTCTACCAAAAAAAATGGCACTCAAGGTGGCTTTAAACGTGTGTACCTAAATGCACACTTTTACCATTCAAACAACAAAAAGCTCACATTCAGGAACAGGAACGACGCAGAGCAGCTTCGAGGTGGAAGCTGGAAAATGTCCACAAGCCTGAGCCTTCCTGTTTGCCCCAAGCCTAGCTGGGTCTGCATACAAGCCGCCTACCATTTTAATTACCCACGATGCCCTTGGGTGGCACTACATTGTGGGCAACTAAAGTGATGGGTGGCTCACGGCCTGCTGGGTGAGTGAGTGTATGTGTGTGTGTGGAACAGAAAGCTGCGAATGTAGCAGTGGGTGTGCCAGAGGGCACTTCGGAGGAGAGCAGTGTGTGTCTGTCTTTATAGATGAAAGCTCACAGGTTTAGAAAGGGCTTATCAGAGAAGCCTTCTCCGATGTGGTGCCCTCTAGATGTTTTGCACTACAGTCCCCATGATCCCCGACTATTGGCCATGCTGACTGTGGCTGATGGGAGTTCCATCTGGAGGGCACCACATTGGGGAAGGCTGTAACAGAGAAAGTGTGGGTTTCCCATAGCACACAACCATTTGCCAGAGTAATGGGAGCACAAGGGTGGACAGTGCAAGCAACAGAATCATACTGTGAGATGACCCAGACTGACAGTAGTGGGCGGGGCACTGACTCAGAAGGGGCCCTGAACCCAGCAGCCATGCACCATCATAATCCAAGACAGGATCCCCCGGGGCCACAGACCCTGAGTCGGACCCCACCAAGGAACCTTGTGTGCCATATCAGCTCAGCACTGGCAACAGGATGCCTGGCGAAAGGTGATGGAGAGAGGATGGAATGTCAGGCTCCGGGCCAGAGACCCGGATCAATATTCTCCAGCCAGTGGAAACAGCCTTGGAGGGGCAACCAGGTTGAATGACTATATCAGCCTCCAGGAACCTGGTGTCCTCCAGATGTTTTGGGCTCCAATTCCCATCAGCCCCAGTCAGAGTGGCCAATGGTCAGGAATCCTGGGAGCTGTAGTCCAAAAGGATTTGGAGGGCACCACTGTTGCTTTATCAGTCAGCAGCCAACAAGATGCTCTCTTCCCCTGGGACTTGTCCAGGGTCCTGAAGGGACCTGCCTCTTGGACCACCTCTCGTTTCTGACCTGTGACCTTCAAGTGAATGCCTATCAATCCCTTTGCTCCATCTGTCTTCCCCAGCCCCCTGCTTTACTTGCTTCCTCCAGACTCCTCTGTGCACTTATCCTCGCCAGAACTGCACACATAATCAAGCCGGCCTCTCCCCATAGAGGCCAGTCCAGCCAACAGCACTGTGAGCAGGAGAGGAAGAAGCAGCCAGCGAGGTGAACTGTCACTTTCTCCATCCACTGCTGCTTCACCAAGCAGGGACTGGGCCCTTCCTCCCCTTACAGAGGCCAACTGCCCTGTGAGCAGGAGAGGAAGAGGAAATAAACTGCCACCATCTCTTCAGATAGGCTTTTAAAACAATGTTTAATTATATGAGTCCTCCCTCCCTCCGTATTCTTTATTTCATGTGTCTTAAATTTAGACTGTAAGTCTGAGGGAAGGGATTGTCATGCTACTTATCTTTGTACGCCATTCTGGGAGCCTTTTGGCTAAAGGACCAGGAGTATAAACGCTGTAAAGAGATTGGATCAGGGCTCTCCAACCTTGGGTCCCCAGATGTTGCTGGACTACGGCTCCCAGAATCCCTTGTCATTAGCCATGCTGGCTGGGTATGCTGGGAGCTGTAGGCCAGCAACATCTGGGGACCCAAGGTTGGAGAGCCCTGGATTATATAGATACAGATAGATAGACAGACAGATAGATAACCACTTGTGCCCTTTCTCATAAGTGAAGACTGGAAACAAGGGTGCCATGCAAGTAAATAAACAGTCTATAAACAATGTTCAGGAGCTCCCTTTTATAAGCAAAATGCTCTGCAGACTTTTGAAATGTCTTGCTTGTGTCCCATTTCCATGCATGCAGCTTGGGCATGCTCACTGCACACCTAAGCTTGTATGCAGACAACGCAGGAGTGGCCTAGTCCTCAACAAGGTAGTAAGCTTGTGGCTAGAAGTGAAGCCCCCCCCCTCATTTCTCAGAATGATCCTCCAAACAATAAAGAAGAAGAAATTAATAAATCCCCAAGCATAGAAAACAAGCATGTCAGGGAACAGGCTAGGCTTGAACTAGGCCGCGGCGTGCTTGAGCATTTCATTTGGCCCACATCTCAAAGTGAACCAACTTGAGCTGCACCCCTCAGAGTAATGTGTGTGGATTGGAATGCCATTATCCATCGGTTTTTGCACTATTCCAAAGTTTGTGATGCAGAATCAAGAGCAAATGGAATCGGAGTGCAGATTTCATGATTCTCTGAATTTTGTGGTGCCATTGTCACCACAAAACAACAACAAACATCATGCCAAAATGTGCATTTTAGGATAAAATATGTTTAGAAATGTGTCCTTTGAGAGAAAATATGTCTAGCAATTGGCATTTCATGAGAAAATACGTTCAAACAATACTTTAAAATAAAATAAAATAAATTGCAGATCAATATGGAAACAGGGCAGAAAAGGCTTATGAATGAACAGATGCGAAACTGACATGGACCAGAAACAGACTGCTCCGTCTTGATCCTTCTTCATGATAGGCTAGTTCTCCATGCGTATGGATTTATTTATTTGGGAAAGAGGAGCCATCAGCCTCAAGCGGATATGGCCCCCCCCCCCCCCGTTTATGGCCTTTGTCTATGAGATAGGACACAAGTGGTGTGGCACACAGTTGCTTGCAGGCAAATCCCTCATTTATTCTGGCTAATGGCCGTGCTCTGCAGGAACCCTACCCTCTCCCTTATTAAGATACGCCAGGGCGTCCAGCAGTAATATACCGGCGCTTTTCCAAGACACATCTCTTAAGCCCTGGGGTGATGCTGCATTGCGTCTCCCCCTCTGGGAAATCATTCTCGCAATGGCGCAGCTGCTGCAATTGTGTCGTTAAGGGGCTCCGGACTCCAATCAGTGTTGGGGAAAAAAGAGCAGGAAAGGCGGGCAGCTTCTACTTCTGCCTCACAGCTAATCCTTGCGTGGTGCCCGTGGCTGCTAGTACCGATGTGGCGCTACTGTCACGGCAGACGACAATCCTCTGATTATTCTTGAATGGCCGAGTCAAACGTCTTTTTTGTCGTTATATTGAGGAGGAGGTTGGGGGGGTTGTCATTCTTGCTTTTTTTTCTGGGAAGGAGTTAAACTCACCGATAACAGGATTTCATTAAGTGGACTGAGCGTATCGTATAGACCAGTGATGGCGAACCTATGGCACGGGTGCCACAGCTGGCACGCAGGGACCTCTCTGTGGGCACTCGAGCCATTGGTCACCAGATCGCGAAAAGACCGTCCCCTTCTGCAAAACACTAATGATCTTGTTCTTTCTCACAGTGTGGAACAGAATGATTTTATTCTAGAATTCCTGTTACAGAATTCTTTTCTACATTGTTATCACATTTAAAAGATTTTGAAGAATGATGCACAGAGCATGGCTTGGATGTAAAGCCCTAACAGTTGACCTGAGTGCTGCATGTGTTGCTCTCAAACTAACGGAGTATGAGCCAAGGTTTGACAAATTATCAGCGTGCATGCAATAGCAAAAATCACATTAATTGTGCAAAAGCATGCCCAATGCAAACTTTTACCTAATGCAGTGTTTGCAGTCCAAGACATAAAGTGTTTAAAATGTGTTAAGCACGTTTAGTTTTCTTGTTTATCTTGCTCATCCTCGTACAGGTTGGCTTTTACTTTTACTAATCCAACACCTGTAGAAGCAGGGAAAGGACCCGGAGTAAAGCTTGCCCCATACAATTTCAGTCTGGCATATAATCATATTACAAGTTGAGAATCCCTTATCCAAAAATGCATGTGCCTAATTATTTAAAAGGTTTGTATAAATTCCCTTCAGGCTATGTGTACAATGTAGTACTATAATAATTTTTTGAGTTGTTGTTTTTTCCAACAAAAAACTGTTTGTATCATTGAAAGCTCTGTTATTGTGTTTTTCTTTAGAGGCAAAAGATGTTAATTAGTTCGGACAGCTGTATGAGTTGTTTTTCTAAAACTAAAACCTCGGTATTCAGGTTTAATTGCAGTGTTGGCACTTTGAAATAAATAAGTTGGTTTTGTGTTGCAGTTTGGGCACTCGGGCTCAAAAAGGTTCGCCATCACTGGTATAGACGGTTGTTACTGATTCACTCCCAGAGGGGGGAAGACACAACATAAGAGTGGTGTGTGAGCGTGTGGGGATGTCCCTCACTGGACAATTTTCTGTTCTTGTTGACAAGGGTGGCCTCCAGATGTTTTGGGCTCCAATTCCCATCAGCCCAAGCCAGGGTGGCCAATGCTCAGGAATCCTGGGAGTTGTAGTCCAAAAGGGTCACAACCTTTGGCCAGGACCGGTGCAAGGCAGTTTGGTGCCCTAGGCAAGATCAGATATTTAGCGCCCCCCCTTCCCACTTGAGAGCGCTGTATTTTTTTTCAAGGCGTTTCTGGCACCCTCTTTAGCCCTGCGCCCTAGGCAGCTGCCTAGTTGGCCTAATGGTAGCACCAGCCCTGCCTTTGGCCTATAAAAGTCCTAAATGGCCTGCTTACTCCCATACAGTCCTGCGCAACCCTTTTAAGATCTTGATCAGGAGCCTCGCTCAGGTCACCCACCCACCCCTGCCTTCTGTGTTGGAGGGAGCAGGGCCTTCTTAGTCATTGCAACCTTTTCGTTGGAAATTCACCTGGCACCTTCTCTGATGTTTCTTTAAGGCACCCACTGAAACTCTGTTTTTCAGGAATTAGATCATCCTCCGAAACTGACTTGCAGCTGTTTTCTTTTGGTATTTTTGTTTTTTGTTTACTATTAATGCATGCTTAATAAATACTATTAATAAGAACAGCGATAATTATTACTATTACTATTTTACTGAATGTATATCTGTTTGAATATTAATGCTCCGTATTGTTTTGTTTTAGGAATTGTTCTGCTTGAGGAAAGCTGCCTCGCGTGAATGCAAGTGTGTGCTCTATGACGGAGCCCTCTCCTTCAGACACATCTGTCCGTCTGGGCTTTTTTCTGACTGACCCCTCCTTCCTTCCTTTGCTGTTCCTCCCTCATGTGCCTTTTTTTTTTTTTAACCTTTAGTAAGCATACAGGCAGGGGCTATTTTTTAAATCTTTGCATAGCACCTAGCAATATAAGGCTGCCACCCTATACACACTTAGCCGGGAATAAGTCCAGTGGAACTCAATAAGGCTTACTTATAGATTTCATAGATGTCATAGATCATAGAGTTGGAAGGAGCCTACAAGGCTATCGAGTCCAACCCCCTGCTCAATGCAGGAAACTGGAGGAGGGGTCTTCTCTCGTAGGGATGGGTGAATAGTTCATTTCTGTTCATTTTTTTTACTAGAATTTAACTAACTTGCACCTTCCGGCTGGAATGCAGACCCACATGGGCAGGTGGGTGGAGCAAGCACAAGTACCATTGGCCATGGCAGATGCTTGGGCACCTGGGAGACCCAGAGTCACATCGATCCACAGCCACAAAATGTCCCGGCTTAGCCACAACTTACAGCACAATCAGTTCAATGGGGCATATTCCCAAGAAAGTGGGAGTTCTAGGATTGCAGCCTCACTTGTGTTCGCCTTACTTCCTAGCATTGTCACGAGGGTAAAATGAGAAAAGAATGATAAATGCCCCTCGTGGGGAAAGCAGATGACAAAACAACACCTGGTGTGGCAGGGTGATTATGAATGATTTCCACCACAGCTCCCCTCTTTGCCCCCTAAAACTGGGAACCAGCATTCTCTGAAAAACAAGGAAAATATCCCTTGCAGGATGGAGCAGCCCTTGGTAGGTATCTAAAGGTCACCTCGTCTCCAGGGGCAAAACACATCATCAAGCAAAAAGGATGCTGCTGCTGCTGCCTCGCTACTCACCAGCAGTGCAATTTACACTTCAGGAGAGGAGCGGGCCAGAATTGTTTTGATATACGATCCATAATTGGCATCATTACAGAGCGGTGAGCTCATCCAGGTCGCGTTCCTCTCCCCCGTGGGACGGGTGCGAAGCAACTCCCGGTGCCTCACAATAGTTAGCCTATAATGAAGGATCAGGGAGGGGATTGCTTCCCTGGGAGTTCAAAAGGACAGCCAAGGAAAGAAGGAGCTGGGGGGAGGGGGGAAACGCACACACACACACACACACCCTGGTCTGAACTTCTACCCACAATGCACCTCTGCTGCTTTGGTGGCCTACAGTCTGGGACAATGATGCTGCTCACAGCTGTGGTGGCAGCGCAGTGGTTCCTGGTTCAATGTCCGGCATCTCCAGGAAGGGCTGGGAAAGACCCCTGTCTGGAACCCTGGAGAACTGCAGCCCTTCAGCATAGACAATACCAAGCTAGATGGACTAATTCTCTGACCAGGTAGAAGGCAGCTTCCTATAGAATCGTAGAGTTGGAAGGGATCTCGGAGATCATCTAGACCAGGGCTCTCCAACCTTGGGTCCCCAGATGTTGCTGGCCTACAGCTCCCAGCATACCCAGCCAGCATGGCTAATGGCGAGGGATCCTGGGGGAGCTGCAGGCCAGCAGCATCTGGGGACCCAAGGTTGGAGAGCCCTTGGGTCCCCAGATGTTGCTGGACTACAGCTCCCAGCATACCTAGTCAGCATGGCTAATGGAAAGGGATTCTGGGAGCTGTGGTCCAGCAACATCTGGGGACCCAAGGTTGGAGAGCCCTGGCCTAGATCAACTCCCTGCTCTGTACACGCTCTGCACTGCAGGGTGCAGCCGCAGGCACAGCCTCCCTGACACATGGCCATCCAGATCCAGCCTCTGCTGAAGTATCTCCAGCGAGGGAGGTCCCACCACCTCCCGAGGCAATCTGTTTCACTGTTGAACAGCTCTCACTGATTGTTCTCAGTATGATCCTATGTATTCCCTGAACAAACATTTGGCTGGTGGGGGGAGCAGTGCAAGTTCCCCTTTTGGACGTTACTGGTGAAAGGAACATGGGTTACCAATTAATTGTTCCTCCCTGTAATGTCCAGAGTGTTTCAAGTGTCTGTGTGCCTACTACTCATCCAGGGCGGGCCAGGTGGGGGGCTTCATGCACATTGGCTCCCTATGCTGTTCTTATAACTGAGTTTGCATTCTGGGAGCAACCCTGGATGTACAAAGCCACAGCAGGGTTAAGCAATGGCCAAGGCAATCTGGTTGCACAGCAAAGCAGGTTGCTTGATGGCCTCCGTGTCTGCCCTGCTCATTCTTCAGCAAGCTAGCGGACGGGAATTGAAAATAAAAATGCCAATTTTAACTGCAGGCAAACAAATGACCTGTCCTCGTTGTCAGTAGAGATGGGTGAGGCTTTCATTTCGGTTCACATTTTGATGTGAACTTGCCTAATTCACACTTCCTGGACTCATACACGAAACGGAACACAGTCGCTTGCGCTCTGCAATTTCAACATCTCCGAACATCGCGATCGAGTGCGTCAATTAAAAACAACAACATGCACCCCAAATCTGTGCATTAGGAAAACTGTGCAGAAAATGCACCTATTAGAGAAAAAGCACACACACAAAAGTCAGTGTATAGTGTGTGTGTGTGTGTGTGTGTGTGTGTATTCGAAAAAGCCTGCACAAAAAAATATTGGGAGAAATGTGTGCCAATCATGAGTGCATTTTGCATGGGCTCTTAAAACAAAATGTGCAAATTGACATGGAAACGGGATGGGACAAACAAGGGAGGAAATCCAGTGAACTGAACTAAAGCGAACTAGAGTGATGAACCCATCCTTAGGCTAGTGTATGTCATGCAAGAAGTCTGAACGAGGATTTGTATCTGGACCCACACCATCCTGTGTGCGCATGGAAGCAGGACCGGTGCAGGGCAGTTTGGCGCCCTAGGCTAAATTATATTTAGCACCCCCCTCGTGCCGTGGGGGGGGCTCCGGAAAGCAGCCCTGCTCTGCAACCTCCCGCCCCCCCGCCACCGGACCCCCCCCCGCACGCTGCCGCTGCCGCCCCCCCACCTACCTTCCCAGTCCGACGCCTCCTCCGAAAAGGGACCCCCACGCTCTGTTTTTGGCCGGGGGAAACCAGAGCAACAGGGCTGTTTAAGCCCTGTTGCCCTGGTACTTCCCGCCAAAACAGAGTGCGGGCGGGGCTCCGGAAACAGCACGGAGAAGGTAGGTGTCGGGGGGGGGAGGCGGCGCGGAGGAGAGTTGAAGCGAAGCGAGGCGAGGTGGGGGGGAGGCGGCGCGTGGGGGGGAGGTGGCGCAGAGGCGAGGCGAAGCGAGGCGAGGTGGGGGGGAGGCGGCGCGGGGGGGAGGCGGCGCAGAGGCGAGGCGAGGTGGGGGGAGGCGGCGCGGGGGGGAGGCGGCGCAGAGGCGAGGCGAGGCGGCGCGGGGGGGAGGCAGCGCAGAGGCGAGGTGGGAGGCGGCGCGGAGGCGAGGCAAGGTAGGGGGGAGGCGCCCAGGCTCGGCCCCACCACTACTCCGGGCGCACTTACCTGGCTTTCTCGGAGAGGAGGGCGGGCGGGCAGGGCAGGAGCGCGCCGGCAGCGAAGAGGAGCGCAGCGTTCTGCGCCCTCTTCCGCTACGCGCCCTAGGCAACCGCCTAGTTGGCCTAGCGGTAGCACCGGCCCTGCATGGAAGCATCCTTGAGGGGGAACATCCTGACACGGTTTGTAGCAGTGCTTGTGAAATCAGAAAGGGACCGTTTTGACCTGTGGGGATGGATACTGTGGTTGTGAAGACTTTTTCCTCCATTAGTCTGTTGAGGAGGGAGGGGGCATATGGGATTATGGGATATGCAGTAAAGGCTTGACCAAGGGAGCAGACACTTCCACAGTGGAGTGGCTATTGGCCATGATGGCTGAATGGAAGATCCAAGCTCAGACGCAGTTTGCCTCCGAGTACCACTTGCTGGTGGGCCTCAGTAGGGTTGGTTGATTTCCTGCCCTGCCTGTGGGGTATCTAGTCTGCCACTGTGTGAAACAGGATGTGGCCTAGATGGACCTTTGGCCTGGCTGGGGTCTTCTTATGGTCTCATAAAGAAGCCTTTCCCAACCTTAGGTTGCCTGATGCTGCTGGACTACAATTCCTATTGCCCCCAGACAGAATGGCCAATGGAAGGGGATGCTGTGAGTTGTGGTTCAACAGCTGGGGACCCAAGGTTGGAAAATGCATTTATAAAAGATTAAATAAACCATAACAGATAAGAACAGGACCTCCATGTTCAGAGAGAGTGTGCCCCTGAACACCCCCGGAGGTACTTGGCCAGAGGGTGTGTAAACAGCATGGGAGATTATTGCCCTGTTCATGGGCTTCCAGGAAACATTCAGGATGACCACCTACTGTGGCAGGATGCTGGAAGCTCAGACTCCATGAAAATCTGATCCTTCGGGATGTGCTGATGCTGGGAAGTCCTGCTCGTTTAAGCTCGACGGACTTCCTGCCCATTTCCGATCTCACGATCGGAAGTGGGCCAAGTGAGGGGTTTTCTGCAGACTTCAGTTTCTAAGACGGGTTGAAGTTTGTGCATTTTTTAAAAAAAAAACGCTAAGGAAATGTGCACTAATTGTGCTATTTGTGTCACTTTATGCAAATTGTGCAAAATTGCAGTATTTTGCATACTTTGTGAAAATCAGCATGTGAAAAGCACATGGATCTCTAGCGCAATTTGCTTAAAATCGGCTGCTTTGCGCAACTGGCACTAGATCCACGCGCCTTTCGGGTGCTGATCTGTGCAAAACATGCAAAATACTGCAATTTACGCAATTTGCATAAAGTGACACAAATTGTGCAAATAGCGCCATTTGCGCACATTTCATTAGCGTTTTTTTTTTAAAAAAAAACTGTGCAAACTGCAGGCTGTCTTAGAGATGGAAGTCCACAAGCTGGTTCAACTCACATCACAGCGAGTCGGCCCCAGCGCAGGGCTGGCGAACCAGAATTCGTGTGCGTGTGTGCGTGTGTGTGAATCGTGAAAGTCCATCGGATTTTCGCCCCCCTATCAGATTCCTCACACATCCCTACCTGCTGGGCTCTTTTTCTGTCTGTTCCTACTTTGGAGCCACTTTGGTTGCTTTTTAGCTGGCTGGATCCAGGTGGATGTGCACGCGTGTGAACTTACTTCAAAATAAAAGCTGTCTGCACAAAATTTAACCTTGCCAATAGCCATTGTCGAGGAACACGAGAGGCATCTCAGTGTTACGGGAGCGCATCCATACATTACCGGGAGGTCTGGCGTCTAAAAGCCTGACTTGCCATTTAAAATGGATTAATTAGCGGTTTTGTTTTTAAACCTCGGGCCAACGGGGGCCAAGAGAGGAGGCAAGTTCAAGGACCCCTCGCCTTTCCTCTGCCTTTCACAACACAACTGGGTCTTTCAGCTTTAGCCGGGAGCTGCTCATGTAAAATACCTATGCCATATCCATCTGCACACTGAAGTTTGAGACCGCTGTTCAGCTGGCTAGGAAGGGAGCAGTGTCCTTGCATCCCTCGGCAGAGGTGAAACGAGCCACTCCAGGTGCCACTCTTCCGGCAGTGAATCACGTTGTTCCCACGCCCCTGGTAAGAGGAAGCAGAAAGAGGGTTGAGGAGGAGGAGGAGGAGGAGGAGGAGGAAGGGGGTGGCGGGGGGGGAAGCAGCACCGAAAGAAGGAACAAGGTTTCCCAGCAGTTACTGGTATCCTGCCTGCATGACAACGATAAGAAAGGCATGTGGCTTGATTCTAAAGTACATCTACTTTTTAATACTTGATTCTAAAGTACATCCCATGCATGTCCACTCAAAAGTCAGTCCCACCCTGCTGCACGGGGCTTACCCCCAGGTAACTATGAGTAGGGTTGCTGTGGCCTTACAGTGCAATACTATGCATGTTTACTCAGTCAGAACTCAGTGAAAGCACTTTGGGGGGTGACTGAGTTTGTAGAGCCCCTGTGTTGCATGCAGAAGGCGCCAGGGTCCGTCCCTTGCAGCGCCAGTTAAAAGGATCACAGACAGGTGATGGGAAAAGGTCTCATCCGGAGACCCTGGGGAGCTACTGGCACTCAAGTGTACCATCTTGAGCCAGATGGACAAATAGCCTGGGCTGATATAAGGCTGCTTCCTAAGCTTCGATGAGTTAGTGGTGAGAGTGTGTTGGACTGGGACTCGGGAGATCCGGGTTCAAGTCCCCACTTAGCCATGAAACTCACCGGGTGACTTTGGGCCAGTCACTGACTCTCAGCCTAACCTACCTCACAGGGTTGTTGTGAGGATAAAATGGAGAGGCTTATTATGTAAGCCGCCTTGGGTTCCTTTCAGGAAAAAAGGTGGGGTATAAATATAATAAATAAATAAATAGTCAGTTTCAGCAAAAACAACAAAAGAAGGCTCCAATCCTATGCACCCTTACCTGGCAGTATGATCTATTAAACACCTGAGTAGACATGCCTGGGAGTGCACTGCAATAAAGTTATTGTGGCATCCACTTTTATGTACTTTTGTTCACCAGCGCATATGCTCATGGAGATGCTGCAGCCAGATTGCCGTCCGGAACAACATGATCAGCATCTCATTCATTCCCTCTCTTTCTCCGACATCCAGGCTTGTTGTGAGTGGCGTTGTTTGCAAAGCCAAAACTGCAACACCCACGTACAAGAGGGAGGTATCAGCAGCCTCGGGGAATCCCCAAGGTTTGCGGAAGTACCACAAAAAAAATTTAGGGGTGCAAAAGCTGGATTTCCTGTCTGTTTCTGGGCACAATTCGAAGTGCTAGTTTTGATTCTGAAAGCCCTATATGGCACAGGACACCTTTAGCCATGCCCCGGCGTCCCAGGATGAAGGCAAAACTGAACTGCTCCCAGCCTCCCCGGAGAAATGTCAGTTGCATGAAACTTGCCAGGGGATTTTCTCCTGTTCAGACATGGTGTCAACACTTTAGAGAGATGGGAGAGAAATCTTTATAGGGATTGGAAGCGGGGGCCAACTCGCCCCACTCGACCCCCCCTGATCCCCACGGTACTTACCTTCCCCTGGCTCGCCACATCTCCCTGGAGAGGAGCCGGGGAGAGGTACTTCCGGGTCCTCCGGCGCGGCGCTTTTCACGTAAGTTCCATAGAAAACCAGCGTAAAACAGCCGCGATTAGTTATTCGCGGCTGTTTTACGCTGGTTTTCTATGGTACTTACGTGAAAAGTGCAGCGCCGGGGACCCGTCGCATCACTTCCGGGTCCCCAGAATAGTCGAGCGGCATGGAGGCTCCCGCGAACAGGCTGACGAAGGACAAAAAAGGATCGCCAGCATCCCTAGCAAATCTATTCAGTTTGCATTTTAATGAGAACTTAAATAATTTTGCTCTTCCAACCCACTGTGCGACTGCAAACTCAGTTAGCCTTCCGTATTTTGCACTTCTCCAGATTTTGCAACAGAGTTCTCCAATGGAAAAAAAACATGTGCAAAAATGAATATATTAGGGAAAAGGGCACACAAAAATGCATATATTAGTGAAGGTTGCTTGCAAAATGTGTGTATATTAGGCAAAACTGCACACACAATGCATGTATTAGGAGAACAGCACACACAAATGTGCACATACCTTCATGTGAACTTTTTTAAAAAATGGGCAAAGTTCAGGACAAACTGAACCTAAGATTGATAAAATGAGACATTGAGAGAAACCGGAATCAACAGATTCATCCATCTATTGGGTTGGATCCAGACATTAGTCATGATGACTAACTGAAGTTCCATTGATGTCAATGGGTCTACTCTAAGTATGACTAAGTCTTGAGCCAAGCCCTAATCAATGCACGCACACACCATATCCTCCCAGCTCCAATATCAATTTGTTAAGAAGCAACATTCTTAGGAGGAATCCATCTAAAACACTGAAATCAAATTGCCTCGGCAGAACAGCCCTTTAATTGAAGCTATTCGGGGTCGGCACCCTCGTGAGGTCCACCAAAGTCCATGGAGCCGCAGCGCACCTACTTCTGCCAAAATGAGGACGATTACAACCCCTAATGGTTTAATCCTCGTCACAAGCCAGGGAAAAACGGGACGCCAGTGAGACTGAAGTGCCGGTCTGAGTGCCAAGGTACATATCATATAAAGTTAACTACTGCATGATATAAATGCCTGGAGGGGCAGGAGAATTGCCTCACAGCCAAGCTGATGTTTACCCTATATGAGAACAGGCTAAAAAAAAGTGGGGGGAAATGTACCTCTGCTGCCCCCCCCCCACGCCCTGAAATTATGTCCCAATTAAGAGCTGGAACTCCTTTGTGTTTTATATGTCTGTATAGAAGAATTTGTGTTTATGCCATGACCGCCCAAACCTTCAGCCAATCTGTTTCATACCAAAGATTGGTGCTTTTATTTGCTCTCATCCCGTCCCCGACACCCACCCTCCGCACAGGGATAAGAAGTGTAGCCACTGTAAAAAAAATCATGAGTGGTGTGTGAGGTTTCGTATTTTCCTCCTCTGCTCTCCTGCGTTTACGGCTTTTTTCCAGTTCGGGGTGATTCCCTGCTTGCAGAGAGAGCGGTGGAGCCTTCCATTCTGACATCAAGTGTGAAGGCAGCTTCGAGCGGGCTAGAAGGGCAGTCCTGATGACATCAATGGGAGTTTCCCCCACTGTACCCAGAGCCCAATGGGAACAGGTTTTCTCAGAGGCAGCCAGGGTGCCAAAAGGCCCCCAGGCACAGTGGCTGCCATCTTCGCCAAAACACACCAGGGTGTGGTGGCGGCGCGGCGGGAGAGGGGGCCGGGCCCGACAGAGCGAAACACAGAAGAGTCGAAAACTGAAGGGCTGGAGATTGATCTGTGACAGGTTTACATATAGCACATGCCAGATTCCTGGCTGTAGGTGTGGGGAAATAATGTGGCATTCATTTGCTTCGTATGTATACACACACACACACACACACACACACAGAAGTCAGGCACTGTGTACGGTTCTGGTCACCCTGTCTCAAAAAGGATATTGCAGGAGGTGGAAAAGAGGTAGGAAAAGGGGTGAATCAAAACATGGAAAGGAGGGGAATTCTGCCCATGTCTATAAAGCCATGATGGCTAAATGGAACCTCCACATTCAGACTCAGTATATCTTAGGACACCTGTTGTTGCTGGGGGTGTCCAAACACTGCGGTGGGCTCCTGCATGCGTGCCCTGCTTGTGGGCTTCCCAAAGCCATTTGGCTGGCCACCTGTGGGAAACAGGAGCTGGACCAGATAGGACCTTTGATCTGATCCAGTAGGGATTTCCACAGTCTTCATACCCTGCTCGAGGGTCTCCCAAAATATTCTGGTTGGCCACTGTGGGAAAATTGCCTCCCCAGCCTGGTGCCCTCCAGATGTGTTGGACTACAACCCCCATCATCCCCTGGATGGGAGCTTTAGTCTACCACATCTAGAGGGGACCAGGTTGGACCCTTTGGTCTAATCCAGCAGGGAGATGGATTTTAATTCCTGTTGTACTGAATTAAGTCTTCATTTGCAGATCCTTATGTTCCTACACCTAGCTGGGCGAGTAGCCGTCACATCGGCAAATGACATGGGCTGGGAAGTCATAGGAATTTATGCAGTGGTATTATCCCAAGTCAGACCACTGGCACATCTCACTCATAGATTCATAGATCATAGAGTTGGAAGGGGCCTACAAGACCATTGAGTCCAACCACTCAGCATGGTCTACTCTAACTGGCAGAGGTTCTCCAGGGTTTCAGACAGAGGTCTTTCTCAGTCTCACCTGGAGATGCCAGGATTTGGACCTGGGACCTTTGACAGGCAAAATATGTGTTCACCACTGAAATGGAGTCTTTCAGTTAAAAATAAAATAAAAATAAAGTAAGAATCTAGTCCTCATGGTTCTGAATAAAAGGTTGCATTGAACAGAAACATGGACATCTATGCTCCTGCATGCTATCACTACGCGACGATGGCACATCCACTCATTGGGACTCACTGATGGGGTGTCATCCTCTTCGCAGTTGATTCTGCACTCGCTGTTCGAACTGGAAGTCATTGGTGCATTGGTACAGCCCGTGGAACTTGGAGGGTGGAGGATCGCAGGTCACGGGGATGCAGGCTCCTTCAAGCCAAGTTCCATCTTTTGAACACTGGATCTTAAAGGCCCTCCTACCATGCATGCAGAGAGAGAGAGAGAGAGAGAGAGAGAGAGGTTATTTATTTAAGGAGTGGCCTTAGATCAGTAACATTTTTCCAAGCTACCTTTGCAACAGATCTTTTCTTTGCCACCTCCAACACTTATGGATCGGGGTTGTGGATCTTTATGTCATGTGTGGTCTCCTAGTGAAAACAGAAACTGTTTGTGAAGGCAGAGACACACAGTCCAATGGGCTGAAGCCACCCCCCCCCACTTTGAAAAAAAAAAGTTACTCAGAGTCTCCAGGACCTAGCAGCCCGAGATGGTCATTTTTGATGTGGCTGGGCTTGTTCCCCCTCTTTTCACCAAGTCATAAAATGTAGGATACCAGTAAACTTTTCCCACCAAGGTTCAAAGGGGACTCCCCAGGTCGCATATCAAAGAGGGTATTTTCCAAAAGGAGGCCCCCTAGCACAGAGCTGGCTTGTGAATGAAAGGGCTCAGACTCAGAGATGCAGAACAAGTGGAGGGAACTTAACTGCCTCTGTCTCCAAGAAAGAAGCGGGTACCAAATTGCCCTGAGGTGTGACCCATTAGATACTATTCTCATGCAAGCTCCATTGCAAAAAAACAGGGTGGCACAGAAAGGATACTTGATGTGTTGTGCTTGTGTGTGTGTGTGTGTGTGTGTGTGTATAAGGAGTGGTGATGGGAATTGTGGCTTTTGTATTTAAGAATCATGGAAGTAGATGCTTAAATCTGCTTGATGGCAATCTCAGGCCTATGCCATGCGCTAGGATGACATCGTTGCATAGCAGAGCTAGTGCATCTATAGAATGGTGTTGGTGGGCAGCTTTGAAGTTATTTATTTAAACACGCAGAGGGCACCACCATCTTTAACAACTTCTATCCTTCTCTTATGCTGGAACTCCCACCCAGAAGACCTCTGTGGTGCTACCTTTCTGCATTCCTTCTATGGCCCCGCCCCCCTTCTCACAAATGGAGGAGGTGCACATGTGTCTGGGCCATACCACTTCAGGCTGTGTGTGGGGGGTGGGGTGGAATTTTCCTCCATGCCAAATTAAATCAATAAACCCCACATACAGAAAACTAGCATGTCAGGAAAGGGCTAGGCCAGAAACCTTCTCCCTGACATGCTAGCTTTCTATGTACAGGATATATATATATATTTAATGGGGGAGCATTTCATCATGTGAACCTCCATCTGCAGTCTGAAGTGGTAGAGCCCAGACTGAGGCCAACCCCCGTCAATTCTTATCTCTAACTTAAACAAACATTTGAGGGAGGAACCATAACTCAATGTCAGAGGAAACATTTTGCAATCCGAAGGTCCCAGGTTCAATCCCTGGCATCTCCAGTTAAAAAAGATCAGGTAGCTGGAGACGGAAAAGACGTGTCTCTGCCTGAGACCCTGAAGAACCACTGACAGTTAAGGTAGTCTTTGTTGGGTTAGACTGACAACAAACAGTCTGAACTGAGCTTCCTAAGTCATGTGCTCACAATCATCCATTCTAGCCCTTCCTCCTGCATCTATCTGGCTTGAGCTGCAAAGTTTTAGTGTCTTATCGATGGTGGTGCCCTCTGCGTGTTTAAATAAATAACTTCAAAGCTGCCCACCAACACCATTCTACAGATGCACTAGCTCTGCTATGCAACGATGTCATCCTAGCGCATGGCATAGGCTGAGATTGCCATCAACCTTTCCCCTGAGGGGAAGGAACATCAATACAATTTGTCATGCACATGGGTGCTGCTTGTAGCAAGGGTGTAGCCTGCCACAAAAGCAGTGCACAGTTGTCTGGACACGCTCCTTGAGCACACAAATGCAGGCCCTTCTTTAGGCAGCTGCTCAGCGAAGGACTGTTGGGGCTGGAAATTCCAGGGGAAAACAAACCAACCAACACACAAAACAAAAAAAGGGATTCCCACCACCCCGGAAGGCACCTGTTTCTTTTTCCCTCTAGCCCTAATCATATCTCTAATTGGGGCTCATTTGGGATGGGCAAAACTATGCAGACACAGGTTGAGCCAGCCATCAGATTACAGGTGGGCAAAGATTCCTGAGGCAGATATTAAATGCCTACTCATCGCTCAGTCATCGCCCACGTGCCTTACACATCAAAATGTGGCCCAACTTGTCTCCGCGCACTAGGCTCATCCAGGAACAATGCTGCAGCGCATGGAAATTATGGGAAGTGCACGCTTGCGGCCTTCTCCCATGGAAGCAGTCACCAGGAAGGTATTTGCAAATTCGAGGGATCTGTCAACAGGTTGCTGGGTGCTTAAGTGTTCTGCTTGAACTCTGTGTATCTGAAATTATTTCCACCACAATCTCAGAGAGAGGCCTCTTTTCATTGCATCCCCTTGCCCCTTTCTGTCTGCATAGAAGCTTGAAATCCAGACCTTTCTGGAGGTACAAGTAACTAGAGATGTACGCGTGACTCAATTGGGGGGTGGTGGAAGTGGGGTGAACTTGCCCTGCTCACCCCCACCACTGAGCCCCGCGGAACTTACCTTTTCCCTGACTCAGCACATCTCCCTGGAGATGAGCCAGGGATAGGCACTTCCGGGTTCCCAGCGCTGCATTTTTCACATAAATGCCATAGAAAACCACCTTAAAACGGCCGCGAATAGCAAATCGCGGCCGTATTAATGTGGTTTTCTATGGTATTTACGTGAAAAACGCAGTGCTGGGGTCCCATCGTGTCACTTCCTGGCACAGTGCCGGGACCCGTTGCGTCACTTCCGGGCTCTGGAAAGTCCGCCAGGAGCCTCACTGCCGCCACGAGAGGTATCGAGCGGCGGGGGTGCTCACTGAGCACCCGGCCAGCACCCCAAGAGGTACGTGTACATCCTACGAGCCGCCAAACTGGACACCTTTCATTGGAGCCCAGTATTTTTCACTTCTAGTAATTATTTCCTAAGTGGCTGGATTAAGCATGACTGCAATGTTTTGCTTTGTCAGGTGCTACACCTCAGGCTGAAGGCCAACAATTCGGTGGCATAGAGGGAGACAAGATGGCTCCTCCCACAACAAGCTGCCCAGATAGTAGATCTACTACCTATCACATGACGGTTCGTTCCTGATTTTATTTATTTATTTATTTATTTATTACATTTGTGAATCTCCCATCTGGCCGGTCACCCGGCCACCCTCTGGTGCCACCTGACTCCTTGCACTACACTACGGAAAGGTCCTGCTGATACTGTGCCAAAAAGTTCTTCCACTTTTTTTTTTGGACAATTCTCATTCAATTGAATGGAAAATAAATTGCTTTCAGGGTTGTTGTTGTTTTTCCAAAGGAGAAATAAAATTTTAGTGACATTTTCCTGCGTAACATGAGGTTTTTCGCTTCCCTTAGGTACAAGTCAGCCAAGGGATGTCTGTGAATGTTCTGTCTTTCATTGTACAATTTTCTCTCTGAATGTCTACAGGAGACTCTCCAGTTTCCAGTGCTTCAGTTAAAGAAGCTCAGGGAAAAATTCCATAAGCAAACGCCTCCCATGGGGCTTTTTCAGATCGGGAAGTGTGTGGGCAGTTGGGGAGGCCGCAGAGTGATGGAGAGAAGCGTAACAGAAAGAAAACACGCGTGCAAATGCACACAATAGCATCTGCGGCCACTTTGCAATGCTAAGGTAAGCTCAAAAACACTGGCTGGGGCTGATGGAAGTTGGAAGTCCAGCAGAGCTGGAGGGCAACAGGTTGCGGAAGGCTGATCTAGCGGGAGAGGGATAGTCCCCTTGAAACAACGGGGGGGGGGGGGAACAACATTTGCATGTACACAGTTAGCATGTATTTTGGGCCCTTGAATCAAACCATCAATGAATAATATAGAGAGTAACAATGGAACTGAGAGCCAGTGTGCGGTAACAGCCTTCTCCAACCTGGTGCCCTCCAGGCATTGTGGACATCAACTCCCATCAGCCCCAACCAGCATGGACACTGGTCAGGAATGCTTGGAGCTGTAGTCCAAAACATCTGGAGGGCACCATGCTGGGGAAGGCTGGATTAGACTGGTGGTGGACCCTCAAGGACGAGGAACAGTTAGGTTCACACGTACCTTGTCAGCCACAAAGGTCACTGTGGGCGATCTCAGGACTGTTCCTCTCTTCCTCACAGGGCCATTGTGAAGCTAAAATGGGGGGGGGTGGGATGGCCAACCACACACATTGCCGGATAAAAGGGTGATTGATTGTTTGATTTTTGACAATTAGATAGATTAGATTTCATAGTTGGAAGGGGCCTACAAGGCCATCGAGTCCAACCCCTGCTCAATGCAGGAAACTAGAGGAGGGGGTCTCCCATCCAAGTAGTAACCAGGCCTGACCCTGCTTAACTTTCCACGCTCAGACAAGCTGAGCCAGCGTGAGCCACAGGCCTGTACATCCCACCTTTCCTTTAAGGAACTCAAAGTAGGTCTACCTGGCTCTCCCCCACCCCATTTTTTTTCCTCTTCATAGCAACCCTGTGAGGTAGTTTAGCCTGAGAGGTTGTGACTGATGCTGAGGTGGAAGCCAAGCAGTGAGCTTCATCGCCAACTAAAGACTTGAATCCGGGTCTCCCCAGTCCTTTAGTCCACCCAGCCTTCCCCAAACCAGAGCCCTCCAGGTGTGTTGGACTACAAACCCCAATCATCCCCAGCCATGCTGGCTAACCATGATGGGAGTTGCAGTCTGACACATCTGGAGGGCACCAACTTGGCCACGGCTGCTCGAACCAGCACACCGCCCTTCTCTCTCCTCAACGACCGCTCACACACAACAGAGGCACAGAAGGCTGTTGTGTGGTTCCACTTACTTCCTTGCCTTCCGAGAGGATCCTGGGATGTAGTAACCCGGCCTGCATTTGTACTTGCAAAAAGACCCCACTTTGTGTTTATCTTCGTGGCAGCGGGCCGTCTGGAGGTCTGCGTTGGGGACCAGAGGAGGGGCCTGGCACAGCAATTCGCAGAAGGCCTCAGGGAAGGACCACAGTCCATCTTCCAGACATGTCAGGTTATTGTTGCTGCCTGGGAACGACAGAAGGCAACATGAGCTGGGGCAGGCAGATACAAACGCTGAGGAAACCGGTGAACCTAAGGCTGTATCAGCTAGGGATGCTTCCGAAAGACTCCTAAAAATACAAGCTCCCCCCCTGAATTTCAGAGTCCCAAATTACCCCGGCTTGTTTCCAAACTGGAACTGGTACACTGGGTTTCTTCCGATGCTCCAGACTTTTCTCTTTTTTTAATTACCTCAATTTATTTATTTTTTAAAGAGTATAAATAATAAAACAACACGATGCATCTTTAAAACATCACCAAGGATCATATAAAGCAGGGGTGCTAAAAGGGCCGAATGCAATTTCAGAGAAGTTCTCGGGGGCCACATTCCAACGGTGGGGAGGGCTGAAGGCAAAAGGAGTGGGCCAAATATATGAGAAATACCGAAACACCAGCATATTTTAGCTTAAAGCTTTTACTGCCAGTAGTTAACCTTAGGAGAGGCATTTCAGCCTTTTAGAATGGGAATGAGGTCATCCTGTTCTCTCGGATGGGAGCTCACACTGCCAGACATTTTGCAGTTTGCATGTAACAACAGCCCATGGGTTAAAGAAACCATGGGCTGTCGAGGACAATCAGGAGTGCTTCCTGCAGCACACCAGCCACTTCCGCTTTTTAATCAACAACCTACGATTGGCTTGTTTGTAGGTTGTTGAGTGTGACATGCGATCCCAGACTGAGGGGTTGTTTAAGTGCGAAACAACTCAGCAATTAACCCAACAACAAACCATGGGTGAACTGCTGGGTTGTTTAGCTCCATTGGTCCAGGTTCACACATCATGCTCAACAACCTATGAATGAGCCGATCATAGGTTGAGTAAAAGCGGAACTGGTGAGCAGGCAGCAGGCAGAGCACTCGCTCGCTCTCCCACCTGTGCATGACAATCCATGGGTCGTTTGAATCATTCGTTGTTATTACATGTAAAACAGGTCTGTGTTCACCAAAGGAGGCTGTAGCAGAGAAGGGATTTGGCTCAGCAATGATGCACAGGTTGGTTGCCGACTGACGTGCCCCAAGTTAGAGGTGGCTTCCACATTTTACTCCTGTGCTCAGATTATCTGAGTTTTGTTGGAGCACCTTCCCTATTTCCAAAAGTGGGACATAGGAAGCTTCCTCATACTGAGTCAGACCATTGGTTTATCTAGCTTAGTATTGAACTAGTGCCTTCCCCGACGTGGTGCCCTCCCGATGTTTTGGACGTCAACACCCAGCAGCAGAAGCCAACATGACCAATGGTCTGGAATGCTGGGAGTTGTAGCCCAAAACATCTGGAGATCAGCAGGTTGGGGAAGGCTGGTCTACACTGACTGACAGCTGCGCTCCAGGACTTGAGATGGAAGTCTTTCCCAAGCTCCACCTGGAGACGCTGGGGATTGAACCTGCGACCTCCTGATGCAAAGCAGCCATTTTATCCCCTGAGCTATGGCCCTTCCCCATAGGGCCATAGCATAACTATACTGTTTTGCAGAGGCATGAGTAGACATCCCCCATTTCTCCCATTTTGTTATTCTTCTGTGGGTTGGTTCTGACTCTCTTTCCACTCTGCTTGCCCTCTTTTGCAATGGAAACTTCACTGATCATTGTGGGGTGTGTGTTTTTTTTAATGTGCTCCTGCACATCCGTAACCTCTAAAACAGGTTTCCTCCATCTAGTGCCCTCTTGATGTGTTGAACTACAGCCTCCACCATCCCCAGCCAGCTAGAGGGTACAGTTTTGCGGAAGGCTGGTGTAAAAGGAAAGAGGAGATGGAAATGTGTGGCAAAGAGCACATGCCGTTTTAGTGGGATGTGAAAAACAGAGAAACCGAGGATTGCTTGCTGCTTTGCAAATGAGATGAGATATAATTCAGGACACCCCCCCTCCCTAATCTGGGAAGAAATTCAAAGCGGGAGAATGTCATAAACATCTGTACTCTGCAACAGTAAGATGTTCTAGTGCCTTTAATCTAGGGATGGGCAGTTCCCCTCAGTTTCCCAATCTTGATTTTGTTTCATACCATTTCTGCATCAGTTTGAGATTAAAAAAAAAAAAAAGTTGCACAAAAAATGTATGCATTTTTGTTTATATTCCTCCTAAGATGCACGTCTTTGAAAACAATTTCTCCCTAAAGTAATGCATTTTCAAACATTATCTTCACTAATATACACAATTTTCGGCACACGTTTCCCTAATATATGCGTTTCTGTGTGCATTTTTTTTTCCCACTGGAGAGCTGCATTGCAAAACCCAGAGAAATTTAGAAGTAGAACTGCATTTCAGTTCATGTATTGGTTTGAAAGTGTGAAATTAGACAAGTTCACATTAAAACACAAACCAAACTGATTTCATTCTGCCCCATCCCTACTTGGCATGCTAAAGTGTGAACCAGTTTATTGCCATGCCTGTGTTTGTAAGCAACAGCCAACCTTCATCCAGTGCTTCGTTTTCTTCTTCGCCCTGAATGTCTTCATTTGGAAGGAACTCTCTGCCTCTCTGGCAGAACAAGAATCAAGGAAAAGGAGGAAGAAGTGGTGCTGAGAGGCTTTTGCCATCCATGCCCGGAACAGAGAAAAAGAGCAAGATGGTCCTTGTTCTTTCTCCCTTCCCGACTGCTGTGAGCTGTCAAGGTATTTTTGTACACTTTCAGAAGCTTCGTTCCTCTGCTGGATGCTTTGTTTTCTCCTGTCTGACTCACATAGCGTGTCTGAGGTCCATCGCAGATGATCTCATACTTGCTACGGCAACGGTGATGAACTGTGACATTAAAAACCAGTGGCTTGTGTGTGACATCAGCGATTGAATTAGGAGTGAGTCATCATCCCCCCCCCCCCCCGCCTCCCGTCTCAAGAAGCTTGCTGGCTGAGCCCTGTTAGTCATCGCTTATGATTTGGCCTCCAGAACCTCTTTTTGCCATTTCACTTTGACAGCTACCGTCCAAGAGCTGCTGTAATGCTCAAGTTGTGAGCAGCATAAACTACAGGCTACTTGAGGACGCAAAGGCAGCTTCTCTTAGCTGGAACAAGAGCCTATGCTAGACCAGCATTCATTGCTCAGGAGTGACAAATCTCACAGAAGGTTTCTCAGCTAGCCAGCAACATCCAGGACAGGAGGAGATCTGAGTTCAAATCCTGTCTATCCTCTGTGAACACACACACACACACACACACACACACACACAGCTTGGACCAACTTTGCTCTTTCCCAGTCTTCAACATTACTCTTGGAGATACCCTCTCCCATTCCACAGAGCTGGGCACTCCAATGAGTTGAACGGTTCCTTGCTCAATGAAAACAGCCCCCACTTCGTCAGCCCCAGTGGTTCGTGTCGTCTTGTAGACCTGCCTAATTCGTGGAGAAGGGGCAGTTCTTCCACACCATACAGGGCAGAATTTTTCTGGAAAGTGACCACTGCAATAACAAAGAGCATCCCTCTCTCATCCTCCCATAGCAGCATCTACAGGATGATTGAGAGGATCAAAATGCCTTTTAATCTGAAACATCATCAGGTTAAAAACAGCGGGAAGTATCCTAGGCTTTGCTTCCCTTCTCCATCCGTTTTGTGACTAATTTTGAAACTATGGCTGGATCCATGCCCTTCCTTCTGCCCTCAGTCTATAAGCTGACACAGATCTACTACAGTGTAAAGGCTAGAGTCTTAGACTTAGATGGGAGAGTTTCAACTCCCTGTTTGACTAAGGGCACAATCCTATGAAGGTTTAGACAGAAAAAAGGCCTACAACTCCCAGTTGTAGGCCTTTTTTCTGTCTAAACCTTCATAGGATTGGTCCTTAAGAAACTCATTACATGATCTTGGCCCTGTCAGGTGTGGTGGTGGACACTATCACCACACCTATCCTAGCACTTACCCTATCCCCATTGTTGAAGAAAAGATTCAACTGGCAGCCCAGTTGGGCTTTGTACATGGAATGGATGGGTGGGGGCACCGTTTCATCCTCTGCCTCGGGCAGAAACATATTTTACACCATCCCTGACTCTCTCTCAGGCTAACATGTAGTACAAGGTTGTTTTGAGGACAAAACACACACACACACACACACACACCGGGAGATACACACCACCACAAGCTCCTTGGGGGACAGCCAGGATAAAAATGTAAGAAATACAACTTTCCTGTAGTAGCAGCAAAAATAAGAGCACATGCTTAGTTTACATGCCCTCTCTAGCAACAAAAACGAGGATTTGTATTGAAATGTTGATGCATACGTTTTGCTAAACCCAGCTTTCTGCTCCTCACCTCACCTTCTAGGTTATTACACCTCTTCCCTGTCATGCCCCAATATTAGGGAACGACACCTTCCTCATATTTCGAAAAACTTTAAAACAATCAGTTTTGGAAATCTGGAGAAAAGCTCAAATATACGTCTGACTGAGGGTGCCACAGCAATCTTGGTACTTGGTTATATTGCAGCCAGTGAAGTCTGGCCTGATCCTTAGGCAATCAATTTTGACTTGGAGAAGACATCACCAAAAACCATTTCTGATGGGCCTGTTTCAAACATTAAAGAAAACAGACTACCTAGGGAGGTGGTGGGCTCTCCTTCATTGGAGGTATTTAAGCAGAGGCTGGACGGTAATCTGCTAGGAATGCTGTAGTGGTAAGATTCCAGCTTTGAGCCAGGGGTTGGACATTTTAAGCCGTAGTCCATTTCTGACATGATGCATCAATGGAGAAAGTTGAGGTGGGAGTGAGCAAGATGGAAGGAAAAATTCTGGTCTCTGGGTTCCAGCTTACCACTTCCTGGCTTAGTCCAGCTTCTTGGAAACCCAGGACAGCGGGCATTGCAATCAAGAATAAAACCAAAACAAATTCCTGACATGTGCTGGAAGACTAGACCACTTGGAAGACTACTTCCCCCAAGCCCAAATTATCTAAAGCAGTCAACTTGGGGGAATATTGCCTCTTGAAGTTTGTGGTGATTACTTGGATTGGATACACACTTCTGAAGACCCTATCTATCTGTCTATCTATCATCTATCTATCTGATATGTTCTGGTTGCCATCACAAGGAGAACCATAAGAACAGCCCAAATGAATGAGTAGTCTAGCAGACAGTTTCCAATTCCAACAAGATGCCTCTGGGGAGCCCATGAGCAGAGCAAAGAGGCAGCAGCCAAATCCACCAGCCACTGATATTCAGTGGGATTCTGCCTCCAAACATGGACACTCCATATAGCTGGAGACGTAAGAAGCTGCCTTTTGTTGAGTCAGACTAACAATCTACCTAGCCCTCTACTGCCTTCCTTCAGTGGCAGCTGCTGCCTACTTGAGTCTCATGCCGAGGCTTGCCTAAGCCTCCCATGGTGAGGTCATGGCTGAGCTGGATCATTTGAATCATAGGAACCTCGGAAGCTGCCTCATGCCAAGTCAGACCATTCGTCTATCTAGTTGCGCATTATCTACCTGTGAACAGCAGTAGTTCTCAAGGGCCTCAGGTGAAGATCTGTCCCAGCACCTACCACACGATCTTTTAAAGTGGAGATGCCAGGAATTGAGTCTGGGCCCTTCTCACTCTACCAATGTGCTGGGGTCCCTCCCCTTAAATTGAGCACCTCCCGCTCAGAACGAAATGCCCTTAGTCACTACACCAAGTGTAACAGGAAATCTTTGCTCTTATCCTTTCAGTGCATACCTTCCATCACATCTGTGCCTCTCCCTTCCCAGGCTTCTTCCTACCACCCGAGGAGCTTGGTTGAGTGACAGCGCAGTCTCACCAGGCTGAGACCCAGCAATGTGTCCAGATGCACCTAGAGGGCTTCCAGGCTGATGAGTGGGGATGTGAATCTGGGTGGGATGCCTTCAAATCCAAGACTCCACAGTCACTAGCTCTCCAACCACCCTGGCTCTCTCTGGCTGTCAGGGTCCAACAGGGGGTCTGATGGGATCAGAAGCATGTAACACCCTCCAGGGAAGAACAGGGTCAAGTTCTGAAAGCAGCAACTGACCATTGGCGGGACTGGAGAGAAGAAGGGTAATCCAGGGCAGGCGGAAGGCTGAGTTGCAAAGGGCAGCGGTTGGGGGGAATGGAGCAGGCCCGAAGCCTGGCACAGCCCCGTCCAATCAATGAGACTAGCTGCTCAGGCTGCAGGACGGGCTGTGAGGCTGGGGCTTTCTAGGGCCTGGTGGACAGGGAGTGGTCCTTGAGGCAGGTCAGCTGCTTGAGTGGACAGTCAGATGGCGGAAGGGCTGGTACTGCAGCCCTTGCAGAACAGAGCTCAGTCTGCGAGAAACACAGCACCGGTGGCACCAAGAGGTAAGGTGCCGAGAGTACCGGATGTAAGGCGCAGGCTGCCAGTGCCAGGAAAGCCAATGAGAGACGGCGCACGGACACGGTGCCTTTTCTCCCCGCTCGCAGTCAGTGGTGGAGTGGAGTGATGGGCTCACAGGGATGCAGCACCGGCCACTTTTTAATTGGCAGGGACGCTGACATCATCTGCCGGTCCCCTCCCTCCGTCCGAATCCTCTGTTCACCCCCTAAGTGTAGCTGCAATTCTCACAGTAACTGGGGCAGAATTAATTTTCCAAGCAACAACATACTGTCCCCTGTTGTAATGCAAAGTATTTTTTGTGGTGGCTTGCTCTAGAATAGACAATCGAGCGCCATCAGCTTCACGAAACACCTGTTCCCCCTGGTGGAGATGAAAACTGCTAGAGCTGGTTTGTTGGTATGGATCAACACAACTGCCCTGCATGTCTGGAGTCTTCCTGGGGCCGAGGCTAAGGGGACCGCCATGACCAGTGCCGCACGTCAACATTTACACCACTGCTCAGAGTTTCATGAACGCCGAAGCATAATGATCCAGTTTTTGTGTTCCTCAACAAGACTTCCTGCTTACCTTTCAGCTGGGCAGGAGGCTTGCAGGTGAAGGAGCATCTCTTGCCAAAGGTGGTGCCCTCGGAGCAGCTGAAGGTGGCTGGATGGACATGATACTGGTCAGGGATCCCACAGTCGATGGGCTCACAAGAAACCTGCTTGTTCCATTTCCCATCCACGCATGTCATGACGATGCTGGACTCCAACTGAAAAAAAGGACGCATGAATTCACTAAGAGCCGACCGGGGCATGGCAGCCACCAGCCAATTTACTGGGTCCATCCTGAGCACCTGCAAAGCTAGTTTGAGCCCATGGTAGCTTGCTTATTGATTTTCTGTGGGTAAGCACAGTCCTGTCCAAGCTCCCATTCTTATGGTATGGGAGGGAGAAATGAGCAGGAATGCAACTGTTCTCAAAACAAAGGGCCAACATTCATTTAAGCCCAACATATTTCAGGAACAATAAATGAATCCTTCTTTGGGAGCAATTGACAAACTGCAAAAGTGAACCCCTTGGCTCTCTCGTTTGCTGAATCAATATGCTATGTGCTTCAGCTGTCAGACATGCCCTCCATTCATGCCGCACACACATTTTTAAAAGCAGTATAATGCATTAATAAATCACCTCAAAAACACCCACTGATTATTTTTTTAAAAAAAATCTTCCCAGGATTTGGGAGGGTGGGGTAGTGTGCTGGTTATGACATGGGCACTAGCCAATAGGTGCTCCCCAATCAAACATCCCTGGCTCAAACTGAATCATGTTAAACAAACTGAGAACAACTTGCAGAACCAGCTTTCAGAATTCAGCCTCGGACAGAAAATGGTCCTTTGAACTGGACACAGTGAGGGTGCTTTCAAAACTGGGGATATCAGCTCCACCATGAGCACTTCCAACCTTGTCTCTTGGAAAAGTCCTTCCTGACCTCAAATAGGGCGAGTGGAAGCAACACCCACTGGGTTGGGTTGTTACAGGGCAATTTCATTGCATGCCCCAATCCTGGCCTTGATTGTGGCAGTATCCGATGTCCTAGAGCAGAGGTGGGGGAACCTGCAGACCTTCAAAGGTTTTTTGGACTCTCCATCATCCCTGACCAAATGCTTCCCCCTGACCATTGGTCATGTTGGCTGGGGCTGGTAGGAGCTGGAGTCCAACAACATCTCGGGGGCATGGGTTCCCCACCCCTGGGTTATGAGCATATGGTGCTGTCTTATATAAAGCCACCCAGCTCCATATTGTCCACTCCAATTAGCAGTCCCCTCCTGGGGTCCTCTCAGGCCTAAGATCCTTCAACTGCAAATCCCAGAGACTGAACCTGGGTCTTTCCACATGCAAAGCAGATGCTCTAGCACCGAGCTACAGTTCCTCCCACAGCTGGTTTGGAAAGAGGCTTCCCTGCTCCTCGCTCCTCAGGACATAGGAACCTGCCTTAGTCCAGGTGAGAGGATTTGCCCATGTAGCTCAATATGGTGTCCTCTGACTGTCAACGATTGTTCAGGGTCTCAGGAAGAGGCCTTTTGCATCACCTGCTTTCTGTTCCCTTTAATTCAAGATGCCAGGGATTTAATCCGGGAAGCTGACGCAATCAAAGAATGTAAGCTATGGGCCCTCCCATCTCATCTGTTTCAGCACTAGGTGCCTCCTGAATCCAGTATCATAGAATCATAGAAAAGTAGAGTTGGAAGGGGCTTACAAAGCCATCAAGTCCAACCCAAAGAATCATAGAAAAGTAGAGTTGGAAGCTTCCTGGTTCTCCGAACTGATACCTATAGAAGTTAAAAACCTTCTTTTGCTTTGGACCTTGGACCCTGCCACTGGAAGACTCGCAGGAGGAGAGGGATTAATAGGCACCGCCAAATGTCTTTGCATTTTGTGGTTTTTATTATTTAAAATATTTCTGAACTGCCCTGTGCCCTAATGAGTATGCCCTGTGCCCAAAGATATGAATAAAATGAAGTCTGCCAATATAAATACAATGCAATGAAACAAAACAGTAAAAGCAATTTAAAACAAAGAAGAGGCAGATGCGACCATACAAACCATAAAGCAGGCAAAGCAAACATACGATCTAAAATGCCCTGGCAAATTAAAACGAGAGAGGGTCTTAACCTGGTGTCCGAACAGATTATAATCTCAGCACCAGACTTACTTTTTGGAGGAGAGTGCTCCAAAGTTGTGGGGCCACCACAGAAAAGCCCCTCTCTTTTGTGCCTCCCCTAACTAAGGCAGAATCTACAGCAGACTTCCCCATCCAGCAATCCATAGGGATGGATGGCCTAGAGCAGAGGTTTTGAACCTCTTTCAGCCTCAGGGCCAAATTCGGACTTGGACTTTCCAAAAGCATGTCAGATAACTTGCAGGCAATAATCAAAACGCTGAGAGATAGCAGGCAACACCCACACCAAAACACTGTTCCAATGTCCAGATAATTAAAGTCTGGCACACGGAGATTCGGAGGTTAAAACAAACTAAAATATAAACTCATTAAAATTAAACTCATTAAAAAGATAAAAGTTAAAACAACGCTAAAAACAAATTGTAAGACAGGAGCAGCGGCGGCCGTGACCACCGCCCCCGCTGCCCAAACCGGAAGCCGACTTGGAAGAAGCACCCCGGGGCGGCATTCCAGCGGTGGCCATGGCCAAAGGCGAAAGGGGCAGAGTCAAAAATACCAGCCTATTTTAGCGGAAAGCTCTTCCTGCTGGTCACTAAGCCTTGAGAGAGGCATTTCATCCTTTCAGAATGTGGAAGAACTCTGCAACAGTTGGGAGGCCACCCAAAAATTGGCAGTCAGGGGGAAAGGGGTGAGGCCGCCTGGGAATGCTGGCAAGTCAGATTGGGACAGCACCAATCTGAGGTCCAGCACCGTTGTGCACCAAGGGTGTGCTGGGTTACCCAGTGTGGAGAACGAAGAGGTTTGGAAGATCCAAGCTGAACAGGACACATGTGGAATGGGTAAAAAGGCAATACCTACCACAAGGCTGATGCAGTGCCTGCAGGACTATGAACCCCTGCGGGGGGGGGGTATTTGATTCGGGGCTGGCGAAGATGGCCGTCCAGTTGTGCCAAGCACTGTTGCAGACTTGTGAAAGCCAGGGGAAATTTTCCAGCAGCACACACATCAAAGAGAACTGGAATCCCCGTTTGCCAAGGCACCGTAATGCTTTCAGCAGGCTGGGAGCGAGCGGTCTCCCTTTGATATGTGCCTGCTTTTTGGATGGGAAAAGCAGCCCCCGGTGCGGCCTGGGGAAGACCGGCCATTTTCCCAAATGGGCACACCGTTTTTCCCCCTCCCCACCCAGTTTGCCAAGTCAGACAGTTGATGTGAAATTTATATTTATATCCTGCCTTTTTTCCTGCAAGGAACCCAAGGCGGCTTACATAATCCTCCTCCTTCTCCTCCTCCTCTCCATTTTATCCTCACAACAAGCCTGTGAGGTAGGTTAGGCTGAGAGTCCGTGACTGGCCCAAAGCTGCCCAGTGAGCTTCTTGGCCGAGTGGGGACTAGAACCTGCATCTCCCGAGTCCCAGTCCAGCACTCTCACCACTACGCCACACTGGCTCTCCATGTGGAGGAACAGGGAATACCTCCTGTAAACAACTGATCCAGATGAGGGATTGGGAATCACTATATTCCATGGAAAACCTGAGGGATCTGTGCTATTTGGCTTCTTTTTAAAGTAGTGGCCACGTTGTGTGTTTGTGCGTGTGCGCACGCGCGTGTATTATTAAGAGGAATTAATGTTAGCAAGCAACAGCAGCAGAAAAAAAGAAAGAAAATTACAGGTGAGAAGGAGAGGTGTGCATCAACCCCCTGCTTTGTCTTGGATCCGGATTCAGCACTTCTGAAGAACACAGCCTACTTCGTCCACTTTGACTCAATACCCAAGTCGAAGTATGGAAAACTGAGAGGCTTTCTGCTTCCCCTTGACCATCATGGGAAATTAAAAAAAAAAAAAGACTATACCTTTCCCCCCTCTTGGACAGAATTTGATGACAGTCGCAGGCAGAGTAGCCCCCTAGGAGAGGATTACACCTGCAAAATGTCAGAAAAATAGGTGCAGGGGATTTTGTGCAACATATATTTATATATTTTTTTTATTTTTTTATTTTTTTAAGGGAACTGCTGATAACTTTTTTTATTTCCTGACAGACCTGGATGCAAATTTCAGGGATAGTTGCCTCTCCTAAGTCGATCAAGATGGCAGTGATTTCCATAAAATTTGCCTATTATTATTATTATTATTATTATTATTATTATTATTATTATTATTATTATTATTATTATTATTTTATCGCCCATCTGGCCGGCAACCGGCCACCCTGGGCGATGTACATAGAATAAAAACAATAAAATACATTTAAAACAATATAAAAATTTTAAAATCTTAACCCACCCCATATTCCCACCTGAATAACCAGGTTTTTAATGAGCGACGGAAGCTCAGCAGAGAGGGGGCATGGCGGAGGTTACTCAGGAGAGAGTTCCACAGTACGGGGGCCGCCACAGAAAAGGCCCTCTTCCTTGTCCCCACCAGTCTAGCTGCTCTGGCTGAAGGGACAAGGAGAAGGCCATCCGTGGCAGATCTTGTTGAGCGGCCCAATTGGTGTTGCTGGAGACGCTCCTTGAGATAGACTGGACTGGAGCCGTATAGGGTTTTAAAGGTCAAAACCAACACCTCGAATTCGGCTCGGCAAGCAACTGGTAGCCAGTGCAAATCCTTCAGCACTGGCGTGATGTGATCCCGCCGGCGGCTGCCTTTAACCAGGCGAGCCGCTGCGTTCTGTACCAGCTGTAGCTTCCGAACCGTCTTCAAGGGTAACCCCACGTAGAGCGCATTACAGTAGTCTAGACGAGAGGAGACCAAGGCATGAACCACTGATGGGAGCAGGTGATTAGGAAGGTAGGGGCGCAGCTGCCGTATCAGATGGAGTTGATACAGCGCCACCCGACTCACAGCTGCCACCTGAGCCTCCATGAACAGCTGGGAGTCTAGAATGACCCCCAAGCTGCGGACCTGGTCCTTCAGGGGGAGATGTACCCCATTCAGCACCAGGTCAACATCCCCTAACCTCCCCTTGTCCCCCACCAGCAGTACCTCGGTCTTGTCGGGGTTCAGTTTCAGCATGTACTATCTAAATGTACAGATGCACATTTAGAAAGTTATTATAATTCAAACAGGAATTCAGGATCTCTCGCCATAGTGTGGAATGGTGACCCGGTGACCTGTCCGATGTGCCGTTGATGGGCGACAGTTCTTATGGTTCCTTATCGTTTGATCTGGACTTGGGACAGGGCAGCCCTTCTTACAGAGAACTGCCCTTTGTAAGAGAGGACACACGTGGCCACCCTAAATACACAACACACACACACACACACACACACACACCCCTTTATAGCGCTATCGGTGCAGAAAATCCATTCCTGACAAACCTCTGCCCCTTTCAACTAGGCCCAATGCTCCGTTTATGAAGTGAGTGCTCAAGGAGGCGCACTTTCCTCCGCATGGCCTCCGCAGTGCCTCTAATTGAACTCACACGAGGCCGGCCTTTTCTCCTCCTGGCATGATTGATGAAACCTTTACAGAGCATTAAGGAGCTGTCAGGGTTTTAAATAGCACCTCCCGACCACAGCGGCAGCAGCAAAGGGGGAACCGAGGAGACCCGGAGCCACCAACCGAGCGACCAGCGGCTTTTTACTAAAGGAGCTGGGCAGGACAGGAGATGGGGGGGGGGAGGCCGTGGGTGGGAAACAGAGGAAGGGGTGTGTGTGTGTCAATGAATCAGTGAATGAATGGATGAGAGAGGAGGGAGCAGAGGAACCATTAACTTCAGTAGATCATTACTACATGGGGGAAAGCCATTATTTTACTAGTGTGTGTGTGTGTGTGTGTGTTTTAAGTGCCTCCGTCCGATTTTACTGGTGTTATATATGATATTGTGTTTTTTAAATAATTTGATGTACAACACCCTGCGATCGCCTCTGGTGATAAAGGAGTGGCAGAGAAAGGAATAAACGCACTAGCCGGGGTGGGGGGGGGAAGGGTTCAACAGCTCTCATCAGCACGTGATCAGGAAAATCTGGAAAGCATTTTGGTAGCCCATTTGCGTGGTGGGGTTGACATGCTAATGAAAGGTTGCCGTGTGTGCGTGTATGCATGCGTGCACATATGATGCTACATGAACGTAAGATGCTGTCTTATTACACCATTGGCGCATCTAACACAGTATTGCCTGGCTCTCCACAATTTCAGGTGGGATTCTTTTTCCCACCCAGCCCTACCTGGAGATGTCGGGAATTGAACCTGGGACCTTCCGCATGCAAAGCAGGAGCTCTACCACCGAGCTACCAGCCTTTTCCCCTTAATGTTCTCCTGCTCCCTCCCCCTCTCCCTGTGTCTGGAGAGAGAGAGAGAGAGAGAGAGTGTGTGTGTGTGTGTGTGTGTGATAGTTTCAGGGTGCCTTTGAGCAAGACATCCTCAATACAGGCCTGTGGCTCATGCTGGATCTCAGCTTGTCTGAGCGTGGAAAGCTAAGCAGGGTCAAGCCTGGTTATTACTTGGATGGGAGACCCCTCCTCGAGTTTCCTGCATTGAGCAGGGGGTTGGACTCGATGGCTTAGTAGGCTCCTTCCAACTCTATGAACTATGAAATCTATGAAATGTTGCCCCCCGCCTCCTTCAGTGGGCCCAGTCGCTGCCATGTGCTTGCTTGCCACAGGGATAAACCTTGCTCCTCCACCTCGTTAATGTTGCCATGCACTTGCCTATCAGCGGTTCGCCGAGTCTGTCTCTACTCTAGCATGTCTTGGGACCTGCAAGTCTTTTGTACAGTGGATCCCTGTATACATTCATTTATTTAAAAAATAAAATAAAATAAAGGAGGCCGCTCCATACCTACAAGGGTCAGCTCCACCAAGTTTCCCCGTCCAGTCTAAACCAGGCCTTCTCCAGGCCTCCAACCTGTGGCCTCTAGGTGTGGCTGGATTCCAATTCCCATCAGCATGGCCAATGCTTGGGGCTGATGAGTGTTGTGGTCAAACAACGTGTGGAGACTAGAGCCACACAGTTTCCCCACTCCCAAGGGCCCACAAATGTTGGCTTGGTTTACTGGCCAGCCATTATTTGTGGTCGCCAGTAATCCCTCCCCTCCCTTGAGTCCTCTGGCGTACTCGCCAAACATTAAAATGAGGGTAGCCTTTATTCGGGCAAGATTAAATGTTTTTCCTTTGGCTGATTGGGTGGGCCGTCTCAAAGGGATTCCTGAGAAGGATAGAGTATGTGATTGCAATTCGGTATCAGTTGAGATATAACTCACGTACTCTTAGAGTGTTCAATTTATAATGATCTTAGAATTACATATATTTCTCCACTGATAAAACCATTGAAGGGAAGGTCATCATTTGCAAAGGTTTGTTTCCTGTTGTCTGACGTTGACAATTGTATATCCTATAGAACATCCAAATTCCTTCTAAATGTTTTACAAATGTATACTGTAAAGACTTAAGGTTATAAGGGAAATTATTTAATTTCTGAAGATCTATTCACTAAGCTCTGACTGTGTATAATGGCAAATTGCTGTGATACAATAAAGTTGTTGTTGCTGTTGTTGCATGAGGCAAGGCAATCTCTCGTTTGTGGAGGGCAGGTGGGGGAGCTATGCTTCTCTGGAGGGACTATGAGTCTTGCTATTCCTTATCTGCTCAAAAAACTGCAGTGGATATGAAGGCTCCGGAGTAGGGATCTGCTTTGCGCCGGGGCGGTCTTGCTTGCTGGAGGCCTGGGTGCACTCGCCCCCTGGAGAGCTGGTGAGTGGATGTGTGATGTGGCTCACGCTGGCTCAGCTTGTCTTGGGCGTGGAAAGCTAAGCAGGGTCAGGCCTGGTTATGACTTGGATGGGAGACCCCCTCCTCTAGTTTCCTGCATTGAGCAGGGGGTTGGACTCGATGGCCTTGTAGGCCCCTTCCAACTCTATCTATGAATGCCCTGGGGAAGGTCCACGGTGCCAGTTAGGATGAAGGAACTGGGACAGACGGGGAGGAGGCTCTGTCTGGTTTGGCGTCGAAGTTCCCAGGTTCAATCCCTGGATCTCCCGTTAAAAGGATCAGGTAGCAGGTGGTCCTTGAGACCCTGGAGACAGCCAGCCAGAGTAGAAAATACTGGGCTAGATGGTCCAATGGGCAGACTCACTAGAAGGTTGGGAGCGGAATTAACTATATGCCTGTTCGCCTTGCAAACAGCATTCCCTGATCAAAACCAGGCACATTAACTGGTTCTAATCATTCTCCCCACCCCGGCGTAAGAGGGCTCCTTGAAACACGCCGCGCCACTCTATTTGGCTTGCGGACTCTCGTGCTCTCTGATGTGAAGGACCCATACTCTCCAAGCATTTCCTTGTTGAATAAGCCAGGCTCATGAGAGAATTTGTCTTCTGTTCTGCAGAAATTTCTCAGCTCCAGAGAGGTACTGGTACTGGTGCCAATTAACATGAAGCAAGAGGGAGGGGTGGGGTGGGGTGACGAGGCCCAGTCTCTATTTGGTCTGTGATCGAATCGAAAGGGCTGATTCATCCCCCTCCCCAATATCTCCCTTTGGTCATATCACAAAGGGTTTGAGCATTTATACAAAAGACAGATATAGACCTCCGAGCATAGTCCACCCTCCTAGATCACCCTCAATTATTATCATTCTCTCTCTTTCTCTCTCTTTCTCTCTCTCTCTCTCACACACACACATATCATGGCCCATGCTTGCACAGAACGTTGTGAAACGGCGTGACTCTTTTGCTAAATCCTGGATCTGTCTTTTTCATAAAGTGCCAGTGAAGTCTAATGGATACCGAGAAGTAAACAAACAACTGGGGTTGGGTGGGGTGCGGCGTGGTGGTGGTGGAGGGGATGGGGGAGAGAGGGAAGAAGAGACGAGTGCCTGCCAACTCTCCCCTGGACGGGACAAGAGGAAACCAGTCAGCGCTGGGGCCACGTTAGGGTAAGATCTGTCACAGATGGCGCGCTTGCTCCTCTAGATGGATAACTGCACAGCACTGCGTCGTTCTTCAGGCAAGCTGGAGAGTTTGAAACGGATCCAGTGGCCATGTCGTCCATCCACGGCCCCCCCAAGACAAGCCTCCTAGAGCTGTGTGCAAATTGCCTCTCAAGATTCACCACCATATGTGTGATCAGAGCACTGGGGGGGGGGGGCATTTCACCAAAATTCCTCCAGGGTGAGGAGAAATCCCCCAACAGTTTCTCAGGGGTGGGGCTCAGCACTGGCTGAGGCAGGAGCACAGCTCCTTCCTTCCTTCCTTCCTTCCTTCCTTCCTTCCTTTTCTCTTCCTTTGTTTTGTTTTTAGTTTTGCTGCCGGCCACTCCAAGTGGCATCAGCAACTGTTTTTGGCTTGTCCGCAGTGATCGTGTTGTGTCCTGAGGCGTTGTGTGTGTTTGTGTGTTGGGAGGGAGAGGTGGGGAAAGGCAGGTGCCACAGGAAATGGTGGGGTATTTGGAGAAAACTCTGCAACATGACCTTCTTTTTCTCGGTGGGGGTGAGAAGAAGAAGGAAAAAACGCAGACATTTTCTCAGAACAAATTGTCCTCTGAGCAATTCCAGCTCGGCCCATGCATCACCCCACACAGCTAATCTAGTATCACACATACGCTGCAACTGGTCCCTATTTATCAGGGCACTCCTTACTTTCTGATGTTATCAGCCCCTGGGAAATCTCTATCCCCATTTTTGCCTTTTCAGGGATAATTTGGTCATCAGGGCTGGCGTCAGGGTTTGGTACGGTTGGGGCACTTGTCGAGGTCCATACCCCAAGAGGGTTCCCACTGCCAATCGCTGGAGCTCTCTGCCCCTGTTCGCTTCCTCCTTGCTCTCGCTTCCGGTTCACCTCTGAGCAAGTGGGCAGCGACAGGAGTGAGGAGCAGGGCCCTTCTGCTCATTTTGCTCTCTCCCTCGGGGCAGTGGCGTGGATTGGGTCCAGAGGCAGAGGGCACGCAAATGGGCATCAGTGATAGCTGTGAGAAGGAGGTGGGTCCATTGAGGGAAGGGCCCCCCTCTGAGACCATTTTGCTTAGGCCTCCCCCATCAACGCACACAAGTCACCTGGAGCTGGCACTGCTGCTTGCTGCTTTTGGTTATTTTTAAAATGTAAGTGTAAATTGCTAGAGTTTCAGGTTTCAGCTGCTTCCTCAGGGTTTGTAGAAGTTACATCTTTCAGCCAGTGGTCCCCAGCCTTTCCCCCCCTCCCAGCTGTTGCTAGACTACAACTCCCATCATCCCCTGCCACTGGATGTGCTGCCTGGGGGTGGTGGGAGTAATAGTCCAACGACAGATGGGGCCCAAGGCTGGGAAAACATTGCCCTCGGTGGAGAATCGATGTACGGTGTCTCTAGTGCACATCCACGTCAAGGCATGCTGCAGGAACGCTAAAGGACCATTTCACACCACCGGGGCTCGAGTCAAGGGTCGGCATCCATCAGGCCTCTGCCGAGGCCCACGCTTCAGCAAGGACGAGGAGGAGAACCCACTGAGGGCGTCTTACCTGAAAGCCCCACACCAAGCCACTCGGGTAACCCAAATCTTACCCGAGCCCCCCGACACCAACAAGATTTTCCAAAGGTACCTCCCCTCCAAAAGCAAAAATGGGACAGAACAGACAGACATGGTTTAATATTTCCATTGTTGCGAGCCGCCTTAAGTTTGTCTTCAAAGGCAGCCTATAAATAAATGTATAAATCAGGGGTGGGCAAGTTCCAGGGGTCAGGGGTCTGCTCCCCTGCCCGCACTTGCCTCGCTGCTTCTGCGCCGCAGAAATTCAGTGGCGTGGCAGCAAGGGAGGGACAAGAAGCCCCCTTTTAAAGGAAAAGTGGTGGTTTGCCACTGAATTTTTAGCAGCATAGAGGCAGGGGCAGAAAAGCGGGCTATTTTACTTTTCAAATACAGTAATACCTTGGATTGCAAGCATAATTCGTTCTGGAAATGTGCTTGTGATCCAAAGCACTTGTATATCAAAGCGAAATTCCCCAAAAGAAATTTGTACACATATTTTTAATTTAAGCTGCAATAAAGAATGATAGTGTAAAGTCTTCATTTTTCTTGACCGTACCACAGTACTTGTATTGCAAGACGTCGCTTGTTTTATTTATCAAGTTAAAATTTATTTTAAAAATTTGCTTGTCTTGCAAAACACTTGCAGACCAAGTTACTTGCAAGCCAAGGTTTTACTGTAGTCCCTTTTTGTGGCTGCCCCTGCCGCAATGCTGAAATTCAGCGGCAAACCACTGATTTTCCTTGAAATGCGGGGGGGGGGGCTTTCTCCCACTGCCCCAATGCTGGCAAATTCTGGTGCTGTGATAGTAGCAGTGGGGCAAGCGAGGGCCATAAAAAAAAGGCCAGGGGAGGCCTCATGCCGCCCATGGGCTGCGTGTTGCCCACCCTGAGTATAAATAAATGAACTGCTAGGAGGCAGAAATACCAAGCGTGCAGGGACAGTTGGCGTATATCTCAGCCTCATGGGTACACATCTCAGCCTCATGGGTATGCAAGCCGGCCTTTCTGTAAGGCATAGAGTTGCCTGCCTGCTGCCATACAACAAGATGCTAGCAGCAGCAGCTCTTAGAAACTTAACTTGTGGACCCGCCATGCCATCATCATTTCCCTTCCCCCAGCCATCTTCTCACCCATCGTAGGCCACAATATATACCTGGCTTTTTGCAGGCTCGTCGTCTCTCTGTATCTGGAGGATGTACCCAGTCTTGCAGGAGATGTTGCACTGGGCACCATTATAATGCCCCCCGCTGGTGAAGGTCACCACAGCGTTCTCGATCTCCAGCTCTTGGCAGTCAGTAGATTTGCAAGAGTAGTGCACGCAGCTGTCGAGGGAGGGGGAACAGGGAAGCGCCTCATTAGCTCATTTCAGGTGTGGAAGGGTGAATAGGCAGCCATAAAGAAACTGGAACTGGGGAAACCTGTTCATCCCTAATTTAAAGTCCATATAGCAGTGATGGGGGCCCTCCAGGCGGAAAGAGCAGAAGAGAGTGGCAGGGGGGGGGAAAGTAGATAAGGAGAGAAGCAGGACTTTCCCCCTGTCTAAACATGCATAGAATTGTGCCCTAAATTTATACAATGTACGGTAAGCCAGTACACATACCATCAATGGATCAAACAGATGGGGTGGGAGGAAGGTAAAACTATATTTTAAGAAAGAAAATAATGAACACATATAAGCAAAACATGTCAACCTAACTATCCAAAGTCAGATAGACAGAGCTTTCCCATTCTTATCTCCTCTTCACAACAACCTTGGAAGGTAGGGAAGATGAAGAGAGGGACGTCCCTTTGTTTACCCAATAAGCTTCATGGCAACAATCTTCTGTTGAGGGAAGATCTATTTGTTCATTTGCCTGTTTGATAATTTATCGAACTTTTATTGACTTTTTTTTTATCCTGCCTTTAGCAATCACTCCCCCCCCAAAAAAGTGGCTCATAAAAAAAGAAAGAAAGAACAAAACAATGAACTCTAAACAATAAAAGAGCAATTGAAAATGATGTAGCATCAAGCAGATGAAAAACACATCAGCAAAAGTCTGATCTAAGAGCCAAGAAGAAAAACAAAATCAATCATAAAAATCCTAATGGTGGGGGGAGGTTCTCAGACTCAGAGCCCTACTAAAACAGGAAGAGAGGGGGCTTGGTGGATTTCCCCAGGTAACCCCAGAATAATTTATTTATTTATTTATTTATTTCTATGCCAGCCAATAGCCAAAGCTCTCTCCATAGCACCACAGCAAGAAGGCTGCGTCCCTGGACAAATCAGCCTATTTCCCCATTTTACTCAGGAGCCTGTTTCTACATTAATCCACATTATATATTTTTAAATCCACATCAAATATGCATGCGTATTGAATTTGACAAACATCCCTTCTTGGTACATGTGAATCTGACCTCAACTAGTGACAGGCCAGATATCAGTCTTACAGTAACAATCTTAGGGCTTGCGTAAGGCGAATCGGCACAAGCAGTCTCGCTTTGTCAGTTTCCTTGTATGTTCCCTACTCTACCTTCCTTGGAGCTCCCTCCCGCAGCTAAAACATGCAAGGAAATTGACGAGTCAAGACTGCACATATCAGACAGCTGCAAGAGCGCTCCTGTGCACTTGCGAAAGACCAACTAAAAAATAAAATAACAAACAAATTTGTGCAATTTTCAGGGAATAATAATAATAATAATAATAATGATAATAGTAGTAGTAGTAGTAGTGTCAAACAAGTGACAGTTGCTCCAAAGTGCCATTTGGGCATCGGTGGAGGGGCAGTCACTGGTGGCAGCATGGGTGAGATCACGAAAGAAGAGCAGCAGGTGTTTTTTTTTTTGCTGTTGCCAGGCAGTTCTGTAGTAGCCAATCCCAGCAACAGCATAATGAAATTGCTCTCCGGGGTTTGAACGACACAACAGCCCATCGGGGTACGAACAACCCCTAGAACAAGTCATAACTTGTCAGGGCGGCTCATTCACAAAAAAATAAGCCACCCTGTGGAAAGCGGTCTGGATTCCCATGACATGACAACAAACCATCATGGGTAGCGTCATGTGAACCAAGTCATACCCAGTTTGATTCGGGGCAGGCAAAGAATCAGACACAGTATTCGAGTTGAGGTCTGACCAGTGCAGAGTAGAGTGGAACTATCACTTCTCGTGATTTTCTAGTGATGTACCTTTAGGGGTGCTTGCCTTGGGCTCGGCGAGCACCCCCGCTGCTTGAGTCTTCCCGCGGCGACACCGAGGCTCCCTTCAGACGCGCCGGGGACCCCGGAAGTGATGTGACGGGTCCCGGCGCTGTGCCAGGAACTGACGCGACGGGACCCTGGCACTGCTTTTTTCAGGTAAATATAATAGAAAACCACCTTAAAACGGCCGCGCGGCCGTTTTAAGGTGGTTTTCTATGGTATTTACGTTAAAACCGCAGTGCCAGGGACCCGGAAGTACCTCTCCCCGGCTCCTCTCCAGGGAGATGTGCCGAGCCAGGGGAAAGGTATGTGCCACAGGGCTCGGGGGTGGGTTCGAGTGGGGTTCGAGCGAGTTCACCCCCACTTCCACCCCAATCGAGATTCGCGGACATCCCTAAAAATCGCATTTGCCTTTTTTGCAACCACTTCACATTGCTGACTCATATTCACCTTGTGATTGACTACAACTCCAAAGTCCTCTTCACATGTACTTATTACCAAGTCAGGTCATCTTATATCTGTGCATTTTATTTCTTTTTCCTAAATGAAGAACTTTGCAGATGTCTCTGTTAAATTGCATTCTGTTATTTTCTGCCCAGGCTTCTAACCTCACAAAATCATTTTGAATTTCATTTCTGTCTTCTTCGGTGCTAGCTGCCCCACGCAATTGTGTTGTCATCTGCAAATTTGATAACCATTCCCTGCACACTTCTTCAGCTCCTCTTCCTGTTGGGTTTTCCTGCCATGGAATCCTACTTATCAGTGCTCTGAGTTCATAAAAATTAGCTTGCCTGAAGTCCAAGGGAGTTTACAAAGGCATTTTGATGGTGCTTCACTGTCAGAAGATTCACACCCTTCCTTGGCTGCTTCAAAAGTGTTGTTGAAAACAGCTTCATTTTGCATTTCTTGCAACTGCCTCCCAAGACAGTGAGTAAGTTTAAATGCTGCCTCTATACCCAGATAATTCTGCTACAGCAGTGATGTTACGGGTTTAAGATATCCCAGTACTTTTAGCATAATTTCAGCAAGAAAGGGAAAAGAAAGATGACTGATCTGACTGAGCAATCCAATAGCTTCAGTTTTTAGATGACAACATTCTTCACAAGGTGAAAAATGCACTGAATAATTTGAGTGTGGAAACAATGAATTCTTCATCTGATTTCATAACCGTAATGGAAACCATGTGCCGAGTCCATCATTGAACCAACAGGTGTTTTAAAGAGCTGCCTTTATAAATCTGAACAATACATCCCTTCTTAAAAAAAAAAAAAAAAGCATACAACTGTTCACATAAGTCAAAATATTCCTTCATCTCAGGTTTATCCCCAATTGCATATACTTTGAGGAATATGTGGGCATATTCTACCATGGCACTGCCCCCAAATAATCGCACCTGTACCTTTAAGAAGAAAAAGGCTTTCCTGTGGGTTTCCTAAAACTTCCATAATAAAATTATTTGTTTGGTAAAAAAATTGGGGGGCAGAGATAAAATTTAGGGGGGTGTGTGGTCCCCCTAGGCCCCCCAGTAGCTATGGGCCTGATGACCTGATACTTCTCCTGGCCATGAAAGTAGGATTTGAATTTAGGGGTGGAGGGCCCATAGATGAGTGGTAGGACATATGCTTTGCACGCACAAGGGCCTCTGGTGCACACAAAGGAAATAACTCTTTTTGAGGCCTCAGAGAGCTGTTGCCCATCAAAGTAGGATGTACTGGGCCAGGTGGACCTTAGGGATGCGTGAGGAATCCGATGGGGGTTGAGAATTATTTATTTATTTATTTATTATATTTATACCCCGCCTTTTTTCCTGAAAGGAACCCAAGGCGGCTTACATAATCCTCCTCCTCCTCTCCATTTTACCCTCACAACAACCCTGTGAGGTAGGTCAGGCTGAGAGTCAGTGACTGGCCCAAAGTCACCCAGTGAGTTTCATGGCCGAGCGGGGATTTGAACCCGGATCTCCCAAGTCGCAGTCCAACACTCTAACCACTACCCCACACTGGATTCTCTCGACTCAGCAAATTGCCCTACAGATACGCAGTTCTCGGCTCCAAATTTGTGCGAATATTTTGAACAATTTCACGGAAGCCAATCCCCACACACACACGGCCCGCTTTTGGCTGTCGGGTTAGAATTGTGTCAAACGTCCGCCGAGCTCAAGCGGAACACGTTTTCCAGTGTCACACTTCCCTAGGTGGGCCAGCCGTCTGACTCTGTATAAAGCCAAAACAACCAAGAGTCTGGTGCATCTTAAAGGCTAACACCTCTATAATGGCATACGCCTGGGGTCTCTAACATGGTGCCCATTTTGTGAGAGTGCCCATGACACTTTCAAAAATCCAAATGTGCCAACCAACCCAAAAAGGCTGGGGGTCCCCTAGCATAAGCTTTTGAGGACAAAAGCCCAATTCGTCAAACGTATATGTGACCCTCCAGTTAGCAGGTATATATACATACAAGGGATGGGGGAAGAAATCCATTTGGTTCACATTTTTCATAGGAAATGACCTACTTCTCACTTCCAAACTCACATCTGAACTGGAACACAATTATCCTTCAGTTTTTACACTTCTCCAAACCTTTAAAGCGATCAGGTCTGTAATGGCAGCTTCCAAATTTGGCCATGGCATTGGCTACTATCAGCTTCTGAATCCCAGTGTGAGTGTTTGAGTGCCACAAGCTTCAAACACATCCAAGTTCTGAACCTGCAGAATTCTCAGTCTTTTGTGTTTTCTTCTTGGTAACCAGGACTAAGCTGGCGGGGGGGGGGGGGGGGCGGGCGGGCGGTGGAGATAGGAAGATAACTATGATTGCCCACAAGGAGGAGCTTGGTTTTCTCTGCCTTCACAGTTCCCCCTGGGGGGAAAAAGAAAACTGATCAAAAGAGAATTAAGACAATGACTGGGCAGGGGAACAGAGAAGCCGGTTGGCCTTTGTGGGGTCCACTGAACTTCATTTATGATGGATGGAAATTTCTGGAAGGGCAGTGGCAAAGTGTGTGTATGCATGTGGACGGGGAGAATCTGGCTACTGAGCAATGGTTTTATACTGCCTTGTGTATGCCAGGTCATAAGAGAAGCAGAGGGTACACACACAATTTTTTGAATACCATTGAGAGAAACTGAGAGGCCGCTGTTCTAGAGCTGCGGACTGAAGCTGAGAGAGGCACTTCAGAGGTGCTGGATTTCCCCTGCATATGTGGCACAAAATCAAGCACAGAAACCAAATCCGTGCTTACAGGGAGTGCTTTATATCCACCACACAGATGAATCCCGCAACTGCCACCTGCACACAGATGTAACTTGAAGAAGGCAAAAACACAGCAGCCCACCCCTGCAGTAGCTGGCTCCAGTGAGGTAAAACGGCAATAAAACAAGGTTCAGTGGAAGGGAAGAAAGCAGCTGCGCTTCCTTCAGACTATAAAGTATGCAGAGCAGTGACACAATTATATATATATAGCATGCGGGGAGGGAAGCGCTACCTGTGTGGGGAAACCATAGAAAAATGAAGGAAAGAAGGAAGGAAAAGAAAGGAAGCAGGCCACATTTCCCCCTTTCATAGGAAGGGGGGGGAAAAACTTATCTTCATTATAAATGATAAGTTTCATTTATCCATCAAGGGTTCCAGGTTCTGCAACCCCCAGAACCCAAATGCCTTGGGTTCTGGGGGATGCAGAACCTGGAACCCTTGGTGTTGGACTGGGCGTTGAGCATTCAGCATGCAAGCCCCATTCCAGGGGAGGCTGGGGGGACGCCTATGTCAGTGGGGCTCCTTATCCATTGCAGCTTTTATTCTGAGCTTTATAGGAGCTATCCACGGTGCTCCATGGTGGTGAACCTGTTTTTTTTGGGGGGGGAGTTCAGCACCATGGACAGCTCCTATAAAGCGCAGAAGAACGCAGGAGTCGCCGGCCTCCGCTTCCCAATGCCTCCACATGCCTGGCTGCCCTGCAGATCTTCGCCCGTTGTGTGCACAAAGGTCCGTCTGCGAGGGGCTCGTAAGTGCGTTCAGCTGCATGTGCTCATAAACTTCCCCATGATCGGAAGCCCTGAAAAGGAATTCCCCCGCACAGACCTTAGCAGTAAGCATGCAAGGGTCTTTAGAGGCACCTGCATAGCGAGGGATCTGGGGAAGCAGCTTCGCCCCTCACATGTGCAGGCTGAACTCCTGTTTAGGGCTATCTTCAGAGCCCCAGTCAGGCGGGACTGAGGAATCCAATCTTCGTGAATTGCAAAATGCAAACCAAATTAATTTCTTCCCCAACCCTGCCTTCCTGGCTGTCTCTGTTAGCAGCAGGCAAACCTTTCTACATTAATTAATTAATTAATTAATTATATTATACCCCGCCTTTTTTCCTGCAAGGAACCCAAGGCAGCTTACATAATAATCCTCCTCCTCCTCTCCATTTTATCCTCACAACAACCCTGTGAGGTAGGTTAGGCTGAGAGTCAGTGACTGGCCCAAAGTCACCCAGTGAGTTTCATGGCTGAGCGGGGACTAGAACCCGGATCTCCGGAGTCCCAGGGCAACACTCTCACCACTACGCCACACGGCCCTCAATTACATTCAATTACATGTAAAAAGATATAGCAGGGGAAAGTGATTGCCCCAAATGCTTATTAACAGGGCATACAAAACTGTGCATATTGGGAGAAATGTGGAAGGAAATGCATACATTATTTTTTTAGAGTACTTAAAAACAAAAACAAAATTGCAAACTGATGCAGGACAAAACTAACTTACATTTGGAGAAATGAGAAACTGAGCAAAAAATATATACCGGTATATCAAAATTCACAGATTCATCCATCCTTACAAGAAGTTATGTGTGTGATAACAGCTCCCATGCTATTATCTTTCTGGTGGATAAAACTGCTTTTGCAGGAAGAGGTATTTGAGCTAGGCATGGTCTACTCTATTTCCATCAGTTGTTTGGGATGTGTGTGTGTGTGTGTGTGTGTGTGTGTGTGTGTGTGTGGTGTTGGGTATTATTACAACCTGCCTTGAGAACATAAGAAAGAGCCCTGCTGGATCAGACCAAAGCCCGGTCTATTCCAGTATTCTGATCACACAGAAGCTGCCCGGGGGAAGTTTTTGAGAATCATTTGATTGAAAGATGGGAATACATCTTCAAAATAAATCAGTAAATCAATATTATTATTAGGTATTTAAAAATTGGCTCCACCAATTGCTTTAATACACTATACTGCAGCCTTTCTGAACCTGGTGCCCTCCTGATGTTTGGCCTACAGTTCCCCAGCATTCCTGTGCACTGGCCATTCTGCCTGGAGCTGATGGGAGTTGAAGTCCAAAAGATCTGGAAAGTCACCAAGCTGGGAAGGTTGTTATACTGCTTTCTGGCAATTTAATTTTCAGTTGATCCCAAGATCAGGCTCTAAATCCTACTGAGAATCTTGTCTCTCCCACCCTCTACTGAAATCTTTTTGACCCTCCCACACCAAAATGGCACCCCCTGAATCCAACACCCTGTACAGACCCGTGGCTCACGCTGGTTCAGCTTGTCTGAGTGTGGAAAGCTAAGCAGGGTCAGACCTGGTTATTACTTGGATGGGAGACCCTTCTGCTAGTTTCCTGCATTGAGCAGGGGGTTGGACTCGATGGCCTTGTAGGCCCTTCCAACTCTATAAAATCCTATGATCCTATGACAGCAGGAGTGCCGTATAGTTAAGGTGAACTAATTTTAAGCCTCAACATTCTACTGTTTATACAAATGACCTAAAAATGTAAAACTTGGCATCCTTGTTCTACACCATGAGTTCCACACTTGATACGGCAGAAGTAGCCAGTGTAGCCCAGTGGTTAGAGTGCTGGACTGAGAATCGGGGGATCCAGGTTCTAGTCCCCACTCAGCCATGAAGCCCACTGGGTGAGCTTGGACCAGGCAGTGACTCTCAGCCTCACCTACCTCAATGGGTTGTTGTGAGGATAAATTGTAGAGGAGGAGCTGCCTTGGGTTCCTTGCAAGAGGAAAAATGGTGGGATATAAAGAAAAGAATCAGCCTGTGCACACTAATCAGTAGAGCTGTGCCCAAAAATGCTTCCATATTTTTTTCCAACCATTGAGCAGGGGGTTGGACTCAATGGCCTTGTAGGCTCCTTCCGACTCTATTATGAAATCTATGAACTTCAAAAACCACAAGCTTATTGAAGTTATGGAAAAGGAGAGGAAGACCTTGAAAAGCAAATGAAGTCAGCCAGCCCAACCAGATGAGATCTGCCGCAGGCCAAGGAGATGGGAAGGATGTTCAGAGAACAAAAAAGCTGGAGGTGGTGAGGGCGAGCAAGAGACAGACCTCTTGAAGCCTCCCATCGGGGACAGCCTGACTGGGAAACTACTGACTGGCTTGGCAGGGACTTGAAAGGGCCTTGGCACTGGAACTGGTACATTTGTTGTAGATTTATAACCCACCCTACGCCCAAGACGCAGGTTAGGTGATAACATTTCCTCATTTCATTTGATATATATAGGAGGGCTCCAATTGCTGATTTCTGCAGAAATGAAGGGGTCCTGCTTTCCTCGTCTCTGCACAGTGGCCATGGGGAAAGGTGTCTGGTTATTTGCAGCCACTGCCATGTACAGGAATTCAGCTTCCCCAGCCTGTGTTATCACTTCCAAGCATGCACTGGGATTTTAATATTAACATGTGGAAGAGGGGGAGGGGGGGATGTGGCTGGCTCGCCACCGTTCGGGAGCTGACACCGGCGAGCCCATCTCGCAGAACAGACCCGGAAAGTGGCTGCACCGACATTTGAAGGCCTAAAACACAGACCACCCACCCAGCCTAGGGGTGGGCAGCTCAGTCGGTTTCCAATCCGCGCCAGTTTCATGCATGTTCATTCATAACTCCGGTCCACCTCATTTCCTCATCAATTTGCATTTTTAGTTTAAAAACCTGCGTTTAAAAAAAAAAAAAAAAAGGCATCCTTTTAAAATGTATTTTCCTCCACAAAATTATGCACACACCTTTTTTTTTTTTTAACCCAAAATGCACATTTTATATGCATTTTAATATGGCTTTTTGAGTGAAGAACTGTCATGCAAAATTTGGCAAAACCCAAAGGAAAACTGTGCCCCAAGCCCCATATTAATCCCAGAAGTGTGAACCAGGTTGGGGCCCTCAGAAATGCAAGCAGCTCTTTATTCTCAAGTATTCCTGCTACACACCATCCCAAACCCCTGTTCTCATACCAAGGTGTGTTGGGGAATTTCCCACACTCTATTTCTTTCTCTGTCCTGCATCCTGAATTCCAGCTTAAGTAGGAGAATTTATAAAATTTATTCTGGAATGGGATCATGAGCATTTGCTTTCGCTTTCAGTTCCTACCCTTCATTTGCATTTCTCTCTCACGCCCCCCTCGCCCCCATTACTCAGGCACACGTGTGCACTGATTTTTTTAAAAAAGCAATCTTGATTTTACTGAATGCATGATTATCTCACAATTCTTCCTTTTATGGAATGTTCCACCTAGGAATGGACAGATCTATCAACTTTGGTTTCTCTTGGTTACTCGCTTTCCCATATCTTCAATTCATTTTGTCCCATTTCCACCACAGGTTGTAATTAAAAAAAAAAGAAGAAGAAGCCTGCACAAACATTCGTATGCAAGTGTGTGTGTATTTCTCCGAATATATGCATGTTTTAAGCAATTTTGCCTAATTACATTTTTTTGCAAGCAATCACACTCATATTTTGCATTTTGCACATTATTTTCGCCAATGTGCACAGTTTTGTGCATGCCGTCCTTTTTAATGTGGACATTTTAATGCTTTTATTTTCTTTTTTTAATGTAGAATTGCATTGCAAAATTAGAAGTGCAAATACTGAAGGATAAGTGTGTTTGCATATTGGTTCAGGAAGTGTGAATTAGGCAGGTTCATGTTAAAATGTGAAACAAATGGATTTCCCTCCCATTCTTAGTTCTACTGACATGTGCACATTGTTAAGACACCACACAGGGGGGGAAAAAATCTTAATTCAATTGTAGTGGTGTAGCCGAGCAGCCCGACGGACACGAGTGAGGCCCGAACTGGACCTGCTCGTGTCCGCCGGGCTACTCGGCCACCCGCACGGGCTTACCTGCGGGCTCTCCGGCTCTGCGGAGAGCCTGCCTCCCCGTCCGCTGGTCCCGTCGCGTCACTTCCGGCGCAGAGGAAGTGACGCAACGGGGGCATGCGCGCGGGGGATTTCTCTGGCGGCGGCTCGAGCGGCTCGAGTGGCGCGGAGAACACTCCGCGCCGCTTTAAAGAGCGAGCTCAGGCCACCGCCACCACCGCGGAGGGCCGAACGCAGAACAAGTCGCCAGCCGCCGCAAGGCTCGCCCCCCACGCCTAATTTATGTACAATCACATCAGGATTGCTTTTTTTTTTTTTTTTGCAGTGTTTTATTGGCATGTGCATGTGCGTGAACATAGAAACACACTGGTAAGATTGCCCTCTACGTTGAGGCTTTTAATAATTCAATGGTATATGGTGGGGTGGTAAATTGTTTTTAGCGGTCATGTTTTATTAACTTGTTTTAGAGATCTTTTTAAAATTGGTTTTAAACATTTCATAATGTTTTATTGTTTATATTTCTAACTGTATTTTATTGTTTGTTTTTAATTATTGCTGTACGCCGCCCAGAGAGCTTCAGCTATTGGGCGGTATGGAAAATGAATACTAAATAAATAAAATAAAGCTGCAGCAAACTACATGTGCCTGTGTGGCTCACGCTGGCTCAGCTTGTCTGAGCGTGGAAAGCTAAGCAGGGTCAGGCCTGGTTATTCCTTGGATGGGAGACCCCTCCTCTAGTTTCCTGCATTGAGCAGGGGGTTGGACTCAATGGCCTTGTAGGCCCCCTTCCAACTCTATGATCTATGAAATCTATGAACAAAATTCAGACATCAACACGGGAAAGATGGAGGGTTCTTAATGCATCAGTTCTACTTCAGGGGGCAAAAACGCAGGTAACGGAGAACTCCAAAATCCAGGGAGAAATGTGGCAGGAGAATTTCGAAAACATCTCAGGGCAGGAGAACCAAACGATGGAAATGGCAGGGAAACTGATTTCGGCTAAATATTAGGGGAAACATCCTAATGGTATGAGCTGTTTGACAGTGGTGCAAACTGCCTTGGCAGGTGGTGGGCTCTCCTTTGCAGGAGGTATTTAAGTAGATGCTGGACGGTCACCTGCCAAAGATGCTGTATTTCCATCCTGCATGACAGACCCTGCACTGAGCACAGAATTGGGCTAGAATGTAGTCACTAGCGCAGGGATCTCCAACCTAGGGTCCCCAGATGTTGCTGGCCTACAGCTCCCAGCATACCCAGCCAGCATGGCTAATGGCAAGGGATTCTGGGAGCTGTGGTCCAGCAACATCTGGGGTGCGGACCCAAGGTTGGAGAGCCCTGCACTAGAGGACCCCTAGTGTTCCTTCCAACTTTACATCTCTATGATCATGGATAAATCATAGAATGCCTGGGTGAACAACCACCTGGAATTATTTTCCAGTAACTTAAAAGAGAGCAGTCAATAACACTCCTTTGCATCTAGGAAGGGGGAAAAAAAGAAGAGAAAAGTTTGAATGGGATTATGTCCTGAATATTTCTTTCTCCTTTCCCAAACTGTTAGAAATCTCCTTTTAGATTGAGAAGACAAAGATCAGTGTATCTATAGTAAAAAGAAAAGAGAAATAAATCAATGCAGACAGTGTGCTTTGACCTAGATACAAGGCATCTGATCACTCCACTGAAGTGAGATGAGTAAATGCAGAGGCCCAGAAGAGCCGGATCGAGTTTCAAATGAGAGGTCCAGTTTGTGGACGTCTGGCCAAGTCCCATGGCAGGAGTTAGATGGAGACAGAGGGAGACCTACTGGAATGAAAGATGCAGAGTGGCATCGGAAAGTGTTGGCATGGGGATGCAGGGTGCCGGGGGGGGGGGGGAGAAATCAGGGATTCAGTTTTCTGCCCCCCCCTTTTTTTCCCTTTTCAGCTTAAAAAGTCAGAACTGAAACTCCTGTCATGGCTCGGGACCATACATGTTGTGATTAATTACAGCCGACGCGGTAGAGGTGGGAGGGAATTTTAATTAGCAGGGCAGGGAGAAGGTCACACTGTAAAAATATGTTCTGATTCTGAAGCCATTTTGGCTGTTAACTATCGAAAGGGCACAGAAATCTTTTTTTTGGGGGGGGTGGGGGTGGGGAAGGTGGCCTTTCCCCTCATAATGACTGGTGCTAACATTCATTTATGACATTTAATATAATACTGACAGAGCAGTGTCGAAGCGGTCTCGTAGAAATCAAAAATGAACACGAGGCAGGATAAAAGAGGAGCACAAAGCCTGTAAAAAAAACTTTTTTTAAAAAAAAAGAAGAAGGTATTTTGCCTGGCACTGAAATGATATTGAGGTAGGTGCAGGATGAGCCTCCCTGGGGGAGGAGAAATTTCCAGTCAGGGCACCACTACTGTGAAGGCCCTTCCACTGTAGCCATAACTAGGATGGTGGGGACACTCGAAGAAGGGAATTTATTGAAGGCTTGAGTGCAGGTTTCCCCAACCTGCTACCCTACAAAAGTTTTAGACTACAACTCCCAACATTCTTGACCATTGGCCATGCTGGGCTGAGGCTGATGGGAGTTGAAGTCAAAACATTGGGAGGGTACCACCAGGATAGGGAAGGCTGCCTTTATGTGTGGACAAGGAACAAGCGATCTTTCAGGTATCCTGGTCCCAAGCCGAGAGGAGCTTTCAAGGTCAAAGCCAGCATTGGCTCGACAGGTTGTGCCTAAGGCCGACCCAGTCAGCTTCATGGCCAAATGGGCAATTTACACCCCAAGCCTTCCCTGATCCTGCATATTCCCCACCATGCCTTCCCCTGGGATTGATGTGAAAATAAATGAAAACCTGAAGAGCACTTTGTCCAGAGAAGAGCGTGACAGAAATGAGAGAGATCCTTCCCCCCCCCACACACACACAGAGCTTGCGCTCTTGAGTGGCTAACTTAATTCCAGTTTTTGTATAATGTGGATATTGAACCTAGGCCCTGGAAGCAGAGTGTGGACAAAAGAGGTGGAAATAATCGACTGACATTTTCTCATGTGGGTTAAAATGCCCAGCAGCCCGTCCATATGCAGTGGGAACCGCAGGCTTCTGCCGGCAATGCCAAAGGTCAGCCACCCTTTCTCCTCTTAACCACTCATCATCCCCTTGATCAAACCTACTCAAGCTGGAAATCTCTAGGTGGTAAATAGCTAGGCGGGAAAAAGAGGAGGAGGAGGAGGAGGAGGAGGAGGAGGAGGAGGAGGAGGAGGAGGAGGAGGGAGACGCTCACCTCTGTTCAGCCGGGCTATAGGTCTGTCCACTCTGGCAGCTGCTGACGGTGATGGGGTCAAAGTTGTGGAAGGAGCGCAAGGCCACCCCGGAGATGGCCACAAAGTGAGAGCTGAAGGTGATGAGAATGGCCTGGGTGTGGTAGAACCGTTGGCTGAGGTCGTGGATGACGGGAATAATCAAGGGATTCTTCCGGCAGCTCAAACCGTGGGCCCCTGTCAAAGGGAAGGCAAGAGTAGGGCGAAAGTGTGTGGGGAGGGCAGGGGGGGGAAGAGAAGGACAAAGGGAGAAACAGTCAGTACTTTAAATAGTCATTTCTCTCTTCCCTTTAGCAGGGAGCTTTTATTGGGAATGAGAGAAAAAGAAGAAACTTTGACTGCTCTGCAAGAACAATAGCATTACACATCTCTGTGTAGTGATGGGACATGGGTTGGGAATCTTGGCTTGCCTCCTAAGTTACGTTAAATTGAGGAAATTCATGGGAAGAACATATCCCCTCCCCTCCCCCCTCCTCCCGCTGTTTGCGCTCCGCCGAGTAGAGGATTTTGGAGCCCTCCTGAACAACGTAGGATGTGCCCTGGGGGGGGGCTGCCGTGGGGAGGGAATCACCCCAAATGGGAAAGAAGTCTGCCCAATGTTTGGAGATTCTCTCCTCGCCTAGTAGCCCCCAGCACTCCATCACACATAGTTCTGGAGTCCCCCCTGACCCACTGGATAGGCTGTGGGGGGCACAGGGGGCTGTCGGGGGAAGGTACAAGGAGGAGATAGGAAAATTTCCTTCCATGAACTTCCTTAAGTTAGCTTATCTTAGTATCCAAATCCTGTCACCTACAAGCTTACTATTTTACAGCAGCAGCAGCAGAAACAACACTAAGGCACTACCAGGAATTCAGCAATTCAAGCCCCTTTTCCACTGGGAACAGGAACTAATTCAGGGGCAATTAAGAGGCAATTCTTCAGTAAGGCTTCTGACATGCTGAATAGGAAGCAATTGGAATCAGAACCTGGAGAAAGGAAGCTTCTAATTAAAATTGCATAAGACCTTAAGCAACAGGACTTCTGAGTAGTAAATATTCAAGGAGCTCCGCCGTAAGCATTTACTGGATGATATAATGATACAGGAAGTGCCAAGTGGTGTTTTAATTCCATCTCCAATTGACTGTAGAAAGGCAATGCTTCAGCTGGGGCTAATGGTCCCTGGTGTGGAAGCAACCTCTCCCACTGCTACGCTTTCCTATCCACGACTTGGTAGCTTGTGCAACCAAGCAAGCAGGCACAAAACAGCTGCAGGCACACATATAACACAATCTAGCTATTGTGTATATAGAACGTTGTCGGTCGGTTTACTGATGTAATTTCTTAATTGCTTTTCCATCAGCGGGTGCACGATTTCTAGCTAAAATCTAGCAGCAGAAGCTGCTGCTAAATTGTGTGGGTCCCATAGTATAATTTTAACTATAATTTTATAGGTTCTATAATTCACCCCCTCCCCTCAAATAAAATTGCCCTGAAAAAAAGGAGTTTCGTTTTCTTTTACTGTGAAGAGCGAAAGAGCAGGCAGACGGTGCTTACCGAGGTCATGACTTTGGCCTTCAGTGTCAACCAGTTGCACAAAAACAGCCTCCTGCTTCTGATCGAGGTCCATCTCCAGCCAAGTTCCATCTGTGACCAAGTGGATGATCACGGCAGCAGCCACCATTGGCTGTGTGAAGTAAGCCTGGGGAGAGAAGGGAGGGAACTCCAAGGTATCAGGGCATGCCTGGATTGGTTAGTATTTGCTCTCTTAAAGCAAAACTGTTTCTGGCCACAATTGGACTCATATCTTGGGCAGCCAACCTGGTGCTGTCTAGATGTGGCCAATGACATGGCTATTGACCGTGTTGGCTGTGGATATGGGAACTGCCTTCAAACACATCAGGGGAGCATAGCATCAGGTTGGGGAAAGCCAGGCTGCACCTCAGTGGTAGAGAGTGCAGACTTTGCATGCAAAAGGCTCCAGGTGGTTCAACCCTGGGCATCTCCTGTAGCAGGTGATGATGGTGAAGGACCCTATTCCACCTGACACCATGAAGAGCTGCTGCCATTCAGAGGAGACGATACTGAGCTAGATGGACAAATGGTGAGACCTGGTACAAGGCCGCTTTCAACTAAAGCTCTACCTGATCTACCTGAAACTCTGTGTCTCGTTCAAGGTACAACCACGCTTTCTATATCTACACTGCAGGCTTAAAAACTGCTTCAGCGGTTATTTCTACCCTGCAAGGAATCCTGGGGACTGTAGTTCTGGGAAGGGCTAACAGAGCAATCTCAGGATGCTCACCAGACTAGCAATTACCAGGATAAATTGGGGGGAAGCTATGACTGTTTTTAAAAAATTATTTTAAACAATAACATATGCCTTAGAGAGCAGCCTTCAACCTGGTGCCCTCGAGATGTTTTGGATTTCAACTCCCATCAGCCCCAGCCAGCATGGCCAATGGTCAGGAATCTAGGGAGTTGTAGTCTAAAACATCTGGAAGGCACTAGGTTGGGGAAAGCTGCCCCAGAGCAAGGGTGGGCAGTTGTGGCCCTCCAGATGTTCTGGCCTGGTGGAAACTTGGGCATGAATGATCACTAAGGGTTGAGTCTGATTTCACATTTATGAAATGCAAGTGTCAAGAGTAACAGGCGGGAGATGCCTGCAGATGGGTGTCATGGCCAACCATGACTCTGAGGTGATGAGAACCCACCGCTCCTCTCCACCTGAACCCGGGCCTGAATCCTCCAGCGCATTTGCATAAAAGGTGAAAATCCCAGCCAAGATGGGATTTTTGTTGTTGTTGTTTGTTTGTTCTTCCAGAGACAGGGGAAAGGATTAGCAACCCAAAGATTCCATCTCTCCCTACTCCTTCTTGGGGGGGAGGGAAATAAAAACCCAGATGCCTGAGCCAACAAGGGAGACCAAGGGAGAATTTGTGGACCAAGTTACTATGGAGAGATTGGTCAATCATATCTATTACTTGACTTATTGAGTTAAGGACGAGGCTTCTTTCTTCAAGGTATCTCCTGCTCTCACACACTTATTTTTCTCCTTCCCGCTTTTTTTTTCTATTTCTTTTTCCTCCCCTCACCAGGGTTGCCTGGGGTCAGGTGTGTGGGTATTTGAGTAGATTTATACTGTATGGCAGAGGATAGTAGAAGTATTATGAATATGGAAACGTTTGCACTAACATAGATTCTTCTGGTCCCAGAGGAAAAATGACTCTGGTAGGCAGGTAGGCAAGGAGGTGTTTTGTGTCTCTTTGTACTTTAAAAAGTTGCAAAATCAGTGCAACTTTTAACAGAGCTCCAGTGTGGAGTAGTGCTTAGGGTGTTGGACTGGAACTCAGGAGATCCAGGTTCTAGTCCCCACACAGCCATGAAACTCACTGGGTGACTTTGGGCCTGTCACTGACTCTCAGCCTGACCTGCCTCACAGGATTGTTGTGAGGATAAAATGGGGGGGGGGGAGCATGTGAGCCTCCTTGGGTTTTTTGAGGAAAAAAAGCAGGATATGAATGTAATAATAAAAATAAAATAAAAAATGAACCTTCAGTAAACAGGTTTCTTTTATTCCCCAAATGTAATCACTTACCTTAAGCCAGAAAATGGCATGTGTGCTGTTAGCAGTGCACGGGTACCACGCATATTGTGCCATTTCGCCACTGAACTCATGCAGCTTTGTTCGGCACACCTGAGAGAAACAGGAGAATGATTGGTCAACGGAGCTCTAGGAAAGAGTCATAGAGTCATAGAATAGTAGAGCTGGAAGGGGCCTATAAGGCCATCGAGTCCAACCCCCTGCTCAATGCAGGAATCCAAGTCAAAGCATCCCTGAAAGATGGCTGTCCAGCCTGCATCTTGAATGCCTCCCCAGGTGGTTGGTTCCATTGGCGTATTGCTCTAAAAGTCGGGACGTTTTTCCTGATGTCCAGGCGGAATCTGGGTTCCTGTAACTTGAGCCCATTATTCCGTGTCCTGCAATCTGGGATGATCAAGAAGAGATCCTGGCCCTTCTCTGTGTGACAACCCTTTAAGTACTGGAAGAGTGCTATCATATCTCCTCTCAGTCTCCTCTTCTGAAGGCTAAACATGTCCAGTTCTTTCAGTCTCTCCTCATAGGGCCTTGTTTCCTAGTCCCTTTATCATCCTTGTTGCCCTCCTCTGAACCCTCTCCAGTTTGTCTGCATCCTTCTTAAAGTGTGATGCCCAGAACTGGATGCAGTACTCAAGATGCTGAGTAGAGGGGAACTAGTACTTCCCATGATTTGGAAGCTATACTTCTATTAATGCAGCCCAAAATAGCATTTGACCTTTTTTGCAGCCACATCACATTGCTGGCTCATATTCAGGCTGTGGCAAGGTCTGTGTAATCCGTGGCCTGTCCAGCTGAAGGCAACTCACAGCCATGTACTTTGCTTGAACCCGCACCCACACAGTTTTTTTGTTTTCCCTTTCTTGCTTTTTCTTTTTTGCAGACAGCAAAACCAGAAGGTGCTGTTGCGCCACCACAAACGCATGGCAATCTTCATGGTGCAGCTCTGGGCAACACGCTCATAGAATCATAGCACTGGTAAGAGGGAGCATGAAGGGGGCATCTCAGTCAGGGATTCTGATAGAAAATGCCTCTCATACATGTTGGGGTTACTTTTCATTTCATGGAAGTGAAGAATGAGTGGAAGTTGAAGGCAATTCATGTCGGCGGCACCACCCTTCTTACCAGCAGTGACGGGAGCCACCCCCAATATTCTGAATCTGAGAGTCTCGGGGGGCTGAAAGCGGCCCGAAAGCAGCCCGCTTGGCCCCCCCGCGAGACTCTCGTGACTTACCTGGCCGCCGCTCAATCCAAGATGCACCGGGGAAAGGAGCTGTCCCCGGCGTGTCTATTTCCTGTTCACCTGGCACTGTGTTTTTAGCTGAAAAACCAGGATGACCCAGCTTAAAATGGCCGTGATTTGCTATTTGCGGCCGTTTTAAGCTGGGTTGCCCTGGTTTTTACGCTAAAAACGCAGCACCAGGGGGCGTCACTTCCGGTTCCCTGGTGCTGCGAGCGGCACGAGCATGGCGAGAGCAGGCGGGGGAGTGCTCCGGAGCACCCCCGAGAGCAGGTAAGGCCCCGCTCGCTTTACATCGCTATAAATAAATCTGAAGTAAAATGCGGGAGACAACCAATGTCCTATCATTTCTTTTAAATACAGCACAAAAAGCCATCATGCTCCATGTGAACCAGTAGGCATAATGGTTGAGTGGGAATTTGAACGTGGCTCTCTTTGGTCTAAATCCAGTGCGTGAAATGTGATCGCGACAGAGCACACTGGCTAAAATTCATTATGTGATATTATTTCAGTTAGCCATGCAACGGCCAAGTAAAGTAGGCCAATTATTCCCAACACATTACAAATGGGAGGGAGGAGAAAGAAAGACAGTGACTCACCTAAGGTCACCACTTGGCTACTGTGGGCTTCCCTAAGCCAAGGAAGTAATAATTTAAGCCTCCCAAAATGTAAACAAAGGGCTCAGCGTCTAACGTTTGCTCCATCTAAGCGCGACCATATCAAACAAAACAGTATGGAAGGAATAGGGTTCTGTGGGGCCAAAAGCGTGCTTTAAAGCTGCCTCCCCCCGCACCTGGTGTCCTGCAGATGTTCTGGACTTCAAACCACATCAGCCTCAGCCAGCATGGCCAGTGGGCAGGAATGCTGGGAATTGTAGTCTAAAACATCTGGAAGGCAGGCACCAGGACGGGAAGGGTGGATTAAGGCCTCAGAGGGTGAAAAGGATAAGCTCTGAAAGCAACAACGACAACAACACAAAATGGCTGCCCTATCAGTCTTTGCCAGCACTGGACAATCAACATACACAAAGGTTGGAGTTCTGATTCTAGGCACAATTGAGGCCTAGTTCCCCACAAGGTGGTCACTCTGAGTCTGGGCTGTAATACTTCTGATGACAGGTGGGAGCTCAAGGCCAAGGGACTGACTGCTCCACATCGCTAAGACGATTCAAGCGCCTGGGCTCCCCCCTGCAGTCTGAAGTATTACAGCCCCAGCAAAGGTTGAGCAGCTCAGTGAGAACTGGGGGATGGGGGGGGGGGTTGGGGTTGGCCGCTTACCCATCATCAAAAAACAGGAAATGCACCACCCCAAAATAAGAAAGAGATTTTGCATGTCCTAATTTATATATGTAAAGATGCAAATTTAGAAATAATGACTATGATTTAAATAGAAATGCAATACATCTCATCACAGTGGGGAACACAGCAAGCGGGTGGCCTGTTCCTACTGCCCAGTCTGCTGTCCAGGTGCTACCTTAAACTTCGAGGTGTCTGGTCTCCTTTCTTGTGTGTGTGTGTGTGTGTGTGTTGTTGTTGTTGTTGTTTTAACCTTTAAAGTGGACTTGGACTGGACAGGCCTTTAAATAAAGGGCACCTTTAAATAGAGGACTGTCCTCTGTAAAGTAGGATACATGGCCACCTAGGCGAAGAGGAAGAGCAGATCCAGGGGACTCCTTGTTCAGGTGAGAGCTTCAACATGTTCCAGACCATGTCAACCTCCTCTGATGCGAGCCCTGGCACTACAGGCAAGATCCACCCCTCAACACCCCCACTCAGAGATTTAACTGCTAGAGACAGAAGGCGAGAGCCTAACCCTGAAGATTGATAACTCTAGCACAACTCACAGCACCATTTTAATGAGGCATCAAGAAAATGAAAAAGTTGGGTTTACCACTAAGAACAGAAAATATGGAATAGCCCTGATAAATATAGAGATACTGAATGGGTTTAGACAACACGATAACCCACACTCAAGGGTTGAGTATGGGTTGAGTGTGGGTTGTTGTTGAACCATGGGTTGTTGTTGAACTGTGGGTTATTGTGTTGTCTGAACTCAGCTGAGATAACAAACCCACAGTTCACAACCCAGCAACAAATCATGGGTTCTCTTCATGGGTTATTCGTGGTTAACAAGCCATGGCTTGTTAACACAGCTGGGTTCAGACAATGCGATAACCCACATTTCAACAGCAGAAGAATAGAAGAACATAAGAAGAGCCCTGATGGATCAGACCAAGGGTCCATCTAGTCCAACATTCTGTTCTCACAGTGGCCAACCATCTGCCCACAGGATCCCACAAGCAGGACATGAGGGCAACAGCACCCTCCCACCCATGTTCCCCAGCAACTGGAGTACACAGGCATAGGAGTACATACTGCCTATGTATGTACAACAACCGACGGTTCAGCGACAACCCACACTCAACCCGTACTCAGCCCTTGAGTGTGGGTTACTGTGTTGTCTGAACCCACTCTTAGAGTGAAAGACACTCTAAGAGTGCTTGAAAGAGAGAATGTAGGTCCAAATCTGTGGTATAACCAGGCCCTGCCTGCCTCTGTTCAGATGCGGGGCATGTGGCACATTGGCAACAGGCTGGTCCTACATCGCCTAGACCAGCCTTTCCCAACCTGGCACTCTCTAGATCTGTTTGGACTGCAACTCCCAAAATCTCCAGCCAGGCTGGCCTAAACCTACATGGCAGCTACCCCTCAAGGATACCTGTGACAAGAGGGGCACCCGGTGGCAGCAGCTATTCCCAGCTGTGTTGTCATTTGTCACAGAACCAAAGACCTTTTGCTACTTGAGGCGGAGCAAGACCGCCCACAGCCCCATCAAGACGCACAGTATCCAAGGCCGGACAGGTTGTTTTGGCAACTGAGACACAGAGTCCCAGGGGACACCTCTTCCCTTCCCTCCTAGCATCGCAAATGAAACAACAACAACAAAACATGGGTTCTCCTGCTGCCGCAGGGCACCCAAATGGATGCTGCCTGAGGCAGCTGCCTCTCTCTGTCTAATGGCAGGACCGGCCCACGGTGAACAGAGAAGCTTCTATGACATATTTTCAAGGTTGCTGGTGTTGGCGGTGGAGGGTAGGAGTTCCACAACACTCCAAGAAAGAATAGTTCCCTTATATTCACAAGCAAATAGTCCAAGCAACGCAAGCAAGAGTAGCGCTTTGAATATTTGGGAAAGGAGAGGTTGGATTGGCCAAAAGTGAGGTAATGATTTCTCTAATTTGACTCCCCAAAGGCCGAGAGCAAAGGAATCCATGGGCAAAACATAAATCAAGTTTAATGGGCTGGAATAAGTTTTTCAGTTTTGTTTAAGAAAAAAAAAAAAGGGAAAAAGAAAACCCTAACTGGGACCAAACTTCATCGAGTCATGCCAGTGGATAGTGTTACATTTTACAACAGTGCAAGACTTTACATAAACTATCTTTGGCATTTGAAATCCATTCCAGCAATTCGACATGTATCATTTTGCAATTCTCCTTTTCTTGCATTTTCAGCAGGCTGTCTCTTGCTGGAGAGAATGGTTTTTATTTTAATACCTATCCAGTTAGGGGATTTATCCTACCCACATCTGCAAGTTATATGGCCAGAGAACTCTCTGACACAAATGAAGAGCTTTGCTAGCTTTCTATGGCCCTCACGGTGTGCCTCCCTTCCCTCTCCTAAACTTGCTCAGCCCCCAAGAACACAGGGAGAGATGGGAGGACTGGGGTTTGGCACAGTTCACGTGTCGCTTAATGGATGAGTGAGAACCGCTATTAAAAGCTGACCCAAACCTCCACTAAAAAACTTGAGCCAAACCCAAAACAAACCATTGTTGAGGTTCAGCAAAGCTCTGATAATTTAAAATATCTCTGTTTCCCTCCTCCTCCCCACCCGCTTCTTCTTTTTTTGCGGACCTCAGCACTTTTCCAGGATCTGTCTGCAACTCGAAGTAGAAATCTTAAAAGCACAGGAGGAATCCTGTTGGTAGGGCCCTTTCAAAGTTCTTTTTTGCAGACTCAGAGGATCTTGTTGAGTTTGGATGGCACACTCTCCCCAAATAAGATCCGCTAGTGTTTTGGAGTGGAGTCGATTAATTGGCTAACTACATGCATCTATTTTAAAGCTTTTCTTTGCTTAAAAAGGCGCCTCCGACTAACCAGGCAGCCCAGCACCCACTCAGTGATTTTCGGTACACATGCAGAAACCATGGGTGACAGGCACCATCTTGGAAGAGGCCTCCTTCCTCCTCTTTTCCACCGAAGGAGAGGCATTCTCTAAAAAGGGACAGAATGCTTGATTCCCTTCAAAACTCTTGTTTTATTCAGTTATATGCAGATTCAAAAAAGCAATCACTTGACCAATCAACAATCATGATGATTATGTCCTAATTTCACCCTCAGATCCTGTAACATTTAAGTCACTGCCATCAGAGGGATGATTGGTTTCTTATTAACGTGGTAGGATTATTGAGTTCAGTTACTACCAAGTAAGGGGCTCTTCCCAAATGATCAAAGTAAATCACTGTGTTTATCATTCCACTGTTCCATTACTCTGATCTCGTAATCACATTTAGGCTCTGACCAGTGGTACCTTTTGCCAACCAGGGACAGCTCCTTTGCCAAGGCCCCCCTATGGGCACAATCCTATGTCAGTCCACTCCCCGCATCGGACGTTTACCTGGTGGGTGCATTGGCCACAGTGGGCACCAGCAACGGCACACAACAGTCAGTGCTGGGGAAGTTGGGAGCCACCGTTTTAATTTCCCACCATTTTCCTGAAGTGGATCCATGGCGGGAAATTGCAACGGCAGCTTCCGCCGACCCTGGCAGCGAAAAGAATGCCAGGAAATGGGGTGGGGTGGGGTGGGAGACAAGGCAGAGATCAGTGGGGGACCCTGCTGGGGTGTTGGGTCTGACATCGGCTACATGAGCAACTACACTAGGAGGGCTGGGAAAGAAACCTCAGTCAAAGAAGCCGCACCTAGCACTGGACTTCAGCAGGGAATTGTAGATGTGTGGTGCAGCCCTGTCTGTATTTAAATTTATAGCAAAACATTCCCACTGATTCCCAGGGTAGGACCGTTGCCTTGGGTTGTGCCCTCCATGCTGGTCCTTGAAGTTGGTTTGGAGTACGAGCAGTGATTAGAGCAGCAATCAGTGCAGACTCTGCATGGCTTGCACAGGTCAGGTGAGTTGATTCTGTGAACCCAGTGCAGTGGCCATTCACCTTGCCGTAGTGGGGCAGACCGAGACCTGGGGAGAGACGGCAAGCTAATGGGGAGCAGTGACCCTGGTGGCTCATGACGACGACTGAGGCTGGTCGGATGGAGGCCAGGCCAGCTCGCTGAAGGTAGAGCAAGGGAAGATGGAGCAGGGGGGGACTGAGCCTCGGAAAACAAAAACTGCGCCGGCATAAACCCATTTCGCAGAAAAGGCAAACAAACAAAGGCAAAAGCACACGTGACTTGATCAAGGTCCTGAGCGCAAGGCAGAGGTAGGCTCTGATCCCCAAAACTCCTTTGGATGCAGTTTTATGTTTAAACACAGAGATACCCAGAAGATGTTCTCTGAACATAGTCAGAGTTCAAAAACACATTTACCAGAAGAGTTGGATTCTCTCCCAGCCCACCAAAATGAAGGAATATTTTGTTTATTAAGAAAATGAAGGATGTCTAATGTATCAGCAGGTGGTCAACCACATATTTTCTTGAGGATAAGTTGACTTAAGTTGAGTGTATGTTGACTATACTAACCTAGTAGCTTAACATCTTCTATATACCATCATAACCAGCGGGTCAGCCAAATCTGGACAGAGGCATATTATATACCTTGTTTACTAGTAACCAGCAAGATAACCAGAAAACCAGAAGTCCAGATTTCTATCAGAGAACTTGTTCACCAGAGCATTATCTGAGCTTACCACAGAAGTGAACATTTGTTTATCTAAACATATAAATAAAGATGATCAGATCCAAGATAGTGGGCAGAACACAGTCTTGGCTAGGAACACATTCTCTTTGACCCTCTTCCTCCTTGGGTCTACTTGACCACAAGGTGGTGTAACCGATGGCCTGAGAACCTGAATTTTTCTGGGATGCTGAGGCACACTAGAAGGATCATCTTTTAGAGTAACTGGGACAGATTGTATCTTAAGGAAGGCGCAGGATTAATTTGATCACTCTTAAAACAGTCCATAAGCTGTGTTGGGAAGTGAAAGCACTGTAAGGCTGAAAAGGCCATCATTTATATTGTCACCAGAGTTGCTTATGTAAAGAACATTGACTCTCAGGAGGAGAGCTTCAGCTGCGTCTCTTTCTTTTTCCAGTCAATGTCACGCAACAAATCTAGCTCACGGCCCATATATCCAGGTGGTCCCTCCATCCAAGACTAGGATGGAAGAGCCTTTTTGATCTGGTGCCTAATCTAAGATCTGCAACAGTGAGTCAATAATACCCCCCTGATGAAGATCTCAAGATGTGGGAAGGTTTGTTGTATAGGAGTATATTTTTTCCCTTCAGATACCTGGGTCCCAAGCCATAAAAGGCATTAAAAGCTAAGGGTTATTTCTATCAAGGCCCATGAAGCTAGTACGGAACACAAGTTTGCCCTCTGCTCCTATAGATGGAACACAACTGGAAGCCTTTGCGTCCATTTCCTGGCATCTCGTCTCAGACTTCTCTCTCCAAAGCTGCTTTCAATTAGAGGAATCTAACATTGTCTCTGCCTTCCAGTGGGTTCTAAATCCAGCTCGTCTTCCTTCCACCCACACACTGTATGTGTTCAAGGGCAAAGGGAGGCACAGATCATGTTCCAAGACCCAAGGGATGCCGTGAGGTTTCCCTTTGACTCACTTAACCTAGTTTTTTTTGCCAACGATAAGGCAACATGTCTCCTTCCCTCCCCAGCACCGCTAAAAGCTGCCACTCTGGGATTTCATAGAATCATAGAATCATAGAATCATAGAAAAGTAGAGTTGGAAGGGGCCTACAAGGCCATCGAGTCCAACCCCCTGCTCAATGCAGGAATCTAGGTCAAAGCATCCCTGACAGATGGCTGTCCAGCTGCACCTTGAATGCCTCCAGAGTGGGAGAGCCCACAACCTCCCTAGGTAGTTGATTCCATTGTCTTATTGCTCTGACAGTCAGGAAATTTTTCCTGATGTTTAGGTGGAATCTAGGTTCCTGTAACTTGAGCCCATTATTCCGTGTCCTGCAAACTGGGATGATCGAGAAGAGATCTTTGCCCTCCTCTGTGTGACATCCCTTCAAATACTGGAAGAGTGCGATCATATCTCCCCTCAGTCTCCTCTTCTGAAGGCTAAACATGCCCAGTTCTTTCAGTCTCTCCTCATAGGGCCTTGTTTCCAGTCCCTTTATCATCTTTGTTGCCCTCCTCTGAACCCTCTCCAGTTTGTCTACATCCTTCTGAAAGTGTGGTGCCCAGAACTGGACGCAGTACTCAAGATGAGGCCTAACCAGTGCCGAGTAAAGGGGAATTATCACTTCCCGCGATTTGGAAGCTATACTTCTATTAATACAGCCCAAAATTGCATTTGCCTTCTTTGCAGCCACATCGCATTGCTGGCTCATATTCAGTTTGTGATCTACCACAATTCCAAGATCCTTCTCACTTGTAGTATTGTTGAGCCAAGTGTCCCCCATTCTGTAACTCTGCATTTGGTTTCCATTCCCTAGGTGCAGCACTTGGCATTTATCCCTATTAAATTTCATTCTGTTGTTTTCGGCCCAGCGCTCCAGTCTGTCGAGATCGCTTTGAATTTTGTTTCTTTCTTCCAGAGTATTAGCTGTTCCACCCAACTTTGTGTCATCTGCAAATTTGATAAGCATTCCCTGCACCTCTTCATCTAAGTCATTAATAAAAATGTTGAAGAGCACCGGGCCCAGGACCGAGCCCTGTGGTACCCCGCTCGTTACCTCTCCCCAGTTTGAGAAGGAACCATTGATAAGCACTCTTTGAGTCCGATTCTGTAGCCAATTGTGGATCCACCTGATAGTTGTTCCATCTAGCCCACTCTTAGCTAGCTTACTAATCAGGATATCATGAGGCACTTTGTCGAAAGCTTTGCTGAAGTCCAGATATATAATGTCCACAGCATTCCCACAGTCCACAAGGGAGGTTACCCGATCAAAAAATGAGATCAGATTAGTCTGACAGGATTTGTTCTTGACAAATCCATGCTGGCTTCTAGTAATCACTGCATTGTTTTCAAGGTGCTTGCAGACTGACTTCTTTATAATCTGCTCAAAAATCTTCCCGGGGATTGATGTCAGACTGACTGGCCTATAGTTCCCAGGTTCCTCCTTCTTGCCCTTTTTGAAGATGGGAACAACATTTGCCCTCCTCCAGTCGTCTGGCACTTCACCTGTCCTCCATGATTTCTCAAAGATAATAGACAGTGGTTCTGAGAGTTCTTCTGCCAGTTCCTTTATTACTCTAGGATGCAGCTCATCAGGCCCTGGAGATTTAAACTCGTTCAGAGTAATCAGGTGCTCCTTGACCATTTGCCTATTAATCTCAAGCTGCAATCCTGCCCCTTCAGTCTGCACTTCAGGTTTGCCAGGGGGGTCATAGACCCTCTTTTGGGAGAAGACCGAGCCGAAGTAGGAATTGAACACTTCTGCCTTTTCTTTGTCTTCTGTTATCAATTTGCCATCCTCATTGCGTAGTTGAACCACCAGTTCTTTCTTCTGTCTTTTACTGTGCATGTATCTGAAGAAAGCTTTTTTGTTGCTTTTAGCATTCCTCGCTAACCTTAGCTCATTCTCAGCTTTAGCCTTCCTGACACTATTCCTGCAGTTCTGTGCTACCTGCCTGTACTCTTCACTTGTAGCCTGTCCTTCCTTCCACTTCCTATACGTGTCCTTTTTTGTTTTCAGGTCGTCTTTGAGTTTATTGTGAAGCCACATTGGCTTCTTCTGTTGCCCTCTGCCTTTTTTCCTTTTGGGAATTGTTTGCAATTGTGCCTTTAAAATTTCCTTTTTTAAAAACTCCCACCCCTCCTGGGCTCCCTTTCTCGTGAGAGTCACTTGCCATGGGATCTTACTAATCATTGTTCTGAGTTTGTTAAAATTGGCTTTCCTAAAATCCAGGGTACGTGTTTGGCTACACTCAGCTTTTGCTTCCGTTAGAATCAAGAACTCAAGTATAACATGGTCACTTTCCCCCAGAGTTCCCGAAACTGCCACTTTATCCACTATTTCATCCTGTAGTCCCAAAGGCCCCAGGAATGTGTTGGGGGAGGGGGAGGAAAGCGATCTAGCAGGCATGCATAATCCATGCCCCCTCCTCCAAATCCTTCCCCCACTCTGCTGGAGCCAATTCACATGCAATGTTCCTTTGCCCATGGAAAAAATACATATATACACCTCAAAATGTTCCAGAGGACTGTAGAATCGATGCATATTTGGCAGGGAATTTTAAAAAGGAGCTTATATTCTTGCCTCTGATGCATCTGGTTCTGCAAAACATATACGTGGATTTCGCATAGACTGGGTGGTGGTGGGGGGGGGACCCATAGTTGTCCTACAATGTGCTATCAGCAGTTCCAGACCTCTCTCTCCAGCTGCAGTGTGCAAAGTGTCCCTGCCTAGCGCCTCTGTGTCCATGTATGGACATTCACATGGATATGTGCTAGAGACATGATGCAACCGCCCACCTTCCCAGCAACTGAGAGCTTCAGGTTGCAATCCTGTACTCCCACTTACCTGGGACTAAGCCCCATTGAATTCAATGAGACATGCTTCTCAGTAGACTCATATCAGTTTGCCCTGTCAGAGAGCAATCCAATGGTGCTTTGGAGAGCATCCCAGGGCCCATAGTGGTTAGAGTGTTGGACTGGGACTCGGGAGATCCGGGTTCTAGTCCCCGCTCGGCCATGAAGCTCACTGGGTGACTTTGGGCCAGACACTGCCTCTCAGCCTAACCTACCTCACAGGGTTGTTGTGAGGATAAAATGGAGAGGAGGAGGAGAAGGATTATGTAAGCTGCCTTGAGTTCCTTGTAGGAAAAAAGGCGGGGTATAAATGTAATAAATAAAATAAAAAAATAAAATATATAGAATTCCATGATCAAAAAGCCTGTCAGTTTAAGACCAGAGTTAAGGCCATCTCATGTTGGCTCAAGCTCCACAAAGCCAGGAAATTGGAAGCCAGGGCTGATGCTTTAACAGCCATGTCCCATGGTCAGTGACAATGTTGCGCAATGTCACAGATTGTGCTTGTTTACAACTTACACTCCATGCACCCACACTTTTCCTGCATTTTCAGGCCCAAATCCAATGGGGAGAATAGAGTGCCTGGGACCAGCAAAGATGCCCCACATTGTCCGGGCCCTGTATTTCCTTATGAAGCATATGAACCTTACTGTATGAGGCACATCTGCTAAGGTAACAGCCTTAGCTTCCAATCTCCTGGCTTTGTGGAGCTTGAGCCAACATGAGATAGCCTTAGCTCTGGTCTTAAACTGACAGGCTTTTTGATCACTGAATTTCTCTGGTTTTTATTACTGTGTTCTGAATAAAAAAAAACAAAAAAAAACAAATTAAAACACACCCACTAACAAGTCATTAACTGAGTAGATGTGTAAAAATGAATAATTAGTCCCTGTATGTTCAGAATACCTTACTCCTGAGTAAGCCTGCACAGGATTCTAGCGTGCCCTTTCCCCGTTCCCTCTTTCCCCTCTTCATCAGTGATCTGTCCATCAGTGAAAGTGATTTCCTCAGCCTTCAAAATTACTTCACTCTTATCTCAGTTGAGACAGTTTCCTGCTACCCCTCCCCCACTGTCAGAATACTGACAGGAACAGTGGAATTCCTCTCAAAACTCTGGGGTACTGGTAGCATTCTAGCTTCAGAGTGAAACTGAGCATGCTGGACATAATTTTGCCAGCAGTTGCTGCCATACACTTTCATGGGGCAGAAAAACCTTAATAACTTTTGAACCACTACTCAGAACACCACCAAATCAATGAAAGACACAACTCTTCGACAAACCTGAATAAAGTACAGCAGTAGCTTTCACAAGAATTTGAAAGAAATATATGACACGCCAAACCACAGTTTGGAGCAAAAGTACAAATTTGTCAAAATTTTCAGCACTTCTTAACTTGCTGTTCCTGTGGCAATTTTTATCAGATCAGCTTGAAATTCTGCACAAGTGTGGAACTCATTGTGTAGAACAAGGATGCCAAGTTTTACATTTTTAGGTACACAGGTGTCATTTGTAAAAGCAGTAGAATGTTGATTCTTAAAATTAGTTCACCTTAACTATAGGGCACTCCTGTTGTCATAGTATCATAGGATTATAGAGTTGGAAGGGGCCTACAAGGCCATCGAGTCCAAACCGCTGCTCAATGCAGGAAACTAGCAGAAGGGTCTCCCATCCAAGTAATAACCAGGCCTGACCCTGCTTAGCTTTCCACACTCAGACAAGTTGAGCCAGCATAAGCCACAAGCCTGTATTGTTGGAGAGTCCTGGTCTAGATGATCTCCGAGATCCCTTCCAACTCTACGATTCTATAGGAAGCTGCCTTCTACCTGGTCAGTGGTAGAGCGTGCACTTTGCTTGCAGAAGGGCTCAGGTTGTACCTCTCTCACATCTCCTGCCAGACAGAACAGACAGTAATAGATCACATTGTAGAGCCAATGCTTTATGTGCAAAATATTGAATTTCCAGTTTAATGGTGTGCTGTGAAAGACTGCTTGACACCCTGGGAAGCTATTGCCAGGTAGAGCAGACAAGACCAGGCTAAATGGACCAGTGGTCTAGCACTGTATAATGTCGCTTCATAATGTGAAGGGCCGTAGCTTCCATCTTCCTACATCTGTGCAGTTCAGGAACAGGGACTATTTTGTTTGTTTTGGGGTTTTTTTAATTACTAGCATGACAGGCAAACATTTTCTCCAAATGCCAGCAGCTACCTTGAAACTGGAGGTTCTGTGTTGTTTTGCTTCCTTTTAAATGAGCTGAACTAAGATACTTGCTAAGTCCCCACCTGGGATGGTTTGGCTAGCATCGTCCTTTGAGCTGCTCGACAGATGGAGTTGCTTAAGCAAAGGACATCAGGGTGATCTCAGGTGAAGCCAGGTGGAAATGTGCCAACCAACCCTGTTTACCTGCCATGGAGAATAGCTATTTCCTGATCCCAGCCCCTGGAAAAATCTCTCATTCTGCTTTTATTTTGGTTTGTTGGTTTGGTTTTCAGAGGTGTGCAACCCACCTTTCTTCAGTGAGTTCCCAGGGTGGGCTTACAAAGAATTAAAATGAAAGTCAAAGTAATTCAAATTGAATACATTAAAACACCACAACAGAAAAGAGCAGCAGAAAAGCAGTCAGCAGAAATAATAAAAGCAAAAACACAAAACTCCAAAGTGAGCCTAGAAGTTGCCTTATACCGAGTCAGAGCATTGGTCCATCTAGCTTTAGACCAGGGCTCTCCAACCTTGGGTCCCCAGATGTTGCTGGACTACAGCTCCCAGAATCCCTTGCCATTAGCCATGCTGGCTGGATATGCTGGGGGCTGTAGGCCAGCAACATCTGGGGACCCAAGGTTGGAGAGCCCTGCTCTAGACTTTACCTCAACCTGGTGCACTCAGTTGTTTCGGACTTCAACTCCCATCAGCTCCAGCCAGCAGGCAATGGTCAGACACCCTGGGAGTTGTAGCCCAAAACCATTGGAGGGCACCAGTTTGGTGATGCCTGGGTTACACTGAGTGGCAATGGCTCTCCAGGGTTTGAGACATGAGGCCTTACTCATCCCTACCTGGAGATAGTCTGGGACCTTCTGCATGAACTAGGGGCCTTTGGTTGATCCTGTGGCTCAACCCAAACAGAGCTTCTTCCACCCTGAGTTAGGCTGCAATCCTATACCCACTTACCAGGTAGTAAGCCTCAATGAACCCAATGGGATTTACTTTTGAGTAGGACTTGTATAGGATAGCGCTGTAAATGTGCTAATTCTATATTAATTCCAGGCCCTCCTCAGCTCAGGAGCACGTGGACAGCAGTTTCACCAGTGCAAAATCCTGATCATACTTAGCAGTACGTCCCACTGTACTGATTTGGGCTTCATTCCCAAGTAAGTGTGCATAGGATTGCAGCCTAAGAGCAGAATTTGGTGCAAAAATATGGAGACCATCCATCCCATCTCCTGGGCAGAATGATGAACAGGGTCATCTTGTCCAGGTATTGAGACTCATGCATGCTGACACATTCTCTTGGCTGGCTCTAGTCCAGATGGTGACATACATGATTCCCACGTAACTGTGCAACCACATAGAACTTGCCGGATGAACCATGGGAAGTACTTACTTCTTTTAGGAGTCAACACTCTGCCACTGTACAATTTGTATAATAATAATAATAATAATAATAATAATAATAATAATAATAATAATAATAATAATTATTATTATTTACTATTATTATTATTATTATTATTATTATTATTATTAGAGCTAAGCTGAAATTTCTCAGAAGACATTTTCCTGAGAGCATTCCTGAGATACCAGTTCAGCTAAGAGAATTTCTAAAATCAATTGCTGCAGCTCTCTGTTCCTTCAGTTCATTTGCATCTTATTTCCCATCTGTGTTACAGAAGCTGCTCACACATGCACATTGATAAGATGCTACCCCTTGCCCCAGAAGGAAACAAGCATCTGATTGGCCGTGATTAGAAACAAATTGTTGGACTAGAGACCAGGGTTGGGGAGCGTGTGGCCCTCCAAATGTTATTGGACTCCAACTCCCATTAGCCCCAGCCAGCATGGCCAATGGTCAGGGATGCTAGGAGTGATAGTTCATCAACATCTGGAGGGCCACATGTTCCCCACCTCCATTCTAAGGGTTCAGGGCTGTACGCAAGGTTCTACCCTCCCTGGGTTCACAGCAACCTGGGGGGGGGGAGGTAGGTTAGGTTGAGCATATAGTGACTGACCCAAAGCCAGTCAGTAGTCCAGCAACATCTGGAGGTCCACAGGTTCCCCATTCGTGCACTTGGGTCTGAACCAACAAGGCTGCTTTTATGTTCCTAATGTTCTAACTCCTTCAGAGGCCGGGACGACACTCGGAGAAGTAGAGGCTTTTTAACAAGGCCTCTCAAAGAGAGAGCAGCACGAACTTCGCCCAACGCACAGGGACATTTTGCAATCCATTTTGCTATATTTATACATTGCATGTCACAAGGCCACGGTTTATTTAAGTCCGGGTACTTTTGGAAGACTGAATCTGTTGTGCTAAAAAGAAGTTGTGTCATCTGTTCCTTCTTCCCGCTTGAGATTGCCCTAGTGGGGATCGTTCTTGTGAATGAAGTGTAAATAATGGCTGCCTTCCACTTGGATAAGCGAACGGGGTTGAGTTTCCATGGACATCCACAAGCCGATGGATGCCAGCTAAATTGTGCACAGTCTCCTTGGCAAACAGGCAGGGGCAAAGGTCTGGAGCAGGAACACCAAGCCTTTCTACTCCATTAAGGCAGGGCAGGGGGCTCATGCTCCATCGACATAGAAATTTCATTTGTGCTAGAACATAGCAGCAGAGAATGATCAAGAGACGTGTTCCAGGGAGGCAAATCATGGGGCCAAAAAAACTCTAGCTCTCATGGAAGTAAATCTTCATTCCCATCATCTCTGCTGCTTCTACCAATGCGTATCGGCACTTCTGCAGTGCTGTGCCGAAATCTCTCATCCAATTTCCTGACAGTTTTCTTCCCTTGCAAAAGAGGCTTCCATTTTTCTGCCTCATTCTCAGGGCACTTTAGAATTTATTTAGAATTTCTTTTGGTGGTGGTTTTGAGCTCAACTTATCACTGCGAGTGGTTGAGGTGTGTGTGTGTGTGTGTGTGTGTGTGTCCCTTCCTATTACACATCTCTCCATCACTTTGCAGCCTCTCTGGCTGCCCACGCTTCTTGATCTGAACAAGTCCCATGGGATCTGAAAAAGCCCCCATACCTCACGATGTCTTCCCCTGGACTTATTTAATGGACATGCAGGGAGCAGGGAGGATGCAGACTGCCAGAGAGATGATTGTACAATGAAAGACAGGACATTCGCACACACCCCTCGACCGCCTTATAACTAAGGTAAACCTCACACCCCACCCACAAGAATTTCACCAAAATTTTCTGTTTCCTTTGAATTTTTCCCTGAAAGCAATTTCATAGATTTCATAGATCACAGAGTTGGAAGGAGCCTACAAGGCTATCAAGTCCAACACCCTGCTCGATGGTTGGAAAAAAATATGGAAGCATTTTTGGGCACAGCTCTACTGATTAGCGTGCACAGGCTGATTCTTTTCTTTTCTTTATATCCCACCTTTTTCCCTCTTGCAAGGAACCCAAGGCGGCTTACATAATCCTCCTCCTCCTCTATAATTTATCCTCACAACAACCCTGTGAGGTAGGTGAGGCTGAGAGTCAGTGCCTGGCCCAAACTCACCCAGTGGGCTTCATGGCTGAGTGGGGACTAGAACCTGGATCCCCTGATTCCCTGTCCAACACTCTAACCACTGGGCTACACTGGCTACTTCTGCCATATCTTTACTTTGAAGGCACAAAACAGGGGCAAAGGACCTGTGGCCATGTCCAGATGTTTGGGGCTACAACCCCCCTTCATGCCTGAGCATTGTGGCCATGCTGGCTGGGGCTGATGGAAGTTGGGAGCCCATCAACGCCTGGAGGGCCAGAGATTCCCCACCCCTGACAATCCAGGAAACATCTCAAACTGGCAGCTAATCAAGGCCACTAGCTTTCCCCTAGAACAGGGGTGGAGGATGCGTGGCCCTCCAGATGTTGCTGTGTTGCCAGCATAGCAAATGGTGGGGGTTGATGGGAGTTGCAGTCCAACAACAACAACAAGTTGCCCACGCCTGCCATAGAACCTCAAGGAAGGCTGACCAATTTCTCCCTGGATTTTAGAGTTCCAAATTCTGCTGTCCTATTTCTGGATCAGTTGGTGACTCACCATTATTCCATTTTAAAATATATTTTGGGGGAGTGGTCTGGAAGCAGCCAGAAAGCAGTGTTAAGTTGCAGAATAATGGAATGATGAAAATGCTGCCCCTCTCTAGTTAGCTCAAAAGTTTCTTTTCTTTAAATGCAGCTGGTCAGTTTCAAGGGGACCCTGTCCCTTCGCTTGTAAATCCATGTCCCCAAATATTCCTCAGTGCTCAACAAATCCCCCAAGGCTCATCCATCCCCAAGGCAGGGATGGACAATTCTGATGAATCTAGTTTCTCTCCGTTTCTCATTTTTCCAATCTTAAGTTTGGTTTGTTCCAAACACTGTGTTCACATGGACAATTGTATACATTTTTGTGTGCATTTCTCCTAATGTGTGCAATTTGGTACACAATTTTGCCTAATATACATTTCCCCCCCCCCAAGCAGTTGCCTATTTTAATGCATTTTTGTGTGGACTTTTTTTTAATATACACATTTCTGTATGTGTATGTTTGATTGGAGAACTCTATTGCAAAATTTGGAGAAGTGCAAATTTCAAAGGATAACTGAGTTTTGGTTCGTACGGGTTCGAAAGTGTGAAATTTTAGTACATTTGCATAAAGATGCAAACTGAATTAATTTCTTCCCTATCCTAGTATAGTTTGTGGTGGCAGATAATGAGCTATGAATTAAAAGTCATAAGAAGCAGTGTGGCGTAGTGGTTAGAGTGTCAGACTGGGGCTCAGGAGATCCGGGTTCTAGTCCCCACTCAGCCATGAAACTCACTGGGTGACTTTGAGCCAGTCACTGACTCTCAGCGTAGCCTACCTCACAGGGTTGTTGTGAGGATAAAATGGAGAGGAGGAGGATTATGTAAGCCGCCTTGGGTTCCTTGCAGGAAAAAAGGCGGGGTATAAATTGAATAAATAAATAAAAAGTCCTTGTTTCAGACTTTATCTTGGCCATGAACTCAGCAGCTGGCCCTAGGAAAGCCTGTCTGCCTCAGTCCCCCCATCTGTAATATGGGTGCAATCATTAGTACTGAGAGGAACGTTCTCACTTGAGAACTTTTGCTTTGAATTTCAGGGTGCAATGGGGCGCTGAAACCTTGCTTGCAAAATCTCAGTAGCGGGGGAGCAAAATGTCAGCAAAATGGGGGAGCTTTAGAGAAAGGAAAATGGTACCCACCATGAAGAGTTGTGGGCAGCATTGATGAGCCCCCTCTTCCTGAAAAATAGGCCAGCATGGCTCCCCCAGCACTGCCGCCTGAGAATGGGTCAGCAAGTTTTTGTGCGGAGGGTGAATTTTTGCTCAGCTACGAATACTGACCTACCGTAAGATCATTTTGGTGCCAAGCGAAGTGTTTTTATTCAACCAGATCTTTTAAACAAACTCATGCTTCAAATAAACCATAGGCTCTCACTGTTTTAGGGTTACTGGTTTTAAAACCTGAGCTGATTTTTTTTAAAAATTCTCTCTGCTAGAAGAAAATATTTATGCTGTATTTGTTACTGTTCTCTGTTGTTTGTAATGTATATTTCACTTTTAACATTGTATCCCTTTTGCTTCTTGCTCCATAAGCCCCCCAGAGATGTGATTCATATAATCCATATAGATGTGATTCATTCATGGAATTATTTATTTACTACTACCACTGCTTGTCTGCTTCTACTACTACCACTGCTTCTACTACTACTACTATTATACGAAAAACTTGGTCTCTCACTTAACATCAAAAAAACCAAAGTGCTTCATCAGCAAGTGCAAGCCAATCCTTTGGTGATGCCATCTATCCAGCTTGGAGGGACAATACTGGAAAATGTCGATCATTTTCTCTATCTTGGCAGCTATCTTTCTGTTACAGCTAACATCGACAGTGAAATCCAGCATCGTCTGAGCTCAGCAAGTGCCGCATTTTCTCGAATGAAACATAGAGTGTTCGAGGATCGGGATATTTGTAAGAAGACCAAAACACTGGTTTATGAAGCCATTGTATTACCAACTTTATTGTATGCCTGCGAAACATGGACTATCTATAAATGTCACTTCCACCTCCTTGAAAGGTTTCATCAACGTTGCCTCCGGAAAATCCTGCAAATTACTTGGGAAGATAGGCGAACAAATGTCAGTGTACTGGAAGAAGCAAAGACTACTAGCATTGAAAAAATGATCCTTCAACGCCAACTTCAGTGGACCGGTCATGTTGTTCGAATGCCTGACTGCCGTCTCCCAAAGCAGTTACTTTACTCCCAACTCAAGGATGGAAAGCGGAATATCGGTGGTCAATATAAGAGGTTTAAAGATGTTCATAAGGCTAATCTAAAAAAATGCAATATAAACATCGAAAAACTGGGAAGCTCTGGCCCATGAACGATCTAAATGGAGGTTGGCCTTTCACAAAGGTTCCATGGACTTTGAAGAAGCCCGAGTGCAAGGTGAAAGGGAGAAACGTGCTAAGCGAAAAGCACGTCAAATGAATCCTTTACAGGACCATCTTCTATCTGGTAACCTGTGTCCTCACTGTGGGAAGCTGTGTGGATCTAGAATTGGCCTCCACAGTCACTTACGGACCCATCGCTAGAGTCTACACAATCTTCTTTAGAATTTCCTCCTTTTATCCCGGAAGACAATCTTACTCGGTCACGAGTGATCGCCTGATGATGACTACTGATACCACTGCTGCTACTACTACTACTACTGATACCACTGCTGCTGCTACTACTATTACTACTACTACTGATACCACTGCTGCTGCTACTACTACTATTACTACTACTACTGATACCACTGCTGCTACTACTACTACTATTACTACTACTGCTGATACCACTGCTGCTACTACTACTACTATTACTACTACTGCTGATACCACTGCTGCTACTACTACTATTACTACTACTACTGATACCACTGCTGCTACTACTACTACTGCTGCTACTATTTGCTCTGTCTCCCTGCCAGTCAGCCATGCCATCCTGCAGGAGGCTATTCCATCCCCTCTCCTGCCCCAGATGTTTTCCATTATTCTTTTCCAACTCAACTTTTTATTTTATTTTATTTTATTTATTTAACTTCTATATCACCCAATAGCTGAAGCTCTCTGGGCAGTTTACAGCAGTTCCTAGACAGGGCCATGATACAATTAAAAAAAAAACAAAACCCGTTAAAAATAGTCCATAATACAAAATTTAAAAAGAGTTTTAAAAATTAAACAATTTGGGGGCTAAAATAGTATTTAATATAAAATAGTCTGGTTAAAAACACCAGACATGGGTGCCACCATCACTCCAATAACCTTAAATATCTTGAAATGCCTCAGTACAGAGGCCGGCTTAGCCTGGCACTGAAAGGATGACAAAGTAGGTGCCAGGCGGGCCTCAGTGGGGAGATCATTCCACAGTCAGGGGGCCACCACTGAGAAGGCCCTCCCCCTTGTTGCTGCGCTCCAAGCCTCCCTTGGAGGTGGCACTTGCAGGAAGGCCCCAGATGTTGATCATAGTGTACAGGTAGATTGCAGTTGGGAGAGGTGTTCCATCAGGTCACTTCCCATGGCTTGAACGATGTTAGATCTTTACTGGGCTTAAGGGGATTGCCCCCTTCAGTTTCTTTTAAGTGGGTTTTTGTACTTCTGTAAACCGCAGGACTACCTCGTGCATGCTGATACCTCTCCCTTGTATCTGAGTAGCTCCATTTTGGCTCCATTGCTGTCAGCGCTCACCAGCAGGGCCCTGGGAAAAATGTTCTCCCTCTTCAGTCAATAGGCCGCAGCTGTGGCGGTAGTGCTCCAAGCAGCACTGGGACAGGACAGTCACCCTTTTAATTTTCCGCAATGCCACGGAATGATGCTTGGTCAGGGCATTGTGGGAAATTAACACGGTGGCTAGATCCAGCTGCCTGGCGTTGCTTAGAGTGCATTGCTCAGCATAGAAGTATAATCCCTCCTCCCCTATTCAAGCAACATTAGTTAGTGGATCAAATGCTGGGAAAAGAGTGATTTACCAACAGTGGAAGTGCATGTTGTTATGGCATCATCTGGCTGGATGAATGATGGTTGCACAGTCCATCCAAGAAGAAAGCAGCTGTGTCTAGAAAGGCCCATTATCTCATTTAATAGTTAACTGAGATCTTTTACTCCTTCCTTCTGAGACAGGTCCCTATTAAAAACACCCTTCAATGGCAAGAGTCACAAGATGGAGAGAAACCCTGAATTTCCACATCCCAATCCTTCTCTGAAACATTGAGGGGAGCAGGATTTTGACAGCTTTCCTAGAATCTGGTGGTTGCCTGTCGGCAACCCTGAAATCAAGCATTATCTCTCCCCCCCCCATAAGCTCCCAAACATCTTGTGGACTCTTTTTGACCTTCTGGATTCTAGTGAAGATATTCCCCAAAAACCATTTCCACCAGAGATCCCTGGCTGAGTGGTGTTGCCAGTGGCTGTTGTAAACAGCCGTGCGAGTGGTGAATGCCAGCTCTGACCACACTTTCTCATTCAGCAAAGGTCAAGAGAACAATTTTTCATTTTAAAAACAGCTGCAAGATGAAAGAACAGAACTTTCTCATACTCGGGAGGGGGAAAAAACAAAACAGTATGCCTCTCCCTGCTGAAGACATCAGCAACCATTAGGGTCCAAAATACCACTGAAACTTGAAAGTACTCAGTTTGTAGGTCGAATCTAGTAGTTTCGCAATTCCCGAAAGTGGAACAAGACCAGACTTCATTCCAATAAACGTTCACATTTTAGTAATTCAAACTGAGTTTGATTACAAATTATTTGTGTTTTCTGTGCCTGCACAGTCGGCAAGACAAAGCATGAATTCCACAATTTTTTGTGCATTCTCAGCTTTTGGTTGCTGCAACAAAGCCCACTTGAAATCAGCCAATCAGAGATGGGCACATTGCAAAAAATAATGTCATAACATATAGGTTGGGGTGTGTGTGAGAATTATGATGCATGCTGTGTTCCCAAGATGCACTTTGGTGATGTGCACACCCAGGAATTCATAGATACTTCAAAATCTTGAAATCATGAACTTTCATCAGTCTGTAACGCTGGATGTGTAACTTGGAAAGCTAATGCTGAGTTCTTGATGGGGTCAGTTTCCCCATCACTATTTTTAACGCACCTAATATTTCCCAAGATGAAAATACTGCATACACTAAAGGGGGAGTTTTCCACTCTTTTGTGGGGTTGGAGGTGAAGCAGCTGCTCTGTGGACAAGATAATAAGGGGCAAACTTCACCTGTCCCCTGTTCCTACTAATTATGTTCTGAGAAGGAAGCGAGTCGAAAACAGGCTTCCCCCAATCTTGATGCCCTCTAGATGTTTTGAACTTTAAAACCCATCAGCCCCAGCTGGCTGGAAAAATTAGAATTAAACATTTTTGTGGTTTGGTGTTGTTGTCCTCCTCCCCATTCCCTTTTAATACCCAGGTACAGGGCCCAGAAGTGGCATGGAAACCAGAAAGAGGCTGCTTCCCCCATGCTTTCCCTGTCACTCTAAAAGTGCTGAGTAACAAAACCACCGCCACATGAATGAGCTGACTCAACAGGCTGGACCATCCAGCTCGCCGGCTCTTCCTAAAACAGCAGCAAGCTACTTCCTTTGGCACACGAGCCAGCCTTGCTGCATCCAAGTGCAATTTTCCTGCAGGTGTCTTGGGAAGCCCGCCACATTAAATCCAACCCTACATTACAGCTCCGGTTGGTCCAATGAGTACTCACTAGGGGCAGGAGAGAATTTAGTTCGGTTCCCATTTTGATAAGAACTTGCCAATTTCTCACTTTCTGAATCAATATGCAGCGATTCTTTGGTATTCACACTTTTCAAGATTTCACAATGCAGTTCTCTGAACAAAAACTGCATACATTAGGGGAAAGCGTGAACAAGAAACACTTATATTCGTGGGGGGGGGGGAATGTACAAAACAGCATTGTATTATGGAAAATTGCTTGCAAAAATGCGCAAGTTAAGCAAAATTGCGTACAACAATGCATATGTTAGGAAAATGCACATGAAAATGCATACAGATTTTTGTGCAAACTATCTTTTTAAGTCACAAACTGATGCAGAAACCAGACAGAATACTTAAAAAAAAAAAAAAAACAGAACTAGGAGAAACCAAAATAGACATATTTCTCCGTCTCTAGTATTCACTCTAAGATCATTAGTTAAAAGCCAGAAAACTATGTAACCAGACATCCCAGAACAGGCACAGCAAAGAGTGGGACTCAAGGGTTGGATCCAGACTTAGTCATATTTAGAGTAGACCTATTGAAATCATCTGAGAACATCTGCCTGTACTTGAGAACATCTGCCTGTACAAAATGGGCCAATAGTCTATAAACTCAGTAGACTAGTAGAACATGCAGAACAAAGACATCTGTATTGCATTGTTGTACACCGCCCAGAGAGCTTCGGCTATTGGGCGGTATAGAAAATGAATGAATGAATAAATAAAATCTGATCAAGGATTAATTACCCACTTAGAGAAGACAGAAGAAGGTAGACTATGTTTATGGGGAGGCACCACAGCTCTGTGGTAGAGCATTTGCTTTCAATTCATAGATTTCATAGATCATAGAGTTGGAAGTAGCCTACAAGGCTATCGAGTCCAACCCCTTGCTCAATGCAGGAAACTAGAGGAGCCACAGGCCTGTATGGATGGCCCCGGGTTCAATATCCAGTTAAAGCAGGGGTTCTTAACCTGTGGGGTACGCCTCCCCAGGGGAAGTTTGGACTGACTCCACGGGAGGTGTGAGTAGCCCCTCAACTATAAATTGTTTATTTTACAAGTACATAGCAGTGCAGCTTGGCGGTTGGCCCAACCTTATTTCTTTCTACTAATCTTGGGAGCTACGCCGTTCATTTAATTGAATATGCTTTTTTTTTTTTAGTCCAGAGACAGAGCATAAACTAAAAAATGCAAACTCGTCCTGCCTAAGCCTAAATTTTGGGCCGTTAACACATGGGAGGCGTGGGTCATAAGATTTTTCACAAGGGAGGTGTGGCACCAAAAAGGTTAAGAACCACTGAGTTAAAGGTTCTGAGTGAGAAAGCTAGAAGTATCTTTGCCTGAGAGATTGGAGAGCTACTGCCGGTCAGAGTAGTAGACAATACTGGAATAGACAGACCAATGGTCTCAGTATAACACAGCTTCAACATAGGAGCTTAATGGCAGAGCACAAAGTAAGGACCCAGGTTCAATCCCTGAAGCTGACAGCTGACTGATATCAGGATGCAGGTTAAGATACCATGGCTAGGAACTTAGAAAGCTGCTGCCAGTCAGAGCGGGTAACACTCAGTGGGATGGATCATAGCTCAGTGGTCCTGGATGGGTGAGAGTTTTGCAAATTTCTTCATAAACGGGATGGAAGGAACTTGATTTAGAATCAAATAAAATAATGGAATCTTGGGGAAAGTGAGGCTGATAGATTTGTCCATCCAAGCAGAGGACTTGGCGTGCTTAGCTCTTAAAAGTTTGGGTTGCCTTGCCACCTCTTTTTTTCTGATGGGCTCCTCATCGTAGCAGCTCCACGGCAGGCAGGGACAACACAGTCCTATCCATTCTGGGAATAACTGTGCCTATCGAATTTGGCACATGCAGATGGGTCTCCACAAGGATCTTCACAGCCTCCCGGCTGATGACACTTTGTGGAACACCCATGGGAGAGCTGCTATGTGACATAAGCCCTATTCAGTTATTCTCCTTGCATATAAACTCTACACAGAATACGTGCAATTGGGGGGGGGGATGATAAACATTTTGCAGAAGAGATAATCTCATCCTGTGAAATTCATGTGGATTTAGAATTCCCATACAATATTATTTTCCACATGTACTGCTCTACTCTACACTGGCATCTGCCTTTAATAAGAGGAGTGAGATGATCATTAATTGCACAGAGTGAAAAACAAGAAATAGAAACCAGGCTGGCCACCTGTATCCACTTCTAGTACTATGTGCTGTGGAACATGGATGGAGACGAAGGGGATGCAGACAATTTGACACTAAGACCTGTTTTTTGTCTGGCAATAACTAACTAGGAAAGAGATCTTGGGGTCACTGTGGACAGCTTAATGGGGAGGGGGGAAAAAAGGAACCAAATGATCACAGGGTTGGAGCACCTTTCAAAGAAGGAACTGTTATAGCAGGGCTCTCCAACCTTGGGTCCCCAGATGTTGCCGGACTACAGCTCCCAGAATCCCTTGCCATTAGCCATGCAGGCTGGGTATGCTAGGAGCTGCAGGCCAGCAACATCCGGGGACCCAAGGTTGGAGAGCCCTGTGCTAAAGGATCCAAAGATGCCTTGCATGCAAGGATGGACAAATCCATCTATTTCGGGCCCATGCCACTTGTGCCAGGCAGCCCAGCTCAATTCCTGCAACTTCCTCTTCCTGCTGCAGAGGCCTGTGCTCTACTACCAGTGATCTCCAGGAGTGGCTTTAGGGGTGCCGGATGCTGTAGTGCGTGTGTGTGTGAGAGAGAGAGGAGGCAGGAAAGCCGTCTTAGAATAATAGAATAATAGAATCATAGAATAGTAGAGTTGGAAGGGGCCTATAAGGCCATCGAGTCCAACCCCCCACTCAATGCAGGAATCCGAGTCAAAGCATCCCTGACAGGTGGCTGTCCAGCCGCACCTTGAATGCCTCCAGAGTGGGAGAGCTCACCCCTTCTCTTCATTGTTGTCTTCTTCCTCTCCCTAGGTAGTTGGTCCCATTGTCTTACTGCTCTAACAGTCAGGAAATTTTTCCTGATGTTTAGGTGGAATCTGGGTTCCTGTAACTTGAGCCCATTATTCCGTGCCCTGCAAACTGGGATGATTGAGAAGACATTCTGGCCCTCCTCTGTGTGACAACCCTTTAAGTACTGGAAGAGTGCGATCATATCTCCCCTCAGTCTCCTCTTCTGAAGGCTAAACATGCCCAGTTCTTTCAGTCTCTCCTCAGAAGGCCTTGTTTCCAGTCCCTTTATCATCCTTGTTGCCCTCCTCTGAACCCTCTCCAGTTTGTCTACGTCCTTCTTAAAGTGTGGCGCCCAGAACTGGACGCAGTACTCACGATGAGGCCTAACCAGTGCATGAGCAGAGCTCTGCTCGATTTTCTCTGGATTCAACCCAAAGTGACTAAGGGACTGGGGGTACGGTGCAGATGGACATTTTCCTCCCTCTCACGTCATACTAGAAGTCAGGTTTGTCCAATGGAATTGACTGTCGGTAGATTCAGGACAGATGAGAGAAAGGACAACGCACAACACATAATTAATTTATAGGATTTAGTGGTGTGTGAAACTTGCAGATGGGTGCTTGCTTAGGTGGCTTTAAAGGGGGATTAGATAAATTTATTGCAGGGGGGACACGGCCCGGGCACTAGGCAAGGTGTGTTGTTGCCTTCTTGCCATCCTGGGTGGACTTCCTGAAGCATTTGGCTGAATACTGTTGGAAAGAGGATGCAGGGCTCACGCTGGCTCAGCTTGTCTGAGCGTGGAAAGCTAAGCAGGGTCAGGCCTGGTTATTACTTGGATGGGAGACACACCCCCTCCTTTAGTTTCCTGCATTGAGCAGGGGGTGGGACTCGATGGCCTTGTAGGCCCCTTCCAACTCTATGATCTATGAATCTATGGCTCTTTGGTCTGATCCTGCTGTGCTCTCCTTATGTTCTCTTTATGCAATAGAGACAGGAAAGAAAGATGATTTTAATAGGTATGGGCAATATCTGTCAGTTGCACTTTCTCCTGCAAATATGAAGAACTCTGCAGATTTTGGTAAGTTCTTATAAAAAATGAACTGAGCAGATTTCTCACCCATCTGCACCAGCCAAATTCAATAGGTACAGTTATTCCCAACATGGAGAGGACCATGATGTACCTGCCTGCCATGCAACTGTTAAAGATGAGGAGACCATCAGAAAAAAAAGAGGTGGCAACCCTCATTCAACACTACAAACATGGCTGAATAACACAGGGATTCAAACCCAGCCTGTTAGGATAAGACCTAAGCACTCAAAGCCCTCTGCCTGGATGCATGTCTGTTTCGGTTTCTCTGACATTCAATTTAAATCCGAAACTCTTTCTATCTAGTTTATGAAGAAATTTCTGAATCCTTACCCCCCCACCACCAAAAAAAAATTCCAACATAATTCTCACCCATTCCTAGATTTTCACAAAGAGGCATCCTGAATTTGCTGATGAGGACAGGAGAGCAGAGCAGCAAAAAGACTGCAGCGTCTTCCTCACCAAGACGGCCAAGTATGAAGAAGTTCTTAAGGGCGATATGAACAAAAAGGCAAAGAAAATGGAAAAGAAAAGAAAAGCTTCCACTGCTGACACGAGGAGCTTTTGCTTTCAAGCTTGGAGAAAATGACCATGTGGCTTTGAGGACGGCATTCCATCCTCCCGGAGGATACCGCCTTGCATATCTGTGTATTTGTGGCTTTGTGAGAACATTACAATCTTAGAGCGTCGTTCTCATACTTGACATGTTTCCTTGTACAGAACATGAAACCAAATTATATAGAGACGGCCACGGCTGGCCCCATTCTGGAACCACCCGCCACGCCCCCTTCTCTTCATTGTTGTCTTCTTCCTCTCATTATTGTGGTTTGAATTCAATCAACTATAGCCTACCAGCGTACTTTTATCCGAGCCTGATTGACTGGTGGTGGCATTGGGATGAGAGGAGGAGGTGACTGTGTCGAAGCCTTCTTTGGAAAGGGAACTATGCAAACTCCGGCAAAGCCACTGACCCATGTGCGCATGCATGTAGATGCACGCACGTCTGCTTGTTTGTTTATATTTTAGTCGGAGGTGAAAGGGGTCAAAATACCACGATCCCTTCATGCGTGAACAATGCAGGCATCTTCTCAGTGCAAGGGTTTTTTTGTGGGGTTTTTTTTTCCAGAATTGTTTTACTCAGAATGAAGAGGAATGGAAGACAAGGAAGAGAGATAGTACTAGGGGAGCGATCCCTCTGCTTATATACAGGCCTGTGGCTCATGCTGGCTCAGCTTGTCTGAGTGTGGAAAGCTAAGCAGGGTCAGGACTGGTTATTACTTGGATGGGAGACCCCTCCTCTAGTTTCCTGCATTGAGCAGGGGGTTGGACTCGATGGCCTTCTAGGCCCCTTCCAACTCTATGATCTATGAATCCATAACAGCGGCCAGGCCATCAGGTTGATGGGAGGAGGAGGAGGGGTCTCATTTTGTTGCCTTTCACAGGAACGGTGCCCTGGCTGTGTGCCAAGCCTTCACCCTTTTCGAATTCTGGCCTGGAAATGGTGCTTTCTCCTAAGGTAAAGCCAAGCTGGAAATTCCCTGCAGAGAACTTTCAGCTTGAAGTTTGAGGTGGCAGGGCACAAAAGGGTTCCTCAAATTTGGGACAGTTTCGGTGTGTGCGTGTGTTTGGGGGGGAACTTTTCAAAGTGTTTTGTGTGTGGGAGGGTGCTTACTATTGGCAGCTGGCAGCGACAGTCTCTCTCTATCTCCCTCCCTTGTGTTCATTTAATTTTGGCAGCAAGTTGGGGGCCGTCTTTTGTGGCGGCTGTCGTTCCTCTGCACCCCCAGAATATCCCGGAATGATGCTGCATCTTGGTCTATTTGGGGCAAGGAAAATGGTAGAGGCCAGCCGGTGACCACCGAGAGAAGTTCCGATTTGTCACTTGCCCGGACAGTGGAGAAAATTAAAGTTCGCTAGAACAGAAGGCAAAAACACTGCCTGGCTGTCAATGCGGAGGTTGCCCTGCGACAAATCTTCCAAAAACCTCTCACTCACCCCAAAAAAACCAGTGCACTGATGCACAACTGAAACTCTGCTGCCTGCTAGTGGGGGTTTGAATTTGGAAGGGGGCATTTTGCTCAAGCATGGGTGGGGGACACCAAATGTCCCCCCCCAAAAAAATTAAGCAGTCTTTCCTCATTCCTATTTGCTGCCACTGCAGTTGCCCTAGTGCTGTGTTCTGTTATTAATTATTATATGTTTTCTCTGCTCGTCTGCCACAGAACAATGGGCAGCATTTATGGCTCCTTCCCCACCCTGCACTTTACCTTCACAACATCCTTGTGAGGTAGGTTTGGGCCGAGAGAGAGTGGCTGGCAGATGCCTGTTAGGTCAGAAGGAGTGCATGAGTCTCGGGCGTTGCTCCCAGCCAGCCAAGCATTCATTCTTGTGCATCCAGTCCTCCAGAAGACCTCCGTGGCATTCTCTCAGTCCCTTATAAGGTGCCAGGAGTCACAGAACCCCAGGTCTCTGGCAGCTGGGCCCAGGCCCCTCTTCCTCCCTGCACCACTGGATCAGCTCTTGGGCAGAGGGGGCCCTTGGCCAGAACTCGGCTGCGCTGGAGCACCACCCGCATTGTAGTGGCCAGAGACGGTACTGCTGCTCTTCAGCCAAACCGGATCAGGTGACCTGAAGAGCCAATCAGAGCCCGTCTGGCCCTATATAACTGTTGCTCTAGTCTTGGTTGTTCCTCAGCCTGAGCAACCTGCTTCTGAGAGACGGTGCTGGACACCCTCACCTTGCCACCTTGTCCTCCTGCTCCAGAACCTGACTCCTGGCTCATCTCTAAGATTCATGACATTTGACGCTGGGCCTTAAGTTGCCTGCCTGTCTGTCCCAGAGCCAGTCATCCAGCCGGTCCTGGACCCCACCGCCTTTCCCTGAACTTGAAGGCCAGGCACTTCTCACTGAGAACTGGCCCTTGCGCGCATGGACCACCTGAGGCATTATTCGGGGGTTAAGAATTCAACATCCCCTCGTTTTCTTTGAACCAAACTAGATTAATCATTGCCCAGTCTAACATGTTGTACAGGAAGAGCCCAACCACAGTTTGGGTTTATAATCCAAGAAGTGTCGTTGTGTGGAGAAGACTGTGGCCCTATCCCATTTCTCTCCAAGCTAGCATCCCTTAAAATCGCCCCCCCCCCCGTGCCCCCATCACTCGGGACAGGATTGCTCGTCTTCTCTCACCACCGCAGGGAACGTGCCGTGCCAGCGTTCCCAGCTGTGGGGGACAAGGAAGAGAGCTGGCAAGATGCCCAGTCCTAGGAACGGAAAGTCTCACGTTGCAGCAGATTTCAGCCATCACACACACACACACACACACACACACACACACGGCTTATTTGTAGATGGGGTTGGGACGACAGGTAAAAGGTCATGCCTATAGGGCTGTTGCAGCAGCAGCCTGAAGGCCAGATCCAGGAGAGTAAAGGAGTTTTGGGTGGCAGGATGCCCCCTCCTCCCAATTCCCCATGCTTTAGGGCGGGGCTCTCTGACCTCGGGTCCCCAGATGTTGCTGCTGGCCTACAGCTCCCAGCATACCCAGCCAGCATGGCTAATGGCAAGGGATTCTGGGAGCTGTAGTCCAGCAACATCTGGGGACCCAAGCTTGGAGAGCCCTGCTTTAGGGGTTTCCATTCCTTCAGATCCAGGGACAGCTCCTATTATGAAGCAAGTTCTCACTGGAGTGGTCAACCTGCTTCCAGCCTGTGCCACTTCAGACTGCTCACACACGACCTAATGTTTCTGCATTTTAAAAAACTGAACTAGCCCCCCGCACCTAGAAAGCTAGCATGTGAGGGAGAAGGTTTCAAGACTAGAATTTTCTATGTGCAGGGATTCTTTATTTTTTTTTTATTTTTGGGGTGTGTGGAGAAGCCTTCGACTGTGCGATTTGTCCCATCTGCAGTCAGATATGGTACAGTCTTGGCCAGGGTTGGTGGGAAGGCAGATCAGGATCTATTGATAGATCTCCAGGCGGTTTGCAGCAGACCCGCAAGGGTTTCCAACCTTCAATGGGTTAGCGACAGCGATGACAACACAGGCATGCTTTCCTCCTAAATTAGGTTGCTGCTGGAACCAAGACAGCTAGTGGGGAAAGCAAGAGCAGATTTGTGTGTGAGCTCCAGTTCTGGTGCCGATAACCAGTTCTGCTCATTCTGCTAAATGTGGCTCCAGGCTCCCACCCCAAAGTCTTGCCCTGACAGCACCACTGGGGGTGGGAGCCAGGTAGACGGCCCTTAATGAAATCCACATGGTCTACTCCCTTGCCCCCTTACCAACTGCAGCCAAATCAGCCCCATTCCCATAGCCTTCTAAAAACAGTTGCGAAGAGGGTGTCCTAACACACAATTGGGGGCCAGCAGGACACTGTGCCCTTCCCCACTCCAACTACTGTTCGGTTCTTCCACCTCAGGTACCGAAATGCCTTCGGCTGGCCCCACTGAAACACAGGCCGCTCGTTTGTTCTCAGCAAAATGTCTCTGGAACCCTATCAGATTGGAGCGATTTTGCAACACCGGGTACACCACATGGTTCGGTTTGGTTTAATTTTGACCTCCGTCTTGGAAAAAAAGGTCACAGCAAACTTGGTTGCAAACCCCAACGGGAGCTTTGCCCCCTGCATCTGTCTTCTGTTTCTTTTATCTATCTTTCTGTATGGTGCAAACACACACACACACACACACACACGGAACAGGGTGTACTACTGGCCCTCTGGGTACTTATTCTGCTCTTCCCCTTAAATGACTCTTGAGTGAGAAAGAGAGAGAGGGAAGAGTCATTCGCAAAACCAAGAGGAAGTTGGTGGGGAATAAACACATTCCTTCTTCAGTGAAATTGCATAGAATCTCCTCTGACACCTCCCCTGTGCTTATGCTGCAACTTCACTCAAAACCTGCCTCAGCCACGTTCACCCATGACTTACACTGGCAAGGACCAAACACGGCAAAGGATGCTGAGAAACCCAGAGAAACCATCAGCTGTCCCTTCTGTTGGAAGATGCCAAGCCTTGCAGGAAAGCCCTGCATGTAAAACTCTTGGCTTCAGGGGACTCAGCAGAACGGGTGGGGAATGTGAGGTCCTCCAGATGTTGGTGGACTGAAACTCCCATCAGCCCCAGCTCCAATACCATCTGGAAGGCCACCCCCCACCCCCCCGCGACGACATGGTCCCTCACACTTTAGGACCACGCGCATAAACCCTTCTCAGGCCAAGCGTCAACACTTGAAAACCTGAGGGGAGGGTCAAATGAAACCTTTCCCCTACCGGATATTAAGGATCTATTTTTAAATTTATGATGCTGTGGGTACAAAGGTGTGTGTGTGTGTGTGTGTGTGTGTGTAGATTTAAAAGTAAAGCAGGTTAATAACGCCAAGCTGACACGTAGGATTTGGGTAGCAAGCAAAATAAAAATAAGTTCATTTTAATTCTCAAAATCTTAGTTCCAGAAAATAACTTAAAACCTGCCTACCCCAAACACTTGATAATTAACCTAAGTCCCTATAATTCTAAATACTCTCACTCCTCATACAATCACTGATTCCTCTTAAAACTCCTGACAAGACACAAATAACCCACCTAACCTAACTCCCAAACTCTCTAACACTCCCAACGCACTACAACCAACACTCTACTTCTTAACTCACTCAAACCTAACTCTGACGTCACTCAAACACTCCTTATATACTCCTCCCCCCACCCTTTCCAAGACATCACAAACCACACCCACTCGGTTCAACATTCTAGACACACTAAACATACTAAAGCAGACATACACCAGAGAACGGAATTGTGGGGTTACGCCACTACCACCCCATTAGAACATGCGAGAACGCCAGTAGATGAAATAGAAGCATCAGCTTCTCGCAGTGGCCAACCAGGTGCCTCTAGGACAGGGCTCTCCAACCTTGGGTCCCCAGATGTTGCTGGCCTACAGCTCCCAGCATACCCAGCCAGCATGGCTAATGGCAAGGGACTCTGGGAGCTGTAGTCCAGCAACATCTGGGGACCCAAGGTTGGAGAGCCCTGCTCTAGGAGGTTCACATAAGCAGTTGTATAAAGCCAAGAACATTTCCCTGCTGTTTGCCCACTAGCTCCTGGTGTTTATTTGTTTAATCTATATCCCAACTTTCTGCCAAAAATGGTGCTCAAGGCGGCTAACAATAATAAAATACAGGTTAAAAACAAGACGTTGGTTCAAACATAACATAAAAACCAATTAAAAACACAGCAATATAATTTAAAAAAAAACAACAGCACCCAACCAATTAAAGCCAACAGCACCCAACCAATCTGATCTCATTTTTTGATCGGGTAACCTCCCTTGTGGACTGTGGGAATGCTGTGGACATTATATACCTGGACTTCAGCAAAGCTTTCGACAAAGTGCCTCATGATATCCTGATTAGTAAGCTAGCTAAGAGTGGGCTAGATGGAACAACTATCAGGTGGATCCACAATTGGCTAAAGAATCGGACTCAAAGAGTGCTTATCAATGGTTCCTTCTCAAACTGGGGAGAGGTAACGAGCGGGGTACCACAGGGCTCGGTCCTGAGCCCGGTGCTCTTCAACATTTTTATTAATGACTTGGATGAGGAGGTACAGGGAATGCTTATCAAATTTGCAGATGACACAAAGTTGGGTGGAACAGCTAATACTCTGGAAGACAGAAACAAAATTCAAATTGACCTCGATAGGCTGGAGCGCTGGGCCGAAAACAACAGAATGAAATTTAATAGGGATAAATGCCAAGTGCTGCTCCTAGGGAGAGGAAACCAAATGCAGAGTTACAGAATGGGGGACACTTGGCTCAACAATACTACAAGTGAGAAGGATCTTGGAATTGTGGTAGATCACAAACTGAATATGAGCCAGCAATGCGATGTGGCTGCAAAGAAGGCAAATGCAATTTTGGGCTGTATTAATAGAAGTATAGCTTCCAAATCGCGGGAAGTGATAATTCCCCTTTACTCGGCACTGGTTAGGCCTCATCTTGAGTACTGCGTCCAGTTCTGGGCACCTCACTTTAAGAAGGACATAGACAAACTGGAGAGGGTTCAGAGGAGGGCAACAAGGATGATAAAGGGACTGGAAACAAGGCCCTATGAGGAGAGACTGAAAGAACTGGGCATGTTTAGTCTTCAGAAGAGGAGACTGAGGGGAGATATGATCGCACTCTTCCAGTATTTGAAGGGATGTCACACAGAGGAGGGCAAAGATCTCTTCTCATTCATCCCAGTTTGCAGGACACGGAATAATGGGCTCAAGTTACAGGAACCTAGATTCCACCTAAACATCAGGAAAAATTTCCTGACTGTCAGAGCAATAAGACAATGGAATCAACTACCTAGGGAGGTGGTGGGCTCTCCCAGTCTGGAGGCATTCAAGGTGCAGCTGGACAGACATCTGTCAGAGATGCTTTGACCTGGATTCCTGCATTGAGCAGGGGGTTGGACTCGATGGCCTTGTAGGCCCCTTCCAACTCTACTTTTCTATGATTCTATGATTCTATGATTCTAAGCCCTCTTCAGCAGCAGCAGACCATTTTACACGTCAAAGGGCTGCTTGAATACAAACATCTTTGCCGGCTTGCCAAAGGGCAGCTGTAAGAGAGCCAGCCAGCTTAGCTTCCTTCGGCAGGCAGTTTCAGAGCCCGAGAGCAGCCCCTGAGGAGGCCCCCTCTTGAGTCCCCAGGGCCGGGAGATGTGCGAATCAGCAAAACCCGAGCCCACTGAAGTTCTCCGAATTCCATCTCCAAGCTCGTTCGGACTCGAGTCCATATCAGATTGTGAGCTTTGTTTTTTCCCCATGAAAATCCGTGCGCATTTCCCCAAATGTGCACATCAATTGTGCGCATCTTTGAAATGTATGCATTAAAATATTTGTGCGCATTTGTCAAAAGGACAGGATTTTTTTTCATGCGCATTTTAAGAAAACGTATGCGTGCTGCCAAATGCCCTTTTTTGGGGTCTGCGAATCGCATTGCACGCTTGGAAATTTACGAACTCTTTGACCGCAGATTGCACCTGAGTCCATGTTCGATCCAGATGGTGTGTGAACTGGGTACATCCTGATCAAAAAATGGCTGGGAAAATAAGTAACTGAGCGAAACCAAAACTGACAGATTTGCTCATCCCTCGTTCTGACTGCTGGCATCATCTGTTTTTCTTCAAGCTCCAGGAACTGATGGCTAGAAGAGGCATTTAACTAAGCACTGGTGCCTGAGTTTTGCATTCTTCCTCCTCCCTCCCAAATTTTCCTTTTGTGTCATGTCCTTTTAGGAGTGTGAGCCTGAGGGCAGGGACTGTCTTATTATTATTATTAGTCTTTGTAAGCTGCTCTGAGAGCCTTTTCAGGCTGAAGAGCGGGGGTATAAATGCAACAAACAAATAAATAAATAAATAAAAATGAACGAACTGAAACACATTTCTGATACATCCCTACGGCCCCACCGAACATGCCGCTAATGAAGTGAGGTTCAGCAGTCACCACATCTTAGGGTAGTGAGCTGCATGAATGCAGGCTTCCTTTCCACACTGTGGGGTGGCGCAACGCGCTGCATGCTGTGGGAGAGGCACCTCTTCTTCTTGTGAAAAGCATGTGATCAGAGAAGCGCATGGAAGGGGGAGCATCTGACTGTGCTGCATACAGCTGGGCATGTGTATAGACCCCTCTCCACATGCTCAGGAATTCTGGAAAAGCAGGGTTCCCAGTTGTAAGGAGAGAGAACCTTACACATATATAGGCCAGTGTTGGGCTGAATTGTTTGGGGGGTTGGGGGGATGGAAGAGAGCCAGCGTGGTGTAGTGGTGAGAGTGTTGGACGGGGACTCGGGAGATCCGGGTTCTAGTCCCCGCTCGGCCATGAAACTCACTGGATGACTTTGGGCCAGTCACTGACTCTCAGCCTAACCTACCTCACAGGGTTGTTGTGAGGATAAAATGGAGGAGGAGGAGGAGGAGGAGGATTATGTAAGCCGCCTTGGGTTCCTTGCAGGAAAAAAGGCGGGATATAAATGTATAAATGTACAGTAATACCTTGGATTGCAAGTAACTTGGTCTGCGAGCGTTTTGCAAGCCAAGCCAAACTCTTCGAAAAATTTTGACTTGATAAACAAGCAAGGTCTTGCAAGACAGGGATGTAACCGCTCGCCTCGAGCGGGCGCAGCGGGCCGAAATCGGCCCTGCTCACGCCCGCCAGAGACTCACTTTGATATAAGAGTGTTTTGGATTGCAAGCACGGTTCTGGAACGAATGATGCTTGCAATCCAAGGTATTACTGTAATAAATAAATAAGAGGAGGCAAAAGTGACTCCTCTTCATATTCCAGAAGGGCTGCAAATTTCAGGTGAAGGGAACGGAAACTTGCTGGTGGAGGCTGAAGCTGTGTTGTGCTATCAGCTGCCATGTTGGATTCCTGAAGGGCATGAAGGGATGGGAATGGCACACAGGCACGTAGGAAGCTGACTTATACTGCCAGACCATTGGTCCAGATGTAGCTCAGTCTTGTCAACACTGACTGGCAGCATTTTTCCAGGGTTTTAGGCAAGCGTATTTTCTAGCCCAACCTGGAGATGCCAGGGATTGAACTGGGGACCTTCTGCATGCAAAACATGTGCTCTGCCACTGAACTATGGACATTCCCACATAATGGTGACTACCTTCCCCTCCTCTTCCCAGATTGACCATGAGGCTTTTCCGGGAAATCTAACATGGCAGCTGCCAGCCAGCACACCAAAGCTTCAGGAGTTCCAGCAAGGCACAATCTCCTCCCTGAAATCCACCTCTCCATCCCCAAAAGAAGCCCCACCACCACTTTCACAGCCTGGAAACGAGGCTACAAAAGACAGGGGGGGGATTTCTTACTCACTTCTAGCATAGGCACTGTTCCATCCTTCGGTATCCGTGTGGAGGCCAAGAGTGGTGTTTGTGCATGTGATCCCACTCCCTCGGCCTCCACATGTTTAGTGAATGTGTGAAGAAGGCTTCTCAGACTTGAGAAGACGCAGGGAGGTAAACTGGGGAGTGCAGGTACTCCAAAAACACTCGGGGAACCACACAGACGGGGCCAGAATCTTCCTGACGCAGAAGTAGATATAAGTGTGGACCTATCCAGAACAAAATGAACTTCCTGGATAAGCGGAGCTGCGTTGGGCAGAACCTCTTTCCGTTTTCTCTCCTTGTTCAGGGGACTCCCAACAAGAGGCCCCGAGTTTTTAGCCCCAGTCACTCCCAATACATGGTCATGCTCCCAATATCCCCCAAAATCCCCAGGTTTTATGTTACGGGATAGTCCCCATTTCTGTTCCACGGTTTGATTTCCATGAGTAAACAGGCCGCTGGCTGGAAGAGAAGTCCCACAAGGTTTGGCACGGCCAATGAATACAATGTTCTCACATTGGGGAGATGGAGAAAGGAAATTTGCCTGCAATGACCAAGGAGCCATTTACTTCCTCTGGAGTGACCTTGCTGAGAGAAGGGGGATGTCTCAGCTTTGGCGTGCTTCATGCACCTCTTGTTACAGGCAGCTTCCCCTGGAGAAGCCAAGGGCCTTTCCGCTCATGTTGGACAAAATCTCTCATGTTCCTGGATGTCCCTGCAACCTCTCACCTTCTCCCCAGTTTTAATTTTGTTGTTGTTGCTGCTGTTGTTCAAGAAAAACACACATTCTCTCTCTCTCTCTCTCTCTCTCTCTCACACACACACACACACACACACACACACACCACTTGTAAATTCTTTGGTTATTTATAGCACAACTGCTGGAGGTTTAAGCAGTTTTTCCTTAAGTGAACTGGTGCATGTTAGAGACATGCCTTAGAACAACATCCTTCAACCTGTCGCCCTCTATATATTTTGGACTACAGCTCCCATTGTCCCGTACTATTGGATATGCCAGCTGGGGCTGATGGGAGATGGAGTCCAAAACGTATGGAGGGCACCCGATTGGGGAAGGCTGCCTTACAATATCTAATGTGCTGTGAAAAAACGGAGTCCATCACATATCAATACCCTCCAACATTTAATATCCGCTCTGCCAGGCCTAGAGATGGGCAAACGAGTGATGTTCAAGCTCAGCAAGATTCTCCGGGTATCAACTCGCTACCCGTCTCTCCTCGATGTGCAATCACATTTGCGACCGCATCGCCGTTCGTTTTGTGCGGACGGGGAAATTGCATGTGAAACAAACAGCTATTGAACGTGAAAGCTGTGCAAGCAATTGCCAGATCTGCATAAACATTTCCAAAATTGCACACATTTCCCCCAATAGACTAGGTGATTTAAAATGTGCATATTTGGGGGGGGGGCGGGGAAGTTGTGCATTTTGAGAAAGTTGTGGATTTTAAGATGTTTTTAAAGTACACATTTTGTGGACGTGAAGGCAAGTTCGGGAATTTGTGAACATTTTCGGAGAAATTTCCGTGTTCAGCATTGCGCATTTATTTATTTATTATTCATTCATTTCATTTTATACCGCCCAATAGCCGAAGCTCTCTGGGCGGTTTACAAGAATTAACAAGACATTCCCGAGTGATTTGCAGACTGAAACAAAATTCTCACACATCCCGAATGCTGTATTCATTTATGTCTGCAATAGCAGGGCTGTGGCGCAGTGGCAGAGCGCCTCCTTCGCATGCTAATGGTTCCAGGTTGCATCCCCAGCATCTTCAGCTAGGGCAGGGAAAGACGCCTTCCTAAAACCCTACCAAGTCACTGCCAGTCAGTACAGCCCATCCATTCCCAACCTGGTGCTCTCCAGATGTTTTGGACGATCGCACCCAGCATTATTGTCCATGGGCCATGGTGGCTGGGGCTGATGGGAACTGAAGTCCAAAACATCTGGAAGGCACCAGGTTGGAGAAGGCTGGTCTAGATAATATTGAGCTGGCTGGACCATTGGTTTGACTCAGAATGAGGCAGCTTCCTCTGTTTAAAAGGGCTCTTCTGCACTCTTTTAAAAGTGTGTTCTCTGTACTACGGCTGTGCTAGAGTAGGGGACAGGTAGAGGTTAGATTTGCAAGATCTACTTCATTTTTCATTAGAACCCCAAGGTCCTCCAACCGGAGTCAGGTGCAAAATAATATGGCTCAGGAAGGCAGACATAGAATTGTAGAAGAAGATGACTTTGAGCACATGCTCAGCCATTAAAAAATTCCACATGGAAATGGGACGGACTTGGTTTGGGGCACAGAGAGGCACGGGAGGGGATGAAGTTGGTCTATCCCTACCTACCTATGTCTTCCCCTGAACTGTGGTAAAATCTTCTTTACCAGTTGGCAAAAAGATGATAGAGAAACGACCAAGGTGAGGGTCATGTCCAGACCTAAAGTGAATCCCTAAAGGAGTCTGGGTATTCTTTTGCAGCAGCTGAGCAGCTGAAAACCCCATAATAGTTTACCTCATAATAGTTTATGAGTTTGTAACTTGTAACTTGGGTATTATTTTTAAAATTCTGATTTTGTTTTTAGAGGCTGGTTTTGCAGCACAAAAGCATGCCAAGGCACACACAGGCGGGAATCTTGGCTTGGTGGCGTTCCATTGGGCGTCTGCACACTTGAGTCAGATGGATCGGGAGAAGAGTGTGGTGTGTGTGTGTGTGTGTGTGCGTGTGCGTTGGAGGGGGATTCCAGTAGCAGCCAAGAAGATGCATCTCTCTCTGCAGGATGCCAACTACATTTACTAGTGTCATTATTATAATCCTTCATTATCATTTATATGGCATCTCCAGCACTCAGATTGGAGACAGAGAGACATCTTTACCTTGTCCATCTTCCAAAACAGCCCTATCATTCTCACTGTGCAGCAGAGTCAATGGAGCAGAGGCTGCTGGGCTAGGAGGATGCAGGGCAGAGAGATCCAATGGGGATTCATAGATTTCATCGATCATAGAGTTGGAAGGAGCCTACAAGGCCATCGAGTCCAACCCCCTACTCAATGCAGGCAACCAGAGGAGGGGGTCTCCCATCCAAGAAATAACCAGGCTTCTTGACCCTGCTTAGCTTTCCACGCTCAGACAAGATGAGCCAGCATAAGCCACACAGGCCCACGGTGGAGGAAATGCCACATCCAAGCCCTGCTGGGCTCATACTGGCCAGAGGAAAAGGGATGTGTGTGTGTGTGTGTGTGTGTGTGTGTGTTGTTGGGGTTGTAGGGGTGTAGCCGAGCAGCCCGTCAGACAGGAGCAAGGCCCGAACTGGGCCTGCTCACATCCGACGGGCCGCTCGGCCACGCGTGCGGGCTTACCTGCAGGCTCTCCGGCTCTGCGGAGAGTTTGCCTTCCTGTCCGCTGCTCCCATCGGATCATTTCCGGCGCGGAGGAAGTGACGCGACGGGACCCTGCTCCGTTGCGCTGGACCCCTGCACTCTGTTTTTGGCTGGGGAAACCAGGGCAACAGGGCTGTTTAAGCCCAGTTGCCCTGGTTCCTCCCGCCAAAACAGAGCGCGGGCGGGGGTCCAGTGTGCCGGAGCAGTGGCTCCGGCGGAGGTGGCTCCAGTGGAGGACCGGAGGCAGCGGCGGAAGACCAGAGGTGGCGGCGGAGAACCAGGTAGGCAGCAGGGGGGTCCTGGCGGCAGCAACGGGGGGGGTCAGGCGGGGGGGGTTTCTGCAGCGGCGGCTCGAGCGGCTCGAGCGGCGCGAGCGGCGCGGACAACGCTCCGCACCGCTCTAATGAGCGGGATCGGGCCGCTGCCGCTCACGGAGGGCCGAGCCCGGAGCGAGCCTCCAGCCGACTCCAGGCTTGGCCCCACCACTATTGGGTGGTTCCTTTTCATGCCACTTCCAGGGATGATATAGTATCATTCTCACTTTAGGGGTGTGCCAGGCGAAAGAAAGGGCTTCGGATCCTGTGGATTCAAGGCCTCCTTTAATCTGCCTGGCGCATCCCTTTTTTTCTCCCTACCGTGACTTGAGCACTGATGGCGGAGGGGCGACGGGAGCAGAAGTTTCAGACTTCCTCCTCCCTACAACTGTGAACCCTCATCTGCGAATCGGAATGCAGTCAATCCTTCAGCACGTGCACTTCTCCAAATTTTGTGATGCAGTCCTCAACTGCAAAAATGCATATTTTAGGGGCATCTGATTTACGAATATCCGCATTTTAGAGAAAAATGTATTAACATGTGTATTTGGCAGGTGGGGGAAGAATACGTCCCAGATATGTATTTTAGGGGTAAATGTGTCCAGAAATGCTTTTTTATTTTATTTTTTTTTGCAGAAATGTATAGAATTTACATGCAATTGTTTGTGTGTTTGTTTAATTGCAGAAAATGGGATGAAACACACTTATGATTGAACACATGCAAAACTGAGAAACTGGACCAGAAATAAACCGATCGTGGTTGGGGCAAGAAAAGCTATTTTGCAACCAAGGCGGCTACATAAAAGGGACCATAGCTAAGTGGTACAAGACATGCTTTGCATGCAGAGCATCCCAGGTTCAGTCCCTGGCACCTCTAGTGGCAGGGTGATTCGAAAGACCCCCTGCTGAGATTCTGGCATGCTGCCAGCAGTCAGAACGCGGGATGAGCGAATCTGTCAGTTTTGGTTTCACTCAGTTACTTATTTTCCCAGCCATGAATTTGTTTCGTAACAGTTTCTGAATTTAATTTTGCCCCCTCAAAAAGTCTGCATGAATATTCATACACAGTTCCGTGAATTCATCTCCCCAAATATATTCATTTCTGCATGCATTTTTTCCCTAGCGTGTGCACTTTTTGCCAGCACTTCCCCCCCCCCCAATATTACATTTCTGTGCATACTTACCCCTAACATACGTATTTTTGTGCACAAATTTCCTGAAGGTGATTCCCCCCACCCCCAATATGACATTTTTTGTGGGTACTTTCCACGAATGTATGCATTTCTGTGCATACTTTTCTGTGACACGCACATTTTTCTATGCATTTTCGGACTTGCAAATCACATTGCGAAATTCTGAAAGGTGTGGATTTCAGTCAGCACGCAAGCCCATTCTAGTTTGAATGTAGGTTCAAAGTTGGACTGAACAAATTTCTCCTCCATCCCTCCCTACTAGCAAGAAAGAACCGCATAGCACTTCGAGGATTACTAATGTTCTCATGGCATAAGTTTTCAGAGTTGACAACTTTGGCCTAGAGAGACAAACAAACTGACCTGGTACAGGGAAGGTTCCTGAATCTGAGTCAAACCATTGATTCATCTAACGTAGTCAATTGACAGTGGCTCCCCAGGAGGACAAAATTGCTCGTCTCCGCAGCGAACCTGACACTGCCATTAGTGCAGCTCCAGTCGAGGTATCTGATGCCACCATCTCTGCCTGATTTTGTGGGATCAATTTCAGTTGCTGTGGCCTGATGATGTGGACAAGGTGCTTGCAGCAATGCGACTGACCACGTGCCCTCTATAAAAGCTAGCCAAGGGGGTTCAGGGAGTCTGAAATGCATCTCTATGTGAAGGGGTGGTTCCTGCTGCCCTTTAGGAGGCAGTAGTGCAACCACTCCTGGAAAAACCCACTCTGGACCCAACGGTATTTGATAGCTATCGCCCAGTTGCAAATACCCCTTTCTTAGGGAAGGTTCTTGAGATGGTCGTGGTGAAGCAACTGCAGGCATTCTTGGAGGATACTGATTATCTAGACCAGTGTTCTGCAACCATGGGTCCCCAGATGTTTTTGGTCTACAACTCTGGCTGGGGCATGCTGGGAGTTGTAGGCCAAAAACATCTGGGGACCCAAGGTTGGAGAACACTGATCTAGACCCATTCCAGTCTGGGTTTCTACCTGGTTATGGGACTGAATCAGCCTTGGTTGCCCTGATGGATGACCTTTATCAGGTGAAGGATAGTGGGAGTGCGACCCTGTTAATTCTACTCGATCTGTCAGCAGCTTTCAAGACCATCAACCATGGTATCCTCCTGGATCGACTTCGCGGGTTGGGCTTTGGAGGCACTGCGTTACAGTGGTTCCAGTCCTACCTGCGGGGTTGATTTCAGAGAGTAAGATTGGGTGACTATTCCTCAAACCCTTGGGAATTGCACTATGGGGTTCCACAGAGTACCATCTTGCCCCCAATGTCCATCTTGTCCCCCCAATGTTTAATGTCTATATGAAGCCCCTGGGAGTGGTCCTTAGGGGATTTGGAGCCAAGTGCCATCAGTACGCTGATGGCACACAGCTCTATATCCCTTTGACAACTGAATCAGGAGAGGCTGTGCAAGTCCTGGATCAGTGCCTGAACTCAGTGATGGGCTGGATGAGGGCCAATAAACTGAGACTGAATCCTGGCAAGATGGAAGCCCTGTGGGTGAGTGGTTTCCAAGCCTGGGAGATAGGCTCACTGACTGTTCTGGATCGGGTTGCACTCCCTTTGAAAGATCAGGTTCGTAGTCTGGGGGTACTCCTAGATCCATTATTGTCGCTGGAGTCCCAAGTGACTGTGGCAGCTCAGAGTGCCTTTTACCATCTTTGATCGGTTCGTCCAAGGGATAGCTTGGGCCACAGTGATACAGGCACTAGTACCTCAAGCCTGGATTACTGCAAAGCGTTCTATGTGGGGCTGCCCTTAAGCCTGCTCTGGAAGCTGGAGCTAGTGCAGAATGCAGCAGCTCGGCTCTTGTCAGGATCTGCCCATTTTCAGCATGCAACTCCTTTTCTGAAGGAACTGCACTGGCTACTTATTCACTAATGGGTCAGGTTTAAGGTTCTAGCACTTGTGTACAAAGCCTGAAACAACTTGGGACCAGGTTACCTGAGAGAGCGCCTCCTCCCATATCAACCTGCCCAGTTACTGAGGTCCTCAGATGGCATGCTCTTGGTGGTTCCTCATGGACCATTGGCCAATTGGAGTCCACCAGGAGAAGAGCCTTCAGTGTGGCAGCTCCATTTCTGTGGAACTCCCTGCCTCTGGAGGTCAGGCAGGCTCCGACTTTGTGCTGCTTTCTTCTGAAGTCAAAATTCACAAGTCTCAGTCCGGGAGCTGGCAAGAGCATCTGGCTACGGCTGATTGCAACAACAATCGCTTCCAGCGTCTGAAGTATGTTTGGGGCCTGTTTTTTAAGTCAGCAGCTGATTGGCGAGGCAGCACAGCTGGGCCAGGATGCAGATGACACGTGTCTGCCCCCTCCCCCAAACACACTCTGGCTCAGTTGTCCTATATCCTCCTTCTCCATCCCAACTGGAGGCACAACAACCTCCTTGTTCCAGGAAGCCTTCTCTGCTGTCCAGCCACCATTGTAATGTTACTTTGTTTTCAATGTATTCATAGATTTCATCGATCATAGAGTTGGAAGGAGCCTACAAGGCTATTGAGTCCAACCCCCTGCTCAATGCAGGAAACTAGAGGAGGGGTCTCCCATCCAAGTAATAACCAGGCCTGACCCTACTTGGCTTTCCACGCTCAGACAAGCTGAGCCAACGTAAGTCCACAGGCTTGTTGCTTTTGTTGGTTTTATCTGTGTTTATCTTTTTATTGTTCACCACTACGGAATCTACTTAGATGTGGAGCAGTATACAAATACTGTAAATAATAATAATAATAATAATAATAATAATAATAATAATAATAATAATAATACACACTTTAATATATTCAATGACTATCTGTGTTTCTTACTTGATTTGCTGCTGGCTGACCAATCACCACCTGTCCTGGGCATCGCTCGTCATGATGCGAGACCGACACATTCGAAGCCCATTGGTCCAGGAAGCCTTTGGGCGTGTAGACACCACAGTCCATGAGGCTGGTTGTCTGCTCAAACTCTTCACATACGCCGTCGCCATCATGGAAGTAGCACCTGCTCGGCTCATCTGCAGGAAGAGGGGAAATATAATCAAGGTGAAAGCAAACACCATTTCTTGCTAATAAAACACTATGGGAAGGGGTGCTTTTTGACCTAATGAAGAAATGGGAACGATGCCCTCGGAAAACCCAAGCTCTTGCCCTAAGACTAAATAATGCAGATTAGAAACATTTGCATGGATTTACTTGCTTGGCATTATGTGTTCTGCTTCCATCAACGTCTGGTTTTCATAAACCACCCCCCACCCGCCGACAGACACACACACACACACACACACACACACACACTTTTTGTCAAATACTGGGTTGGCAGAGGGCAAGGAGAGAGAGAAAGAGAGACGGCGAATTGCTAACACATGTATCGGAGCCTGTTTGCGAGCCACACACGTTTTCACAAGTCTGTCGGCAACTCTTGGTGCTTTGGCGTGGAAAAGTAGATCACTGATCAATGGCTGGAATAGCTCTCGGTGTGTCCTTATCTATCTCTCGCACGATTCACAGTTGATTGGAGGGAATTTGAGGTTAAGTAAGCTTAGCTTTGGCTGCAACCGTACACACATTTAACTGGGAGTCAGTCCATTGACCTCAGTGGGACTGACTTCGGAGCAGAGATACAACAAAAGTTTGCACCGCTACTACCCCTGCTTCTCTTGGAATGCCTGAAAGAGTCAGCGGCTCAATTTAGACCAGACTTCCCCCAAACCGGTGCCCTCCAAATGTTTTGAACTACATCTCCAATCAGACCTAGCCAGCATGGCCAATGCTCAGGGGGATGATGGGAGTGGTAGTCTAAAACATTTGGAGGGCACCAGGCTGGGGAACTAAGACTGATTTAGAAAACCCTCCACATCATGGTTTGGTAGAAGGTCATGACTGAGCCATGGTCTCGTGAGCCCCCTTACCTCTTCATTTCTCCCATCCCTCGTCCTCCATCAATTTATTATTAACTTGTGCGTTACTAAAGTGTATGTTTCAAAGTTTATGAACATTATATGTGAAAATAGATAAATTGATAGATTTTATATGTAATAGATACAGTTAGCTTTCAGTAATGGATACTTTTATTAGGGAAAGTATTAATTTGTGGGTTTTTTTTTTAAAAAAACAACAACTTCTAAATAAACTGTTTTTTTAATTTTTTTAACAAATTAATACTTTCCATAATAAAAAGTATCCATTACTGAAAGCTAACTGTATCCATTACATATCATCTATCAGTTTATCTATTTTCACATGTAACGTTCATAAACTTTGAAACACACACATTATTAAAATCATAATATTTTAGAACATCCGTAATAGATTCAAGAGTTCTTCAAAATATCAATTACTCATCCTTGAAAATATTCTTATACTGCTTTCCCACAGTCTGCTTCTTGTTTAGTGCTGACCATTATTCAGTTCAATGTCCAAATTGTTTAATGCTTTGCCTTCTGAATCAGAATTCGGGACAAACTAGTAGAAATGGTGTTAAGTGTGTGTTTGTATTTAACATGCACTTTTGTTTTTAAAATGCAAATGCTGTCCACTGAGGGAGGGATGTGATAATTCTTGGGATCGCAGAAGGAAGTACATGGGGATTTAACAGTTTCCTCTGCTGCTGTGGTCCTGAGGAATGCCCAGTTTCTGAAGCTGCTAGGTCCATCGGATGGAATTCCTATATTGGCACCCATGGGGGATCCCCCACCCACAACTAGCAGCTTCAGAGATAGACATAGTTGGCTCATTCACTAAACAGGTAACACAGAGGATCATCTGAATTGACAATTGAGTCAGTGTGGACAAATCCATGAGCAATATGTCATGACTTCTACCCTCCAAGGGAGAACCACAGTTGCAAGTGACCATCCTCCTTTGCTGCCTTAACCAGCACAAGGAGACTATGGGGGTTGCTGATTGGTTGTGCCTTGTTGGCTTGAAGAGAAAGCCAGGCAACAAGGCCTCGACAGTAAACTGAGTCCCAATATTGGGGAAAGGCAGATGATGATGATGATGATGATGATGATGATGATGATGATGATGCTTTGACCTGGATTCCTGCATTGAGCAGGGGGTTGGACTCGATGGCCTTGTAGGCCCCTTCCAACTCTACTTTTCTATGATTCTATGATTCTATGATGATGATGATGATGATGGACTGCAACTAGTCCTTTATCTCAAGACGAGAGATCATCAAAGGCGCCAAACTGCCAACCTTAGCTCTGCCGTCTTGACACTGATTCTCTCAGGGCCTTGCCCTTGGTCTATACACTGGACTTGAGCACTGAACCACAGAGGAACTACACACACCATGTGGGGTAGAACAAGGAAAGTTTATTTAAGGTAAACCAATTACAATAAAAGGTGGGAAACGAGGGAAGGGGAAAAGGTGGGGAGACACTTTGGTATACACAAGTAGAGCTACAAAACAACAAAACTAGTTCCTTTACTATATAAACACCCAGGCACTTACTCTTTGCCTGGGGGGTTGATCTTCTTAGGGCCTGTCTCAGCAAAAGCCCTACTCTGCGCTCCTTCGCGTCCAGAACAACAACAACCAAACCCAGAAGCCACGGCTGGCAGTATCGATTTCCCCCCCCCCTCCTGATTGGCTGTCCTTGGCCAATCAGGATGAATTTCATCTGGGCTAAGCAGGAGAAGGGTGGCTCCTAGGTGTCAGAGGAGTGAATTCTTGGCTATGACTAGAGTGCTTGGGGAATGTTTGCCTGCAAATACATGGGAGATGCTGAGTCGGCACAGGGCCATCAGAGGAACTATGTACATTTGCATGAGGTTCCCAGCCTCCAGCTGGGATTACTTTTGTTTACATGTGTGTGGTGGAGAAGGACATCGAGAGACCCGGTCTGCTTTTCTTCACAACAATAACAACAACAACAACAAACCATGGGATGTTACCAGTCTTGGCTCCAAGTTTTGTGGGCCCTTGGGCAAGACACCCTTAATGGGCTCCTCCCACTCAGCCTACTCCCTCACTGCCACTGTCTCCAGCTGCTGCTGTCTGTCTCTCTTCCTCACCATTTCTTCTTGTTTGCTTGCCGAGCAGAGAGCCAATGAGCCACACCAGGCAGTGCTCACCGCCGCTTGTTGTTTTTTGCCGGCTTGCTTTTTTTGCTCACTCCCCCTGGGCCAAAGTGAGAGGTGGGTGAACAAGCAGCTTTTTCCGCCTAAACATGCAGAGGACTGCGCCTTAAGAGAAACCGCAACTGACAAATCATTTGTCTCTGTGTCTAGCTCGCGGTTCCTCCCTCTGCTCTAGAAATCCTGGAAGCTGCCTCCTGATACCTGGTCAGAGTATTTTTGTCCATCTTGCTCAGCATTGTCTGACCACCACAATGGCTCTCTCCTCTCCAGTGTCTCAGGTAAGGACCTTTCCCAGCATGTGCTACCTGATCCTTTTAACAAGGGCTTGAACCAAGGACTCTCTGCGTGCAAAGGGTGTGCACCACCACCATGATGTGGCCCATCCCTGAACTCCACAGGAGAAAATTACTTTAAAAAATAAATAAATGGTGTTACCCCCCAACATTCCCAGGTGATTTCCTATTTCTCTTCAGATGTCTGTATCCACAAACACACACACACACACATACACACTGACACAAGCAGTGTAAAAAGTAAGTAAGTAAATAAAAATAAACACACACACACACACACACACAACACCCTCTGCACAGGGTAACAATGAAGCAAATTAACTTCTGGCAGAGTTCAGCTGATTTTCAGTGGCGCTGTGCCAGCACAAGAGAGACTCCGGGGCCCTGGTGTTGTTCTCTGTTTTGTTCTTAAGTGACACTTGCGAAACACCGAGTTTAGCGAGGACGAGCACTTCCAAATGAACAGCCCCAGAGACTGGAGGCCTCTGTTTACCCACACGCAGCCCATATGGCGTGGGCAGTAGCAGAGGAGAAAGGGGGCCCCTGCAAATGAACAAACATCCTTTGCGCCAGTCAATGAGACGCTATGCTGAGCAAGAGAGATCAAAAGTTGGAAAGGAACGGAGTTATGGGCACAATCCATGGCTGTGCGTGCGTACTGGGGCGGGGGGGAGAGAATTCCTTCCTGTGTCTTCAAATTAGCTGGACTTTTATGACATGGCTGTATGCGTCAACCGTCCCTCATTTATCAGGGACATTCCTGATTTTCTAGCCCCCCTGCTGGATTATTGTAGCCCCCCCTCTCTGTTTTTGTCTTTTGCTTGTTAACATTTTGCTTGAGTGGTGGTTGCCGTTCTTCTAATTTCAGCTCCTTAGAAGTTGCATCTCTATAGCAGGGGTGGCAAACCTATGGCCCTCCAGATGTTGTTGGATTACAACTCCCATTATTCCTGACTGTTGGCCATGCTACCTGGGGCTGATGGGAAGTGGAGTCCACGAACATCTGAAGGACAACTGGCTCGTCACCCCACTAGCTGCCTTAAACCAGATCAGACCATTGTCCTTCTAGCTGGGAGCAACTTTCCAGGGTCTCAGGCAAAGATAATCTTTTCCATCACCTGCTCCCCGCTAGGGATTAAACCTGGGCCCTCTATGCAGGGATGGAGGAGAAATTCATTTGGTTCACATTTTCAGGCCAGTTTACCTAATTTTGCACTTTTGAACCTATATGCAAACTGGAGCTCAGTTATCCTTAAAAATTTGCACCTCTCTGAGTTTTGTGATGGAGTTTTCAATAATAAAAAAAGGTACAAAATACCTAATGAAATTTTTTTTTAAAAATAGTTCACATAAAAATGAAAAGTTCACATAAAAATGCATATTTCCCCCCGCCCCCAGGAACACCCCCTCCCCACAGGGGAACCGAAGATGGTCTTCCAGAGCAGAGGGAGTGAAGAGAAGCAGGGCCACTCCATCGGTTCTGCTGAGAGATCAGCTCCATCGGGCTCCTCCCTCCCTCAACTGTCACCTAGCAACAGCCAGTCCATCAGGCGGCAGCAGAGGGAGCGAAGGGAAGCAGGGCCACTCCATCGGTTCTGCTGAGAGATCAGCTCCATCGGGCTTCTCCCTCCCTCAACTGTCACCTAGCAACAGCCAGTCCATCAGGCGGCAGCAGAGGGAGCGAAGGGAAGCAGGGCCACTCCATCGGTTCTGCTGAGAGATCAGCTCCATCGGGCTTCTCCCTCCCTCAACTGTCACCTAGCAACAGCCAGTCCATCAGGCGGCAGCAGAGGGAGCGAAGGGAAGCAGGGCCACTCCATCGGTTCTGCTGAGAGATCAGCTCCATTGGGCTCCTCCCTCCCTCAACTGTCACCTAGCAACAGCCATTCCATCAGGCGACAGCAGAGGGAGAGAAGGGAAGGAGGACCCACTCCAGCGGCTCTGCTGAGAGACCAGCTCAATTTAGCTCCTCTTTTCTCTGAACAGTTTCCATCCCAGCTGGTCAATAATATAAGGATCTGTAACTTTAAGAACTGGCACCTGAATTACCTCGTAGTGCATCAGAATGGCAGGCTTTTTTTTTTTCATATTTTTTTTAAAAATGAGGGACAAAACTTCTCTAGGCAACAGCTTTGAGTCATCCGCCATTTTGTTTTCCCATTTTGCTTTTGTTCACAGCGTCAGGTGGCGTTCACTCTCCTGCATTTTCCCTAGACTGATACAACATCCAGGGCATTGTAGGAAAACCAAAACTGGCTGCTGTGTCCCTGCATCCCCGCCCCGCCCCCCACATACGCAAATGTGACAGCCCTAATTTCCCATCTTGGGCCCTAGATTTCTGGAGTATTATGGGGGAAACAACACAGTTGGCAGCAGTCAAATTATGGCCACCAGAGCTCAAGCCTCCTTGTGAGAGGGGCGAGGGCGGGCAGGAGTCAGCACAGTGGGCCTTGGCAGCTTCCTAAGGATACTCTGTGCTGGTGCGGGGCCTGCCCGTGACCTTTGATCCCATGGCATGGGGAGTCCGTGGCCCTCCATAGGTTGCTGGATTCCAACTTCTTTCAGCCCTGGCCAGGAGCATGGGATGCTGGGAGTTGTAGTCTAGCAACATCTGGAGAGCCACCACAGCTTCCCTCCCCCCCCTGCTGTATATTGCCACTTACACACAATAGTTACAACGGCAATCGCAAATAATAAGAAAGAAAGAAAGAAAGGCAAAACAAAACAGGTAAAGGGTCTCTGTGATTTGCTGGCATGACAGAAGTGACCCCCCTAATAAGTACAGGTGACGGTGGGTGTCAGAAAATGCAGCAGCTACTCCACGCTGAGTCCATTCCAAAAGGGGACTTGTTTTCTTTTCTTCTGAAATTTTATAGTGAAATAACACTGCAAGAGCCAGAGTAAATCAGATCATTACAATTCAATTACTGAATGGCTCTTTTTCCCCTTCCCCCCCTCCACCCCCACAGCATCCAGTTCCAATTCCTTGATAATGTGGTGGGGTTGGGAAAGAAACTGGGAAGAAATTAGACTGCACGGGCTATGCATTCAAATGTCCACGTCCCTGTTGAGCTTTACTACGAAAGTACTCCTAATCCTTCCACCATCACCAACAAGGTGGGGGACACAGAGGGGGAGGTTACTCAAAACATGGCGTCACAGGGCACCCTTGCACAGAAAATGTGGGGGGAAAGAATCTCTGTGACGTCCAGACTAATAAATGTTGGTAGCACAGATTGAGTACCGTAATTTCAAGGTATGCATTGGTTAATTTTTAAAAAAACCACTTATTGAATGTATATGTTGGTCTTTCTTTGGGGAATTGCTCATCACCAAGTATTTTATCCTCACAACAATCCTATAAAGTAGGTCACGCTGAGAGAGTGTGACTGGCAGAAGGCTTCACAGCTGATGGGGATTGGATCTCTCTGTCCTAGTCTGACACTCTGGCCACTGAACTACCCTGGCTTTTATGGCATTCTTCCTCACAACAACCCTTAGATGCAGGTTGTTAGAATGCCCATTTTGCAAATGGGAAGCTGAGGCTGTGGGAAGGTGATTTGCCCGAAAGGAAATCCAGGGATGATGTGACAGAAGTGGGATTTGAACACAGGTCTCCCAGATCCAAATCCCCTGCCCTCTAGGTAGGGTTTGGAACTAGAGCTGTACAAAAGTGCCCTCTAGAAATCCTCCACCCTATATGTGGGCAGAGAAACTTGGGGAGCCCTTTCACCTGAGGGAGGAGAAATTCTCCAATGATTTCTTGAGGGTGGAGATCACCACTGGCTGGGCCAGTAGCATCACTCCTTCCTTGTTGCATAAGGGCCTTCCCCCCCTCCCCTTCTTGCAAGGGGCAACAACAGCGGTAACGGGTTTGGCAGCCTGGCCACCATTTTGCATTCTAGTGTCATTCCAATAGGGCAGGGCTCTCCAACTTTGGGTTCCCAGATGTTGCTGGCCTACAGCTCCCAGCATACCCAGCCAGCATGGCTAATGGGGGACCCAAGGTTGGAGAGCCCTGCCCTAGGGGCCTTGTGGAGGGGAAGTGGCAGCCACCACAAAAGTATGGTGGAGAATATTCAGAGAAAAATCTGCAAAGTAGACTTCTTCTTTTTTGTGTGATGGTGGTAGGGGATGACAAAAAGGAGCGGGGGGAGTCTTCTGAAAATTTTTGGCTCAACTCTAGTTGAAACCAGCCCTCTATATTTCGTAAAATGAAATTATGGAAGCTTGATGATTTCTGTATTTAAAGTATTATTTTTTATCCCGCTCCTCAGCCAAAAAAAAAAGCTCCCAGAGAGGCTTAAATGCAATCAGTAAAACAAGATGGTCCCTACCCACAGGCTTAGAATCTAAAAAAGACATGACACCCAAGGAAAGAGGGATGGGAATGGAAGAGGGGGGGGAGGGAAAGGAGCGTTCCATCAGGGCTGGTGGGATGACCCTGCTTTTCCTCTCATCTCCCTCAGTACAGCCTGCTGGAATGGCTGGTGGTGGAGGTGTCTTCATGGAGGTCGGGCAAGTGCGATGCCCCTGTTGTGTGCTGTGCTCCAGCCCAAATAAAGGCTTACCTGCTATTTTTTACTCTAAAAACAAAGACAAACACCACATTCACACAATTGCTAAGTGCACGGATGGGGTCACGTATGTTTTTTTTTAAACCTTATTTTGGTTGCACCCCTGAGTCCGGTGCAAAAGTTATCATGCGCCCAACTGGAAACATCTGAATTGGTCCAAGCACACTTCCCCGTCTCTTCATACCTTCATACATCTCACAGATGAAAACAGTGATGCACTTGTTGTAATATCTCTCTGGAGATCGCTGCCCACGGTCTCCCACACTATTACATAATGCTGAAGGCTATTCTCTGTCTGCTGTATTAATATACTCTGCAATAACCTGTCCTTCACTGATTTAAAGGTGAAGAGGATGTTTTTTTTTCCTATAGGTTAAACATATATTAGGAGGGGGGGGGGAAGCCCTACTATTTGCTAACAACAGTTCAAAATATAGCACAGCAGCTGCAGTGCAGGGAATGGCAGGTTGTGTGATGGCTTAGTGTTTATGTGCACAACATGCACTTAATTAGGGATGGAGAGGTCAGACTCTTTTCAGTCCATGTCAGTTTCTCATCTGTTCATTCATAAGTTTGTTCTGTCCTGTTTCTGCATTAATCTGCATGTGCGTGTGTTATGGTGTTTTTAAAAAAAATAAAAATAAAAATCCACACACAAATTTCTAGGCATGTATAAGAATTCTGCTTCGGGCGTGAAAACTCAACAGATTTTTCCAGTTCAGCCCGGCAGATTTCATTCCATTCCCCATTGCTGGCAACAATTTGATTTATGGTGAGTCGAGCCAATATGTGAATTCTGTTTTGTTTATTTTTTTTAATGGAGGCAATTTGTGCAATTTCGGGGTGGGGGTGGGGATCTTGAAATGTGGGCCAATGCTGTTGTAATGTTTTAATTATTTTAATTTATTGGCAATCTTGGGCAAGTGTACACGACAATAGCAAATCTGCCTGTCTGCTATGTAGCCCCCCAGAGGTATATTCCCCTCTTGTCAATATCCTTGTCAGTTTCACCCTTTCCACATGGTACTTCATTCAGCCCAGCCCAGCAGTCATATTCTGTACTTGTCAAAGAACTTGTCTCCCCCCACCCTACACCAAAGTGGAGGATGAAATTGACAAGTCCTTTGACAAGTAGGGGATAGGGCTCTGCTGGGCTAAACCAGCAACAGTAATACCTTGGATTGCAAGTAACTTGGTCTGAGAGCATTTTGCAAGACAAGCAAAAAAAATTAAATTTTTTTGACTTGATAAACAAGCAAGGTCTTGCAAGACAAGTCATAGGGATGTAACTGCTCGCCTCGAGTGGGCGTAGCGGGCTGAAATCGGCCCCGCTCACGCCCGCCAGAGACTCACTTTGATATAAGAGTGTTTTGGATTACAAGCACAGTTCCAGAACGAATTATGCTTGCAATCCAAGGTATTACTGTAGTGTGTGTGGAAAGGATGAAACGCACAAGGATATTTACAAAAGGGGAATATGCAATGCCTCTGAGGGGACAACATAGCAGCAGATAGACTTGCAATTGTGTGCACTTGTGCAAGATCATCAATATATAATGACACCACCATTTGTGCAGATTTCAAGATCCCTTCCAAATTTTGCACAAATTAAAATTTGTACAAATAGTGGGACTAAAAATAAATAAATAAGGGCAATAAGGGCAATTTTTTTTCTGGAATTGGAAAAAAAAAATCTGCTACAGAATGGAAACATTATGGAATCCCGCTGGGCGTAAACAGAACGGAATTCCCAGCATCACACATCCCTAATTCATATGCCTTTTTATATGCACTTTCGTGGGGGGAAATGTAAACCCAAAAATTACAGCAAGAAATTTGGAGAATTCAGAATAGTTAGGAGAACTGTGTTCTGATCTGCATGATAGTCCAGGAAGTGCAAATCAGGTCAGGTTGCTTCCAAAACTAGTCTGAATAAACTCCTAGAGCATCCCTAACGTAGACACATGTGTGTTCCATTCCTAACTCAGACAGACTCAGTTGCGAGACTCCAAGGGAGGACATTGAACTCTGGAGACTGACAACTCTGGCAAATCGCACCTATGAATTCTGAATGAGGCAACCCCTCCCCACTAGTAGAGACAGCGATTTACCAAGGACAGGCGCAAGAGAAATAGGATCCTTCTCTGATAAACAGGGACATCTGGAGTGTACACACTCATCGGCTAGGGAGATGTCACCAGACGTCTACCCATATAGGCAGAGATATTCTCTTGGCACTGAAAGGCATGAAAAGAAGCACAGCATAGATGGTATCCTCTCCGGTACTGCATCCCAGTGACTCCCCCATAGTGCGATGATAAAAGTAATGGGCCTCTGATAAGATCATACACTTGGGATAAAAGAGGATGCGGGACTGCTCCAATACAATGAGTTAATTCATACTCATATGGAGAGAAGACAGCTTTCAAATAGCTCCAGTCCGGGCCAGCACGCGATCTGTACAGAGGCTAATTTGTTCCTGATTATGCTTAAGACCCCAATAAATCTGTCTGCTCCAAGTCTGAAAACCCAAGGGAAGGAGAGGAATGGAGAGACAGAGATGTCTGAATTAAAACGGAGACTCTCCAGTTGATTAAGGAAAGTCTCGCTGAATTCAGCCCAGGCGGTGAGCATGCCCCTTCTCGGATTCCAGTTCCGCTGTACCGAGTCGGCACGCCCTGCCCTCCATTACCTTCTTGGCACTGCCAGTCCCAGTGACATTGGTTACGGGAGCCAGGAAAAGATTAGGTGTTCCATCGGTTTCAACTTCGAGAAACGATGGGAAAATGTGGTTTAACAACCGCATTTCTTCTGTTTTTCCCCTCCCTTTCTTCTTTTTAAGGTATGTTCTTAACACTGGCAGGTCGCGGTGAAATATTTCAGCTTGCCCTTTTAAGGAGGGCAGCATAACTGGCCTCAGATGTTTTAGTGCTTGAGACGGGAAGTCCAAATAGTGTCCCTTATGTGCACATGAAATTCAACAGAAACAAATGCAAAGTTCTGAATTAATGCAAGGGAAAATAAATAAATAAATAAATAAATAAATGGGGAATCATTCACTTAAAATGTGAAATGGACCTTGGATAGGGAATACCTGGCTTGACATGTGAAAAGGATTCTGGGGAGCGCTGTCAATCACAAGCTGAACAGCAGCCAGTAGCGTGATGCAGTTGCAAAAAAGACAAACTCAATTTCAGACTGCATTGATAAAACCCCAATTTTCCTAATTACTTCAGGAGAAGTAATAGTTCCATGTTATTCCTCCCTAGTCAGACCTCATCTCAGGTTCTGTGTCCAGTTCTGGGCCCCACATTTTAAGAAGGATGTAGACATTGCCTTTAGAGGAAGGCAATAAGGATAGCCAGGAGCATGGAAAACAAGTCCTTTGAGGAAAGACTGAAAAACCTGAAGGTCCGTCACACAGAAGGGAGCAAAGACTTGTTCTCTGCTGCCCTGGAAGGCAGGACTAGATTGAATCTGAATGGGCTTAAGTTACAAGAGGGACAATTTTGGTTGAACATTAGAGCCCTCTTCAGGTGTTGGCAGCAAATGTGTGAAGAGGGCAGTGCCCCAATTTTCCCTGTTCCCACTGGAGACTTTCCTGTGCTTAGTGTGAAGGTCTGATGGGAGATTCTAAGAGAGTCCAGATGGACATGCTTAGAATCCAGCTTCAGCCTGAGCTTTAGCTCACTGGGGCTTCGTCTTCACATCATGCTGAAGCTAAGCAGGTATGAGCCGGGTCAGTGCTTGGATGGGTGACCGCCTCGGCTACCCACATCTGTTCTCCTGCACTGAGCAGGGGGTTGGACTCAATGGCCTTATAGGCCCCTTCCAACTCGACTATTCTATGATTCAGAGCAGAGGGGAGCAAGGCCAACGGATATGGGGATGCTGGGGGGCAGTCCATGCCCTCCTGCACTACTTGGCTGAATGCCTGCATGGGGCTTAGGAGAAATGTCATAATGGTAATAGTTGGACCAGGGATGACTCTCCCTCATTGGAGTTGCTCAGCCAGAGTGGACACACACCTGTTGGGGCCGTTCTAGCTCTGGGTTTCCTGCATTGAGCAGGGGGGTGGGGGTTGACTAGGTGATTGACAAGGCCCCACCCGGCTCTGATTTTCTGGAGGGCTGGTGACTCCTGTGGCAGTGGGGGGGGCCCCCATCCATTTCAGCTTTTATTCTGAGCTTTATTGGAGCTACCCGTGGTGCTGAACTCCACCCCCAAAATAGGTTCAACAGGCATGGAGCACCGTGGATAGATTCCTGTAAAGATCAGAACAAAAGCTGAAGCAGATAAAGAGCCCCACTGACATAGGAGGAGGAGTCAGCCTCCTCGGCTGATCTGATGTGCCACAATCCGCTGGGAATGACTCCTGCGCACGCTCTTGTGAAATGCGCAGAAGCTGGACTGTGCTCCCTCATTCCAATGGGGCTTGCAAAGAACGTCCTGGTGGCTGCCTCTCGAAGCCCCACGGCAAAGATGGCTAAAAGCTGCTGCCTCTGGAGGGGAAACATCCTCTGGATCTGAATCTTAGAACAGGGCATTTATAATCCCACCAATAATAAAATCCCACTGCTAGCATATCGAATGTGAAATATTTCTGCACTTATACCCCATCACTGCCACGGCAGGTGGAAAAGTGGGTGGGGGTGGTGGCGGTGGTGATGAATTTCACTGAAACTGTCCACCAAAAACTGTGGGGGATCTGACTATTAACACTTCCTCTGACTTCATTATACGTTAACTTGACCTGATCATCCTCCCTGATGATAGGCCATGTTGTCTGGGGGTGGTGGGAGTTGGAGTACAACAACATTTGGAGGTCCTCAGGTTCCCCGCCCCTGAGAAACAGTGGAAATGCATTTGCAAAGAATGGGAGGTGAGCCAGTGCCAATTTTAACCATTTGAGAGGTCGATCCTCAACTGGAGAAACATCAGATGAACCGCACTGGCTTGGACCAAAGGTGCATTAAGTGCAGCATCCTTTTCCCATCCCATCCAGATGCCTCTGGGAAGCCCACAAGCAGGACATGAAGGAAACCGCCATCCCCCGCAGTTATGCCCTAACTTGGAATACAAGTCCTATCTTCCCTGACCACTGCCCATGCTGGCTGGGGCTTGTGGGAGTTGTAGTCCAAAATATCTGGGGGGGGCGGGCACCAGGTTGGGAAAGGCTGCCCTAGCAACTGGCATTCGGAGGTCGACTTCTACTAAGCCTGGAACCCGGCTTAACCTGCCCAAAAAACAGCAAACCAAATAAAGCAATCAAGTGTAACCACAGAAGCCTGTTGGTCACTTACATATCACCCAAGGAGGCACAGATCTGCACAAAATTTGCATCTGTTCATTTATATGTATTTATTTATATATTATTACATTTATATCCTGCCTTTTTTCCTCCTGCAAGGAACCCAAGGCAGCTCACATAGTCCTCCTCCTCCTCCTCCTCCTCCTCCTCCTCCTCCTCCTCCTCCTCCTCCTCCTCCTCTCCTTTTTATCCTCACAACAACCCTGTGAGGGAGTTTAGGCTGAGAGTCAGTGACTGGCCCAAAGTCACCCAGACCCAGGGAGCTCCATGGCCAAGTAGGGACTAGGACCCGGATCTCCCGAGTCCCAGTCCAACACTCTCACCACTACTACACCACACCGGCTCTATATTTGGAAATAATTACTGTAATTCAAATAGAAATACAATACATCTCACTATAATGGGAAAGACTGTGGTTGGGTGAGCTGCGTGTTTGCTGCTCAGTCTGCTGTCCAGGTGCTTCTAACTGTGGATGAGCAACTCCAAGGCCCCTTGGCTCTCCCTTCGTCAGCTTCTTTATCTTTAAACCAGCCTCGGACTGGGCAGCCCTTCAAGTAGAGCAGAGGTGCGCCAACACGCAGCCCTCAGATGTTCCCCATCCATGAGACAGAGGATGCCTTCATACAGAGGCTTGTCCTCTGACAGCCCTTGAAATTGAGGACTGTCGTCTGCAAAGTAGGACACATGGGCCACCCTACCAGAAGATCACTCCATGGCTCTTGCCTTTAAAAAATCTAATCAGAGAAGACGACTTGCAGTCTTCCGCGAAATAAACAGAGTATCCGAACTCCCAGGTGCCTGACTTGTGTCGAGGGAGAGACGTCTTCACAGGAGAAAAGGCCCGGAGCAGGAGGGTGGCCTCTCAGAATACCGAGCCAGGCATCTGTCGAAGGGAGCCTGTTTTATATCCTCATTATAAATTGGATGGGGCACACATGAAATTGGCCTAAGAGAGTTTATTTTCATTGTTCCTTATAATAAACTGGATCTTGGCTACACAGAAGTACTGATAAGACTTTGGCCTAGTTCTTGTAAACAGCAGATGTGGCGTTAAACCGGTTTTTCGGCTATCCTGCTACGGATCGCAGATGGGGGCGTCATGAACCTGCTCCCTTGAGAGGGTTTCATCACCCTCTTTGACACAGGTTTTGTCTAAGATCTTCTCTGTCCTTTCACCAGAGAATTCAGTCCCTGTCCACAGATCCAAAGGATCACGATTGGAGAGATTGCTTAGGAGGGTGCAGATGTGTGACATGAGCAAGGTTGGCGCATGGCGACATGACTGAGCTTGCAATATTACTCCAGTCTGGAGCATTTAAACAAACAAACAAACAAACAGGTATTCTTAGTGGTAAATGCAAAGAGATAAAAGGTGCAAAAGGTGCAGGCAGTCTACAAAAGATATTTTAGAAGAAAATCTAACTTCGCTACTCTGGCTTGGCAATAAGTTGGCATTAAAAAATAATTTTCTGAGTCAGTGCTAAGGCTTGATGACAAGGCTAAAAGTCAGCATCTATTTACTCATAGCTCCATCAGAACCATGACGGAGAGCAGTTCCCCAAGATGGGCAATTTCTCTCTCTCTCTCTCTCTCTCTCTCTCTCTCTCTCTCTCTCACACACACACACACACACACACCTCAACACCATGGGGAAAGCCTCTGTGACAAATCCAGCAAGTTTTCCGGGCAATATGGGGCCAGTTTTAATTTATAGATAAACTGGCATATTTTTTTAAAAAATGTATCTGAATGGGTTTCACCATCCCAAAGGGCTGAATTGCCTTCAATTGCTCCTGGTAATAATAAAAAAACCTAACCCTAGAAAATTAGCATGTCAGGGAGAAGAGTTCCATGAAATGCTTGTTTTCTATGTGCAGGGGTTTATTTTATTTTATTGGGTATGGAGGAGCATTCAATCCCATGAACTGGGATAGTCCAGAAACAGGTTTATTATCACTTCATTTGCCCTACTTTATTTATTTACGAGCTTTTTTTTTACCCAGCGTTGCCCGGGTCGTCATTTTCCTATAGGCACTATTTGTCTGAAATTCCTTAAGGTAGCTGTCCGCTGTTTGGAATCCCTTGGAATCCCAGCTCCCCCGGGACTACCAGTTCCCCCAGCAATACACAATGAAATCCCAGCTCCCCCGGGACTACCAGCTCCCCCAGGACTACACAATTAAATCCATGTGTGTGTGTCCCCCCGGACTCATCATTTTCTGCCCCCAGCCATTTATTCCTACAACAACACCGTGAGGTAGGTTCTGCTGAAAATGACTGGCTGAAGTCCAACAATCTAACCCAGCCTTCCCCAACACGGTGTCCTCTAGATGTGTTGGGCTACATTTCCCCAGTCAGCATGGTCAATGGTCAAGGATGATGGGACATCCTGAGGCCACCAGGTTGGGGAAGGCTGGTCGAACGATTACACCACACTGCACATTCCTACTGCCTCTTGGCGCCTGTGGTGCAGGGATGCCAGCGGCTTCTGCTAAGCTGGGTACAAACCCTGAACTACACCAGGAAGCGGATGTAACAAAATAACAACTTATCTCTGATGCGCAGCTTTCCACATTGTGAATTTTAACAACCCCCCCCCCAAAAAAAAACACATCTACCTAATTTTGGGGCCAGGGCAAGATCTCCACTGGGGTTTCATTGCGCAAAGCAATCGGGACAGACACACGTCTCTGCATCCTGTTTTTTCTGTTTGGGACGGAGGTGCTGGCAGCAGAATGATCTCCTCTTCTACAATAGCTACTTTTTCTTTTTTTCTTTTTTAAAGTAAAGTAAGAAAGGCCAGACAAAATGAAAGAGGCTTGGGAGGGGAGAAGGGTATTTTTAAGCATGCCTATTTACTTAGGGATCGTTCCAAAGGCAACAAGCCTTGTACCATATAACTACTTGTCCAATTTAAAAAGAAAAAAAACAACAACAACAATGGACAAGAATGCACAAGTGTTGTTTCTGAGTAACAGATTCTTGGACCACGTTGGCCTCAGCATCTTAGTTCCCCCTGCCAATGGCTAAAGCATATTCAGGCTCAGCTCCCCTGCTGCTTTCCTTCATGGAAGCAGAAAAAGATCTCGGGCCAAAGGCAGGTCTTCACTGCGGAGATGTGCCCTGGCCCGCTAGGGCCGTTTTTTTTAGATACAAGGCATTTTAAATCCAAGGACTGGCCTGCCATCTGCAAAACAATACTCCTGGTAAAAAAATACCCTGTTCAGGGGTCTAAGGCAGAAGATAGATCTGCATCTACTGGTAGGTCTGTGGACGATTTGGAGATTACCAGCAAGGATTTTGGACTCCCAGATTTTTAAAAATAGCAGCAACAAAATGATTCCTCCTCTCTGTGTGTCTGTCTACATATATGTGCATACACACATACTGCTAAAAGCTTGGGGTAACCAGGAGATGATTTTTTGAGTGGAAGGACCGCGAGCCCCTGCGTTCACTTCTCATACTCAACAAAACAAGTTCTTGGGTTCAGAATTCTTGAATTCTCAGTATATGTCTTTTCCATCAGGCTCTGGCTGATGGATCTCCAGGTTCTAGCAAAACAACAACAACAACACCAAAAAACCTCACACCCCACAAAAAAAAGTAGATTCCACAAGCCTGAAGTTTGCCCACCCCAAGAATTGCAGTCATGTGGAGCAGGAGAGCAGAACCACGGCCACTGAGACAACCTCACCATCACACTGCCTGCTGTTCACACACACACACACACACACACACACACTGTGCATGCACTGGGAGCCGATGGGGAGCCGATGTAAACAGAGCAGGCTCCCCCCTACAGACATGCCCCTCCCAAGTGGGGTCAGTGGGGTCAAGGTTGGTGCTGGAAGAGATGCAACAGCGGGGCTCCACATAATTCATAAAGGAACAGCATCCAGAATCCAGGAACTGATGTCCCTAAAAACTGCCTAGTTTCTCTCTACTTCTGTTTTCCAGCTGACAAGGAACCTGCATGTTTTATAGATTTCATAGGATCATAGAGTTGGAAGGAGCCTACAAGGCCATCGAGTCCAACCCCCTGCTCAGTGCAGGAAACTAGAGGAGGGGTCTCCCATCCAAGTCATAACCAGGCCTGACCCTGCTTGGCTTTCCACGCTCAGGCAAGCTGAGCCAGCGTGAGCCACAGGCCTGTAGGATGGAGACAGTTCTGAGTAACAGCTGAATTTCATATTTGCAAAAACGAGGGACAAACAAACCATTGTTTCTTCTCCTCCTTCTCCTTCTCCTTCACCTTCCCACCCCACCCCAGTGGTCCTACGGACAGTCCCAGATGCCACTGGAAACCATCACATGTCTGTGATGTCTGCAACCCGCTCCTCCCCCATCAAGACACTGACCGTGCAGACTTCACAACTACACAATCAAGTTAGCTTCCAGTTCCTCCTATTCCCACCTTCACCTCCTGCTTCTTGTAACATCTTGCCTGATAAAGAGATACATTTTTGTGTGACTTCTCTGAGTTGGACCAATAAAACTATTACCCTAATATGGATTTTGACATTTTTCTTAGGGCCTATATGGCTACTTTGGCTTTTTAGGTGGATAAGAGACTGATGAAGTTAACAGAGTAACACTGGTCTCATCTGTTGCTACCTTGTGTTTCCTGGCAAAAAAAAATTACCCTCCAACTGTCCCTATTTTCTGGTAAATCATTAGACAGATGCCTTGTTACAACTGTGTGAGTGTGAACTGTTAGTATTTGCATTCTCCAGATTTCAGCTTCCTCTTTAAGGCCTCCAAACACTAACAGTGCAATCCTACATGCTCAGAAGTGCATCCAAGCATGTTGTTAAGAACATAAGAACATAAGAAGAGCCATGCTGGATCAGACCCAGGGTCCATAGTCCAGCATTCTGTCCACACAGTGGCCAACCAGCTGCCCACGGGAAACCCACAAGCAGGATATGAGAGTAACAGCCCATGTTCCCCAGCCACTGGTATACATAGGTATACTGCCTGTGATACTGGAGGTAGCATATAGCCATCTGGACTAGTAGCCATTGATAGTCTTCTCCTCCAGGAATTTCTCCAATCCCCTTTAAAAGCCCTCCAAATTGGTGGCCATCACCACATCTTGTGGAAGTGACTTCCATAGTTCAACTATGCTCTGGTTGAAGAAGTCCTTCCTTTTTATCTGTCCTGAATCTCCCACCAATAAGCTTCATGGGATGACCCCTTTGGGTTCTAGTATTGTGGGAGAGGGAGAAAAATGTATCCCTGTCCACTTCCTCAATGAAACTTACCCCTAGGCAAATCTGCAAAGAATTGCAGCCTAAATTTCCGAAATGAATATATGGATGCATCTTTTCTTTTGTATACATGTGTGCATGGGAACACCAAGGCACAATGTTGGCAGTGCTAGGGATGTATGGGAAATTGCGTTTCAGTCTGCAAATCACTCGAAAGTGCCCTGTTTGCAAATCTCCGAAAATGTTCACAAATTCTCAAACTTGCATTTACGTTCGCAAACAGGGTTGTTGTGAGGATAAAATAGAGAGGAAGAGGAGGATTATGTAAGCCGCCTTGGGTTCCTTGCAGGAAAAAAGGCGGGGTATAAATATAATAAATAAATAAATAAATGAAATGAAATGTGTCCTTGAAAAATGTGCAACTATCTCAAAAAATGCGCACAACTGACTCAAACTGCACGGATTTTAAAAATGCACAGCTTCCTCATACAACGCAACTTTCCCCAAATGCACAACCTTCTCAAAATGCACAAATAATTTTGAAAAATGCCCAATCTTCTCAAAATGCCCAACTTTTAAACCACCCATGCTTTAGCCTATGGGGGGAAATTTGCGCAATTTTGGATAATTTGCGCAAATTGGGGGGGGGTTGTGCAACTTTCACATGCAACGGCCGTTCATTTTGTGCAATTTTCCTGATTGTGCAAAATGAACAGTGTTTGCAAATGTGAGTGCAAACCGAGGAGAGATGAGCAGCCAGCTGAAGAATCTGGGCAAGCTCAAACATCGCTCATTTGCCTGTCCCTAGCTATATGTGTGTAAAAAACATTTCTTTTATTTAAAAACAACCCCCCCCAAAAACCAAAGTCTTTACAAAAGGATCTTCTTGAAAGGACGTGACATCCTATCCCATTGCAGTCCTGGGGATGTAAATCCCTTTGTGGACTCTGTCCCTAGCTGGCACGAGGTACGCTCATCTAGGCAAATGTACATGCATGTACACTAGGGTTCAATGTCACCATGTCTAGTCAAACATATATGCACAAACGCTATGGCAATGTGATGTGCACAGCATGATGCTATTTCACTCATTGCATCTACTGAGGACGTGTGCTTTCAGCTATCACCTAGTGCGGAAGAAATTTCTTCTAGAATATCCTTAACCAAAAATAGAACGGTAATTAAAACAGTGGAGGACAGGCTTTGGCAAAGGAAACAAACGCAGCGTCTAGGTGAGCCTTGCCCAACCTTGGGTCCCCAGATGCTGTTGGACTACATCTCACATCGCCCCCAGCCAGCAAACCCAACGGTCAGAGAGGTTAGAGTGTTGGACTGGGACTCGGGAGATCCGGGTTCGAGTCCCCGCTCGGCTATGAAACTCACTGGGTGACTTTGGGCCAGTCACGGACTCTCAGCCTCACCTACCTCACAGGGTTGTTGTGAGGATAAAATGGAGAGGAGGAGGAGGATTATGTAAGCCGCCTTGGGTTCCTTGCAGGAAAAAAGGCGGGGTATAAATGTAATAAATAAATGGGAATTCAACAATATCTGGGGATGCAACGTTGGGAAAGGCTGAATTCTAGGCAATGAAAAGAACTTCAACAATGTGAAAGGGTGGTGGGGGTGGTGTGTCGGTTCGCAATGTGACCCTTGGCATGAAATAGGGGTGTTTATCTGTAACATGTTGTAGGATATGGAATTATCACACACGCACGCACACACGTACCACTGCCACTGACATTCAACGGTTCAAGGATAGGGACAGCCCTGCCATTTGGCAGAGGGAGGTGGCTGTCTCAGGCGGCAGATCCCGGTGGGAGGGAATGGGGCGAGGTGTTGGACACATGGCATCTTTGCCATGTGTCCTGCGCGGCCTGCCCTGCACCTCCTGAGCTAGCCCGCTGCCCTAGTCGGGTGTGGTGCAGGGCACTGCCCCTTCACCAGCGTTGGAGTAAGATGTAGCTGCCAGTCCAGTCGATTTCTGTGCGTGTAATTTGGGGTGGGTGTGGGTGGGCGGGCACCATCTTGTCCTATCCCTCAGACGGCAAAAGGTCTTGGGCCAGCGCGGTTCACGGAGTGATTCAGAAAAGCCCTGCTTTATCATTTGAGCCAGAAGAACGAGAAGAACACGCTACCCACAAAAAGGATGGTGCGGAGATTACGCAGTTGGCTGTCGTGAACCCCCGGCTTCTTCACGGGGGTGTGTGTGAGTGAGTGAGGAGGAGTAGGAGTGTGTGTGGGGGGTGCCGAGAAGTGAAAAGCATCTTCTTCGCCATGAATATGGATGGTCATCCATCAATTTATTTTGAGCACGTTACCTCCCTGACAAAGAGAGGAAAGGGGGCAGAAAAAAGGAAAGCCAAAGGGGCGGGGGGGGGAGTAAAGGCGTATACAATTAGCTTTGTGTCACTCACTTAACGTTTCGGCCTCCCCAGAGAATCCTTTCCTAAATGCAGCTCATGCATATTAATACCATTTCCCTGAATGCAACGCCGTCTACTGAAACAATAAGATTAGTCGGGGTGGTAGGAGACCTGATTTATGAAAGGGGGGAGAAGGGTGGGCCGGTCTAAACCCACAAAAAGAGCGAGTGGAGGGAGGCCTCTGGAGGCAATGAGGCGGCCCCACTCAAATTTACTGAGAGATGGGCCAGTGGCAAAAGAGGCATCTTCAAAGGGGCACAGACGGAGGATTAAAGAGGCAAGCCTGGCCCTTTTGGCATGTTCTTCTCCCGCGTACCACGTAGGGTGGCCGGGTGGCCTACTTTACAGAGGACGGTTCTCTATTTGAAGGGCTGTCAGAGGACAATCCCCTATATCAGTGTTCTCCAACCTTGGGTCCTCAGCTGTTTTTGGCCTACAACTGCCAGATGCTGGGAGTTGTAGGCCAAAAACAGCTGGGGACCCAAGGTTGGAGAACACTGCCCTATATGAAGGCATCCTCTGTTTCACAGCTGGGAAAATTGTGGCCCTCCAGATTGTTGGACTCCAATTCCTATCAGCCCATGCAGCCTGGTCAATGGTGAGAGATGATGGGAGAGATGATGTTCACCAACATCTTGGGGGCCACCGGTTCCCCCAGCGCTGCTCCCTTTGAAGGGGCTGTCCAGGGGCCTTGGAGCTGCTCATCCACAGTTAGTACCTGGACAACAGATAGGGGGCCCACCCCTGAACTAGAGCATGTCCAGAGAAGGGTGACCAGGATGGTGAGGGGTCTAGAAACCAAGTCCAATGAGGAGCAGTTGAAAAAGCTGGGTAGGTTTAGCCTGGTGAAGAGAAGGTTAGGAGGACACATGATAGTGGTGGCCTTCAGAGATCTGAAGGGCTGTCAAGCAGAAGGTGAAGGAGCCCATGATGGAGCAGACTATTTCTGTCCTCTGTAGTGACAGAGCACTAACCGGTAGAAATGGCAAGGAAGCATTATTAGGAGAAACATCTCAGGGTAAGAGCTGTGTGACAGCGGAACAGACTTGCTTTGGAAGACTGCTCCCCTTCGCTGTGGGTATTTAAGCAGAGGCTGGACAGGGATGCTGCAGTTGCAAGAGGCCTGCATTGAGTCAAGGGACTGGACTAGATGATCTCCAAATTGCCTTCCAACTTTATAATTCTGTTATTCTAACCTGCTTACCGTATTTGTGCTCAGTTTTCTTGTCCCTGTCAGTCACACTTCCATTGACCAACAGAAATGTTCATAGATTTCATAGATCATAGAGTTGGAAAGGGCCTACAAGGCCATTGAGTCCAACCCCCTGCTCAACGCAGGAAACTAGAGGAGGGGTCTCCCATCCAAGTAATAACCAGGCCTGACCCTGCTTAGCTTTCTATGCTCAGACAAGCTGCTGGCAGGAACAAGAAAAATGGTCTTTTCGGTGCTGGCACCTAAAATGCCTGGCAAGAGTGGTTTCTCCCCATCACCTGCTCTTCCTTGCTTTTAAGCCAGCTCTTTTCTCAATAGCCTTCTTTTGATATGTGGCTTTTTGCCATGAAGTTTTATGGTGCTGGTTTACGGCTGTTATGTTTCACTGTTCAGTCTGGTTCTTCTTCCTTTTTATTTTTTTAAACGTTGTGATCTACATTTGTGCTTGTAAGCTGCCTGGCATTTGATTTTATCATAGAAAGGCAAAAGAGATAAATGCCCAAATGCATTTATTTGTTTTATTTATTTGCCCTCATTTCCTGCTTGTGGCCTTCTCAGAGGCATCCGGTTGGCCACTGTGGGAAACAGGTTGCTGGACTAGAGAGGCCTTTGGTCTGAGATGCAGCAGGGCTCTTCTGATGTTCTTAACAGGTTCGTAGGCATTTCTCTTTGCAGTTGTTATGACATTAGGAGGGTGATGGGGAGATGTTCTATACTCCCAAAGGCTTCTGGGTGATAAGGCAACTGTTTCTTAAATGTGCAAACATCTCCGCCTACTCCTCAGCAATCACAGGAGCTGATATTTTGGCACTGATCTGAATTTGGTGAGAATTCCAGAGCACAGCCCCGGACCTAGGGATACCAATGTGTGAAGATGGCCAATTGAGAGTTGAGGTGATGGAAAACCTCGGCTTTAGAATGAGGGAATCTCGTTTGCAGGACAGAAGGCATGCATTTATCCGTGCGGTGAAATGACAAACTCCATATTTGGGGTGTGGGGTGGCAAGTCAAAGATATACGCCAAAAAACAAACAAAAAAAAAAAACCCAATCACACAGACAACCCACAGTCTGTCTCCCTCCGCAGTCCAAACTGATGTTCTGTTGCTATTAGGTCATAGGGGGAGCGTCGGATTCCACACGGCGCAAGCGGGGCATCTCAGGCGAAGGCGCTGCATCAGACTGTGTGTGAAGCAGGCGCTGCCAGATGCCGGAGCAAATTAATTTAGTTACCTCTCCAACTGCAGCCTTTCCATTCGGTAAGAACGTCACACTCACAGAGGAACAAAACACTATTAATCTTATCTGTTTTCTTTTCTCAGCTGTGTGTGTGTGTGTGTGTGTGTGTGTGTGTGCGCGTGTGTAGGCCAGGACAGCCTGACAGCAAAGACCACACAGATCTTCTCCCTCCTCCCCCCGCCACCCCAAACCCCTACCCCACTGCTCTTCCTTACCTCCCGTGGCCTAAGCAGATTGATCCAGGCCTGATTAGGAGGAGGGTGAGGATAGAAAAGCCAGCAGAAAAACATAAGGGGAGGCCTAATTGAGTTACAGGCAAACGAGCAGAGCGCAAGCAAGATGCCTTGAGAGCTGAGAGTGGAGACAAAGTGTGCCTGCGTCGTCTGGGCAAGACAACACACGACTCCCACATGCAAATGCACAACACTACAAGATAGGAACGACGGCGGGCACAGATAGCAAAGGAAGGAGTGCATACCTAAAACCACGCGGGTCGGATTGGGAGAGAGAGGGACAGGGGGCGTACTTCTTTCCAGCGGTGAATGCAAATCCATCAACTTTTCATTTAATTCTTCCAGCAGGTTGATCTGGAGAGAGTCCTCTCTCAGGAGGACACTTCTGCAGAATTCACTTAAGGCAGAGGGGGGGGGGAGGCAACTTGGTGCCCTCTAGATGTTTTTGGACTATGACTCCCGGAATCTCTGACTATTGGCCATGCTGGCTGGTAGTCCAAAACCTCTGGAGGGCACCAGGTTGTCTACCCCTGACTTATGGAATCCATCGCACACAAAACTGAAGTGACAGCCAATCACCTTGATGGCTTCATAAAGATGATGATGATGATGATGATGATGATGATGATGATGATGATGATGGTGGTGGTGATGGTGATGGTGATGGTGATGGATTATACCCAATTTACAGCGGTCACCCATGATAGCTGAGAATGGAACCTTCATATTCCTTTGCCAAGTTCTGGATGCCAAGGACAAGCAATAGGGAAAGGTCTTCACTGCCATTCCCTTCTTGGGTATGCCCAGAAGCAGTCAATTATTTCCAGAGACTAGATCAGCTTTCCCCAAACTGGTCAGTCCAGATGTTTTACACTTCAACTGCCAGAAGCCCCAGCCAGCATGGTCAATGGGTAGGAATGCTGGAAGTTCTAGAACAAAATATCTGAAGAGTACCAGGTTGGGGAAAGCTGGACTAGATGGACCTTGGTCAGGAGACTACAGTGCTCGGCTAGATCGACCATGGTCCAACCCAGCCCAAGATGATAATGTGCATTTCATGTCCCCAAAGTTTTGAGTGTCCAAATATTGGGATACTGTGATGACATCTGAGGGGAGGGGTTTGAAAAAGGATTAGACAAATTCATGGAAGATAGGCCAGCCGAGAGCTATTAAACAAGAGATATGGAACCTCCAGGATCAGATGCAGCATACCTCTGACTTTCAGAAGATAAAGACAATGAACAGTAGGAGACCATCACCACTGTGTTCCTGTTTTGAAAGTCGTCCCCCCCCCCAAAAAAAAATAATCAGAAGGGCTGCCATGCAGAAGATGGAGCAGACTAGAGCCAATGGGCGTAAATTGTAGGGAAGCAGATTTCACCTAAAATTTAGGAGAAACATCCTATGGATAAGAGCTGTTTGATAGAGGAACAGACTACCCCGGGAGATGGTGGGCTCTCCTTTGCTGGAGGTATTTCAGCAGAGGCTAGACAGCCCTCTGTCAGGGATGCTGTAGCTGCACCCTGCAGTGCCGAGCCTGCAGTGAGCAGGGGGCTTGGACTAGATCAGTGTTCTCCAACCTTGGATCCCCAGATGTTTTTGGCCTACAACTCCCAGCATGCCCCAGCCAACATAGCTGGCTGGGGCATGCTGGGAGTTGTAGGCCAAAAACATCTGGGGACCCAAGGTTGGAGAACACTGGACTAGATGACTTCCATGGTGTCTTCCATGATTCTATGATCCACCTTGCAATTGCTGGAGGCCAGCTGCTGGTCTAGAGGGACACTTGGTCTGATCCAGTGTGGTGATGGTTTCTTTCAGCGCATATAATCTTGCATCCTCCCCTTGCTGATCCACACAGCTGAGAGTGCAGGATCATTTCTTAATTATATATTTGAGGCGGACCGAACCTGGTCCGTTGCGCAGGTTCGGCACCTTAAGGGATAACCGGCACAGAAGTCGTGCCCTGTACGCAGCTGTCAAAACCTTTACTTTGAGCAAAGAGTGATATTGACCAGGAATCCCCTCAGAAACACAGGGAAGCCACAGCTAGTCAGTTTCAAAAGAGTTTCATGGAGCAGAACTAATAGACTACAGGAATTTCACAGGATAAACATAGCAGTAAATACAGATAGGGAAACGGAAGTATTCAATGTGCTTTCTAGGTAGGCTTTGCTCGAATGCAGAATATTACCTGACACGAGAGACTCTGACTCTAGATTCTAATGTAGCGGTTTGCTTTGCCAATCGCCGGGCGCCCTTCCCGGGGTTGGAAGTCGCTTGGCCCTAGCTGGAGCTAGCGACCTGATCCGTGCAAGCCTGCACCGTGTTCCCAACAACCCGTTGTTCTTTTGCATGTATCTTTTCTACCCTCGCTCACCCCCTCCCCGCCCTTGATGATCAGGTGGGTCGGTCCCGCCCTGCGGGGTGGTGGTGCCTTTCAGGTGCTGGCATCTCCTGGGTACTTTGGGGTACTTTGCAGCTCTTTGAGACTGTTCCCCCCCCACCTTCGGAATGTGGGAATGTGTAATGGTGGTTATTAACACAGCACATAAAATGCGGTTCCGGATCTTTAATGGTTAGATCGGGGACTTCAGGCTTGCGGGATCTTCGTGGGGTTTTTTTACTTATTTGGCGTAGTGGTGAGAGTGTTGGACTGGGACTCGGGTGATCCGGGTTCTAGTCCCCACTGGGACATAGATTTCATAGAGTTTCATAGATCATAGAGTTGGAAGGAGCCTACAAGGCCATCGAGCCCAACCCCCTGCTCAATGCAGGAAACTAGAGGAGGGGTCTCCCATCCAAGTAACAACCAGGCCTGACCCTGCTTAGCTTTCCACGCTCAGACAAGCTGAGCCAGCGTGAGCCACAGGCCTGGCTTATGTATAACCGGTCTGCCCAGGATTGTGTCTCCTGTGCCCCGTGCAGACAGAGGGGTGACAGCGGAAAAAGGGGAAAACATGTCGGGGTTCAATATGTCAGGGTTCAGCAGTGTGCTCAGGCTTTCTCTCCACAATATTTGACATTTTTTTCCTCTTTTTGTTTTACGTTTCCTTGTGCACAGCACCAAAAAAACATGCTAGAATGTTTTGCTCAGTGTGAAGATGAGGTAAACTGCAAAAGCTGTGCCTACTAAGCTTCTGCACATTGTGCCTCTCTGAAAGGCAGGAGAGCCCTACCAGTTCATTTCTTTTCTTTTAAGGGGACAAGCCTTGGTATGCACGTGGGATGACCAGAGTCCCCAGTTATGGTCATGCTCCCAAACTGCCAATAATAACAGATATCAGTCATGTTCTTTGCCTGTTGATGTGCGGCACCATGTAAGGACACTGTACCACCACCAGCATGGGATTCTTTGCTGTAGGAAACACAGAGATACCCTTACCCACCCACCCCCAAAAACAAAAACAAAAAACTGGGATGCACAAGTATATAAATCAACTGCTAAATCTTTGAAGCTACAAACCTATGGGGCCTCTTGATCCCTTCAACATCTTCCAGCCATTGTGCTGGACAATCCTTGCTAATCAAGGCAAAGCAAGGCTTGCAAAAGATATCTGGTTAAGCAATTATCGCCTCTGAAAAGGAAGGATAAAGTACCTTTGATTCCCCCCTTCAAGGCCCACTTATTAGCATCTCAAAGAAGGTGTCAACTTCTTCAGCTGGGCCCACTTTGGCTCCCAAAGGCTTATTCTTCTACCTCTCCCCTTTGCTTCTGAGCAAGCCTTTCAGATCACACAGCCTCCCCAGAGGCCCCTCCCCAGATATAGGCTTTTTAGAGGGTTCAGGATTTTAGAGTCACAAAGGGCTGAACCTCAGGCAAAAGAGAAAGAATCGATTTCGCAAGCCCACTGAATAAGCCATAGGAAGGAATATGTAGAGGGGGGTTAAACTTCAGAAGGCAAGGAGAGCTCATCAGAGCCGGGATGCTATTGCTACAGCATCATCCTCAAAGATCTCAACTCTGCTGCAGCACACTTGAGTAGGAAGCAGCTTCCCAACAAACAGAGTGGTGCTTATGCCTCAGTAAACAGGCTTATGATTGTGGGATAAATGCCAGAGAGAGATAGCCACGTGACGTTAGCACATGTGACGACAACAACAACAACGCAAAATTCCGCAGCACCTTACAAGTCTAACAGATTTACCATGGCAGAGAGCTTTGGCTATTGGGCGGTATAGAAATGTAATAAATCAATCAATCAATAAATAAACCAAATAAAGCTATTGAATGCTAGAACCCATACTGCATCAGGTGCATGCGGTATTATCCCCCATTGGCAGATGTAGTATATGCACATGGATGCAGAGAGGGAGGAGATGAATGATAAGTCCCAAAGGTCATGGATTTCTAATGCAAACCTGAGTTTGCATAGAAATCTGTGACAGCAAGAATGGACAGTAACACCATATTCTTACTTCTGCTATGCCCCTTTAACACTGACAGTGGAAAAGAAAACCTTGGACTCAACTGAGTCCTAAACTGTATTGCAGGGCTCTCCGACCTTGGGTCCCCCAGATGTCGCTGGACTACAGCTCCCAGAATCCCTTGCTATTAGCCATGCTGGCTGGGTATGCTGGGAGCTGCAGCCCAGCAGCAACAACTGGGGACCCAAGGTTGGAGAGCCCTGCTGTATTGTATCTGGGGACTGGCTTGCTCCTTTTGCAAAGCCGCTTTGCTATCTTTATGGTCCTTGCCCCTCGTGGTTGCCACCTTATGAAGCAGTTCACTTTACCTCCAATTTTGCAATTTTGGAGTGGGGGGAGGAGGAGGGCAGAGGAATTGAAACAGCGCCCTGTGCAGGGCTGCAGGAGGCACCTCCCCGTAAAAGCTGGATTCGAATCCCAGTCTCCTTGGTTCCAGGAGCGATTCTCGAGCCACTTGAGCACACAGTGACTCAACCCCAGAACTTATTTTGTCTATTTATTTCCTACGTTTCTAATCCGCTGTTCTGGGCAAGACCTGCCAGGTGGCCTTGCAAAGAATTAACCAAGATAAAACACACACAACTAGCCATTTGAAAAGCCCCAGCACTTAAAACCGCAGCAGCAGTGCTATAGAGATAAAAATCTAGACAGGTGTAAAAGCTAGGTTTTGCTAAAAAGCAGAAGAAAAGAAAAAACAGTCTTCGCATGGTACCTAAAAGATAAAGTGAGTGCTTGGGTGGATAGAGTGTCAGATTGTTACTGGGGAGACCTGGGTTCAAATCCCTCCCCACTCAACCATAAAGTTCTCGCTGGGTGGCCTTGTGCTAGTCCCTATTGCTCAGCTTAGTCTACCTCACAGGGTTGCTGTGAGGATAAAACGTGTGTGTGTGTGTGTGTGTGTGTGTGAAAGGACCTTACTTTTGAGTAAACTTCTTTAGGATTACTCATTACTGAGTCAATAGGGAAGCTGGTACTGCAGGCTAGACGGCACCCTTGAGGTGGTAACAGAGCAGGAAGTAAAGCGCTTTGAGCATGTACAGAATTCCTTGCACTCATTTGTGATTAACCACCTCTCCTTCCCCCCACCCAACACACACACATCACACACCTCTCTGGAATTAAGGGCAAGCAACTCCAAGTGAGGTTTTAGCATCTCTCTTTGTACACATTGGCGACTGGGGACATGCACAAAGAGCAAATGTATATGGCGCTGGGGAGTGGGGTGACTGTGAACCGGGACTTCCAGCAGTCACACTCTGGAGCAGTATTCTCCAACCTTGGATCCCCAGAAGTTTTTGGCCTACAACTCCCAGCATGCCCCAGCCAGCTATGCTGGCTGGGGCATCCTGGGAGTTGTAGGCCAAAAACATCTGGGGACCCAAGGTCGGAGAACACTGCTCTGGAGCCTTACTTCTTGCTTTGTAACCACCTCGAGGGCATTATCTAGTCTGCAGGACTACATTGCCTGTTGATTGAGTCAGCTAATCCCCAATCCCTGTCGACCAGACCCTACAAAATCCACGTCATAGAGTTTGCTCCTCAGTCCAAGCAACTTGCCTCGGGTGTGAGGACGCTGTCCAAGCATCAACTCTCTTTTACTGGTTGCTGGGTGGATTGTGACCCCTACCTGACTCTGACGACATACCTGCTTCAGGCCATTTTGGATTGACAGCCAGCCCTGCTTGGGTCATCATGAGACCCAACCCAACTTCCTAGATCCTGACCGTAACAATGTTTACATGCTTCCTATCATTTTCTGCTCACATCATATCTATATCTATATCTATCCAACTCTGTGTGTGTGTGTCTGCGTTTATATCTATATCAGTTTTCCCCAAACTTGTTGCCCTCCAGATGTTTCGGACTACAAAACATTCCTGACCATTGGCCAAGCTGGCTGGGATTGATGAAAGTTGAAGTCCAAAACATCTGGGGGGCACCAGATTGGGGAAAGCTGATCTACAGCTATATATTTCTCGTTAAGACAACCAGAAGAGCCCTGCTACCAATGAAGGCAGAGCAGAACAACTCACCGATGCAATTGAAGGATAACTCTTGCCGACAAAAGAGGGAGCAGCCATCTCCATTGACCTTGTTCATGTCATCACACTCTTCCCCAAGGTCTCTGTGAACAAGATACGAAAAAGAGCACTCATATTTTATTGTATTTTTTATTGTTGTTGTAACCACCCAGAGAGCTTTGGCTATTGGGCAGTACAGTAATACCTTGGATTGCAAGTAACTTGGTCTGAGAGCGTTTTGCAAGACAAGCAAATTTTTGAAATAAATTTTGACTTGATAAACAAGCGATGTCTTGCAATACAAGTAGTCGTAGGGATGTAACCGCTCACCTCGAGCAGGCGTAGCAGGCCGAAATCGGCCCCGCTCACACCCGCCAGAGACTTGCTTTGATATAAGAGTGCTTTGGATTACAAGCATGGTTCCGGAACAAATTATGCTCTCAATCCAAGGTATTACTGTATAGAAATAAAATCATCACCATCATCAACAACAACATGTTGAAAGTAAATACATAAAAAGAGGTGTGAAGCTCTGGGGGTGAGGGGGAAACAGCATCGGACATTATGGGGGCAACCTTAAAGACTGTTAAGGAAAAAAGGGGAAATACATGTTGGAAACAGAAAAGAAACTAGCTGACAAAAATGCTTTCTTGTATAGTGAAAACCTGCAAGTACCATAAAAGGTACATATTAAGTAAATGCAGTACAATTTAAAAACCCAAAACCCAAATGCCACAAATGTTAATGTTATTGATTCTTTAAATCATACACGTTTTTAACCCTGGGGATCAGTTGGCGGGCAAACCGAGAGTCGATGGAGAGCCTGCAACTTTTAAGGGTGCAATCCAATGGCCGCTAGACACTGTCTGGATGGCCCTAGGAGAGGTCAGACTCAGAAATGCATTCCGAGGTCAGAGCTGGGACTCTGAGGTCGGAAGACCAACCTCAGAGCCAGCGTTGGGTGGGCATTCTGGAGGGTGGGGAGGGAAGGAGTGAGGCTTCGCCGGGATATGATGATGTATGTATCCTGGAGATGCTTCAGCCTGTCCTCCTCATGAGCTGCAGCAAAATACTTAGATGGCCAAAATCTACCGGCTAAGTCTTTTGTAGGGCAGGAAAAGTGTCAGGGCAACCTTTGCCTCTGCACTTCTCCCATCCTCAATAGGAAGCCTGCAATCCCCCAAGTTCAGGGGGTTATGGGCAGCCACATTGGATCGCGCTGCCCATCATCTGCTTTGGCATCCAAACCTTTGCCTGTCCACCCCGTTACTCCTTCAGGCATTTGGAGCCTGTAAATTAGGCCCACGGTCGGCTGCATGGACACCTAATGGCTGCAGGTTGCCCACTGCCAACCTTCTGCTTGCGTTCCTGCAATGCCCTCTATGTGGGGCTACTTTGGAAATGGTACAGAAATGTCAGTTAATCCAAAAGAGAGCTCCTAGGCTACTAACTAGGACTGGTCAATATCATCATGCGACACCAATGCTTTGTCAGCTGCACTGTCTTCCAGTCCATTTCTGGGCCCGATTCAAAGTGTAAGTGTTGACTTTTAAAGCCTGAAACGGCTTGGGGCCAAAGTATGTATCTAAGGGAAGTCTCCTCCCATACGTACCTGCCTCGACCCTTACTTAGGTCACCTTTGGAGGCCCTGTTCCAGGTGCTCCCGCCAAATGAAGTTAAGCAGGTGGCTACAGGAGAGAGGGCCTTCTTAGTTGTGGCCCCCCATTTATGGAATACCCTTCGTGACGCCCACACTGTTATCTTTTCAGTGCCAGGCAAAGTCATTTCTCTTCTCAAGCATTTAATTAGAGATGTTCAGATTTTGATTATTATATCGATTGTTTTTAACCTGTGTTATTGGGTGAGCCGCCACTGAGGACTTTTTATTATAAGGCGGCATATGAACATCATAAATAAAATAAGTAATCATAATAAATAAGATCAAGCTAGAAGCATTGAGACTTACTTCTGGATAATCCCATCGCCACAGTAGCCGCTCCCGTGGACGTATGCAAGTGGGGGGGATGCTTCGCTCTCTTCCGTCCCAGAAATGACAGAAACCCAGTAGGTGTATAAGCTATCAGCTCTAACCTCGCTGCAATGCAAGGAAGGAGACACATGAGCCAGGCAATAAAACACAGAATAGGTCCAATTTGTGGCACTGGGTACAGAATCCTGCCTCTTGGAAAGTCATGCCCGCCAACATTTCACAGGTGAAACGAGAGGGACACTTGGAGCATCCCTGTGATTAGAATAATGACCCCTGCCCTGCACGAGGCCTCTCTCTCCACCGTCACTGAACTCGATCGGAGGCTCTGCTCCATCCACTGGGCATTCATTTAGTCTCCTCCACCGATTTGAAAGCTGAGAGGGTGCTTGTTCTTTGGCTTAAAGATATACTACGAAGAACACAATTTGTCCTGCACGCAACAGGCTGTGTCAACAGTTCAAAATAAACTTCAGCAGCCGCAGGGCAGGAAGTGGTTGGGACGTACAACGCACGGCGTCGTAGGGTAGTATCCAACTGTGCCCCAGCGCTGGTGCTAATGACGTTGCACTAGTGTAAGCCAATGCTTGCGGAGCGTAACTTGCGCTTGCTAGGGCAATGGGAGACAGCGGCAATTTGCCATGGAAATACCACAAGTGGGACCTTGAATGGAATGCTGCAGTGTGTAATGTTCCAGTTTAGGCTTCCAGCCAGCCAGCCGGCCAGCTACGCCTTCTTCCAGGATCCTCCATTCCATTCCCCCCCCCACTTTTCCATTCCCCCCCTCCTCTAGCAGACACAATGCTCAGCCCTCATTGGGCTGCTTTGTGAGGGGTTGGTGAGAGGGGGCTCTTTAAGATTTTTTGGGCGGGTCACCCGAGCCTGCTCATACCTCCCTCTTGTGAGAGGATGGTGTTGTTTTTCGGTTCCATAAGGTACCACACTCATAGAATGGGTTGGCTATTAGTAAATAGGAGGCTTCCCCAACCTGGTTTCAGACCCAGCCATCTTGGCCAGTGATTGGGAATGCTGAGCTGTCACCCAAAACATCTGGCGGCTTGGGGAATAGGATTATCATCATCTCATTTTCCAGCCACAATTGGCTCCCAAAGCAGCATACAATCAAAACACACACATAGATGTACAGTCCTAATAGAGCTATGTGGGGGATATGTGGCAGGATCTTCTGGCCCACATGGCACTTGCTGACAAATTTATGCACATGTGTATTACTGTCACAATGCATTTTACTCTCCTACTCAGATTTTCTTTTCTCTGCTAGAGACCCAAGAAAGAGGTCTGAAAGAAAACCATGAGGGATTCAGCAACTCTACTTCAGCAACTCACAGAAACATTACGGACAAACTGGTACAGATATACCAACGAAAGGGACCATAAAATGGAGACCATCCCAGCTAGATCAGGTCAGCTGCAGTGTACTATGCTTTCACGTTTATTTTTATTTTTTTTGGAAGGGCTTGGATAAACATTTAGCCCAATCCCTTGTGCAAGCTGCGGCGGAGTGACAGGCAGAAGCCCGGGGAGGGGCCAACCTGAACATTCCAGAGGCTCTGATTGGTTGAAGCAGAGAGCATAGAAGAACCCCAGGGAGTTGGCAGTTAAGGGGAGTCGGTTGTCAGTTGGGGAGAGAGTGGGTTGGAGTGAGAGAGGGAGTGGGAGGTTAATAGAGTAGGTAGGGAAAGGTGGTACTGAAGAAAAGAGGAAATCTAGTGACTAAGTTGTGAGAAAGCAAACGTGAAGGAGATAGTGAAGAACACTTCACAGGAGTCTCCACTTAGGGAGTGAAGGACCTTCTGTCTGAGGAAGAAGGTGACGCTCTGGACTAGTGAGAGGGATAGTTAAGTTCCCTGGTCTTCTGATACTGTAACTTCAAGTAACCAAGCCAAGTTGATACGTAGAGCACTGTATAACATCTGCCTGCCTTGAACCTGAATTTAAGCAAAGAACAAGTTTGAACGTAAAACTGTTGAAAATCCAAGTTATCTATGCCTGAGTTGAATATCAGTTTAGAGACTTTGTTAGAACAATAAATCAATCTTTTTATTCAAAGTTCTAAGTCTCCACAGAGTCTGACTGGTGGACAGGAAAGTAAGAAGTGAATTAACGGAGGGGCACCCTACTTCAAGTAATCAAATAAAACAAACTGCTCTTAATAAAGACAAAGAAACGTGGGTGAACAGCTACATATAAGACCGACGACATATAATCGGCTAATGCAGCTTAAGAAGACAGCATAAAGTCTGAAGTGACCAATACAAGGTGGCACTTGGTGCGAGTGAAGTACACTTTAAGGGTGTGAGGTTGGAGGAGGGGTCCCATCTGCTACACAAGCAATAAACCCAAGATCTTAATTATTATATTTCTACCCTGCTTGGATCACACCACCTGTGTTGCGGTAGGCCTGGGCTGCCATGAAGGAAATGCTTATACCGAACTTTAAATGACAATTTCCCAGTTGGTGGGTGTTTATGTTTTTATATGAAGCCAGAATATCTACTCATCTTCTGTTTCTGCAGAAGAAGGAATAATCTGATATGCAGCAGAGAGTAATAAAAGTGTAAATTGTCTCCCAGACAAAAGGGAACTAGGACAGAGTGCGTGTATCATTGTAACCTGTATAATAGAGAGATCCATTGCTATCTTGCAAAACTTTTTTTTATTATTATTACTGTGAAACTAATAGCACTTTAATAATGATTTTGTTCATACAGGAGAACTGCTTTTTTTTTTTTAAGGGATGTGTATTGTATGTTACAATCTGATGTAATACTTTATGAACATTTTCACTGGCACACTGTAAAGCTGGTAAATAACTCGATTGAACTGGGACAATTTCTGTCTGCTAACATGAACCAGAGGAAGATTTCTCAGGATCATAAAACAAGTGCATTATCTCCTACAAATTATCTAACAAAAGTCCCTCCCGCACAGTGGGGACTAGGAGCTGATTCAACATAACTACTCAAAAGGGATGGATGCTTCAGGATTTCGTTCAGTCTGAATTTTTAAGTAAACTGAACTGATCTGCATCTCCCAGACTAATATGCAGATTCGAATGCAATTACCCTTCAGTTTTCACACTTCTCCGCATTTGTGATCTAGTTCTCAGCTTCAGAAATGTACCAAAATGCGTACAAAAAACACATATAGTTTGTAATGCACACAGAGACGCGCCTTTAAGAGTAAAATGTGTACAAACAATGTGTATTTTGTGGAAAGAACACATTAAAAATTGTGCAAAATTTTGTGCATATATATATATATATATATATATTTACATTGCAGATTGATGCAGAAATGGGACGGAGTGGACATGAATGAATGCATATGAAACTGATACAGACTGGCAACTGATTGGTCTGGCCCATGCCTACTTCTAGCATTGTCTTTAGTTTTAAAAAAATGGGGGAGGGTCGCAGCCAGTTGCACTGATCATGAGAGGGTTTGACCTCCGCATTGGGAAAAGAGTGAGGTGAGAAAGTGTCAAGAAGAAACATATCCTTCTTGCTCACACATTCTTAGAGTGACTTCTCTCGCAAATGGTCAGTCGTACTTCTAGAGATAAACATGAGCACACATGGCACAACAATAAAATATTCATTGCCCACACCCCAAGACATTTTTTATTTAAAGCCACCATCGACGGTTGCTTCCCGTCAACTCCTTTCCCTTTTATGTCTCGCGGTACCTCCAAATTCTCCTTTGCACCATTGTCAGTCTGTCTTTTCCTTGTCCCTCTTATGGTTTCCTTCCAGTTGGAATTCCTGGCATAACTCCATCAATAGACTTCCATCATCTAATCATTCCACATGACCTGGCCCCCTTAACCTTTCTGGAACAATTAATGGACCTTGTTTTGTTAATGTCCTTCCACTACATACTGAGCCATGCTACACACACCAAAGATGAGGCTTAAAAAAGAGCTTTGTGTTAAGAAGATACTGTTCCAGTTTCAATGTCTGTCTAAGGGCACCATCCTACGCAAGTTTAGACAGAAAAAAGGCCTACAACTCCCAGCATCCCCAGCATGCCTAAAAGTTGCATAGGATTGTGCCTTACTAGCCACACATGACACCACCAGATCTGCAGATTGGAATCTTTTGAGACTTGTGATCAGAGCTTGGGTGCCATTCCCTTTTCACATGGCAAAAGACCATCCCTTGTTTTGTGTGTGAGACTAGACTGTGTGGCACACCCAGGGTGGTCCTGTTGGCGAAATCCCTCCCACAGCAAACCCGCCAGATTTATTCTGATCACCTTTTTAAGAGGATGGGGGGGGGGGATAGTTCGGACGTAATTACTCTTGATCATCTCCTGCTTTTAAATGTCATTGATAGTTTTATTGCCATTTAAGAACATAACAAGAGCCCTGCTGGATCAGACCAGGGGTCCATCTCGTCCAGCATTCTGTTCACACAGTGGCCAGCCAGCTGCCCACGGGATCCCACAAGCAGGTCATGAATGGAACAGCACCTTCCCGCCCATGTTCCCTAGCAACTGGAGTATTTATTTATTTATTATATTTATACCCCGCCTTTTTTCCTGCAAGGAACCCAAGGCAGCTTACATAGTCCTCCTCTCCATTTTATCCTCACAACAACCCTGTGAGGTAGGTTAGGCTGAGAGGCAGTGACTGGCCCAAAGTCACCCAGTGAGTTTCATGGCTGAGCGGGGACTAGAACCTGGATCTCCCGAGTCCCAGTCCAACACTCTCACCACTACACCACACTGGCTCTTGGGCATACTGCCTCTGCTACTGGAATTTTGCATCACATGTTGTGAGCGGCTTTCACAAGGCTTGAGGTCAAAAAGCAGTACAAAGAGAAAATAAAATACTGGCAGACAAATCCTAGCATCCGAAAGGCCAGCTGGTGGGCGTTAGGATGGCACGGACGACCGCTTGCCACTCAGTGTATTGGCCCATCTGCTCTGGAGGCCACTGCGATACCTATGGAAAGCTCTGTAGCAGAGGATCACCACTGGTGGTGTTTCTGCCAGCAGCAGGCCCCAAAATGGGGTGTCACTAGGCCGGTCAAGGTTGGGGGAGGCTTTAGTGGACCCAAAGGCCCTCTTACTCCACTGATAGGCCCACAGACTGGGCCTACCACCACAGTTACGACCCTCAGGGCAGGAATCCATTCTTCCACGCCCACCCCTTGCAGCTGCTGTGGCAGCTCCTCTTTCAAGGTCACAACGATGACCTTGGAAGAGGATGGAGAGCGGGGAAAGGGGGCATTCTGGTGGGTGGGAGAGGCCCGTCTAGCAGTGAATAATGTAATTGGAGGAACAAGAGGCTGCAAAATCTTCCATCCTTCTCCCGCCCTGCCTGGCCGTCGTAGGGATGGGTGGCAAAAACAGGAGGAGATAAGCATCCAATAACAATGCAAAAAAGGGAGTGGGAGAGAACAGGTTCTCAGGATGCAAATTCTTTATTATTTGTTTTCAGGTGGAGGAGCCCAATGCATTTTCGACCTACGGGTTTTTTTTTTTTTTTAAGGCCTTCCTCAGGGGGTGTGTGAAAAGATGTCTGCAGAATTCTTCAACAACTAGAATGTCTTTCACTGTTAGTGAAACCATAGGCCGAAACGTGTCGGGCTCCTCCACCTGAAAACAAATAATAAAGAATTTGCATCCTGAGAACCTGTTCTCCCCTCCCCCTTGTAGGGATGGCTGAACATGTGATGTTCAAGCTTGTGGAGGTTCTCTGAATTATTCCTTGAAGCTCATTTCACCTCATTTGCATTCCCGAGCATGTGCATATTTTAAAAAAAAAATATAGGGGGAAATGTGCAGTTTTGGTCAATAAAATGAGCATTTTTTAAAAGTGCACATTTTCCCAATGGAAAGAAATACACATTTTTAAAAATGCACATTTCCCCGCATAGGCTAAAGTGTGAAAATGTGGGTTTGGGGGGGATTTGTACAGTTATGCATGTGCGCAAGTGTGCGCTTGGCACAGGTGCGCAAATGCACATTTTCAGATGTGTGCACTTGTGCAAATGCACCCTTTCGAATGTGTGAACACAAGCTTGGGAAATTGCAAAAAAAATTTCCCTAGAACTGCATTCCTGCTCATGTTCATGTTCAGGGTTGCAAACATGAACAAAATTCTCATACATCCCTCACTGGCAGGGTGCTGGATAGACAGAGGGCTCCAAGAGGTCAGAGCCCTCCATCTATCAAGAGCACAAGCCATAGGACTGCACTCTAAATCTCAAGAAAAGCAGATCAGTAAATTTATTACTCTGAAGACTGAAAGCATCCTTCATTTTTAGGTGATACGTTCATGAGAACATCATTTGTAGGTGATGTTGCAGCAGCTTGTATCTACTGAGACACAGGTGTATCGCTTCAGCAACTCTTGGTCCTTGGCTGGAAGGACAACTTAGCAAATGTGGATTTCCAGAGTGGATTCTTCATGATCCCACGCATCCTTGAAGTAAAAAAACAACAGTGACACCTTTTCTTACACCACCTGCAGAGAGGGTCATTCTAGGATATGCAGATTAGGAACTGCCTGATTTTCCTGCTGCCTGTTTCTGCTTCTTGCCCAATTGTTCACTATGTACAAAGACCCCAAGGGAGATTTGTTTTTGTCTCGTCTCATCTCTTCTTTTTAAAAAAGAGAGACTAAAGCACTATGAGAATCCCTGTCTGAGTCTGAAGTTTAAGCCGTGTGTGTGTGTGTGTGCATGTCTCAGAGGTGGGGGCGGCGGGCGGGCGGAGAGATTTGTAAATGAAAGAACAACATCAAAACCCAGGCCCCTTTGCGTCTCCCTGTTATTTCAGCTGCTGTCAGATCTCGCTCTGTTTGGATGAAGCTAGAGAGACAGGTGCAAAAGTCACACGCACAACGAGCCTCCCATTTCTCTTCTTCACTGGAAGGTTGATTTAAAAGGTAAGAGTGCCCAAGGAGCACCTGCAACAGGGAAGCATGGCTAGCTGGAGCATTTCTGGATTGATGCCAGCTTGCCAGGACCTCATCTGAGCCAGCCAGACCCTGGAGAAACCTCTTTGGAAGGAGAAGCTTGGGGCTTGGCAGAGAGCCCCACTCCAACTGCAGGCCTGGAGGAACCTGCAGTAGTCCAAAGCCAGCCTGAACAGCCCCATCTCAAGGCCGCCTCACCTGCCCCTTCTGAACCACACCCAAGCCCTGTCTTGGTCCCTGATTCTCCCCCGTCGTCCCCTGGCTCCCAAGAGCAAAGGTGGCAGAGGACCCGGTGGGATGTCCAAAGCTGCTGTTTGGCTACCAGAAGGCCTTATCACCAGGGGTCTACCCAGGAGGAGGGAGAACATTCATCTGCAAGCAATGGTCCAGCTGCTGACCAGGAAGGGGCTGACAATGTCCTCTCAGTGTCCGCCAGACCTTTGCTGGCTGAACAGCTCCTTTTGCACTCATTAGTGCTCCCATCTGGTGTGGGTCAGGGCAATTTTACAAATGCCTGTGGAACTAGGGAACTGGAGGTAAGACTGTGGGAGGATTAAACGGGACACTTGCAATTCTCCCTGTGGAGATCAGAAGGTCATAGAGATGTGGAATCAGCTGGGATCTCAAAGATAATCTAGGCAACTGCTGCCCATGGTGAGGGGGCGGGCATAGCTCGGCAGCTGAATAAGTGTTTAGAAGGGCTCAGGTTCAACCCCGAGAACCTCCAGTTAAAAGAATCTTGCATGGCAGGGCTGGGGGCAGGGCCGGTGCTACCATTAGGCCAACTAGGCAGCTGCCTAGGGCGCAGGGGTAAAGGGGGTGCCAGAAACGCCTTGGGAAAAAAAATACAGTGCTCTCAAGTGGGGAGGGGGGGCGCTAAATATCTGATCTTGCCTAGGGCACCAAACTGCCTTGCACCGGTCCTGGCTGGGGAAAATCTCTTCTAGTGAACTTCAATCGGGCCATAGGTCCATGTGGAACAACCAGGAGAATGTCCTCAGATGACCTCAGCGACCAGGCAGGTTGGTAAGGGAGAAGGCACTCTCTCAGGTATCCTGGTCCCAAGATGATTATGTCTTTATATACTAGTACCAGAACCTTAAACCTGGTTTGGTAGCAAATAGACAGCCAGTGCAGTTCCTTCAGCAAAGGAGTTGCATGAATTAGGATTGCTGCCCTTCTACCAAGTCACGCCATTGGTCCATCTATCTCAGTAATGTTTAACCTGAATGGCTCTCCAGGATTTCAGATGGGGGAGTCTTTCCCCAGCCCAACCTGGAGACGCTGGGGGTTGAACCAGAAATGTCTGTAGACAAAGCATGTGCTCCACCGCGGAGCTATGACCCTTCCTGCAATGCGCTGCTTGGTGTTCGCATAATAACGCCCGGTTGTTTAGTGTCAATGCACACATGCACTTAGATGTTTGCGCACTAGAGATGTGTTGGGGGTGAGCAGCCAAAACCTCTAGCCATATATGGGCGCATGACATAATTGGGACCGCAGAGTCTCTGCATCCTAGAGCAGACACCCTGTAGACATTACCCAGACCTCCCCTGGTGCAGGATGTGGGCGTAGCCAATGCCTTCTCTTTCTGCCCCGGGAAAACAGTCTGAGCCATGAACTTGTAAGTGCAGCATGTGTGAAGATGTAGCTGGAGAAGCAGTTCTGAACTTTTCCCAAGTTCAGAACACATCAGCTACCAGATGATCCCTGCACAACTGTAAATACTTTCTTAAGCCTGCCTGTATCCAATCTGCAAGATATGAGTGAGTAAACTCTGTTTTTAACCTCCAAAAGACTGTTTGTCTTATTGGTAGTATAAAGGGGGAAACCAGGTAAAAGTTCCAGTCTGTCCAAAGGGACAGCCTGTAATTGCCAAATGCTCTTACCGCTCTAACCAGCAGCTCCGCATATCCACATTTTCCCGCTGTAGCTGGTACTCGCAAACGCGAGAGGGGAGAGATAATAACTTTTAATATCCTCTCCCAGCTCTTTTAGCAATCCCCAACAAGATGCATTCCAGAATTCCTCACTCACAGACTCAACTGCTAGGAGGGAGGAGAAAGGCAGAAATGACAACTCCAGCAAGTCACACTGGCAATGTTCAATAGGGCTTCCCCCACACAAAACCACAAACAGGGACAGTGCTTTACCATCCATAAAGGGATGTCTCCTGTGAATAGAGAGGGGAGGGAGTGTATACAGATAACAGAAGTTAAATCAGGTGTCTCTTCCAATGGCAGATCCTATCAAGTTTCCCTTTAGAGCAGGGCTCTCCAAGCTTGGGTCCCCAGATGTTGCTGGACTACAGCTCCCAGAATCCCTTGCCACTAGCCATGCTGGCTGGGTATGCTGGGAGTTGTAGGCCAGCAACATCTGGGGACCCAAGGTTGGAGAGCCCTGCTTTAGAGGGACTTCGCATCTCAATTTAATCCACTTCGGATTACAAGCGTGCGTGCCTACAAGAAAGTAGCTTGTGGTTCAACAATGGATTTTTAAAGACCAGACGGAACCTATTTCCACTGGCTTCCTCCCTGCCCCACTTAAAACCCCCCACAGTAAGCCAATTTCCTCCATTACCATCAAATTTGCAACTGGCCTCATTAAATAAGCCACAGCAAACCGGCAGATCAGCTTATTGCACTCTGCTCTGGACAGAGATGAGGATTTGCAGAATTCATTTTATGCCAGGGGTCCAAACAGGGCAGGCCAAATAAAGCAGGAGATGTAAAGAAAAATCATGCATGCAACAGTGATCTGAAATTGTTCAGAACTGGGTCAGACCTGACAGCTAGCTAAATGTAGGGGTGGAGTGGGAGGGACACAAAGATGGACATACCGACAACACTGCTAAACAGGTAATGCATTTTTAAATTAAATTCTACAGCATTTTTGTTTAGTTTTTTTTTTAAAAAAAAAATATCCTCCCTAGTTTCAGAAAGGAAATTATTGCTGTTGAGTCATGCCTGCCTGTAATGTCTTGCTTCCCTCAGTCAAGCTAAGAAAATGCCATTTAAAAAAAAAAAAAAATCCTGGGAGATTTTCAGGTGTCCTAGAATGTACTCCAGGTTCTAAATATGGTATGAAAGAGAACACTGCAGAGAGAAAAACTCCTTACCAGAGAATACAAGGCTTCATTCACCACATCTCCAAAAGCTACCATGTACAAAGTTTTCCTTTCTGATGAATGGGTATCATTTGACCTTCAGTCCATTGCCTCCCCTAAAACTCACAACTCTCTCCACTTCAGAAGAAAAGTTTGTGCAACTTCTAAATCCCTCCCTGACTGCCAGTTTTAACCGAAATGTTGTGGCTCCACTTTCAGCATGTTCAAAATGGTCATCATATTCTTCTCTCCTGTAACACTAGAAACTGGAAGTGAACAATGAAATCATTTGGCACTTAATTTGGGACAGACAGAAGAGAGAACTTCTTATTTCAATGCAGAATTAACTTATGGAGCAGGATGTGGCAATGGACATTGCTAATGAACAAACTAGAGGTGATGTTAAACACATTCCATGCATTCCAAAAGTAAAATGCTCAAATCCATATTAGTGTAAATATCTTTATTAGGCCATCTAAATGGCCACAAAACACTGGGCAAGCTTTTCAGCTCTTCAGAACTCTTTGTCGGGCAAGAAGTTCTGAAAACAGTATTTTGGGATCTTTTCTGAGATATCATAAAGGTAATTACGGTATGTTTGTACTGTAGCGTTATTATTGTACACCACCAGGATATGTTGTACATGACAGACAGTCAAAAAATATTGTTAAATCAATAAGTATGCTTTGCATGTGGATGGTCCCAGGTTCAATTGCTGGCATCTCCTGTTTCAAAGGGTCAGGAAGCAGGTGATGGGAACAGCCTGTGCCAGAGAGCCACTGCCAGTTGGGAGCAGAAAATACTGGTTAGATGGATCAGTGGCCTGGCCTAGGATAAGGCAACTTTCTATGCTCCTATGGAGGAAAGTCACAGCAGGACAGTCAAGGTCTATCTATCCAGATCTGTCTGTCTCATTGAACAGCAGTGCATGCTGTTATTTTTTCTTTCTTTCTTTCTTTCTGACAGGTGGATCTGGCAGCCGTATTTGAATGCTTGGAGCCTGAGCATCTCCCCAGCTGGCTGGCCTTCAGGAAAAAAAAAAAAAAAAACCCACGAAGACAGGCAGACAGACAGATTCTGGAGATGGATGAATGGGAAGGAATGCCATAAGCTGGGCCGCTGCAGTGATGGGTTTCAGCAATAGACTCCAATCAACCAAGACCAAAGATTAGATTGGGAGGGCAATGGGGGGGGGGTCATGTTATCTCAAGCCTCCGTGCACAGAGACCTGACCCAGAGCCAAATGCAAGTCAGCAGGAGGCTGTCTTGGGCTGCCAAAGGAATGGCTCCTCCAAGGGTGCTGCGCATCAGCCCTTCGGCTCTGGCTCGTGGCTGGGACCCGTGCTTCAAACGGCCGCGCCACTGACAGCAGGAATTGGCTGCTCATCTCGATGAACAGGATGCACACAGCAGGAATTGGCTGCTCATCCTGATTCACTAACCCCTGGAAGGTCTCTCAGCCAGGTCCTAAGTGGTAGTTACAATCTGTCAGGATAGGGGCCTTGGAGATGCAGACTGGCCTCGGAAGTGCTTACTCCAAGGTTCAAAAGCTGGACAGGCTACTAGGTGATGGAGGAAAGGCCCTCTGCACAAGCACAAGAGGCACCCGGCTTTTTTGATCCATTTGATCCCATTTTCCAGGCCTACATCCTGGCACCATATGCAGGTTGTAGGCCTACGAAAAAGTGAAGCAATAAAGAAATCTGGGTGCCTCCGCACATGTGCAGAGTGCCTTCCCAAGGCCGAGGTTGAACCAGATGAGGCGTGGGTCTGATTTCCCAGCATCTTCATCTTTTATCTAAAATCAGCTGTGGGGAGTTCCAAATCTGATTGGAGTGACGGCTTTGTGTGTGTGTGTGTGTGTGTGTGTGTGTGTGGGAGGGAGGTTTAACCCTCCGCACTCTGCCATTTCCCTGGTCTAAATTGCCCCATCCCAGAAACTGCTATTAGTCAACAGCAGGCACCGGTGTATTTTAGATCAGGGAAGGTGTATTGAAGAGCAGGTTACACTTCAGTGCCCCTCTGCCAATCGAATTTGGAGTCCCCCACAGCAGCTTTTAGGTAAATATGAAAACATCAGAGAATCCAACCCCAGGCTGCCCAGTGTTCAGCATCCCCTCTGGATTGGCCTGAAGTCCTGGATTAGATAAACCACGTTTGCTCATTTCCTTACACAGATTCCTAGCGCTATCTTTTAATAAGTTCCCAGGGTGACTGACTTCCTTCACACTGCATTCCCTGAGGTAAGTCACAGCATACTACAAGCAGCGAACTGGCTTGTAGTAAGTAGCAGCAGTCAGCATCACCATCACCATCATCTCCATTCTCCTTACGTAGCCAAAACAGCACCACCCGTGCACAAGCAGGAGGAATAATCGGCACACTTTGGGGGGGAAGCCGAGGTTTGCAGGCGCACCAATATTTCTTGGACAAAGAACTCTAAAACGAGAGGGAGACCCAGAATAGCCAAATGAGCACTGAGCACAGTCAGTAGGTACAGAATTCTGGCTGACGTGGGGGTGGGGGTGGGTGGGCAGGTGGGCGGAGGAATAAAAGTGGGAGGAGGGAGGAATGGAAAAGGAATGGAATCTTGGAAAAGGGCATGGCCGGCTGGAACACCGAATAGGAGCATGCCACACTGCAGCTCATTTCTGGTTGCAGGGACCACTTGTCGTAGCAGCGGTATTAGCAGTTGGTGCTATTGTCATGGTAAGCATACCAGAAGGTGATTCATAAATTTACAAATACATAAATAAATGAAATAAATAGATGCAGCATCAGCAGTTGTCATAATGATAATGAGGAGGATTGCTTAAAGTGCTGCCGAATCAAGGCTTCAAGCAACAGATACACAAAGAAGTGCTTAGCCCACCCCTTTGGCTTCTGATACTTACGTGTCCACGAATTTCCGGCTGAGGTCCGAGATGATGAACGAAGAGCCCTTCTGGAAGGGAGGGTCCCGGACGACTTTGTACCGGATGGGCCGGCAGCTGGCACATTGTCCGCTCTCCGGGACCGAGCTGATCATGGCAGCGTCGATCTCCAGGAACTCGTCCAAGGTGTAGATCTGGATGCCATTGATTTCCTTGTTCACCTTCTTCGGGTCCATTCTGATGGTCATGGGGATGTCACAGAAGAAGTTCTGAGGCCCGAGGGAGATGTTTTGCCCACTGACCATCAAGAGCTTGATGTCGTTTATTGCTTCTTTGGAATCCCATTCAGGAGACACATAGGTCACCCAGATGGTCAGAGACTCGGGGATCACAGGGTACTGGAACTCGAGCTCCAGATAGCAGCCCTGGGGTTCCGGGCAGGCTGGTGGCACCGTTTGCTTGATGACTACCGAATTGGGACTCCAGGTTCTGACGTCAGGTTTACATGGCTGTTCCACGTCGGGGTGACCTTGAATGTGGAAAGAGACAAAGGGCAGGATGAAAAGAACACTGCATAGCTTTGCAAACCTGGAGCCCCAGGGTTTCTGCAAGACTTTGTGCTGACGCTGCACCATCATCACGATTACTTTTAAAGTCATTCCGTTGGCATGCATTTATCTACAAATTACCTTTGTTTACCACTGCTGCATTTTGTTTTTGCTTTTACATTTCTTTATTATCATGCAGCAGTGCATTCCATAAGTTACTCTTAGGTCGTGTGTTTCCCTTCTTCTTCTTCTTCTTCTTCTTCTTCTTCTTCTTCTTCTTCTTCTTCTTCTTCTTCTTCTTCTTTTTACCATCCTGGATCTACTACCCATCAGTTTCATGGGATGACTCCAAGTTCTGGTATTATGGGACGGAGAAATGCTCTGAAGCACAACCTTGCATTACGGTGTAATGCACTATGATGCTCCACTTCTCTGTTCCTTGGTTGTTCTTCCCCCCCAACCTGGTGCCCTCCAGATGTGCTAGACTAAATGTCCCATCATTCCCAACTATATCATGGCCAGGGTGTTTGGGGGTGATGGGGCTTGTAGTCCAACCCATCTGGGGGACGGCAGGACTTGTAGTTCAACACATCTGGAAGGCACCAGGTTGGAGGAGGAGAGGTCAGCCTGAGCTAAAAAGCCTGAAGGAAGAAGTGAGAAAAGGCAACAGAAGATAGACGAGGACAGCAACGCGCTGATAAAGGCAACATAAAAATGAAACAAATGGACAATGCAGCTCAAATGTAACAGAGGAAGGAAACAAGGTAAAAAAAGCATTCACTCTCTGCCTCTTTCTCCTTTTGCAAAACATGAGCAAGATAGGGAAGAATTGGTCACAAAGGGATAGGATGCAACACTCAAGGTGCAATCCTATGTAAGTTTATACGGGGGGGGGAAAGGCCTACAACTCCTAGCATGCCCCAGCCAGCATAGCTGGCTGGGGCATGCTGGGAGTTGTAGGCCTTTTTTTCTGTCTAAACTTGCATCGGATTTTGACTTGAGTCTATTTAAACTGCATATGACTATTTGGAGGTGACAGACAAAGACTGTCCATCCAAAGGCCGCTTCTCCATACATTATATCCACCGCCTTAAGCTGGTACGCAGTGAACAAGACAACGTGTGTATCCTACAGGAACACTGCGAAGCGGGTCGGGATTGGATGCAATCTAGTTCATGGAGGGACTCTTCGGCAATGTTCCTGGACAGATTTTAAACGGGGCTGGCCCTATCATAAGTTGGAGGGGTGGGTGGGCTGTGTATGGCACACAGCCCGCTCTGCACCCACAAAGCCATCCTGCCGCCCGTAGGTATGGTGGAGGATGCTATCCACTTGCCAGTGATGCAGTAATATTCAACCACCAGTTAGGGTGACCGGCCAGATGGGCGATTGATAAATATAAGAAATAAATAAATAGGCATAGGAAGACCTGTCAAACTCGATCCCACTGAGGTTCTTGTATTTCCACTACCAATCTCATTCCATCCCAGTTCTGTATGGGGGGGCATTCCCCCCCCCCGCAGAAATCCATATGCATTTTTCAAATGTACACATTTTTGTATGCCTGCACCCATAGGCTAAAGCGTGTTTGTGTGCAGTTTAGAAATGGACGCAGGGGTGGGGGGTTTTTTTGCACAGCTTTCAAGCATGTGCAGGTCCACTGCTGCATTTTTTTTTTTTTTGTCTGTTTCACGGAATGCATTGCAATGTACATATTTCCGACTTCAAATTGTGTCCATGTCTGCATTCAACTCCAGGAGGCATGAATTGGGTAATTCTAAAAACAAACACTGATGGAGTGAATTTCTCAACAATCCCAATCCCAGCGCTAGTCTGGTTGGCTTCTATTCACGGAATTGTGAGTGGGGGGGGAATCTTGTCTTTCACTTCGGTACAGCTCAGACAGGGGTTGACCATCTCCAGGAAGTCTCGAGCTGTATCTTTAAGGTGTTCCTCCTCCTCCTCCTCCTCCTCCTCCTCCTCCTCCTCCTCCTCCTCCTCCTCCTCCTCCTCCTCTCTGCCTGTTCTTACTATTCTGATCTAGCAGACAGCCAGATCATTCCCGCCTCCCCACTCCCTAATCTCATTCTTGGGAGGCTTATATCATCTCGCCAAAATTTAATCAGTGTGAGTAGCAAATGCACGACATGGCTCTCTTTATCTTGGAACGCGTTGCGTGTGCTTTGTCCACATGGGGTTGAGGCTAGCCATCCATCCGCCTGTGGCCAGTAGCCAGCTAAACAAGCCGCTGGTTCTCTTGGTTCGCAACAGTATACCAGGTCAGGAAGGTGGTCCAGCATAATCAAACCCGTTTCTTGGGGGGAAAGCAAATTAGACAATGATGCCAAAGGACAAGTTGCACGTGTTTGTGTTTTTTAAGTGGCTCTTTGCTGCTTTGGGTGGTTTGTATTTTGGGTCCCGTAAAACGTGGCTTTGCTCTTATTGCTTAAGATGTGGGAGCCTCAATTTTGTTTTGTTAATAAAGGAAAAAGCTCATTTCTGACTTTCCTACTCGCAGAGCTTCCGGGGGGGGGGGGGAGGTTAGTTAAATGTGTTTTGAAGCAGGGTGTGGCAAACGACAATGACTGATAGGTAGGTGTTGGAGAGAATTTAATTTGGCTTGAATTCTTAAAGAAACTGAACCTAATTCGCACTTCCTGGACTACTCTGCAGTTTGGAACACCCTCGTCCTTTCCGATTGCGCACTTCTTCGAATGATGCGATTCAGTTCTCGGTTCAAAAGTTGCATACAGAAATGCGGGTGAAAGGAAAAGTTGTGTGCAAAAATGTGTGCACTAGGGGAAAATGCGTGTGCGAGGGAATGCTGGATATGAAAATAAATGCACATTTTTTTTCACAGTAAAAATGGCAAACCAATATGGAAATTGGACAGAACAGACTTATGACTGAATTTTTGTTGTAGCATTTCACATGAGAAGTATGGAAGCGTCCTCCTCTCACCGCATAGGCATACACTCCGCCTTGGCCACCTTGAGCTTTCTGACAGTTACCGTAATTCCAGATTTGTGCAAATTCCCCTAGCTTCAAAAAAAAACCCAAACACATGCAAATCATGGCCCATTTTAAAAACGAAAGTCTGCGTGCGGGCTCGACTCGTGTCAGATCAAGTCAGCACCATTGCAGGGTTGACAGAATGGAACGCACAGGGCCGAGTTGAGAAAATCCATCAGATTTCCACCCCCCTATCAGATTCTTCACACATCCCTAAGTTACAGTCCTTGTTTTCTGGTCCCTTTCCTGGTAAATCACTCTACCTTATTTCGGAGAATGGTGTGTTAGCAGCATTCTGTTAGTGTTGACTGGCTAGTTGGGATGAATGAATCAGTCTGTTTCTGGCCTGCATCACTTTCACATGGGTTCACTCATAAATCCATTCCATCCCATCTCTGCATTAATCTGCAAACTATATATTTTTTATTTATTTGATACATAGATTTCATAGATCATAGAGTTGGAAGGGGCCTACAAGGCTATCGAGTCCAACCCCCTGCTTAATGCAGGAAACTAGAGGAGGGGTCTCCTATCCAAGTAATAACCAGGCCTGACCCTGCTTAGCTTTCCACGCTCAGACAAGCTGAGCCAGCGTGAGCCACAGGCCTGAGTTTTTATACCACCTTTCTCCCAAGGCATCCAAGGTGGTTTACAATTTTTAAATACAGAAGGAAACAAGCGTCACCACTCCCCAACACCCCCCCCCCCCAATGAACACCAGAATATAGTTCTTTCAGGTCAATTGAAGGTCTCTTCAGGAGCCGACGATGGCAAGAGCTCCCTGGCCTGAGCTTCTCCTCTTCTGCCTTCCCTCAAGTCTTAAGTAGCCCCAGGGAAGGTGGGGGTGGAGCGAATAATAATTCTGCACACACACAAACTCAAGTTCCCGTGCATTTTAAAATACAGATTTTAAAATGTATTTTACCTAAGTGATATATTTTAAAATACATTTTAAAAACTTTTTTTCAGAGATGTTCTTTTGAGCCCAGGAAGGAAAATTAAGGAAGTAAGAAAGCTGGTAGACAGGTTGCACTCTGCACGATAGTCCGAGAGGTGAGGAACAGGTAAGTGTGCATTGGAATTTGCAAGGACGGAATTCCTCAATGGCTCTGCTTGCTAGCACTGACAGCCTTCGTGCTCAGTAGAACTTAAATCTCTGAGCAGGGGTGTGTGCTGTGGACGCATCTTGCATTTGAGGTATGTTTAGACAGAAAAAGCTCCTACAACTCCCAGCAGTCCCCAGCCAGCCATGGGGAGCTGTAAGACTTTTTTCTGTCTAAACATGCATAGGATTGCGCCCAAAGGAACCATGCACTGTGCAGTCCGTCATTTTGTTGGTTTATTATAAAGATTTCTGTGCCACTTGTCAGGATCAAAGCCCTCTCGAAGTGGTATGCAATCAAAAAGCTATCGCCATAAAACAATGGTACAATAAGATATCCGAATAGTAAAACCATGAATCCCGTTAATAATTATCCACAACTCAGATCAGCTAAAAGAGGAGCCGGACAGCAAAACATCCACCTTACATCAATTAAAAGGTTCCAAAATTAGCAAGGGCAATAATTCAAAACACCCGCTAAACTAGGGGTGCAAAGTTTGCTGCCTTGTGGGCTGCAAGTTGCCTGCCAAGCCATTTCGGCCCCCTGCACCTCTCTCACCCATGGTGGCGCTGCTTGGGGTTTCCTGCACCCCTGCCCTAAATCAGAAGTGAACTGAAACAACAATGTCTTCCGTGGCCATCAGTGCATTGTATAGTCAAACATCTCTAGGGAGGGAGTTTCAAAGATGGGGAGCCACCAACAAAAAGCCCCTGTCTTGCATCCCTGCTAACCTGCCCCTGCTGCAAAATGACGTTAAATGCTGAGATATACAGTATATTGAACAAATGATAGGACAATTGTGTGTGTGGGGGTGTTAACCCCCCTCCCCCAAAGCAAACACCATCTTGGCTGTTACATCTACAGAGGACAGAGTAAAATGTCTGCAGCATATAGCAGATCACATTGTCTTCTGCAATGTGTAATAGTGGAGGGAGGCAGCAGCCTCAAACAATCATGCTTAATGTGTGAGATTAAAGGTAATATACAATTCAATACAATACTTTTTTTTTTTAATTGAAGGCAACCAAATACAGGTTTTAGCCAGATAGTGACATAAGATACAATAGCATAACACCTTAAAACGTTCATACAGATAAGGCTAACACCTTTACATGTTACAATATTAAAACTAAAGGTAATATCAGTCACAAGCATGTCCTTATTTTCCGCTGTGCATTCATTCTTGGAGGTTATGCCTTTGGCTGTGCCAAATTGGAAAAGAGACACAAACAGCTTGCTGGTGACCCCCCCCCCCCAGCTCCCCCAGTGTACTTTCCTCTCTTCCCTCTATTGTCTTCTTTTTTCTCCCCCCCCCCCCCACATTCACCTTCTCCAAACTGGAAGGAACGCCCATGTCCAAAGTTCTGGCTTTTTTGTGAGACCGAAAGCATACACATCCATGCTAATAACCTTGGTTTGCAGCCAAGAATCCCAAATTGAGGACGGGGCAGGAGTGGGTGGGTGGGGAAGAGCAAAAAAATGTGGACGGCTGAGACCCGAAGGGTTTCCTTGGCCATATGAAGGTAAAATTGCACAGCTTACGAGAAAACAGTTCAACTTCTCCGTTTAAAAATAAAACAATCAGCAAAAAAGGCCTTTGCAAAATCTATCGAACAGCATTACATCAGGCTCATGTCAAGTTCTCAAAGAACAGCAGTGCCTAGTGTTCAACTTTCACTCTTGGCCTTGAAGGATCATTGGCTTTCCAGATGCATGCCAAAGGCCATCCATTCCAAATCTTTCTTTGCAGACTTCCGCCAAAATAGTTATGCATTTTGTCATTTTAGGGACGGGCAAATCTGTCACTGTTGATTTCTCCCACATTTGAATTGTTTAAATCTCAAGTCCTTTCTATCCCATTCATGATTAAGTTTGCAAGTTTTGATAAGTTCTTATTTATTTATTTATATTTATATTTATATTTATATTTATACCCCGCCTTTTTTCCTGCAAGGAACCCAAGGCGGCTTACATAATCCTCCTCCTCTCCATTTTATCCTCACAACAACCCTGTGAGGTAGGTTAGGCTGAGAGTCAGTGACTGGCCCAAAGTCACCCAGTGAGTTTCATGGCCGAGCGGGGACTAGAACCTGGATCTCCCGAGTCCCAGTCCAACACTCTCACCACTACGCCACACTGACTCTTATCAAAAAATGAACCGAACAAAATCCTCCCGCATCCCCTATTTGAAAAACCATTTGCTACGCTGGCACAAACCTTGGGGAAGGACTGATTATTCTAGCAAGACAGCACCCCGTGAATTATGTGCCAGGATGGAGAGAAATGTCACAGTCTCACGCAGTTACTGCTGAAAATCTCACCGTGCAGTAGCCATAGGATCCATTCCATGTACTGCACCTCCCAAACTAACAGGTGGATCAAAACTTAGTTATTCACCAGCTTCTGTAATTCCCAGGTCAAAATGTATCAACGTATGTTTACGCAGAAAGATTTCTTTGGAGAAAATACATCCAGAAATGCATTCATGCAAACCTTTGTGAAGTCGGACAGAATGGACTTCTGGGTGAACACCTGAGAAACTGACATGGACCAGTAAAGCTCTGATTTGCCCATCCCTAATTATGCAAACCCAGATCTGGAGGTTCGTTGTTTTTCAGGCCATAGAGAATTGATTTATGGAATTCACTGCCACAACGTATTGTTGAGGACCGCTTGCTTAGGTGACTGCTTTCAAAGGGGATTAGATAAATACACGAAAGGGAACAGCTTATCTACTAGTCGGAGGGGTGGAAGGGTTGCTATATGGAACCTCTCGGTTCAGAGAGAGTTTTCCACTGAGTCGCAGTTGGTGGGGGTCAAATACTAAAGGAGGGCTGTTGTCTTTCCTGCCCGGCTTGTAGGCTTCTCAGGAGCATCTGGTTGGCTACTCTGGGGAACAGGATGCTGGACTAGACAGATTCAGTCTGATCCAGCAGGGCTCTTCTTACGTTGGGATGTATTCTCCAGCCCTTGGGTCCCAAGAGTCGTCGAGGTCCACTGATCGGTTGACCAGGCAAGAATGGAAGGCCAGCCAGCCTCAGTGCATTTGTTCAGTTTATGCTATTTATACAATCCAGACATTTCCTATTGCCTGCCAATGACAGGGGCTGATATAACACACACTCCTCCTCCTATGCCTTCTCCTTTTAGTGTCTGAAGAAGGTTACGATGCCTGAGCTTCCATGCTAGCATACCCGGCTAGGTCCTGGTCAAACTGTCCATTTCCCCAGTTCAGGAAGGCTTTGCACAGTTACTCGGTTCCCTGTTGCTTCAGCAAGGATGTAGTTCAGACTGAGGGCTAAGGTGGGAGCTGGAGGCTCCACCCCTTCCTGGTTCCCAGCAAAGCCTCCATCCGGCCAGGTGTGTGCAGTGAGCTTTCCCCTCCTCCCAAGCAGACTGACATCAACCACCTGGCATACTCCTGATGAAGCTCCTAGTGGCATGCTGTCTCCTCTGTTCCTGCAGTCCTGGGAGTCCGGAGGAGGTCTGAGAGCTGGCCAGGAATCCAGGTCCTGTGCCCATCATGTCTGGATCTGGAGTAAGAGTCACTAGGGGTGTGGAAGAACTGCTGGGTGGGGAGCTCCTCCTCCTGCTCCTCCTGCTCCTCCTCCTCCTCCTCCTCCTCCTCCTCCTCCTCCAAGGCACCCCATGCTGCAGGTCTGGGTTTGCATCTGAATCCTGACACAAACCTCCATCTCCAGGTACTCTAAGGAAGCGCTGCTCTGTGCGTGCCACGGGAAAGGTGAAAGTGGAAGCTTGAGCCACATCCAAGTCTTGTACAAAGTGTGTCCAGGGTGGGGTGTAGGAGGGAGGAAAGACGAGTCTCCCGTGGAAAGGGACATTGCATTTTCCCAATGAAAGGACAGAGCACCACCTCTCCAATGGGGATATGCGTAAATGCGCATCCCACCTTTCGCGTGAGTTTCACAGATCATAGAGTTGGAAGGGGGCTACTACAAGGCCATTGAGTCCAACCCCCTGCTCAATGCAGGAAACTAGAGGAGGGGTCTCCCATCCAAGTAATAACCAGGCCTGACCCTGCTTAGCTTTCCACACTCAGACAAGCTGAGCCAGCATAAGCCACAGGCCTGTTGTTACCAAAGCACATAGAGAAAAGCTGGCCTTAGGACAGAATACATCAGGAAGGCTGGACGTTATTCAGAAAGAGAGCACCCAACGCAAAACCAAACCCTCAGTCCAGAACATTACACTATGAACCCTTTTGCGGGCTGCTGTAAACAAGTGCTTTCCATCACCAACCCTCTTCTGATTCACAAAGACAACCTTATCGATTCCCTCTCATCTAGACGCAAGCATCTCCTGCCTCTTCCGCCCAGCCCGCTTTTCTCATTCACAATGCAAATCATATTGATCCAGCAGATCTAAGCACAGCTTTCTTCCTGGCAATGCTAGCTCAGCTCCTGCGGGTTTCAAAGGGGAAAAAAAAAACCCCAAAACAAAATGGGAGGCGACTTCGAGCAGAGGAAACATGCAAGCTGGTGTTTGCACTGGGGTGGGGGGGTGGGAGCATGTCTTCTACACTTTACTACTGCAGTTTGGCTCCATTTGTGGCTTGACTTATGACACACTTTCCTATGCTTCAGGGCACAGATCTCTGCGTCAATACCAGGATCTGTGTGAAAAGTTGGGAATGTGGGGTGGTGGTGGTCTGATTCTGAAGGCTCCCCCTGAGAAGGATCAGAGGAAGCTGGAAGTGATCAGAAAGAGCCTCTGGCTGGCCACCTGTTTCAGCACCTTGTTTACCTCTGCATATCTTATCCATCCTTAGCAGCTAATTGTCTCTGCTCCTCCCTTCCCAACAGCCAGGGAAAATTAGCTGCTAGATAAGCATGAATAAGTATAAGCAGCATGGAGACAGGTGGCCAGGGGATCTCCTGTAGCTTTCTCTGCCTTTCCCTGGGCAAACCTCAACATTCAGAGGAAAGGGCACAAGCCATTCCCAGTCAAGGCTTTTGGTTGAACCCCCGAACCAAGGGAAGTTCCCACGTGTCAGGCACCACAGGGCTTGGACGGGAGCCCTGGAGGATCAGAAGCCTCAGAAGAGCAGCCCGATCTTGTCTGATATCGGAAGCTAAGCAGGGTCGGGCCTGGTTAGTACTTGGATGGGTGACCACCTTGGAATACCAGGTGCTGTAGGGAAGGACCAGAGCTCAGTGTGACAGAGCACCTGCTTTGCATGCAGAAGGTCCCAGGTTCGATCCCTGGCATCTTCAGGTAGGGCTCAGAAAGAATTCTGCCTAAAGCCCTGGAGAGCTGCTCCAGTCAGTGCCGACACTACTGGGCTAGATGGACCAAGGGTCTGACTCAGTATAAGGCAGCTTCCTATGTTCCTGAGATCAAGCACCAACTCCCTGGGCCACCAAAGCTTCTGGTGAGAAGACGGACCTACAGGCCATTCCAGACAAGAGCTGAACAGAGCAGCCCCCTGATCCTTCTGGCCTGGGAAGTCAGGTGATGCTAGAGGGCCAACCAGGTGTTACCGAGGGATATGAAACTTGCAGATTTGCTGATTTCCCTCAGTTTTCCCTCGGTTGCCACTAGCTCCTCCCTCTGTGCCTCCAAATGTCCGGCTCCTCCTAGCCTACATTCAGCTTGCTTGCCCTCAGCCTGAGCACCTGATGTGGTGTCCTTACTAAAACCAAGGAGATCCCTGGCCAATAACTGTAAAGCATGAAGAGAATGGTCATATAGGAAGCTACCATGTTCAAGGACAGTAGCTCCCGGGATCTTAGCAGAGAACTTTCACATCATCTGCTATCCAAGTCCCCTTTAACCAGAGATGACAAGGATTGGACCCAGGATCGACTGCATGCAAAGCCTGTGCTATGCTTCGCTACCGATCTAGCTCAAGTCACGCTGCAGACTCAAGGCTGCCACACTGGCAACTGAGGGCAGAAATTGCTCGGTGGTGTGTTTCCTTGCTTAGTTTGCGGCGTTGAATTGGAGTGAGCCTCAAAGCTTTAACTCAGCATCAGGCTCAAAATTAATTACTGACAGGTGATGATGAACTTTATTTACGGTCAACTGACCACCAACAGGATCCAAAAATAATACATAACATTAAAAAAATATTATTTTTCTAAATAAAAATATTAAATCACATTTAATATACTCTGGTTTCTCTTCAGATCGTACTGACAGGTGAACCAATCCCCCCCCCCCAACTCAATCTGGAAATCAGAATGGCTCACCCGTTGCAAGTATTTTTTTTAGAGAACTCTTGGTGTGTGTGTATTTTCCTTTCTTCTGAGAGTTGTAAATGCATAATCTTGGTGGTTGCACTACATTCAATTGGTTTCAAATCTCATCTGTTTTTAGTCCTGGACCAGTTTAGATCAAACAGAGCTAAGGAAACGCCCCCACGCTTGGGGGGGGAAACAGTAAATTTGTAATTCAGCCAAACATTATAAGCAAGGCAAATTTGCGTTCCAAAGCTACTAATTACAAATCTGTCGACCACTGCTAATTATATCAATATATGTCTGCTATCGTTAATGTGAACTGTATTGATTTTGATTTTTCTTCTTCCCTTGCCTGGCTCTCCCTTCCAGCCCCCCCCCTTTCCCATCCGGTCCCTTTTCCTGTTTGCAAGGCGGGGCTCACCTTCTGCTCCTCGGGGGCTCCAGTGCCCCGACGGGTCACACGGCATCGGCGAGGAGGCACTGAAGGCATATTGCACCAGGATTCGGCCTTCCACGCAGAGATCACATGCTGATCCCACTTCTCTAGGAGGCAGGAAATTAAAAAAAAGAAGGAAAATGCACCAACTTAGTAACAGTTGAATGAAGTGCTCATCCAGCGGAATAAAATGAGACAAGATGACAAGTTGAATTCCACACACACACACACACACACACACACACTTCCCCCCTCCCCCTTATGGCACTGCAGAGACAGAGGTGGAAAAGATGAAATTTGCCCTTTGCCCTTCCAGCTAATTGCCTGCAAAATCAATTCTTGTGTGTTTCAACATACAACTGCAAAGTAACAAATATTGCATTTGGTAAAGAACTCCCCAGTCTGGAAGATTGTGCGGACATAATTGCTCTCTCTCTCTCTCTCTCTCTCTCTCTCTCTCACACACACACACACACACACACACGCACGCACGCACGCACGCACCCACGCACACACACATACACACACACACGAGCAATCGGCCATTTCTGTCTTAACCCTCCTCCACATTTGAGGTCAAAACTATATAAAGCTCCCCCCTACGTGCACACACACAACCTGTGCCTCCCCCATAGACCTACAGAATGGGGTGGGGGTCAACTGCTCTATAACATTTCAATCTGCTGTGTGTGTGTGTGTGTGTTTAATTGGTGGATTTCACTCAAAGGGCAGTTCAACTCGAATGGGGGAATGAAACACTGCACATGCAAGGGACTCATAGAATCATAAGATAGTAGAGTTGGATCCTATAAGGCCATCGAGTCCAACCTCCTGCTCGATACAGGAATCCAAGTCCAGGCGTGTGTGTGTGTGTGTCTATCTATCTAACCCCAATATGGTGAACCCCAACATCCCACAAAGCAATGCAGTTGCTACTTCTGCTGAGGCATCCGGGAGATTTTGAGTTGGCTGAAAAGGTAGTGTAACGCACAGCGGTCTGTGAGAGTCTAACAATTAGGGCGATTACAGGCTACAGATAACATCTCCACTTAGAACTCTTTTTTTTTAATATATTAAGCCAGATATACATAGTATTAATCAATAAAGACATAATAAAGAAATGCCATCTCTGCATGGTACTCCTTCACTATAAAGCAGGGGTGAGCAACCTTTCTTTCAAAGGCTGTATTCCCTCTCACGTAATTCGTTAGGGGGCGAACATCAGCGGTGGTGAGGCTGAAGCCAGTGGAGGTCAGGACCAGAGCCAGAAGTTGGGGGTGGGTCACCCCCTTTTATTTTTCTTCCTGCCACCCGCTTTTCTCTGACCGCCTCTTCTTTCCTGCCCAGGGACAGATCACAGTTGCCAGAGGTCTGAACTGATCGCACGCAGAGGGCTTTTGAAATGAGGTTGAGGGCCACAGGCTACCCACCCTTGCTATAAGGAATGAACCTCAACACAACTTTTAAAAAAATATTCCGTTGGAGTCATTGTCAACTTTGCTGAGCTGCCACAGATATACCATTCCCAACAGAGCAGCCAGAGACTCCTTTCTTCCCCTTCTCATGTGCAGATCTACCGTCCGTTCCGTGGTTTGCTTGAGCCATTATGTTATGTGTATTTTAGGGTGATCCCTAGCAAATGTTAACCCGGATTGCTCTGTAACCAGGGCTTGCAAACCCTTTTCAACTTCAAGATACAAACTCTTCCTATGTCTGCACCACCAGTTCCTCCCCCCCGCATTAAAAAAAAAACACCTGTTACTTAATTAGGATCTATCTGATCCCAAACCCAAATAAGGAAGATGTTGTTTCTTCTTTTTCTCAAGCGTAGAAAGGTTAAACTATAGCCATCTGGGCAGACTCTTAAAGAACTACAAAACAAACTTTTGTTCCGTCATGCGAATAGCCGAAAAATCCTGCCTTTGCAAAGTGTGCTTTGTGCTCGCTCAGGGAATTGCCTTCCACTCAAACCACGGGGCACATGTCTTGTCGGAGCTCAACTTCAAAAGAAGAGGGAACACACATCTCTTGCTCCTTGGAATCCCAGGATTCCTTCCATGCCCCCTAGAGATATAGAAATTTGCAAGGGAAATTAAAGCCGGCCAGCTGACAGAATGGGCCAAAAGTCTTGCCAATCATCTCCTAAATCAAGAAAGTTGTACTGTGCAAATCCTTGCCGTTGTGGAAGAATTAAAAGAGATAGCGATCAAGGGAACGGAGGAAATGACTGCCGCCTGCGTGATGAGGAGCTGGTTGGCAAGATGGGCCTGGGCCATTCTTGTCCGAAGGGGGCTCCGCAATCGCTCCCTGAACAATATCTGCCTGCGTCAGCCCGCTGCATATTAAGTAATACCCTTGCAAATCAGTGGCTGGGGATAAGAAGATTAAAAAACAGTGCCTTGATGCAGTCAGGAAATGAATGGGTCTTTCTCTCTCTCTCCCTCTGCTTTTGCCCTCTGCTTCCACTCTGCTCTGTTTATTTGAAAGTAGCAAAATGCCTGTCATTATGACGTGTGTGTGTGTGTGTGTGTGTGTGTGTGTGTGTGTGTGTGTGTTTTCTAGGGAACTGAACCTGCCTTCCCTGAAGGGCCTGGTGCATCTCTGCATGGTGAAGAGAAGAGAATGGTGCATCTCTGAGCAGCAGCGTCCCTTGGCCACTATCACGGGTGCTCCATCCTTGACTTCGGAACAAGTGTGCTTATTTTGTAGCCCATCTTAAGGCTATGCACGACGAGCACCTGTCTTCCGAGATGCGTTCATGAGGCATTCATATAGAACACAGAAGTGTGGAGACTTTGTTTGCAGGGCTGAGTTGACATGCCTTCCCCAATTCCGTCAAACTCCCCCCCCCTTTTTTTTTTACATGCCACAAAGTTGGGAGTGGAATTTTGACAGGTTGGAGCAGGGGGCGAATGAAAGGGGGTGAACGTGGTGCCAGCAGTGACGGCGCTCCTGTCAGACTCTTCATGGTAATGCTACATGAGTGAGAATACTCCTTGCCTGCGCTCTAGAGAAGCCTTCCTTAACCTGATACCCTCCAGATGTGTTGGACCACAACTCCCATCATCCCTGATCACTGGCCGTGCAGGCTGTGGCTGATGGGAGTTGAAGTCAAAAACATCTGGAGGGCACTGGGTTGGGGAAGGCTGCTCTAGGGACTTGCGGCATGTGTGTGTGTGTGTAACTTTAAGTACAATGACATCACACGTCATGCTTCCCTGTACAAACTAAGTCACTGAAAAGTCACCAAGCACAACACATTTTTGTGTGGAAAATGTGGCATACATAGAAACGATGGGTATTTTTCAACTAGACATTTCTGGGGAGATATGGGCCAGAGACGTAGATCACTGACAGAGACATGTTTCCCCATAAGGTCCAATGATCAGAACCTGCCTGCATTAGAACTGGGAACTCACAGCTCAAGGCACAGATGCACTATCCAGCAGATTGGAATTTGGAGCATCACTCTGGACAAGAGAGGTTTCACGAGTACCGGAGCAACTCCATCCACCCAAGCGGGCCATTGGCTCTCCTCAGCAGGAATGGCTGTGCACACTTCCTGTTCAAGTTGGGACATAGAGCAAGGGCTAATGATGGTCTTTACAACGATTGGCTTTCAGAGCTCTAGAGGCTTGCTCTCCCACTCTGATTCCAGTCAATGCTTGATCTTCCCACCCCTACCACAGCTCTGACCCCTGGCTTGGTTCCTGGTTCCCACTGGTGATGGACACATCTGTCTATTTCCAGTTCACATCACTTTTGCATGGGTTCCCCCGTAAATCCATTCAATTCCACGTTAATCTGCCGTTATTTTTTTAAAATCTGCAGAGATACACACAGAAATCATTCCTAGAAGCAACTCCAAGTAAAACCTAAAACCTAAATCCAGGGATGGGCAACCAGTGGCCCTCCAGAGGTTTTCACCTACAACTCCCATCAGCCCTAGCTAGCATAGCCAATGGTGAAGGGTGATGGGAGTTGTAGACCAAAACATCTGGAGGGCTACAAGCTGCCCACCTTATTTGAAAGTCTGCAAACCCCAACTCCCTGATTCCATCTCCAGGCTGCGATCATGCAGACACCATGACTTCAATATCCACTCAGCCTCCTTCTGCCGCCCCCCCTTCTCTCACAGCCTTGTGTGATGAAGAGATCTGGAGATCTTGAAAGCTTGCATGCTTTTGTGACCTTTTGGGACATTTAAGTATGAGTTTTTCAGAACCATTTTCTCTCAAAATGTGCATTTATAAATATCTTTCGATGCACCTTTCGAGCAGAAAACTGGCTTGGAACGTTCGGGAACTGCAAAAAGCTAGTGGACCACATGGTGCTGACCCACAGATTCACTCAGGAGGCACAGATTAGGTCAGATTGTATTGGAATTTGCAAAGATCCAGTTCCTCGAGCCTCCCAGGCTCCCCGTCAATGGCAGCCGCTGACAGCATCTCAGTTACACAGCTCCATAATCCAAGGTTTTAAACGGTATTAGTCATCATCTTAGATTGGCCATAATCTTGCAGGAACTGACAATAGATCAATTATTAATTCAAAATAAGAGGCTGAGCAATTTCCCCCCCCTTCTGCCCTCAAAACAGTCACAGTACGATTTATTTATCCTAGGCTTGAGAAACTAAGAAAACTATGACATAACTACTGGACAATGTCTCCTTAGATATCCTCAAGTTATGCCGGCTCCACACTATTGGAAACCCCAATGGAAGGGTTTGTAAAAAGAAATAGAGTGTTGACTTAAGGTATGATAACTCTGTTATGAAATCCTAGATCGAACAGGCTGGCCATTGTGTGTCATTTAAGTACCAACTAGCCATGGATTATTAAAAACATACTGATTGAGGTCGAAGAAGTATGTCAGAGAGACGTATTTGGTTACATAACAATTAACCTTGTATCAGTATGTTTTTAATAGGCAGATGGAATTTATTTAACATACAATAATTGCTTTATGAAATATAAATTAAAGGCATATTGCAAGAACTTTAATTTACTTACCCTTTTGGAAAGAGAGGAGAGAGAGATGGAAGATAGTGGTGGTGGTGGTAGTGGTATCACTGATTGTGGGGAAAACAAAGGGCCAGTTCAGGTGCTAGGCCTCTTGCTATGAGTGGTCTTGGCCATTTCCTTGTGAATTTAAATTCTGGGTGATCACAAATATTGGGACAGACAGGGTATTCTGTTAGGGACAGAGGAGCATGCTCAAAAAGGATCGCTCTTTCTGAGCACCCAGTTACAGTGATTGCAAAAGGCTCGCGGCCGGGCACTCACTGAGCACCCATCTCTGCTGCCTCCACCACAACGTATCGTGTAGCGGTAAATTCTGAAGTGCAGGCGCTCATCATGGCAGCCACAACCCAAGGAGAGTCCAAAAGTCCAGGCAGTTGTGTTGATTCCTCTCCCTCCCTCTCTCTGACTGGGCTACTCAACATTATAAGCCATGGAGGCTTATAAACCATGTTTGTTTCAGAGTGGCTTGTTGTGTTGTGTCTGAACCTGGCCAGAGTGGCTTGTGCATGGTCAACAAACCATGCTGCTGGGTTCAGACCAGACGACAAGCCCACTCTGAACCAACATGGCTTATAAGCCACCATGGTTTATCGTGTCGTGTAAACCCACCCACTCAGTCTCTCTCTCTGGATTATGTATGCCTTTTGTTGGCCTTAATTACCCATTCAAGGCCAGGCCACCCCCCCAAAATACTTTGCATTACAATAGGGGTAGCTCACAACAAGATATTGTTGCTGGGAAAACTAACTTTCCCATGAGCCACTATGGGGATTGCAGGTAAACTCAGAGGGAACAGAAGGTCTGAGGGGGTGGCTGATGACATCATCATCTCTGCTAATCAAAAAGTCCTGGGCACTTTGACCCTGTGAGCCCTGACTCCACTATGCCCTTGTCCACCACCCTCAAGTGCCTTCTCCCCTCTGGAAACTGACATAAATCGCACCATTTTGCTGCCCGGGATCTTCTGGACAGAGAAGTCCCTGGGCTCTTGGCGGCCAGAGAAAGGAGGCAGTGGCAGAGGCCTCAGCTGACGCTTGGCATCCAGGAGGCCCTTCTCACAACCTGCTCAAACCCGATGGGAGGCACTTCCTTCTGCGGGCATCCATACTTGATTTCTCAAGAGTGCCCTACATTATGCTGACTCGCATGAGTACACACCGAAGGAAATGGGCGAAAGAGAGCCAGCCTAACCTCTGAAGATGCTCAAAGTCTCATTAACTTGCAGTACTTCAACAAGAATAAACAGGTTAATTTCCTCCTTTGGGGCACACCTAGGCCATGCCTTGATGGGGCCCTAGTGATGGGCAAAACTGTAAATTTTGCTTTCTGTTAGTTTCTCCTTATTCCAGTATTAAATTCATTCCATCCTGTTTCTGCATCAGTGTGTGTGTGTGTGTGTGTGTGTGTTTAGGAACTCTGCTTGAAAATTTGTACAGATTTTTCATGCACAATAATAATAATAATAATAATAATAATAATAATAATAATAATTTATTTATTTATTTATTTATTATATTTATACCCCACCATTTTTCCTTCAAGGAACCCAAGGCGGCTTACATAATCCTCCTCCTTCTCTCCATTTTATCCTCACAACAACCCTGTGAGGTAGGTTAGGCTGAGAGTCAGTGACTGGCCCAAAGTCACCCAGTGAGTTTCATGGCTGAGCGGGGACTAGAACCTGGGACTCCCCAGTTCTAATCTGACACTCTAACCTAGCTTTCCCCCAACCTGATGTGTTCGACTGCAACTCCCATATTTCCCAGCCAGCATGGAAATTGGGCAGCTCTATGGACTTTGGGGTGGATGGGTGGGTTGGAACTTTAAGCACAATTACATCAAGAAACCTTTCCCTGTAAAAGCTGGGGATGATGGGAGTTGTAGTCCAATACGTCCTGAGGGTACCAGGTTGGGGAAGGCTGCTCTAACCACTACATGGCCACACAGGGCTCTCACCACTTTGGCCACCCTTGGTACACTTACGTCTACAAGTCATCTGGAGCTTACAGGGTACCTCTTCTGTGCTTACGTGAGGATGCTATAAGTTGATCAAATGTAGCCTTTGGGCCATGAGTCGGATCGAATGACTTCATAGAATCATAGAAAAGTAGAGTTGGGAGGGGCCTACTACAAGGCCATTGAGTCCAACCCCCTGCTCAGTGCAGGAATCCAGGTCAAAGCATCCCTGACAGATGGCTGTCCAGCTGCACTTGAGTGCCTCCAGAGTGGGAGAGCCCACCACCTCGCTAGGTAATTTGTTTCATTGTCTTATTGCTCTAACGGTCAGGAAATTTTTTCCGGATGTTTAGGTGGAATCTGGGTTCCAGTAACTTGAGCCCATTATTCCGTGTCCTGCAATCTGGGATGATCCAGAAGAGATCCTGGCCCTCCTCTTTGTGACAACCCTTCAAGTACTGGAAGAGTGCGATCATACCTCCCCTCAGTCTCCTTGCGGGTACCCTTTCAAACTAAAAACTTCTCTATGTGTTCTGCACATGTTTGTTGGTAACGAGCAAACTTCTTCTGGCCTTCCTTACACACCTGTGCAATGACTTCCAGTGAGGTGGCTGTACTAGCCTCCTGCACAAAACCAACAGATAGCCTTCCGTTGCTGTGCCAGAAGTGGACTTCTCGTCACAAAACCTATGCCATATAAATCTGTTGGTCTTTAGGTGCCACAAGACTCCCTAGTTGCGTTGGCAGCTGCCAAGGGTTCACTCACTGAGATGTGATACAAACGCTGCCCTGTGGGAAGAAGCGGACAGTATGGCTTTGGGACACAGTGGGCTGGATCAGATAATAAGAGGACCTTTTGGTCCTGTCCCGATTCTGAGATACTATGCATCACATCCTTAACCACTGCAAGTCCTTGCTTATGAAACCCCCACTGCAAAACTTAAGCAGAAGGGCTAATGACTTGGATACAGCTATCTGCCATCCAAGCCCACCTTTCAAAGTCAGAGGAATGCAAAGCACATCACCCCCTCCCTTTCACCTTTCAAAGAAGTGCCGGTCGATGGGTGGAAACCACTCCAGGGTTACCGAAGTTTCCATCCGGTCCACGGTCTGTGGCATGATAGCAATGGGGGCAGGCTTCTTGGCAGGCTGCCAGCTCTGGTACACCAGGTCCAAGTAGCAGTGCATTCTGGCCACCTGGTTGGGCGTGAAGGAGTTGGTGCAGTCATCATCTGGGGCAGAGGTGGGGGGAAACAAACCACACACAACCGAAGACACACAAGAGAGAGAGAGAGAGGAGAAAAAAAAAAGAATTATGTCATGGTAAACATGGATGCCCTGTAGCTATTCCGGAGTCCTCTCCTAGCACTCTGGAATGAACAGCTGACCAAGGGAGGAAGAGCCAATGTTCTCCTCAGGTTTTGAGAGAAACGCGATTCATATTTAGGATATGAAAAGCAGCCTTGGGTCAAATGAGTCTTGTTTCAGAGTTCCTCAAAAATGAAGGAGAAGAAAGAAAGAAAAGAAAGAAAGAAAGAAAGACCACTTACACTGGACCACAAAGCGTTACCTATCCTTCATCTTTACCACCTAATGCAGAGATAGGCAACCTTTGGGGGCCTGTCGGCCCATTCAGCCATTTGAGAAATTGTCCTGGGCACCACCACAAAATGGCTGCCATGGGAGGCAAGGCAAGGGACAAGTAACCTGCCTAAAGACTGAGTAAAAGGCAGAGGCGGGTCTGAGCCCCCCCCCCCCAACACACTAAACAACTTATCTGAAACCCAGTTTTCAGCACCAACAGAAACCTATTTCCCAGAAGGCAAACTCTTCTCCTCTCTTCCCCCTCCAACAGTGAACTCATTCTCCCCCCAACCCCATCTTTTTCTCTTTCACTGTCCCTGTGTGAACCAATTCTCTCTCAACCAATCCCAGCTGCTGGTAAGAAAATGTGTTAACTTTAAAAAGAAGAAGAAGAAGAAGAAAAGAAGAAGAAGAAGAAAAGAAGAAAAAGAAGAAAAGAAGAAGAAGAAGAAAAGGAGGCTAGGGCACCTCAGCAGCCCAGGAAGACGCCTGGGAGTGCATTGGTGCCCACGGGCACCACGGTGCCTACCCCTGACCTAATGCTTTTGCAGGGAAACGAGATGCGATGCCGGTGAACCATTTATTTAAATCCACACCTGCTCCAGTCTCATATGAGCGGACTGGAATATCCCCAGTCAGACTTCAGCCTAATTTTGGACGCCCT